>CM060926.1:528769386-529395220 GCA_030737875.1 Allium sativum
ATCTCTTCACTATTAATTCGGTTAAAGAACAAGCGTTATTTAAAACACCGTTCATGATAAACCCAAAATCCAATTTGATATTAAATGCAAGGCTCTAAATAGAAATTATATCGGCTTATATTCAATATCAAATTCTGAAACCAACAAATATCGTATTGGGAATAACGATATATATATATATCTTCCAAATCCCTCAACAATATCCGTATAATCACAGAATCCAATATCGAAATATTTCGAAGATTATTTCCATTCAAATCTATTCCAATTCATACGTTGGAAAATTTTGGTTATTTTAAAACCCATTTTCAAATCCAATTTATTTATTTCTAAAAATAATTGTATTATGTTAGCCTACTTTGTGAACTAGGCTACACAAAGGGCAAACAGTGAGAAAGCAACCAGTCGGTTCGGATAGGAAGGAGATAGCGCAGGAAAAAAGTAAAGATCAAAGACGTAGAAATCATATCGGTTCGGATCGGTGATACGTCAGCAACATTAGAGGATAGCGAGTGGCCTCATCGGTTCGGATCGGGGAGATACGTTAGCAACATCAGAAAATAACAAGTGGCCGTATCAGATCGGAACAGAGAAGTACGACAGCAACATCATAAGGCAGGAGGCTTCATCGGATCAGATCGGAGGCAGCCAATCTGAAACCCTTTCTCTGAACTTGTGACCATTGCTACACACATTTCCTGAAGACTCGGCCCAAGCATGACCATTTCTCCCACGATCTCCTACCAAATCGATGCGCTGTCACCATTTGAAAGCCTCTGAACCCGACTCTTGTGGGATGGGTGCCACGCAATTCCGAACCGGAGCCACTTCGAAGAGATTTTTCACTTATAAATACACCAACTTGAGGCATTTGAAGGGATCTTTTGAGAAATTCTCAGTTCTAACTTCCTCCATAGCCGAATTTCATTGCTACATTTAGATCAAAATCATCTCTTAAAGTCTATTTTTGAGAGATTTGAGTGAGTTTATGCATTGTAATTGTGAAGTTGAGTGAGAATCATTGCTGTATTTGTATTCAAATCATTAATAAAAAGAAAACAAAGTGGACGTAGGCTCGCTAACGCCGAACCACTATAAATCGCGTGTTCTTTATTGCTTTTTGATTCTATTTCATTAAAATCATGGCTAATTTGGGTGTTAGAACCAATTTTTGGTCTAACATTTTGGTGCTTTCACTTAGAACCTTCGAAGCCTCAGCTTTTCCCGGATTATCATTCTACTATTTGGACTTTTAAGTTCAAAGAAGTAAATCCGTTCTCTCTGACATCTTTCAGTACTTGTTGACTAACCGTTGATGAATCAAGTATTATGGCTAAGACCAAAGGAAAAGAAGGGCAAGGCGCAAGAGGAAATGATTCCAGAGAAGATCAGCAAGCTATTGTGTTAATAAGGTCACGCGCTCAAAGCTCTGGAGCAGATCGCTCCGATCAGGAGGATCCGAACTGGATCAGAAGTGCCGATCCGAACCGAGTGGAAGGCACCGATCCGACCCGATCTGAGGAAGTCAGGGGCACTCACTCTCTCCATCCGAACCGCCCCGACCAGCCTGCTGTGAACCGATCCAATCCGAACTAGAATGAAGCTGGAACATCTACTCGAGCTCCCTCTAATGCCCCGATTCCAGCCACGATGACTAATGTTCAGCCTAATCCATCTGCACCCATTACTCAGGGAGACTTTTCACATTTTCTTGACATGCTTCAGAGCACCAAAGAAGCATTGGAAGCCCAAAGGCGTGACAACCTTCGCATGCAGGAAAACATGATCACTATGGGTATAGAACTACAGGAGCTCCGGAGGCAGAAGTCTCCTTCCCCGACACGCCGTCTTACCACAGATGATTCGTCTTCTTCAGAGGAGGAACGCCCTCGCAAGAGGAGGCCGCTTGAACGACCTCAGAACCTTGATCAATTGACTTTTGGATCTTTGGGATCCCGAGAAGACGCTACTCGTGCATTGGGCCCGGATAACCCGAGCCTACAACAGCCTATGTTGCTACCTATGCGCGGATCCCACGTCTTACCCAAAGATCCTAATATTATCAACCCCACGCAGTAACAGCTTCTCCAACCTCTACCTCCTGAGATCGACCGGGAACAAAGAGAGCAACGTAGAGCAGCTGCCGCCAGAAACAGGAGGTTATCCCCTGATCAAGAACCCAGGGGTAACCCGAACATCAGATCGAGAGAGCCTGTGCAGACATTAACAAATGCCGATGTATGGGCAATGGTGCACAAGATCATGTCCGAAAGCCGGCACTACACTAATGAAGATTGGGGCATTGAACGAAGTCATACCCCTTCACAGATGACATACTGAATTTCCAGTTCCCCTGGCGATTCAACTTGCCTCAGATGGATCGATATTCAGGAAGGATAGACCCAGGGCAGCATTTGATGAGATATGCATGGTTCATGAATGCGGCAGCAACCCCGAACGTCGTAAAATGCAAAGCTTTTCCAATCTATTTGGAAGATGTAGCTTTGATGTGGTTCACCCGACTCCCTTCTCGGTCGGTATCAAATTTCACATAATTGAGTGAGCGTTTCATGAATCAGTTTCGACTCCATGCCTAAAAGTCCAAGACCGTTATAGAATTGTCACGAATTAAACAAGCCCCAGGAGAATCTTTGAAGTCATATTTGGATCGCTTCAACTTGGCCATCACCGAAGTTAGTGATCCCCATGAGCCCACTATCCTGATGGCCTTGATAGAAGGGGTAGATCCTGATACAGAGTTCGGGGATTACTTGGCGGGAAAACCACCTCCTACTAGAGAACTGTTCTATGAAAAGGCTAATGTCCGCTTAAGGCGAGAAGAAGCCAAGGAAAATCGAAAGAGAAAGTCTGAAGAGGCCTCGAAGGAGGGTGCCCAGAGTAACATTGCTGTGAAACAATCTGGTGACAGTTCAGGGAAGGTGGAAGTAAATGTTGGCAACCAGAGTGGTGGTAATAGCAACAGAAATGGGAACGGCAATAGAAGGAACAGAAACCGAGGGAATAGCTCTAATAAAAGACCAAGATTCCAGACTTCTGAAAATTACATGCCGTTAAATGATACGTTGGAGAACATTTATTTAGATACATACAACATATTGCAGTACAAAAAACCACCACGCAGAGATTCTACAGAGAAAGAGATTGAAACAGGAAAGTTTTGCTTGTTTCATGGTACGCATGGTCATTCCACCAATGAGTGCCGTCATTTGAGGGATATCGTCGAAAAATTGATGCGAGAAGGGAAGTTGGATAAGTACAAGGCCGCCCCAAGGGACAGGGGGCAAGGGGGACAAGCCCCGAACCAAGACCAGCCTGCTTCAAAACCCACAGCTCGGCAAAAAGGTAAGAGGATCGTCATTAACTCTATTATAGGTAGACTTCACCTAGTTGGTCGTAGTTTTAAAGCAATGGATTAGTCCATAAACGCCGTCAAGCATTTTGAAGTAGGAGAATGTAGTAGCCTTGAAGATGTCACTTCAATAAAATAGCAAAAAATGATGTCAGATGATGTCATATTCCGCAATAGAGATGATTTTGGAGTTCAATCTCCAACCGTCGATCCATTAGTTATTACCATGACAATTGGCCCTACCTTAGTCCATAAAGTGTTAGTGGACAACGGAAGCTCAGTTAATATCCTCTTCAAGAAAGCTTTCGAACAAATGAGGATCGAAGCGAAAGACTTAAAGCCATGTCAAGGATGGATACGTGGCTTTAACGAAGTATCTACAGCTCTGATGGGTTTTGTGGAATTACCAGTCACTCTAGGGCAGGGAGATCGCCAGAGAGTAAGGATCCTGCCATTTGTAGTTTTGGATTTGGAGTCACCTTACAGTGCCTTCCTAGGCCGACCGTCCCTTGCCGAATTTAGGGCATGTATTGCGCCTTGGTGCTTGCTGCTTAAATTCCCGACTGACTCAGGAGTTGGGACGATGAGGGGCGACCAAGCTACGGGACAAGCTTGTTACGTGGCAGAGTTAAAGATGTTAATGAAGGGGTTGAACAAAGGTGCTAAAGATGATTCCACCCCTCCAAAGGAGGCCTCAGCATAGCAACTAAGGGGTCCTGCCCTAAGAGAGTCGCCCTCAGACGTGCTCGAGGATATAGATCCCAGAGAGGATAGAGAACCCGGGGACAAGAAGGCAACTCCCAATGAAATAACAGTTGATATACCTATTGATGAAGCAGATCCAACAAAAGTACTAAAGATCGGCTCGCAACTGGATCCAGTTAGAGCGAGGTAATTGGCTGATTTTTTAAAGGCAAATCTGGACGTGTTTGCCTGGACTCAAGCTGACATGTGTGGAATTTCTCCTACCATTATGAGCCACTCTTTGTGTATTAATCCAAAGCACCCACCAGTCAAGCAGAAGAGACGGATGTTGGGCCCAAAGCGGTCAGCAGCTTTGAAAGAAGAAGTAGAGAAGTTAAAAGGTAACGGATTCATTTGGGATTCGAAATATCCCGACTGGATATCGAATCCTGTCCTGGTCAAAAAGTCAAACGGGAAGTGGAGAACATGCATCGACTTTTCTGATTTAAACAAGGCTTGCCCGAAAGATAGCTTACCTCTTCCCAGAATTGATCAACTAGTAGATTCAACTACCGGGCACGAACTTTTATCCTTTATGGACGCCTATTCCGGGTACAATCAAATTCACATGCACATACCAGATCAAGAGCATACAAGCTTTATCACAGACTTGGGATTGTATTGTTACGTTGTAATGCCGTTTGGATTAAAAAATGCGGGAGCCACCTGTCAGCGCCTAGTCAACCACATGTTTTACAATCAAATCGGGAAAACCATGGAAGTTTACGTGGATGATATGCTCGTGAAATCCAAGCAATCTCCCAATCATACGAAGGACTTAGCAGAATTGTTTGGCATATTACGAAGGTATGGGATGAAGTTGAACCCTTGAAGTGCTCTTTTGGCATGGCATCAGGCAAGTTCCTTGGCTTTGTCGTGATTTCCAGAGGAATTGAAATCAATCCGGACCAAATAGCAGCAATTCGGAATATAGAGGAGCCGCGAAAGATTAGGGATGTTCAAAGCTTAGCTGGGAAGGTCGCAGAATTGAAATCAATCGTACCTTTCTTCGATCTCATTAAACGGGGAAAGCAAAATTTTGAATGGACTCTCGATTGTGTGGAGGCATTACGAAATCTATTAGACTTCTTAGAAAAGTCTCTAATATTATCAAAGCCTGTGGAACATGAGGATTTGTTCATCTATTTGGCCGTATCATCTCATGTCGTTAGTGCAGCATTAGTGCGTGAAGATGATAAAATCCAGAAACCTGTGTATTACGTAAGCCAAAAACTGGCTGCCCCGAAACGTAACTATCCGAAGATAGAGAAGCTTGCTTATAGCCTCCTGATTGCTTCTCCAAGCTTTGCCACTATTTTCAGGTACACCCGATAATTGTATATACCGATCAACCTTTGAGACAAGTGTTGCAGAAACCCGAAGCATCGGGGCGATTACTTAAATGGAATATCGAGCTGAGTCAGTTTGATATGAGCTTTCAGCCACGAAGATAAATAAGGGGACAGGCCTTGGCTGACTTTATAGCCGAATTTACAATTCCTGAAGAGGAAACGGTGGGTGACAAGGTAGTTGCTTTGGATCGAGAATTAGAGCTTAGTCCGTGGAAATTATATACGGACGGAGCCAAGAATGATAGAAAGTCCGACGCCGAAGTTGTTTTGATAACTCCTAAAGGACGATCTATCTACTATGCATTACAGTTAGAGTTTACTGCTACTAACAAAGATTCTGAGTATAAAGCCCTGATTGCCGGGCTGAAACTCGCCAAAGATTTGGGAGTGAAGACACTAGATATATATTGTGATTCCAAGACAATTGTATGTCAAGTTCGGGAAGAATTTGCTGCTAAAGGACCTCGACTTATCACTTATCTCAAAAAGGTAAAGGAGTTATTGGAAGGTTTGGATCATTATAGCATAACACACATTCCGAAAGCGGAAAATCAGAAAGCAGATCGACTGGCGAAGCTGGCAAATTCTGATAATCTTAAAGAAATTGAAATGGTTCCGATAGAGGTATTGGATTCACCAAGTTTCGACCTAATGGAAACAGAGCTAGCCTTGGAAGTTGAACCAGAAAGAGAATCCTGGATGACATCAATTAAGAATTTTCTCAAAAATGGAACCCTCCCGTTGAAAAAGAGCGAAAGACGAGCTGTAAGACGTAAGGCCACAAGATACGTTTTACAAGACGACGTCCTTTATCGTCAAGGGTTTTCAATGCCCCTGCTACGGTGTATCGCACTCGACGACATCAAACGTGTACTGCAAGAGGTGCATGAAGGTGAGTGTGGAGATCACACTGGGGGCCAAACCCTAGCAAAGAAAGTGTTACGTTACAGATATTTCTGGCCTACCGTGAACAAAGACGCGGCTGAATATTCACGACGCTGTGATATATGTCAAAGATATGCCAAAATTCCCAGAGCGCGTCCGACTCAGCTCAAGTCAATGGTAAGTCCGTGGCCGTTTGCCATGTGGGGAATTGACATTATTGGGGTGCTACCTATTGCCAGAGGAGGAGCTAAGTACGTGATTGTTACCGTGGACTACTTCACAAAATGGGTGGAAGCCGAACCTCTAACAACCATCACAGCAAGGAAGGTGATCCGTTTTGTGGTCAGAAACATTATTTGTCGATTTGGGATTCCGAAGACCATCATAACCGATAACGAGACGCAATTTGACAGCATCGAGTTCAAAAACTTCTGCCAGAAATATAAGATTGATAAACGATACACTACAGTGGCTCACCCGCAGTCAAATAGCCAGGTCAAAGCCGTAAATAAAGTCATTAAATCAATTCTAAAGAAGCAGTTGGAGCAGGCCAAAGCTAGATAGGTAGATGAGTTGCCATTAGCTTTATAGGCCTACAGAACGACCTTTAAGACGGCTACCGGCCATACTCCCTATTCACTTTCCTTTCGGTCAGAAGCAGTGATCCCGGTAGAATTGGAAGTCCCTTCTCATCGAGTTGTGTACTATGACCCGATGACGAATAAAGCACTCCTCCTAGAATCTTTTGACATGATTGAAGAAAAAAGAGATGAAGCCGACTTGCGTGCCTTAAGGCATCGACATCAAGTAGCACGTTATTATGACCGGAAGGTTCGCCTCAAAACCTTTGAACTAGGAGACTTAGTACTGAAACGAGTCTTCCCGCCTTCAACCCAATTGGGTCCAAAATGGGAAGGGCCATACACCATCCAACGGAAGCTTGATATAAGAGCATTCAAGCTAACGAACGTGGACGGTGAGGAGATTCCCAGAGCCTGGAATGCTCAGCACCTACGACGATATCTGAGCTAAATATGAAATGTCATTTCTTTTGTTTTCATAAGCTATGTAAAAAGGCACGACTTGCCTTAAAAAGTCTGTTTATGTGAACAAAGGATTATAAAGTGGATGTAGGCTACGACTTAGCCGAACCACTATAGAAACATCGTGTGTCATTTACTTTCCTGCATTATTTATATCTTCAACAATTATTCTATTATGACCATGAAACACGAAATGTTAAATTAAATTTGGAAAGTTGGAGATGACCTATATGCAGGAACAAACAAAATGGTTGTTTGTACGATAAGACATAGAAGAATAGGAAGATGACATTATTAACTGTAACTCTCTAGAATCGAGAGAGAGTATAAAGGATGGGAAGATGACGTCCTCTGAGACGTGAAGGTGCACCCAGATGAGAGACCGCCTCAATGATACTCTAACCTGGATACGAGACATGAGAGTATAAAGATGCTAGAAAGAACAGGCATCAATGACGGAAGGAATATGACCCCGTCAAAGAATCAGGGGCATTTGGATTTTTTAATTTATTCAATCTTGAATAGTTCTTGCTTAATTATCTAAAATTATCTGGGGGCATATATGTGCACACATATTCCCCTCAACGATGACTTCATTACATAACTTTAGTATGACATACTTTTGTATTTTCACTTAAGTGCTGAACTAACGACTATTAGCATTGTAGGAAATAAAATATTTTTATTTATAAACATGTGAGTTTGTACAAGGAAAACAAGCAAAAAAGAAGATGCGAGGGCCGCACTCGCTGTAATAATTGCGAACCAATTAAATGCTAAAATAAAACAAAGCACTTCATCATTTGGGCTTTGGATCGGACTTGGATTTTTTAGCAGCTTTCTGAGAAGCCTTAGCTTCCTTTTCAGCATCGGTCATAACGCGTTTCAACTTTTTCTTTCCTGTAACCAAAGTGCTAGAATCAGTTGATTTTTTCCCAGGATTCGGAACGCTGGAATCAAGAGAAGACTTTTTAGCAAGCTCTTCTGTAATAGATCTAGTTGAAAGCTTAACGACTAACCTTGATCCAGGATCCATCACTGCAAGAGGCTTAAGGATTTCGGGGTTCAGATCTTCAACTTTTAATTGCATACGTTTATCTTGTTTGGCTTTCATTTCAGCCAAAGTGATGTCATCAACGCTTTTTGAATCCCGACTATAGCCACATCAAGGTCTTCCTCATGTCCCTCGCTACTGCCATCATCCTTCAAGGCATATATTATCTCGTCATCATGAGGAGCATCAGCCTTGGACAATTCAGCTCCCCCTCCTGACTCTGCTGAGGCAGCCTTATCCTTTTCTCCTTGAGCCTTCTCCGCAGATTTTGCTCCGGTAGTGGTTCCCTGAGGCACGTCAGTCTTCTCGGTCGGTTCAACACCTACAAAATGAGAAGCAACAGTTATCAACTCAGGAGAAAATAAAGGATCCTTCATCGATTGCCCAATTATGTGGTGAAAAGTGGAGACAGCTTTGATGAATTGGGGGTGAAAAGGTAGAAATACCTTCCGATGATTTCTCAGCTTGAGTGACTGTCGTCTCTGACGCCGTCTCGGGTATGGGGGATAAAAGAGATGCCTGAGGGATCCCCGGGTTTTCGGGGTCATATCCCTCAACTTCATAAGTTTCAGAGGTAGTAGAAGAAGAACCAGCCTCGGAGATATTCTTTTCTTTGGCCATCCGCTTCTCCTCCTCCATAGCAGCGGCGATGAGGCGACGCCCCTCGGCCAGACGTGCCGGCTCATCTTCTCTTAGATATTTTTCCATAAGCTTGTCTTCGTCGACGAAATCTACCTTGAGTTCCTCTTTCTCCCATTCGATAATTTGGCTCCATACGTGAACCAAGGTAGTCGGATAATCTTCAATCCAAGAGATGTTTCGGCGACGAATTATATGCATGAAGAATTCGATCAGTAATTCGCCGAAACCATGCACTTCCTTCTGGGCCTCTGACAGCTGCTTGCGGGTCTCTTCGGCGGACTTAATAACACTTTCCACATTACCCTCCGCTAGGGCAGCCTTATTCTCGGCCTCCATCAACTTGGAAGCCAAGTCAGCGTTTCTCTTCTCCAATTCAGCGTTCTTTCTCGCTAACTCGGCTTTTTCTCGCTCAAGAGCATTGTAAGCAAGTTGCATTTTGGCGTTATCCGACTTAGCATCTTCTGCTTTCTTTTTCAACTCTAAGCGCTCTTGGCTATGAGATTCTAGCAAGTCATGATAACGCTTCTGTAACTCTTCAAATTGTTGTTTAAAGGTGGTAGCGTCTCGTTGAGCGATTACAAGTTGGGCTTGTGTGTCCTCGAGGTCCTTCTCCAAATTTTTCAAGGCCTTTGCGTCGGTACCTGTAGTCTTTTTCATTGATACAATATCCGTAATTAAAGTTTGAATGATTCTGGAGAGGTTACGTGAATACTTGAACATCTCCGAATATTTTTTTTCGACTGCGTCAATCTTTGCTTTGGCCTCGTCTGCCTACCTCGAGGAAATAGGCTTAAGAGCAGGTAAGAAAGTCAGGTTTTCAAAATAGTGGTCGGGGAACTGCTTCTCTAGATATGCCTGCTTAACTTTAGCTTCAGCATCCAATGGTGGAGGTGCGCAGTATGTTAGCTCAGTATCCTTATATTTAGTGGGCACGATGGCCGCATCACCCTTCCTAGGCTGCTTATCAGAAACCTTATGCTTGTCCCGTGAGTCGGTATCTTTCGGCGGGCTCCTTTCCCGACTGCATTTGTCTTGAGGAGAAGTTTGGTCTTTGGGCTGCGATGTGTCTTCTCCTCGACGACCCTGGTAGCTTTTGTATCGGTCCGGATTCGACCGGACGGGGGAGCGAGAGCGCGAGGTGCGCCACTAATAAGAATCGTGAGGCCTTCCGTCCTCTCTACCCTGGCTTTCGCGGCGATCATGCTCGAAATCGGAAGGGGGTCTAGTCATGCTTCGATGTATTTTCCTGACGTCATAGTAAGGGCAAGACATTGTACCTATGCAACAATGTAAGTGAAATTCAGAATCGGTATTCTCATGAGAAGTAAGTGCTGTGAAGTGTGGTGCTATTGTGTTAAGTGCATCCTAAGTGGTGTTCCCCCCGACAAATCCAAGTCCGAAGCCAAGCCAGTGCGAGTGGGCTCTTTGGCCTTAACAGGAGTAATCTCCTCTGAAGAAGTAAAAACTAAAGGATTTGTGCCAAAATTCTCTGAAGTATAGATAGTTTCAGGTAGGGGGAGATCTCCTAAACCCTGAAATGTAGGATCATCGGTAGTAGGGGCATCTCCTTGGGAAGCGTCTATTGGCAGTTCTTTAGGAGGTAGTGATCTCTTAGGAGAAATAGCATCCCCAGGGACGATGTGCCCTTCTCGGTGCTTTTCGGCTATGTTGGCTAGCTCATCGTCTTGAGTTGAAGATGGAGAAGGTGAAGTCCAAAAGGGGCATTATTGGACTTTTCGAGCCCTTGCCCGTTTCAGGAATTACGTCCACTGGGGGATGTATACATATGGACCCGACCCATGACCTATGCTACGGGTAATGGACAATAGCCTGTGATGATGGAGGTATTCATCCTTAAGGACTTCATCGATGGTGAGAAATTTTTGATCGCCATTGAGGAGCCGATGCATCCGATCAAAGTACACTTGACCCGATATTTGTTTTGGATTATCAACTGCAAACAAAAAGAAAATGGATTAATGTGTTGGCGTGAACATTCAAAGTTGAGATCTAGAAAACCAATGCTTTACTTGATTTTGTCCATCTCCTGGCGCACCCCGGCTGTTGCCTGATATAAAACCATTCTAGCTTGGAATCGCCGACCTTGCTGCTGAATGGTGTTGAAATAATTTTCCTTTTTGGGACTGATTCAAAGTAAGAGAAGGAAGGAGTTTCTCGAGTCCGATGCTTGAAATTATAAAAAAAGTGAACGTCGTCGAAAGTGAGCTCTGTACCTAAAATCTCTCGGTATGCTATATATAAGGTATATAAGTAATCATAGGAATTAGGATGCAGCTGCATGGGGGCAATCTGCATCTGTCTCAGAAAGTCGACAACAAAAGGTGGAAATGGTGGAATAGCCCCAACCATACACATCAGTCGGGTAATTGCCATAAATCCTTCTGGGGGATTGTGAGGACGGTCAGTTTTCGATGGCACCAGGGTGTCCCTTTTTAATATCCCGTGCTTTAAACATATGTGGACAAGTCTATCATCGTCGATCATTGATTCAACAGAGTCTACGGGTGACTCCAAGATAATGGCAGACTCAAATTCATCAGGAGCTCGATTATCTCCAATCCCTCCTTCCTCCTCATAGCCCAGAGAAACTTCGCTATCGGAAGGCGTTTCGTTGTTATGCGCTCCTACTTCATAATCTGGGCCCTTATCGTCCCATTCAGGGTCTGAAGAAGAAGATATGTCATCAATGGTAACTTTCTCAGATGTTTCCACAACTTCCATCTTCTTTGCCAACCTAGATGAACGTCTTTCGGCCATGATCACTAGACTATCGAAGAAACAATAGCAAGAGTTAGAGTAAAGTTTCCCATGTCCCTCGTGTGTGTATGTGAACTTAAGTGTGTGCTACGTGTAACAAAAATGCAGAGCAAACATATGAAAGCATGATATGGAGATTCAAAGAAGTAATAATGTGTCAGAATAGTTCTTGATGTTTGTCATGTTCGTAAGGCACTATCCTAACTGTTCGTCAAGTTGAAGGTTATGCCAAGCATTGATTAAGATAGTTGGAAAAATTCTTGCACATTAAGTTAGGCTGTTTCGGTTCGGTTCGGATATCAGTATTGGGATCGGATCGGAGGGAAAAGTGATGTTTCGATCTGAAGCAGATATTCACACCCAGTAATAAGAACCGGATCAGTTCGGATGATGGCCACCGGATCGGTTCGGATTGATTTAAATAATAATGCCTCTTCTCCCCCTAGTCTTTTACTCCGATCCAACCCGGTCAAGTAGGCTTTGTTTTCCCTTTCTTTTTGGTTTCCTTTGCTCCGACCCGATCCGACCTTGTAAACATCTTTTCTGATTCTTTCTTTTGCTCCGACCTGATCCGATCTTGCAAACATCTTCCCTTTCCTTCACTCCAACGTTTCCTCACCAGAACCGATCCCAATTCCTCTCCTCTTCTTCATCTTCCTCATTTTCTACCTCATCTAACCCAAACCGAACCCAACTCCATTTCATAAAATCCAATTATGTCCAGGCACTTACGTGCTCAAATATATTGTAGAACCTTATTTCTTCTTCTCAACGCCTCGAGGTGGTGACAGAGCCACCGACGACAATGGCGAGGAGAGAGGAGGCCAAGGCGTTGAAACCAGGCAAACGCCATGGTTGAATCGCCCAATTTAACCACAAATTTTGATTGAAATCAGTTGTTACAAGGATAATCGAAGCTTTTGACCTACCGAGTTATTGAATTTAAGGAAGAACGAGATAATTTCAGAGTTTTTGAAGTTCTAGGGTTTCGATGCTAAGTTTGTTTGGACGAGAGCAATCAAAAAGAGAGGAGGAAGAAGGTAGGAGGCGGATTTATATAAAAAAAACTAAGGTGACCACTCGTATTCCTAGCCTACTTCACTCTGTTCGGACCGGGAGTCAAGCCCACGAAGGCACTCTGGCCTGTTAGGCCATGGTGAAGCGATACTGGAGGGTCCATCCGAGTGTGCTGCTGAAGGAAGTCCATTCGGATCAGAATCCGAACCGAAAGGGACCACATACACTGATTTGACACGCAGGGTGAATTTGAGGAAAAGTAAAGAAAAAGCTCACCTGGAAGAATCACTGGACATTAAAAAAGCTCTTAAAATTGTTTGAAAATGAAGAAGGCAATTCATATGGATTGTGGATATATATAAGCAGCAAAAGCCACGACTTTATGAAGCGACACAACACTACAAGTAAATGGAGGCGATCATTCAATGGTTCTAATCCAAAGGATGTTTTGTAAACTGCTTCAAAGCACACTTTATCTTAAATAAGAGTGTACTTTGAGGGGGCAAAATGTTAGCCTACTTTGTGAACTAGGCTACACAAAGAGCAAACAGTGAGAAAGCAACCAGTCGGTTCGGATAGGAAGGAGATAGCACAGGAAAAAAGTAAAGATCAAAGATGCAGAAATCATATCGGTTCAGATCGGTGATATGTCAGCAACATTAGAGGATAGAGAGTGGCCTCATCGGTTCGGGTCGGGGAGATACGTCAGCAACATCAGAAAATAACAAGTGGCCTTATCAGATTGGAACAGAGAAGTACAACAGCAACATCATAAGGGAGGAGGCTTCATCGGTTCGGATCGGAGGCAGCCGATCCGAACCCCTTTCTCTGAACCTGTGACCGTTGCTACACACATTTCCTGAAGACTCGGACCAAGCATGACCATTTCTACCATGATCTCCTACCAAATCGATGCGCTGTCACCATCTGAAAGGCTTCGAACCCGACTCTTGTGGGATGGGTGCCATGCAATTCCGAACCGAAGCCACTTCGAAGAGATTTTTCACCTATAAATACACCAACTGGAGGCATTTGAAGGGAAGTTTTGGCAAATTCTCAGTTCTGACTTCCTCCATAGCCAAATTTCATAGCTACATTCAGATCAAAATCATCTCTTAAAGTCTATTTTTGAGAGATTTGAGTGAGTTTATGCATTGTAATTGTGAAGTTGAGTGAGAATCATTGTTGTATTTGTATTCAAATCATCAATAAAAAGAAAACAAATTGGACGTAGGCTCGTTAACGCTGAACCACTATAAATCGCGTGTTCTATGTTGCTTTTTGATTCTATTTCATTAAAATCATAGCTAATTTGGGTGTTAGAACCAATTTTTGGTCTAACAAATTATTATTCTAGTTAATAACTAGTTCAATCAGATAAAAATATCTGTTATCTTTCCAAATATGGAATTTCATCCAAAATCTTTCCAAATCATTTATTATGATTTTACACAATTTTTCCATATTTTAAATAATTTTATTAAGGCCTTTACCTTCGGTTTGGAATAACGGCCACCGAACTGCATCCATAGCGACCTTTTCAATTTTGATTTAGATATATTCCAAATCCAACCGTTAGATTTCAAATATCCTATATTCATTGGAAAGCTCTTTTCGATACGAACCCAAGGTTCCAATTTTAGGAGAATCCGACGGTCGGATCTCCCGTAATGTCAATTCGAAGTCAATGGTCGAAATTCGCAAATGGTCGCGGCGCGGCATGTTCTATTCAAACCATTATATATATATAATATATATATACACACTATTTCCGTTCAAAACGTATTTTATAAGTTCGTTTTAAAACGATTCCCACTTCTAGTGTAATTTTAAATTAAAATTGAATATTCCTTTTCATTATAATGTTAAAATGATAATATTTTCGAAATATCAGATTTTGAACTCATTTCCTTTCCGATATTCATTATAAAAATGAATAAAATCAATATAAAAATCAGTCGTGTTAAAATGGCGCATATCTGATTAATACGGCTTCACATATTTCAATATTTTCGTGTCCATCCAAAATCGGACATCAAATTTACATTTTAATCCTTTACTGAATGTTATTTTACAATATTCGTTATTTCTGAACTGGAATCAGACCCAACCAATTACCATATAATGTTAGTTATATGGATTTCATGCATCACATGTACACAACAACAATGATAAACAATCATCCATCATCCAGAGTGTATTACAGAACTGCATAAGCATCAAATATAAATAATTAACGCTTACTACAGTCTGTCAACCAATCGATTGACATACAACTAAACAATTGGAAGTGTACGCCAAATATCTTTCCAATACCCATGTGGGTCTCAACCAACAAATACTGAATATTATTTGTGTAGTTGGGTGATGTGTAAAATTTATCATCCCAATCAATGTCATTTAAATGGGTGTACATAAAAAAATCGTCCGATTTGTGAATGAATATTTATTTGCATTTCAGGAGAATTTTATGCCGTTCATATATACGCTAAAAATTATATTTTTAACGATAAAATATTTATTTCAACACTTGACTATTTTATATAGTTCATACATTCAATAGAAAATGATATTTTTATTGTTCAAACATTTTATTCAACACATGAATATTTTATATAGTTTATTTCTGAAAATTTCGGCATTATAACGATGCGATATTAGAACTAGAATAATGTCTAGCACTATCCCTCCCCTGATACTGGCTGGTGCTATACACAATCATCAATCAATCCGCAAAACCACAATACAACCAATTTCACCACAATTCAATTCAAAAAAAAACATCCATGGTTTGTGCAATAAATAGTGTCGGGACTTACTAAGCTCTGTCAACAACCTAGGATATATTTAACTATAAAATAGTTTGAGTGAGAAGGTATTCTCACTTTGGGATCCACTCCGCCATTGTTTTCTGACGCTCAGATTCGCTGTTCTGATCCCATAATTTGCAAACGAACTCCAATCTTCACACAATCTTCTTATTTAGCTTAAACGCGCCATTCCGGACAACTTCCGCCAAGTGGCCTTTCTTCCGAAAATGCTCCAATTTGCCAGAATTTGCGAAAAGACATAAATTGGACTGCTGACTTTGGACGCATTTTCTGAACAACTCCGTAATCCAAAATATGGCTTCCATATAGTCAAATCGAAGAGAAAATCGTGCTCTTCGATTTTGGCACTGTGGAGTTTCTGCCATAGTGGCTTAGATTGGAAGATATGGCCTAAAGATGGTCAAGGGTTGCTGTGTACGCATGGGGTTTTTAAAAATTGGATCTTTAATAGAAGGTGGGCCCACAGGCGGACTGGCAGTCGGAGGAGGGGTGACACTGGTGGCTGATGGTGGCAGGGGTGGCGGCAGGCGTGGTAGGGAGAGGCGGCTGGGGGGTGCGGTTTTAGGCTAGGGTTCATGGTTTGGGGAAGAGAGAGGAGAGGCGGCGTGTAACACCCTGAATTTTTGAACAATCGAATTAACTAAATTCAAGAATAATTAATCTCAGATGTGAGAATTAAGGGAAACGGGTTGCGCCATTGTGTTCGTCTCGGAATTCTGGTTGAGATAGAGTCCGGGTTTGCGTAAAACGGATACCGGATGAAGGAGATATGGACGAACAAAGTTAGGCGGAAGAATCAGAAGAAAAAAAATATTTGCACTGGCGCACTTGGGAAGTGCGCCAATACAAAAGTGGCACTGGCGCACCTGCCAAGTGCGCCAAGGCCAAGCAGAAAGCCTGCACAGCTTTCTGGTGCAATCTGATCCATATTGTGACTCATTGCTGAGTCCTTTCTGACTCCTTGCTGAGTCATTAGGGCTGAGGTGTCACCCTATCCTGACTGCGTTGTTTTGATTAACCCTAAGATCATCCGACGGCTATGATTAAATTGAAATTTTATATAAACATGGGTAGACTCAAACCCTAAAATCAAATAAAAATCTGAATCATGGCCGTCATGCTGTCATCTTGTAACCTAGAGTAGCCGCCACCAACTAGAGGGAAATCAAAACTAATCAACTCAATTCTATTCAACTCTAATCTAAACAATAACGAATCTACTACAACGGCGAGCTAAATCAATTTCAGAACTCAGATTTCAGAACGCACGACCTTCTTTTTGTGAGTTCAATTTCTTTAATAAGATAATTAACAATTTAATTGGATTGAGCTATGATTTGGATTATATGGTTATGTTGTGAATCATTGACTGTATGTTATTATCTATGTTGTAAATCTATGATGTTATTTTCTATGTTGTAAAGCTGTGATGTTATCATCTATGTTAATTCTTGGCTTATGTGCAATCAATTCATAATGATGTTTCATATGCCAGTTTGGTTATGTTGTTGGAACTAATTCATATGTTAAATCATATGTATGTATGCAAGTTTAGATGTTAATTTAGATATGAATTATATGCAAGTTAGTGAGAATCATATACAACCTTACATGTTTCATGACATCTATTTTATGTGTAAATTGGATCTAAAGTTAGGCTATGACATGTGTGAGTTAGATGCAAGTTTACATCATAGTCTACGTTGTATAAATCACATATGCAAGTATATATATATTGGAGTATGAATCATATAATGTAAGTTTGTGACTATTGCCTATGCAAGTTTACACCTTATGATTAGATCTATGACATCCATAGTTTATGCAAATTTGTAACTTTGGCCTATGCAAGTTTTAGATGAAAAACCTTATTCACACATGCAAGCTCACCCCTTATATTTAGATCTAGTTTTTATTCTATGCATATTGTGATGTTTTCTCTTTATTCAATAAGTTAGACTATTCGAGTCTAACGTATATTTTATGTTAAATGAACAAACGTACAACGTGGGGGCAAATGGGATAATATTAAAAGATTTAATATTGAGAATTGGCATAAATGCCTTAAATGTGATGTTAATTGGTATAATTTTATATACCATAAATAGATGGACATAATTGAGTCAATTATGGACATATTAAATTTGTAATAGATTAGCAATTTGAATAGGGAAATTAATTCAAATTGGGGGTAATTAATTAGGTGTAATTAATCGCCTAAGACACGAGGTTAGACTCTTTTGTGGTGTAAGACTGCCCGGACCCGCCCGGCAAATCCAGTTGCCACATATGCCAGTCTAATATGGGAGGACTTAGGCATAAATTAAATGCGTAATAGTTGTAAAGACACGAGGTTAGGCTCGTTTGTGGTGTAAGACTGCCCGGACCCGCCCGACAATTCCAGCTGCCACAAATGCCAGTCTAATGTGGGAGGTCTTTACAAGGTTACGGTCTTAATGAATTAAGAAACACTTAACCAGATAAACATGTAGTGGGACATGAGTGTGTTAAGTGGATGCCTTGGGTGGCATGTGGAATTTAGTGGGTGCCTTGGGTGGCATTTGAAATACGATTAGATGCACTTAACCAAGATTGAAACATGTAAAAAGACATGATTAAGAATGGGGTTAAGTGGGGAAAAACCTTAGAGGGGACCAAGCATAGGTGGAAAGCTTGTGTCATGCATGGGGCCCTTTTCAAACCAGCAACCCATTAAGTATCTTTGTGGACTCGACCCAAGTCGAGGACGGGACACGCGTATTGGATTTGAATGTAAGAGGTCAAAATGGGTCAGCGGTGGCAATGCAAGTCCAACGGGTTCATATGCGTGTGTAGGCCCGGGCTGGTAGGTAAGACGTTGTTGCATTGTGTAGATATAAGCTGTGCATTTTTGGTTGTATCGGGTTGCCACTTTGGGGAGTGATACACCCCACTGTGGGGCCAGCACGGGTATCTACGAGTTAGGGAGCCGATCGAATGGGGGTAGTGGGTACACCTAGTGGAGATAGGAGCATACGACACCTATGAAGGTAGCTAGGGGTACACTAAACTACCATTATCATTATTAAGTTTTGTAGGCGGGATCAACCTTTAGGGTGACTAGTGCTGGTGCAGTGTAGTAATTATCTTATAATAATTAGGGGCGCCTGTAACGATATCTTGGTTCATCTTATTTCCTCGTTTTGTTCTGTCATACCCAATTTTTCACAGTCGTTTCCTTATTTTCCAGCTTATGCCTTAGCCTAGTTATTTTGATAATTATATTATTAAAGTTATCGCACTCGCCAGACTTTATGTCTGAACCCCTTTTATTTCCACCTCTTTTCTTCCTTCCCCCCTCCCTCAGGTTTGCAAGGAGGGAATACTACAACTTAATGCTGATTTCTTTTAGTTGCTTGAAGATAGTAGATGTATCGCATGGGACTCTCTCATCTTTATGGCTTTGCTTATGCTCAGTGGGGATTTATGCATTTATGTTATTTAAGTATTTGCTTCTTTATGTACTTTGAAGTTTTTGGAAAAGACTACTGATCCTATTGTAATGGTTTTGGAAACTACTTATGTAAACTCGTTTTGAGTTATGATGAAATAAAATAAGTTTTATCCTCCGCTGTGTTGTTTTATTTATTTATTCTTGTAATTTATCTGTTCTATACAAACAATAACGCTTCATGGACATTGATGCATTCCCTTTGTGAGTTACATTAATGGACGTGGGGTGTTACACAGCAGGTCAGAGGGGGGTCCGGCGATGGTGGTGCTCGCCGGCGGCGGTCGTGGGGAGGTGGGCGACGATTGATGGAAGGGGGCGACGGGAATGAAGGGTGCAGTTTCCACTTTTTTTATTTTCTAAATGAGCCGCGGGTTTGACTGTAAAGGAGAATAAGGGTTAGGGCTCCTTTTTATATCAATATATTTAACATTATTCTAATTTCCAAGAAGTTAATTTTTCATCCGAACTCCAAATCAAGCCCAACGACTGTCGCTGCTAGCTAAATACCCCTATTCCGGACACAATGGGATATGTCCCGTAAGCCAACTCAACTGTTTCGATCAATTTTCATCAAAATTAAAATTAAAATTAATATAACGTTCGAAATTGATTTCAACGTACATTATAATTTACCACGCTCACATATTAATTCTAAAAATTATGAAATTTGAAACTTAACAATAATTTGACATTCCAGATCCAACAAAAGTGGTTTTGTCGAAAACGGAGGTCGTTTGCAAAATGGTTATTTTTAAAGGCTATATATTAAATTAAAAAATATATAAATTCCATAACGACTATTTTCAATTTTAAACTGGTCATAACTTTCAATTTATATTATGAAATCTGAATTTTTCACATTCATTAGAAAGAAATTACTAAATAGATTCAAATGTTTCTGGTTTTACTGAAATCTGATTTATTTTGAATTCTATACATTCAATTGAAATTTAAAGTTGAATTTTCAAATACCACACCATTTCAAACTTGTTTTATAATAAAAATAAATTTATATGTTCTAACTTCGATTTAAATAAATTTTAAATCATTATTATTTAAAATAAATCATTTTAAATATTCAAAATCCATTAAATCAATTAAAAATAAAATTTTAAATTGGTTTTGAAATTCCGGGTTGTTACATCCATGGTCATTTCCATGGCTTTGGACTTCATCTTGGACTTTAAAACTTCATATGAAGTTTTCCTACAACGTTTTGGCATTCATTTGGACTTTTTGAAAGGCAAGTATTATTTATTCACTACATATACAGAATTACAAGAGTTTCAAGAAAATATGTCAAATGCAGTATTAAGAAAAAACAAATACAGTGTTACCAAATTTTTTTGATGCAAAAGGTAGTGAATCGCGAGATTCACGCCTTACTTCATTAACATTAGAGACTAATACATAGTAGTTTCGAGCATACGTGAATTTATAAGATTGTATACAGCCTAAAAAATATCACATGCTCGCAGTCACGGTAATACAGTAGCCAAAAAATAGAAGTACATAACATAACCACATATAAACTAGCAAGCTGAACCCAAGTCATCAAACTCGTCTTCCGCGAGCGCGATCCATAACTCTTGCAGCTATGATGTCCACAAACTTCACTTCGCCACAGCCTGACCATAAAGAAACAAATCTGAGAATGCAATGAATAACTGTACTGGGCGGTTTCATTTTACATTTAAATTTCCATGAGTTTCTTTCATGCCATAGTATCCAAACATAAGCAAAATTCAAAGCAGCAAACAGGTGTCGCATGGGTGTATCAGGGAGTGAAGTAAAAATGGTATGCCACAAATGAAATTGGTCAGTGATGAAGTCAGACCAGTCTAAACTAATATTAAGGCTAACAAATGCATTTCATCCAAACATGGAAAGCGAAATCACATCTAATGACCAGGTGCATGTAGTTTTCGTCATCTTCATCGCAGAAAACACAGCCACCAGCGACAAAGACTCCTTTTTGATGCAATCTGCTCACCGTATTAAGCCTAATATGCATGATCGTCCACATATGAATTTTAAATTTGGTAGGCACCGTATTAAAAATACACGTACATTCAAAATCAATATATCTCCTTCCTGCAAAATTCATCAGCTTATAAAGGTGACCAACACAAAAAGTTTTGTTATTTCCCTCAAGCCTCCAATCAAATTCATCATCCCCTTCATCAGAAAGCTGCATGTCCTCAAGCAATCTAACCAGACAACACAGGTGAGTCAATGCATTGCCAGCCACTACTTGACAAAAAGTCAGCCTCCATCGGAAGGTAACATCATCCATGTTATACATTTCGTAGACTGTGAAGTGCTTATTGCATGCAATATCAAAAAGATCAGCAAACTCGAATCTCAGAGGAATGGGAAGCAGCCAACAGTCAAACCAAAACGAAGCATTGTGTCCACTCTTTACAACAATGTCCGCACCAAATACAGTATTACAAATTAAGGATAGAAAAAACTCAATACTGCAAATTACAAATGTGCACACAATTTTATCAACTAAACAACTATTGTGACCGACTTCAATATCCATCAGTTATGCGTAACCCCACGACATGTATCTTCAATCAGCACCCCACTAGGATTACCCGCTCACTTAAAACCAAAACAACAAGCATTTGAAAAGGCATTATCATCAGAAAAAACTGAATTCACATAAGAACAAATCGACAAAATGAAACCATGCTACAGTGAAACTTAGCAACCACGAATAGACTGCGTCAATTGGAACTGAAACCAATAACCATGCATTAAGCAAGAAACTGATCGCACTTAACTGGATTTCTTCTAGTGTGCCTAGGTGGAAATTTCACGGAGTTAGGAAGAAAATCCTCTAGTGAATAATCAATACCCTCATCTAAGTCTTCATCGACACTCTCAGCCACCTTTTTCTTACAAGCACGCCTCTTTGCATTCTTAGATGTAGTTTTAGTTTTTCCCAAAGAAGATGGCAAAGGAGTAGTTGGTGTATTAGAAGGAGGTGGCAATATGATGTGAGGAGGAGGTTATAAATGCAAACATGGAGATTTACTAGAGGCAGATGGGTTAGCAATATTGGAAGTATAGCTTTTAACTGCCTCCCCTACATTGCCATTAAAGGATACATCAGCTTGCCTGTCATTACTATCATCAATATCTTCCCAGAATTTCCCCTTCAAATGAGATAAAGAATTTGTTGTTTGCCCTGAAGTCAGATTTGCCTTAGCAACATTTGTAGTGGATGTCAAATCCTGAGAAGCTGGGTTAAAGCAACCATTTACATCATCTGAAAATTGTTTCCCCTTCTCCAAAGACTTCATAGTAGTATTTTCTTCCTCAAACAAAGTAGCTAGTCCAAAAACCATATCATCTTTCTCTTTTTGCCCCAGATAATTGTTGTTGCCTCTCTCATTATTAAATTGGGAATTGCCAACATTAACTTGTGTATTACAGTCATTATTTACATTATTATCCACATCTAACTCCTGTTCTAAGCCACCATTATTATTTGTACAATCATTTTCCAAAAAATCAAAAGAATTACCACTCACACTCCTTGTTCCATTATTATTATCTACTATATTATTACTGCTATTCACATCTTTCCTCCTCCAAAACTTCCTTTTCTTATTATTAATAGTTGTCCACTGATTCACATTGATTTCAGTATGAACATGATTTTCCTTATGTACATATTCATCTACATCAGACCGATCCACTTTCTGTGCATTATCCATAGAGATTAACTCACACGAAAATGTATAATGTACAAAAACCTTACAACTTGTATAGATCATAGGCCTCCAATCGTATCTAACTTGCACTGAAGGACAATTTTCACCCAATCCATCTAATTCAATAAAATATGGTGATACCTCTACTAATGCCTTAGTGTATCTGAATCTGTCCATCCTCTTTGTACTATTGTCATGGCAAATTAATCTACCAACATGATTAACTAACCAGTTAATACGCATCAACGTCCATAAAATCATTGGTATCCTACACAAATGAAACCAAACTGGTAATTTCTTGATCATAGATTGCGAGCATCCAATAGATGGATCCCATCCAGTGATATTACACATTCTACCCCGAACAGAAACATGATCGGATAGTAGAATTTTCTCCTATCAGCATCATTCGAAAAATTAAAATAGAAATGATAACCATCTGATTTTATATCGACATCTCCACTTAATCGCCAATTTCTTTTCAGATAATTTACAACTAAAAGAAAGGATAACGTACCATCAAGAAAATCCAACCAAGAAATTACTCCAATATTTAATTCCCTTATTCTTGATTATCTCTAGAATTGATTTTCGTGATCCATCTCTTATGACATCATATTAACGTGGCTGGTAGCTTCCAACGTTTCGCAGAAGCGATTTGAATAAGGAAGCATAGTTAGACTTCATGAAGGAAGGAAAAGAAGCATTAGATGTGCTGTAATTGGCGATTTTTTCACCTACTGTGGATGCCGGAGTCAAAGTGTTACCAGATGAAGGAATCACACTGGAGAGGGGTGTGTAATAACCCGGAAATTCGAGCTAATTTAAAATTTTCATTTTGGCTATTTTGATGAATTTTGAGTATTTACAATGAATTATTTTAAATAAAAACGACGAGAAATTTATTTTGAATAGAATTCGAACATATATATTTATATAGCTTGACGTTGGAATATAAATATTTATTTATATTTATAAAAGGAATTGAAAATGGCGTGGTAGTTCGATAATTCGATTTCAAAATTCAATTGAACATACCGGGTGCAAAATAAACCGGATTTTAGTGAAACCAAAAATATTTGAATCTAATGGAGAATATCTTTCCAACAAATCCAAGAAATCGAAATTTCATAGCAGGAATCAAAAGATACGTCCAGTTGAAAATTCTGAATAGTCGCTATGAAATTCAAGCCCTTAAAAATAGCCATTTTGCAAATGACCTCGGATTTCGACGAAACCACTTTTGTTGGATCCACGATGTCAAATTATTGCTATGTTTCAAATTTCATAATTTTTCGAATTAGTATGCGAGCGTGGAAAAGGAAAACACGTTTGACCAGTTTCAGTTGATTTTAATCGACTGGAAAATGGCCATTTTTCAAACGGTCTCAAAATTCGATGAAATTAGTTTTGTTAGGATCGTATCGTCAATACGAAGCTAGAAAATATTTTTCGAGTATTTTTTCGAGTTAGTATGTGGCCCTGGTAAATTGAAATGCGCGTTCAAATTCAATATATAAAGTTATATGTTGATTTTGACGAAAACTGATCGAAACAGTCAAATCAGCCTATGGTACATATCCCATTGTGTTCGGAATGGGGGTAATTAGCTAGGGAAGACAGTCTGGGTTCGAATCCGAGTTCGAAAATAAAAGTTACTTTTTGAAAGAATAAAATAATATTAATTAAATAAATATAAGCCCTCAACCCTAAATCCCCTTTCCCAAACCCAAACCCTGTCGCTCCCTCCCCCAAACTCGATCCGCCGCCATCGCCGAACATCGCCTCCGCCTCCTCCCTGGCCACCCGCCCCTCCCACGACGCCCTCCCCTCTTCCTCCTTGCCAATCCGTGAACCCAAACCCAACCCTCATCTGAAAACATGACCGTCGACCTCCTTGAAAGCGGCGCAAACACCTCGAGCCCCTCCCCAGCGCCACCCAGAGCACCCCTCCGACGAAGAACCCCCCCATAGCGCAGTCAACGTCAGGGCCAGTGAAGGTGAGCTTTTTCGTTTATTTTTATTTTTAAAAATATGATCTTGTTTGTGTTATAAATATAAAATATATATTCATAAATCAGTTTTTTTATATATATATGTCAAAACCTTATTATTAAAATCGATTTTAAATATGATTTTGGCTTAGATAAGAATACGATTTTTATTCGTATAAAAGCTAGGATTTTTGAAAGGTAAAAGCTATGATTTTAAAAAGAAAAAGAGTGGATTTTTAGAGAGCAAAAGAATTGACTTGTATCACGAAAGAGATTTGATTTTTATTTTCAATAAAGATTTGATTTTTCTATGTATGAAAGTTTATTAAGGAAGCGATTTTTATTTATAGTTATAGAGAATAAAAATATAATTTTTATGATTTAGGAGAAAATAAAAATATGATTTTTATATAATGTATAGAATAAAAATTTGATTTTTATATATTGAATAGCGAAGTAAAAAATTCGATTTTTATATATGTAGTGAATACGGATGACGAAAGTGATGAAAGAAGAAACGACGGAGATTTTCTACATCTGAAGAGTCGAGGCGTTTGGTTTAGCTAGTCGGTGAGAACTTCTCACTTTTTAATTTTATTTCTAGTTGAAATATATACTAGGATGCAGACGGTGTTTAGTAGCACCCGACACCCGTCGTCCACAGACCATGGATGGCTTGTATGCTTGGTTGTTTGATTTTGATGTGTAGTTGATTGTGTGATGTGTTGTGAAATGAAATAAAATATTTATATAGTTAAAAATATTTTATAGTTAAAAATAGAATTTTTAACGTGTATTTAAAATTAAATAAATATAAACAAACCGGACGATTTGTTTATATACACACATTTAACTGATATTGATTGGGACGATAAATTTTACACATCACCCAACTGTACAAATAAAATCTGTGTTTGATTGTTTGAAACCCCACACGGGTATTGGGATGATATTTGACGTACACTAATCCCGATTGTTTAGTTGTATGTCGATCGATTGATGGATAGACTGTTATGAGCGTTAAATATTTATATTTGTTGCTTATACAGTGTAGAATGCACTTTGGATGATGGTTGACTATTCATCGTTGTTATTGTATACATGTGTTATAGAAAATCCATATAATTAACATTATGTGGTAATTGATTGGGCCTCATTCCAGTTTATAAATAGAATATTTGAAAGTAGAAATATTTGAAAAAGGAATATTTGAAATAGAATATTTGAAAGTAGAAATATTTGAAAGCCGTGTTGATTAAATTGATGTATTTTGACGTGGACGATATTTATATCGATTTTATTCATTTTATAATGAATATCGAAAGTGATTTCAAAATCTGATATTTTGAAAAGAATTGAAATTCGAATTAAATTGAATAGAAATGAATTCGAATTGAAATTGAATAGAAATGAATTCGAATTGAAATTGAATTGGATTGAATTGAATTAGAACTGAAATTGAATTGAAATTGATTTGAATTGAAACCGATTTGAATTGCAATTGAATTGAAAACGAATTTAAAACGATTTATAAAATACGTTTTAAAAGGAAATCGACGAAGTATATATTATATATATATATAATATAATGGCCTGAATAGAACGCGCCGCGCTGCGGTAGTTCATGAATTTCGACCATTGACTTCAAATGGATATTGCGGGAGATCCGACCGTCGGATTCTCCTAAAACCGGAACCGTTGGGTTCGTATCGAAAAGAGCTTTCTAACGAATATTATAAATTTGAAATCTAATGGTTGGATTTGGAATTATGTCCAAATCAAATTTGGAAAAGTCGCTATAAGTGCAGTTCGATGGCCGTTGATGGAAATCGACTGTACGGGCCTTGATAAAATTATTAAAAATATCAATAATTTGTGTAAAATCATAAGAAATGATTTAGAAAAAATTGGGATGAAAAACTCCATATTTGAAAAGATAAAGATAGATTTCTATTGAAATGAACTAGTTTTGAACTAGAACTATAATTCTATTTATTTTTAAATAAATAAATTGGATTTGAAAAGGGTTTTTAAAGTAACCAAAATTTCCAATAATTGAATTAGAATGGATTTGAATCGAAATTTTCTTCGGAATATTTCGATGTTGTGTTTCGTGATTATACAATTATTGTTATGGAAATTTGAAAGATATATTTATATCGTTATTTCCGATACGATATTTGTTGATCGTAGAATTTGATATTGAATATAAGCCTATATATTTTCTATTCAGAGCCTTGTATTTAATATCAAATGTGATTTGGGTTTGTCGTGAATGGTGTCTTCATTAACACTGTTCATAAGCCCAGTTGAGAAAAAGATTAAATCTTTTTATTTAGATTTAATGAAGAGTACCAATTAAATAATATTTAATTGGAATTGAATTGGTATTGATTTTTGGGTTTATCGTGAACAGTGTTTTATACAACACTTGTTCTTTAACCCGATAATTAATGAAATGTGAGTTTGGGTTGTCGTGAACGGTATCTTCAATAATACTGTTCTTAGACCCAAAGGAGTTAAGAAAATCTGAAACTAACTGGAGATTAGTTAAGTTGAATGGTTTCTGAGGTATTGATCTGATGTTGGTTTCGGCCTTCGGGGTTAATACTTAGGGAATTGCTCACTTGCTAATTTACGGTTAGGGACTGATTGAAATGTGATGTGATTGTGGGGTTTATCGTGAACCGTGTTTTAAATGACACTGATTCTTTAACCCAGTCACAGATTAAAATTAAGTGGAGTTTTAATGAATCTATAATTAGATTGAAATGATCGAGAATGGAGTATCACCAGTTTTGCTCCAGGCGATAGTTAAATCTTTAATTAGATTTGAACGTGAAATGGTAATTGAATTTACCGATAACACTGTGGTGTTAGATATGAAGTATTACCAGTTTTACTTCATAGGATGAATAGGTTATGATTGGGAAATTAAAACAAATGATTACTTCGGTAAGGTTCGTTAATCCCGACTAGTTGAATCGAAATTCAAAAGAAGATTAAAGAATAAATTCAAGGAATGTATCTTTGATAAAATTAATGGGAACCTTTCCCTATGAATGTGAAATTTAGAAACTAACTGTCGGTTAGCTAAGCAGAATGGTTTTCTGGATATTGATCTGATGTTGGTTTCGGCCTTCGGGGTTAATATTTGGGGAATTATTCTCTTGTTAATTTACGGTTAGTGACTGATGAATTGGAATGAGGCGTATGTTGTATTTGTGTAACACTTGTTTATAATATACGCGAGTTATTCGGAAAGACCAGATTTATCCCATTTTGAATAACTAATACGACGATAAGTCGAAGATGAAGACGATGGTCGAAGACCGGAGGTCTTCACATCGTTTGGGTGATTACTGATGATCTTGATTGGGATGTACACCCAAGAAGATTGAAACGTTGGTGATCGTCCAAACGTACTTGGAGATCGATGGATATGCAGGGTACTAGGTGCCTCCGGTTTCGTTCAGACCCAGAACGAACTTGTAAATGGACTGTGTGTCTGACATTGGATTTCAGTCTGTGTGATTGATTTCTATTTAATATATATCTGTTTGGAGGCGGAGAATTTATTCTCTTGCTTAACGCCCTTCTCTGAGACGTACGAGCTCAGGGGTTATATACTGATGGATATCAAACTCATAGAGTGAATTGCCTGTGTGGCATGCCTAAGTGGCGAATGATCAAGGCTTCTGTTGAAAAGCAAAGTCTTGTGGTTGATGATCGAAGCACGGCCTTTGTGGCGTAGCTTTGTGTAACGTTTACTTCGCGAGTTTCACACCCAGTGTGAACCAGAAACGGGAGAGGACCTCAGGGAGGGCATGCGTTTCCTTCTAGTTAGAAGTGGCGTCAGTGGTTTTACACGCCCTGACGAGTTTGACTTATGTGGTTGTTGCTTTTGCGTGGCACCTTGGATATATCGGTCGATCCGGGACCGATGGAGTAGTCATTCGTTGGCTTACTCACGCCCCAAAGGGCGGGGAAACGCATGTTCAGGCATTTTAATCCACTCCGTGTGGACCGGCCCTGACGATCCAAAGGCTTGACTGAGTACTTGCCTGAGGGGCGGACTAGAGCGTCTCGAATTCGGTGAGGACTATCTTTTGCCTCGGTTCACAGACGGAAATCCAATTTCCAAATACGTGACATTTGCGGTTTTATTTGTAGAGCCTAGTATGGCGACATAGTGGGATGGGGCGCTTATGCCGTCTATGATTGATACTTATGATTTGAAGTTGTTTTATACACTATGCACTTATAATAGTACCAAATGATTTGTTTTAAACGTATCAAGCATTCTTGGCTATTATAAGGTAAAAACTGTAACACCCCGTAATTCTGTGACATTAAGATTCTCAAATTAAAGTATAATTAATTTTTAAAAGAAAAATTAAAAGAAAAAGATCCATGCAGTTGTTTAATTTAAGTATTGTAATTAACATGAAAAAGAGAAGTAAGGAGAGAACAATAATTATTATTGTTCTAAGACTTATTAACAAAAGCCTCTGTAGCTCAGTTGGTTAAGGCATTGGATTGGTAGCATGGAGGTCGGGGGTTCGAACCCCGACGGCGGCATAATTCTTTTATCATTGTTTTAGAGAGGGCCAACTAAACATGCAAATATATGTACGTATACAAATTCAAAATTTGAAAGGATAAGAACGTACGTATAAGGAAATAAAGAAAATATATATATATACATATGAGAAATATAAATATATATATATATATACAAAAATATATGTATACGAAAGATAAAATTCAAGATAAGGCTACAGTCAATGAAATATGGCAACATCATTTGAATTTTGAAAATAAAATGAAAGTTGTGCGTATATATATACACGTAAAATGGTCGTTAGAGGAATTGTATACATATAAGAATATTTCATGTGAATAAAACAGTTAAATAAATTCCAGAAATTCAAAAGTTTGAAAATCAAACTTTTACGCCAAAATAGCTTGTGGGACCCAATGCTGACTCAGCACTGCGTGTATGATAAGGTTTGGCTAGATTCATCTACGTACCTGGACTATTTTCTTAACTAGGTTCAATGCTGACTCAGCGCTGCGTGTACGATAAGGTCTTGAGCAGCTATATAAACAACCCTAGTCTTCATTCTCTTTGCACCAATTCTCTTCTATCCTTATGCTGCTAAGATTCATGGCTTCTTCCCCTCCTCTAAATTTTCTTAAATAAATAAAATAAAATATGATTCAAGACGAGGAGATGCTGCTAAAAGACTTTTAAGGAGGGATTCAAATCAAAGTTTCAAGTGAAGAATTCAAAGGCTAGCTCAAACAAGTTTCAAGCAACGACGCACGAATCATAGCCATGCTTTCCTTCTTTTCTAGATCTATTTTCTGTAAGTTGGTTATTTCTAGATCTGAATATTTTGTTTTATTTGTGACATGAAATTAAAGGAATAAAGGAATATGCCAAATCTCTCTCTCTCTCTCTCTTCGAATCTGTGTTTATACTCTTGGACTGAATTAAGAACTGTTATGATTCGAGGACAAATAAGACTGTAACCGTGACTATGACTATAGAACTGTGGCCTTTGAAAGCATATGCCTTTGGACTATGACATAAGCCTTTGATTTTGGGACATATAAACATTGCCTATGACAATGACTTGGGACTATGGGAATTATTTTCCCTTTTGGACTATGAACATCGCCTATATTGCCTATGACCATGGACATTACTTATGACTAAGAACATAAGCCTTTGAATTAGACATAAACTATTGCTTATGACATAATGAGGACAATTGTGATTTTGACACCCATGATTCATGATTAGGAAAATATTGCTTTAGTTTGGTGATTGTGAAATTGGGTCTAAACCCAATTATTTATTCTACCTGTTCCTTGTTTTTTTTTCTTTGGTTTTAAGACAGTGGGAATTTACCTATTAAGTTAGGTCTACCCACGTTCTTGAACCTATTTTGCCCATTCTTTGGTTTTAAGACAGTGGGAATTTACCTATTTAGTTAGGTCTACCCATATTCTTGAACCTACATTGTTATCCAAACCTTTTTATGCCAATTATTCCTTCTTGTCATTTTGATTCATTCCCTTTTTATCTACGAATCTAGATTTATTTGTAATCTAGGTTGAATCACGATTATTCGAACGGTGGGAATGCGATTTGGGGAAAAACATGGAAATGAATGTGAACGTAATTGTAAACTGGGAAATTGGCCTAATTTGGAATATGTATTATGACATGCATATTAAAATGAAAACGGGAAAATTTGACATGGATTAGGGAATATGTGATTTTGACATATTAAATTTAGCGTTAGTGAGTAAGCTAAATTTTAGGCATAAAATGTAAACTAGAAAAATAATTCTAGTTTTGCCATAAATTGTGAATTAGGGTGTTAAACCAAGATTGGGTTAATTAAGGTTGATTTGGAATAAGTATATTAGCACAATTTTGAATTTATTCATAATTGTGAGCAATTGTCATGTTTAGAATAAATTATGGTTAGCGACACTAAATTTGGTATAATTTACATACCAAAAAGTATAAATATGATAAATAAGAGAGAATGGGCCATAATAATAAATGTGACAATGTACATTAAAAGAGTAGTAATGAAATAAGTAAATTAGGAGTAATTTACTTATAGAATTCGTCATAAATGTTAAATTGTTCATTTACCACAAAATATGTAACTTGGTTAAGTTTTGGCCATAAATTATAAACTAGGATATTTAATCTAGTTTCGGCAATGAAATAGGAAATGACCTAAACTGCATGTTGGGTTAGGACTTGGGCCTAGAATATAAGTATACTAGTAGGCTTGACAAATAAATATAGGCCAAATTTGTCTAAAAAGGGGAAATGGGCTCTTGAAATAAATTGTTAACAATTTATAAACAAAAGAAAAGTATTTTGATAACATCCCTTTTTATAACACATAGACCAGAAGGTTCTAGGGTGACAGAGAGGATAATGTCTAGGCTTGGGTTTGGAAAATACAAGTTTCCTGCCCTCCCTGGCTATCCCTAACTGATCCGAAGGACGGGATGGTTGTTTTCAAAACCAGATTTGGAAATTAATCAAAAACCCTTTGAACTTAGAAAACATGAATATGCCTAACCCGAGGTTAGACTAAGTTGCGGTGTAAACCTGCCCGGAACCGACCGGCACATCCAGTAACCGCAGCAATATCTGTCTAATGTGAGAGGTTGCGGCTTTAATTTATTAATTAAAGCTAGAACAAGAATGGGAGAGTTAAGTCCATAGGAACACTTAACCAACCTAACACGGTTAAGCTAGAATGGGAAGGTTAAGGAACACTTAACCAACTTAGCACAGTTAAAGCTAGAATGGGAGGGTTAAGTCCATGGGAATACTTAGCCAAATTAACATGTTGACTAGACTAGAAGGTGGGGTTAAGTAAAGTTAATACACTTAGCCAATTTAACATGTTAATTAGACTAGAGGTTGGGGTTAAGTGATACACTTAGCCAAATTAATATGTTAACTGGACTAGACCATAGGGTTAAGTAAACTTGAACGCTTAACTATCAGAATATGATAAATGAATAGGGTTAAGTAAAAAGTATGAAGGGATAACACTTAACCAGTGTAATAGGATAAGGGAAGAGGGTTAAGATAGCTTGAATCGACTAAAGACACTTAACCAACCCAACCTGGCGAGAAAGAAAACTAAGTAGTAGACCTCAGTTGAAAAAGGGACTAAGTAGTAAAACTTAGTTAAGAAAACAAGGAATTTGGAAACTAAGTGGTAAACCTTAGTTAGTAGAACTAAGTAGTAATTCTTAGTATAACACGAAGGAGCAGACATCCATCTAGTTTTAAGAAGGCTCCAACGAATTGGGTTACGAAGCCCGAGGCTTCGAGGGGACGTGAGGGTACTCTTGGTATCCCTCTGTGAGGCTGCAGATGATCATCCTGGGCTCACAGAGGTTAAGGTCTGCGTTAGAAGAACCGAGGGTATGCCTTGGTTGCAATATATATGTGGCAACCTAAAGACTAGGATGGACCAGCGTGATTCGGCGAGAAGACGGTAGCCCTGTGATAGCAACTCGTCGTCTACCATCCATCTTGAGTCAATCGAGATACGTGAAGCGGAAAGGCGGAGAACTCCAAAAGACCATTTACTTGCTATCTAGTTATGGTTGCGGATGGCCATAGGATAGTGGGGCACCGGGGGCCGGCGTATAGTTCTCATTTTACAAGGTGTGCCTTTCATTAGCTGAGGGAGGGGTCAAGTGGGACCATAGCCACTGGAATAAAAACAGACCTTAGCATCTGCATCGGCAGATATCTGAAAGCTCCCGACCGAGTTCTGTATTCCTTGATTTGCCCTGTCACAGGACTCGGATCGCACATTACAGGACATGTGCATCTAGACAAGCGATAACGATTCGCGATACATGCGTGGGGGAAGCCTAGGAACATATACCACTCTAGGTAGTGTGTCCTAGACTTGGGGGATTGTTCGACAGGTAGCGTAATCCCTAGTTGGACAAGGTGGCATAAACCCTGAACTCGAAAAGCGTTCAGCAGATAGCGTAAAACTATAGTTAAATCTAGAAAGCACTTGATAGAAAACCCTAGACTAGATCTAGGTAATAAATAATAAATGTATGCCTGAAGGCAATGGAAACTATAGGGGTTGGGATCACGTTATCGTTACTAGTTGAACACTAGTTAGGTGGTGCAGAGATATAGAAACCAGTATAACAAGGAAATAGCGAAGCTGCGAAAGTATTAGAGCGTATCCAGTCATCTTAGCATATCTTGTGACTACCTTGTCTAATCTTCTTGACCTTAACGTCATGGTGTAATCTTGTATTCAGTTAATTCATGTCGTTTTGTTTTTTCATGCTAGAAGTTACTGAACTTACTCAGGATTTATGTCTGACTCTGTTTTTCTTTCGTCTTCTTTCCTTCCGTTCCCCCCCATGTAGTTGAGGAGGGAATAGTATAACTCAAGATTAGACTGGACCGTTTCTCTTTCCCAGCTTGAAGATTTGACGAAGCTGTCTTTGGATTCTCTTCCACATGCTATGGCTGGCTCTTGCTACATTGGGGAATATATAAATGTATTTTCATGCTTCTTTATTTTATAAAGACAGATGATACTCTGATATTGTAAAAGAATCTTGTACAGACTATTTTATCAATAAAGCAAAGTTCTATTTTCCACTATTTAATAATTTGTCTGTCTTGTAATTTATCTGCATCTTTTACCCAAAATGCTCCACAGAACTTAGTGCATTCCCTTTGTGAGTGACACTAACGGACGTGGGGTGTTACACGTGGTATCAGAGCTGAAGGTTACCAGATCAGATAAAAGATTTGAAAAATTATTTTCAAAAGGTTCTTAAAGAAGCATTTTTAAAAGAAAGGATTTGTTTTAAAGGCATATTCCCCAAAGCCATACGCATTGTCTTCTCTTCCTCTATTTGAATTCTTGTCTCCTTCTTTCTTGACTCTCTGGGGCTCCTGGCTTTCTGGGAGGTAACCTCATCGAAGGGCAAAGTATTGCCCGGCTTCCATCCATAGCCGTAGTTGTTTCATCTACAGGCAGTTTTCTTTCGAAGCTTATAGGGTTTTCCGGACGATGGAGGCAGTTTTTGAGAGATTTGTCAACATGACTACACACGGAAGGGGGATGAGGAGTTTGGCTATGGAGCACAACCCAAGCATAAGGAATTCATGGATAGGGACTTGGCTCACCAAGGAGGAAGGAGTTATAAAGCGTAAGACAAGAGGAAGTAGCTTTTCTATGATATAATAGGGCATATAATTAAGGACAAGAGCAAGAACGAGGAACAAGATTTTCATAAGGGCAAGAACCTACTTTCGCCACCAAGCGTACCTAGGAGAAAGGTAGTAAAAGTTCTCTTGGAAGAGTCTAGTTTTGCTATTCGTACTATTTCCTTTGGTTTTATCGCTTCGCATTTGTTCGTATCCACTTCCATAGTTGAGTCTCTGCACCATAGTACGTGTATAGTAGAAAGATCCCACTAGAGTCTCAAATCCAATTAGTGGTCCGACCAGTTTTTGGTTAGTAGGGATTTGAGGATAGCTATCGAGTTTGCTTATATCATCTCACGTAGATCGTCTAAATTCGGAGAAGATATTCCTTGGATGCTTGTCTGATATTGGTTTAGGCCTTTGGGGCTTGTACTTGAGGAATGTCGAGTTCGGTTTGGATGGTTTGCGTGAAAGATGAATAGTTGTGGTAGGTACTCTAAAAAGTACGGAGTGATCTTTTGACTCTCATAGTTATGGCGTGATGGATAAGCTAAGAGGGAGGCCTCTAATCATCTTAGTACATATACTTGGCGCCGTGATTGACATCTGTTTATTTTGGAAATGGAGATTAGGAACTTCACAATCGTGAAGATAAATTGGTTAAGATACAGTGGAGTAAAGCTCAAGAAGGCTAGATACTAGCAACATGCCCTTTTTCCTTAAGGGTGCATCCTTGATTTCTCTGTTTAGGAGCTTTACGCGTAGTTGTTTCTCTCTTTCCAAAGTATATCCTCTAGGTCGTATCTGCGATCCTTAGGTAGAAGCCAATGGATGTAAACATGTATTTGAAACATGTTATGGTTGAATGGTTGCAAGTGGTTGCAAATGGTTGCTCGTGGATGCATATGCATACGTATTAGGCACTAGATCAAGTTCGGACGCTCTCATATTGCATTTACATATATGCATTTGTTTATAAGTTGAACTTGATATGATATCATATGGACGTTGCATATGGATGAATGGCTGTGCACGCATGTAGTATTTACATGACTAGGGATGTTTGCATGCATGATTGGACGCATGGCACTAAGATGATTTGCATTAAGGAGGTCAACTGAATCAGTAGACCGCCTGATTTTGCATTAGATAGAGACATATACACACACTATGCATATGAACATGAAAGCATTAGAAATCTTTTAAGGACAATGAATGCCTGTGATTGAATGGTTGAGTAGATGGGTGATTGGATGGTAGGACACATTCTTCCTAACTTGAAGATTTCGGGGACGAAATCCTTTTAAGTGGGGGAGAATGTAACACCCCGTAATTCTGTGACATTAAGATTCTCAAATTAAAGTATAATTAATTTTTAAAAGAAAAATTAAAAGAAAAAGATCCATGCAGTTGTTTAATTTAAGTATTGTAACTAACATGAAAAAGAGAAGTAAGGAGAGAACAATAATTATTATTGTTCTAAGACTTATTAACAAAAGCCTCTGTAGCTCAGTTGGTTAAGGCATTGGATTGGTAGCATGGAGGTCGTGGGTTCGAACCCCGACGGCGGCATAATTTTTTTATCATTGTTTTAGAGAGGGCCAACTAAACATGCAAATATATGTACGTATACAAATTCAAAATTTGAAAGGATAAGAACGTACGTATAAGGAAATAAAGAACATATATATATATATACATATGAGAAATATAAATATATATATATACAAAAATATATGTATACGAAAGATAAAATTCAAGATAAGGCTACAGTCAATGAAATATGGCAACATCATTTGAATTTTGAAAATAAAATGAAAGTTGTGCGTATATATATACGCGTAAAATGGTCGTTAGAGGAATTGTATACATATAAGAATATTTCATGTGAATAAAACAGTTAAATAAATTCCAGAAATTCAAAAGTTTGAAAATCAAACTTTTACGCCAAAATAGCTTGTGGGACCCAATGCTGACTCAGCACTGCGTGTATGATAAGGTTTGGCTAGATTCATCTACGTACCTGGACTATTTTCTTAACTAGGTTCAATGCTGACTCAGCGCTGCGTGTACGATAAGGTCTTGAGCAGCTATATAAACAGCCCTAGTCTTCATTCTCTTTGCACCAATTCTCTTCTATCCTTATGCTGCTAAGATTCATGGCTTCTTCCCCTCCTCTAAATTTTCTTAAATAAATAAAATAAAATATGATTCAAGACGAGGAGATGCTGCTAAAAGACTTTTAAGGAGGGATTCAAATCAAAGTTTCAAGTGAAGAATTCAAAGGCTAGCTCAAACAAGTTTCAAGCAACGACGCACGAATCATAGCCATGCTTTCCTTCTTTTCTAGATCTATTTTCTGTAAGTTGGTTATTTCTAGATCTGAATATTTTGTTTTATTTGTGACATGAAATTAAAGGAATAAAGGAATATGCCAAATCTCTCTCTCTCTCTCTTCGAATCTGTGTTTATACTCTTGGACTGAATTAAGAACTGTTATGATTCGAGGACAAATAAGACTGTAACCGTGACTATGACTATAGAAATGTGGCCTTTGAAAGCATATGCCTTTGGACTATGACATAAGCCTTTGATTTTGGGACATATAAACATTGCCTATGACAATGACTTAGGACTATGGGAATTATTTTCCCTTTTGGACTATGAACATCGCCTATATTGCCTATGACCATGGACATTACTTATGACTAAGAACATAAGCCTTTGAATTGGACATAAACTATTGCTTATGACATAATGAGGACAATTGTGATTTTGACACCCATGATTCATGATTAGGAAAATATTGCTTTAGTTTGGTGATTGTGAAATTGGGTCTAAACCCAATTATTTATTCTACCTGTTCCTTGGTTTTTTTTTCTTTGGTTTTAAGACAGTGGGAATTTACCTATTAAGTTAGGTCTACCCACGTTCTTGAACCTATTTTGCCCATTCTTTGGTTTTAAGACAGTGGGAATTTACCTATTTAGTTAGGTCTACCCATATTCTTGAACCTACATTGTTATCCAAACCTTTTTATGCCAATTATTCCTTCTTGTCATTTTGATTCATTCCCTTTTTATCTACGAATCTAGATTTATTTATAATCTAGGTTGAATCACGATTATTCGAACGGTGGGAATGCGATTTGGGGAAAAACATGGAAATGAATATGAACGTAATTGTAAACTGGGAAATTGGCCTAATTTGGAATATGTATTATGTATTATGACATGCATATTAAAATGAAAACGGGGAAATTTGACATGGATTAGGGAATATGTGATTTTGACATATTAAATTTAGCGTTAGTGAGTAAGCTAAATTTTAGGCATAAAATGTAAACTAGAAAAATAATTCTAGTTTTGCCATAAATTGTGAATTAGGGTGTTAAACCAAGATTGGGTTAATTAAGGTTGATTTGAAATAAGTATATTAGCACAATTTTGAATTTATTCATAATTGTGAGCAATTGTCATGTTTAGAATAAATTATGGTTAGCGACACTAAATTTGGTATAATTTACATACCAAAAAGTATAAATATGATAAATAAGAGAGAATGGGCCATAATAATAAATGTGACAATGTACATTAAAAGAGTAGTAATGAAATAAGTAAATTAGGAGTAATTTACTTATAGAATTCGTCATAAATGTTAAATTGTTCATTTACCACAAAATATGTAACTTGGTTAAGTTTTGGCCATAAATTATAAACTAGGATATTTAATCTAGTTTCGGCAATGAAATAGGAAATGACCTAAACTGCATGTTGGGTTAGGACTTGGGCCTAGAATATAAGTATACTAGTAGGCTTGACAAATAAATATAGGCCAAATTTGTCTAAAAAGGGGAAATGGGCTCTTGAAATAAATTGTTAACAATTTATAAACAAAAGAAAAGTATTTTGATAACATCCCTTTTTATAACACATAGACCAGAAGGTTCTAGGGTGACAGAGAGGATAGTGTCTAGGCTTGGGTTTGGAAAATACAAGTTTCCTGCCCTCCATGGCTATCCCTAACTGATCCGAAGGACGGGATGGTTGTTTTCAAAACCAGATTTGGAAATTATTCAAAAACCCTTTGAACTTAGAAAACATGAATATGCCTAACCCGAGGTTAGACTAAGTTGCGGTGTAAACCTGCCCGGAACCGACCGGCACATCCAGTAACCGCAGCAATATCTGTCTAATGTGAGAGGTTGCGGCTTTAATTTATTAATTAAAGCTAGAACAAGAATGGGAGAGTTAAGTCCATAGGAACACTTAATCAACCTAACACGGTTAAGCTAGAATGGGAAGGTTAAGGAACACTTAACCAACTTAGCGCAGTTAAAGCTAGAATGGGAGGGTTAAGTCCATGGGAATACTTAGCCAAATTAACATGTTGACTAGACTAGAAGGTGGGGTTAAGTAAAGTTAATACACTTAGCCAATTTAACATGTTAATTAGACTAGAGGTTGGGGTTAAGTAATACACTTAGCCAAATTAATATGTTAACTGGACTAGACCATAGGGTTAAGTAAACTTGAACGCTTAACCATCAGAATATGATAAATGAATAGGGTTAAGTAAAAAGCATGAAGGGATAACACTTAACCAGTGTAATAGGATAAGGGAAGAGGGTTAAGATAGCTTGAATCGACTAAAGACACTTAACCAACCCAACCTGGCGAGAAAGAAAACTAAGTAGTAGACCTCAGTTGAAAAAGGGACTAAGTAGTAAAACTTAGTTAAGAAAACAAGGAATTTGGAAACTAAGTGGTAAACCTTAGTTAGTAGAACTAAGTAGTAATTCTTAGTATAACACGAAGGAGCAGACATCCATCTAGTTTTAAGAAGGCTCCAACGAATTGGGTTACGAAGCCCGAGGCTTCGAGGGGACGTGAGGGTACTCTTGGTATCCCTCTGTGAGGCTGCAGATGATCATCCTGGGCTCACATAGGTTAAGGTCTGCGTTAGAAGAACCGAGGGTATGCCTTGGTTGCAATATATATGTGGCAACCTAAAGACTAGGATGGACCAGCGTGATTCGGCGAGAAGACGGTAGCCCTGTGATAGCAACTCGTCGTCTACCATCCATCTTGAGTCAATCGAGATACGTGAAGCGGAAAGGCGGAGAACTCCAAAAGACCATATACTTGCTATCTAGTTATGGTTGCGGATGGCCATAGGATAGTGGGGCACCGGGGGCCGGCGTATAGTTCTCATTTTACAAGGTGTGCCTTTCATTAGCTGAGGGAGGGGTCAAGTGGGACCATAGCCACTGGAATAAAAACATACCTTAGCATCTGCATCGGCAGATATCTGAAAGCTCCCGACCGAGTTCTGTATTCCTTGATTTGCCCTATCACAGGACTCGGATCGCACATTACAGGACATGTGCATCTAGACAAGCGATAACGATTCGCGATACATGCGTGGGGGAAGCCTAGGAACATATACCACTCTAGGTAGTGTGTCCTAGACTTGGGGGCATTGTTCGACAGGTAGCGTAATCCCTAGTTGGACTAGGTGGCATAAACCCTGAACTCGAAAAACGTTCAGCAGATAGCGTAAAACTATAGTTAAATCTAGAAAGCACTTGATAGAAAACCCTAGACTAGATCTAGGTAATAAATAATAAATGTATGCCTGAAGGCAATGGAAACTACAGGGGTTGGGATCACGTTATCGTTACTAGTTGAACACTAGTTAGGTGGTGCAGAGATATAGAAACCAGTATAACAAGGAAATAGCGAAGCTGCGAAAGTATTAGAGCGTATCCAGTCATCTTAGCATATCTTGTGACTACCTTGTCTAATCTTCTTGACCTTAACGTCATGGTGTAATCTTGTATTCAGTTAATTCATGTCGTTTTGTTTTTCCATGCTAGAAGTTACTGAACTTACTCAGGCTTTATGTCTGACTCTGTTTTTCTTTCGTCTTCTTTCCTTCCGTTCCCCCCCCCCCCAGGTAGTTGAGGAGGGAATAGTATAACTCAAGATTAGACTGGACCGTTGCTCTTTCCCAGCTTGAAGATTTGACGAAGCTGTCTTTGGATTCTCTTCCACATGCTATGGCTGGCTCTTGCTACATTGGGGAATATATAAATGTATTTTCATGCTTCTTTATTTTATAAAGACAGATGATACTCTGATATTGTAAAAGAATCTTGTACAGACTATTTTATCAATAAAGCAAAGTTCTATTTTCCACTGTTTAATAATTTGTCTGTCTTGTAATTTATCTGCATCTTTTACCCAAAATGCTCCACAGAACTTAGTGCATTCCCTTTGTGAGTGACACTAACGGACGTGGGGTGTTACAAAAACCCTATCCTCCGGCTTGCGTTGCGTTGTGTGATGGGACCTGAGTCTTATAATAGCTTCATTTTTCTTTATTTAGCATTGCGCTGATGTTTTATGCACTGGTATTCTTGGGAGGAAACCCGTTCCGTATTATACGGCGTGGTCTCTTGATTTACCTAACTTTAAAATAAAGATAAATAACTGTTTTAGTTCTCACACCAGTCCCATGACTGACCTGGAGTTTATTGTTTTAACCTAAACTCTGGGTGCCCTTATTTTGACATGGGCAGCTAGTATTTTTGGTTTTGCAGATTTATATTCACAGGATCCTGGTTTACAGCTGGAACGATATCCAGGAAGCTTTGTATCCGTATATCTCTTCTAGTTGTGTATTGTATTATTTTCCGCTGCTATGTAATGTAATCTCTGATATTTCTGTGTAATATTAATATTAATATTAATTCATACTCTATATATTCTTGTATTCTGATGAATTGCTGTAAAGTAGAACGAAATGTTCTTCCGTCTGCGTTCTGGTGTGGCTTGTTCTCGAACTATCCGCGCTTTCCTTCACGGGGAAGTCACGGGTTTTTACAGTTGGTATCAGAGCTTTGGTTTACAAAGCTCAGAGAACGTGACACATTAGAACCAAACGAAAGAATTCATCAGATATTGGATTAGTAATATCCAATGGGAATGACTCGTTAGAGATGGGATCTGTAGCATCCTAGAACGAGTGTGAAGAGTATATGTTTTAAAAATGAAAACAAGTTTTGTTTTGAAATTTTAATCAATTATTCGTATTTGATTATTTATTTTATATTGAATTTGGACAATCCAATATATAAAGATTTTGCATATACGTCTTGCAAACGTGTATTCGAAGTTTTAATGTATTGGATAGTTATAGAATCACACTTTAGTGCCCGGGGATAATTCTGGTGACGGGGCACCATCGCCAGTATTTATTTTCGATTGACGAAAGTGAGATTTCTATATATTTCCTATTGACTGGTGTGAGAACCAAAACTAGATAGGGCTTATTGTTGTGATTTGACACCAAACATCTGATTTTTTGACTATGTATCAAAGTTATGAATTTGAAAAGCTAATCAACTAATTGATTGATCGTTGTGTTGTTTGATTATTGGTTGATTAATTAAATTTTTAACCATATAGCCAATTTGAACCAAATAGTGAATTGTATTGAAATTTATCGCATTAGCTTGCATATACATGTACTTACATTGAACAGGTCATAGCGAAGAGGCTAGAGCAGAAGAATAAAATTGTTTGCCCAACAAATAGGTACATGTTTACCATAATTTACTGTTTTGTTTGGGTGATGATGATTTTATGAGCCGATTGGCTAGCCGCTTGGCTTTTTCTTTTTCTTTTTGAGATTAGAGGGCCTATATGGAAATTTCAGGATTTTCCCGGTGTAGGGGAGGTTATGGCGAAATTTTTCCAAAATTTAGGGTGTTAGCCAATTTTTTGAAAAATTTGAAAAGTTCTTAGAAACTAAAAAGTTGAAGAACTTAAGCCGTAGTCAAAATATGGAAAGTTGAGTTGATTTGTTAAACAACTTTCGACTTCGTTCCTTCGGGGACGAAAAGTTTTAAGTGGGGGAGATTGTAATAACCCGGAAATTCGAGCCAATTAAAATTTTTTATTTTGGCTATTTTGAGTATTTACAATGGATTATTTTAAATAAAAATGATGAGAAAATTATTTTGAATAGAATTTAAACGTATATATTTATATAGCTTGACGTTGGAATATAAATATTTATTTATATTTATAAAAGGAATTGAAAATGGAGCGGTAGTTCGATAATTTGATTTCAAAATTCAAATGAACATACCAGGTGCAAAATAAACCGGATTTTAGTGAAACCAAAAATATTTGAATCTAATGGAGAATATCTTTCCAACGAATCCGAGAAATCGAAATTTCATAGCGGGAATCAAAAGATACGTCCAGTTGAAAATTCTGAATAGTCGCTATGAAATTCAGGCCCTTAAAAATAGCCATTTTGCAAACGACCTCGGATTTCGACGAAACCACTTTTGTTGGATCCGCGATGTCAAATTATTGCTAGGTTTAAAATTTCATAATTTTTCGAATCAGTATGTGAGCGTGGCAAAGGAAAACGCGTTTGACCAGTTTCAGTTGATTTTAATCAACTGGAAAATGGCCATTTTTCAAACGGTCTCAGAATTCGATGAAATTAGTTTTGTTAGGACCGTATTGTCAATACGAAGCTAGAAAATATTTTTCGAGTTAGTATATGGCCCAGGTAAATTGAAATGCGCGTTCAAATTCAATATATAGAGTTATATGTTGATTTTGACGAAAACTGATCGAAACAGTCAAATCAGCCTACGGTATATATCCCATTGTGTTCGGAATGGGGATAATTAGCTAGGAAAGACAGTCTGTGGGTTCGAATCCGAGTTCGAAAATAAAAGTTACTTTTTGAAAGAATAAAATAATGTTAATTAAATAAATATAAGCCCTTAACCCTAAATCCCCTTTCCCAAACCTAAACCCCGTCGTTCAAAAGAGAAACCGCTCCCTCCCCCAAACTCGATCCACCGCCATCGCCGTTACAGGCGCCGCCACCGCCGAACTTCGCCTCCGCCTCCTCCCTGGCCACCCGCCCCTCCCACGACGCCCTCCCCTCTTCCTCCTTGCCAATCCGTGAACCCAAACCCAACCCCCATCTGAAAACATGACCGCCGACCTCCCTGAAAGCGGCGCAAACATCTCGAGCCCCTCCCCAGTGCCACCCAGAGCACCCCTCCGACGAAGAACCCCCCCATAGCGCAGTCAACGTCAGGGCCAGTGAAGGTGAGCTTTTTCGTTTATTTTTATTTTAAAATATATGATCTTGTTTGTGTTATAAATATAAAATATATATTTATAAATCAGTTTTATATATATATATATATATATATATGTCAAAACCATATTATTAAAATCAGTTTTAAATATGATTTTGGCTTAGATAATAATACGACTTTTATTCGTATAAAAGCTAGGATTTTTGAAAGGTAAAAGCTATGATTTTAAAAAGAAAAAGAATGGATTTTTAGAGAGCAAAAGAAATGATTTGTATAGCGAAAGAGATTTGATTTTTATTTTCAATAAAGATTTGATTTATTTATGTATGAAAGTTTAATACGGAAACGATTTTTATTTATAGTTATAGAGAATAAAAATATCATTTTTATGATGTAGGAGACAATAAAAATATGATTTTTATATAATGTATAGATTAAAAATTCGATTTTTATATATTGAATAACGAAGTAAAAATTCGATTTTTATATATGTAGTGAATACGGATGATGAAAGTGATGAAAGAAGAAACGGCGGATATTTTCTACATATGAAGAGTCAAGGCGTTTGGTTTAGCTAGTCAGCGAGAACTTCTCACTTTTTAATTTTATTTCTAGTTGAAATATATACTAGGATGCAGATGGTGTTTAGTAGCACCCGTCGTCCACAGACCATGGATGGCTTGTATGCTTGGTTGTTTGATTTTGATGTGTAGTTGATTGTGTGATGTGTTGTGAAATGAAATAAAATATTTATATAGTTAAAAATATTTTATAGTTAAAAATAGAATTTTTAACGTGTATTTAAAATGAATTAAATATAAACAAATCGGACGATTTGTTTATATACACACATTTGACTGATATTGATTGGGACGATAAATTTTACACATCGCCCAACTGCACAAATAAAATCTGTGTTTGATTGTTTGGAACCCCACACAGGTATTGGGATGATATTTGACGTACACTAATCCCGATTGTTTAGTTGTATGTCGATCGATTAATGGACAGATTGTTATGAGCATTAAATATTTATATTTGATGCTTATACAGTGTAGAATGCACTTTGGATGATGGTCGATTATTCATCATTGTTATTGTATACATGTTTTGTAGAAAATCCATATAATTAACATTATATGGTAATTGATTGGGCCTCATTCCAGTTTTGAAATAGAATATTTGAAAGTAGAAATATTTGAAAAAGGAATATTTGAAATAGAATATTTGAAAGTAGAAATATCTGAAAGCCGTGTTGATTAGATTGACGCCATTTTGATGTGGACGATATTTATATCGATTTTATTCATTTTATAATGAATATCGAAAGTGATTTCAAAATCTGATATTTTTAAAAGAATTGAAATTCGAATTAAATTGAATAGAAATGAATTCGAATTGAAATTGAACAGAAATGAATTCGAATTGAAATTGAATTGGATTGAATTGAATTAGAACTGAAATTGATTTGAATTGAAACCGATTTGAATTGAAATTGAATTGAATTGAAAACAAATTTAAAACGATTTATAAAATACGTTTTAAAAGGAAATCGACGAAGTATATATATAATATATATAATATAATGGCCTGAATAGAACGCGCCGCGCTGTGGTAGTTCGTGAATTTCGACCATTGACTTCAAATGGATATTGCGGGAGATCCGACCATCGGATTCTCCTAAAATCCGAACCGTTGGGTTCGTATCGAAAAGAGCTTTCTAACGAATATTAGAAATTTGAAATCTAACGGTTGGATTTGGAATTATGTCCGAATCAAATTTGGAAAAGGTCGTTATAAGTGCAGTTCGATGGCCGTTGATGGAAATCGACTGTACGGGCCTTGGTAAAATTATTAAAAATATCAATAATTTGTGTAAAATCATAAGAAATGATTTGGGAAACATTGGGATGAAAAACTCCATATTTGAAAAGATAAAAATAGATTTTTATCGAAATGAACTAGTTTTGAACTAGAACTATAATTCTATTTATTTTTAAATAAATAAATTGGATTTGAAAAGGGTTTTTAAAGTAACCAGAATTTCCAATAATTGAATTGGAATGGATTTGAATCGAAATTGTCTTCGGAATATTTCGATGTTGGGTTTTGTGATTATACAGTTATTGTTATGGAAATTTGAAAGATATATTTATATCGTTATTTCCGATACGATATTTGTTGATCGTAGAATCTGATATTGAATATAAGCCGATATATTTTCTATTCAGAGCCTTGTATTTAATATCAAATGTGATTTGGGTTTGTCGTGAACGGTGTCTTCATTAACACTGTTCTTAAGCCCACTTGAGAAAAAGATTAAATCTTTTTATTTAGATTTAATGAAGAGTACCAATTAAATAATATTTAATTGGAATTGAATTGGTATTGATTTTTGGGATTATCGTGAACAGTGTTTTATATAACACTTGTTCTTTAACCCGGTAATTAATGAAATGTGAGTTTGGGTTGTCGTGAATGGTATCTTCAATAATACTGTTCTTAGACCCAAAGGAGTTAAGAAAATCTGAAACTAACTGGAGATTAGTTAAGTTGAATGGTTTCTGGGTTATTGATCTGATGTTGGTTTCGGCCTTCGGGGTTAATACTTAGGGAATTGCTCACTTGCCAATTTACGGTTAGGGACTGATTGAAATGTGATGTGATTGTGGGGTTTATCGTGAACCGTGTTTTAAATGACACTGATTCTTTAACCCAGTCACATATTAATACTAAGTGGAGTTTTAATGAATCTTCAATTAGATTGAAATGATCGAGAATGGAGTATCACCAGTTTTGCTCCAGGCGATAGTTAAATCTTTAGTTAGATTTGAACATGAAATGGTAATTGAATTTACCGATAACACCGTGGTGTTAGATATGAAGTATTACCAGTTTTACTTCATGGGATGAATAGGTTGGGATTGGGAAATTAAAACAAATGATTACTTTGGTAAGGTTCGTTAATCCCGACTAGTTGAATCGAAATTCAAAAGAAGATTAAAGAATAAATTCAAGGAATTTATCTTTGATAAAATTAATGGGAACCTTTCCCTATGAATGTGAAATTTAGAAACTAACTATCGGTTAGCTAAGCAGAATGGTTTTCTGGATATTGATCTGATGTTGGTTTCGGCCTTCGGGGTTAATATTTGGGGAATTATTCTCTTGTTAATTTACGGTTAGTGACTGATGAATTGGAATGAGGCGTATGTTGTGTTTGTGTAACACTTGTTTATAATATACGTGAGTTATTCGGAAAGACCAGGTTTATCCCATTCTGAATAACTGATACGACAATAAGTCGAAGATGAAGACGGTGGTCGAAGACCGGAGGTCTTCACGTCGTTTGGGTGATTACTGATGATCTTGATTGGGATGTACACCCAAGAAGATGGAAACTGCTGGTGATCGTCCAGACGTACTTGGAGATCGATGGATATGCAGGGTACTAGGTGCCTCCGGTTTTGTTCAGACCCATAACGAACTTGTAAATGGACTGTGTGTCTAACATTGGATTTTAGTCTGTGTGATTGATTTCTATTAAATATATATCTGTTTGGCGGCGGAGAATTTATTCTCTTGCTCAACGCCCTTCTCTGAGACGTACGAGCTCAGGGGTTATATACTGATGGATATCAAACGCATAGAGTGAATTGCCTATGTGGCATGCCTAAGTGGCGAATGATCAAGGCTTCTGTTGAAAAGCAAAGTCTTGTGGTTGATGATCGAAGCACGACCTTTGTGGCATAGCTTTGTGTAACGTTTACTTCGCGAGTTTCACACCCGGTGTGAACCAGAAACAGGAGAGGACCTCAGAGAGGGCATGCGTTTCCTTCTAGTTAGAAGTGGCGTCAGTGGTTTTACACGCCTTGACGAGTTTGACTTATGTGGTTGTTGTTGTTGCGAGGCGCCTCAGATATATCGGTCGGTCTGGGACCGATGGTGTAGTCATTCGTTGGCTTACTCACACCCCAAAGGGCGGGGAAACGCATGTTCATGCATTTTAATCCACTCCATGTGGACCGGCCCTGACGATCCAAAGGCTTGACTGAGTACTTGCCAGAGGGGCGGACTAGAGCGTCTCGAATTCGGTGAGGACTATCTTTTGCCTCGGTTCACAGACGGAAATCCAATTTCCAAATACGTGACATTTGCGGTTTTATTTGTAGAGCCTAGTATGGCGACATAGTGGGATGGGGCGCTTATGCCGTCTATGATTGATACTTATGTTTTGAAGTTGTTTTATACACTATGCACTTATAATAGTATCAAATGATTTGTTTTAAACGTATTAAGCATTCTTGGCTATTATAAGGTAAAAACCCTATCCTCCGGCTTGCATTGCATTGTGAGATGGGACCTGGGTCTTATAATAGCTTCATTTTTCTTTATTTAACATTGCGCTGATGTTTTATGCACTGGTATTCTTGGGAGGAAACCCGTTCCGTGTTATACGGCGTGGTCCCTTGATTTACCTAAATTTAAAATAAAGATAAATAACTGTTTTAGTTCTCACACCAGTCCCATGACTGACCTGGAGTTTATTATTTTAACCTAAACTCAGGGTGCCCTTATTTTGACACGGGCAGCTAGTAGTTTTGGTTTTGCAGATTTATATTCACAGGATCCTGGTTTACAGTTGGAACGATATCCGGGAAGCTTTGTATCCGTATATCTCTTCTAGTTGTGTATTGTATTATTTTCCGCTGCTATGTAATGTATTGTAATCTCTGATATTTCTGTGTAATATTAATATTAATTCATACTCTGTATATTCTTGTATTCTGATGAATTGTTGTAAAATACAACGAAATGTTCTTCCGTTTGCGTTCTGGTGTGGCTTGTTCTCGAACTTTCCGCGCTTTCCTTCATGGGGAAGTCACGGGTTTTTACAGGGTGGATCTGGAGGTTTAGGAGGCGAAGGGCGAGGTGGAAGATGGGGAAAGGTTGAATCAAAGGCAAAAGAGGACGGGGAAGAAGAAAATTTTTCCGCAGCCGCCATTTCGATGTTCCCATTTTCATGTTTCGATTTAGTAAATTTTTAAGAATCGCATTCACTTGGACTTTTGGCTTGTTACTGGACATTCTTGGGCATTTTTGGATATTCTTGGACATTCGTGGGCATTGAAGCTTTTCTTTGAACACTAGTGTTCACTCTGACACACTTTGGCATAACGAAGAAGAAGAAGGGCATTTTGGCCAATCTTTGGAATTAACAAGATATTTGTTATTCTATTGTACAACTTTGTACTTTCAAATTGTACGAACTTGGATAAACATTTTAATCGACAAAACTACGACGAATGATTACTATAAAGTGGACGTAGGTGTTAGTGCCGAATCAGTATAAAAATCGTGCATCTCTTTACATTTCTCGTACTTTGGTTGTTTGGACATCGGGTTTACTCCTAAACCCACTCTTGGGGGTTGGCGTGTGTAACACCCCGAATTTTAGTTAATACTAAAATTCACTAATTACAGGATAAATAATCTCAGATGTGGGAATTGGGGGTAACGGGCTGCGTCATTGCGTTCGTCTCGGAAAAATACGCGAAATAGAGTCCGAGTTTTCAAGAATCGGAGTCCGTATGGCCCAGTTAAGGCCCAATGAAGTTTGCAGAAAAATTAAAGCTAAAAACAGATTTAAAGATTTAAAATCGGATTTCAAAATGGAGCCAGCAGGGAGCCAGGCGGGAAGCTTCCCGCCCTACCCATGTCGACAGGGCTGTCAACAGGCCTGTCGACAGGGGAGTCGACTTGCCTGTCGACTTGCCTGTCGACCTGGGCGCGCCGTCCAGAGAACCTGGGTGCACCAGGTTGGGTTCTTGGCTGGCTTGGAGGGCTGGGTTCTAGAGATTTCCTAAATCTAACGGACCTAATCTAATCTAGGGTTAATCTAAGGGCCTAAAACACTCACCTAATCTATAAATACACCCTAAACCTACCCTAATCCATACTAAAAATAGAAATGATGGCCTCATGCCGCCAAATTAAATCCTAGAAGGAGCCTCCACTAATTTATGAAGGAAGTTGCAAGCTAATCACTCTCTAATCAACCTCTAATCATCACCATCTTCATATTTAGCAACTAATTCCACTTCATAAGTTTGCTAATTTTGGTTTTGGTGAGTTTCTATCTCTTTAACATCAATTGTTAAAGTAAGTAGATTGGGTGTAATGAGACTTATGGTCTTAAATGCGGATTAGTGAGTTTGAATCATTTGTAATGATATGCTACTCTTTATGCATATTTAATAAATGGATTTATGCATGTTTGATAAGTTGGTTTATGCATGCTTAATAAGTTGGTTTATGCATGTTTAACAAGTGGGTTTATGCATGTTTAATAAGTGGGTTTATGCATATTTAATAAGTGGATTTATGCATGTTTTACAAAGTGAGTTATGCAAGTTCATATGCAAGATATGCATGCTTATGCAAGTATATGGATGCTTATGCAAGTATATGGATGCTCATGCAAGTATATGGATGCTTATGCAAGTTATGTATATGCTTAAATGCAAGTTTAATGTGGTATGCAAGTTATGCATGCTTATGCAAGTATGTGAATGCTTATGCAAGTTATGTATATGCTTAAATGCAAGTCTAATGTGATATGCAAGTTATGCATGCTTATGCGAGTATGTGAATGCTTATGCAAGTTATGTGTATGCTTAAATGCATGTTTAACATGTTATGCAAGTTATGAGAATGCTTATATGCAAGTTCAACATGTTATGCAAGATATGTGTATGATAATATGCAAGTTTGGGTTAAATGTAGTTGGGTTAATATATGCTCATATATGCAAGTTGACATCCTCTTAACCCATGACAAAGTTATATGCTAAACCCATGATATTTGTGTTGGATCTTCCCCTTTATTATGTCATGATATGAGAACGATTTACGTGGGGAACGATGGGGTTGGTAAATATGTTAATAAAAGTATGATTGGGTATGATTAAGCATACCATAAGAAAATAAATTAACATAAGTGGGAATTTACCTATTGAGTTAGGTCTACCCCATGGGAATTTACCTATTGAGTTAGGTCTACCCATGTTATGAAAAACTTGATATTAATTAGGGATAATTAATATGGGGGTGATTAATTAGGTGTAATTAATCGACTAAGGCACGAGGTTGGACTCATTTGTAGTGTAAAACTGCCCGGACCCGACCGGCTTAACCAGTTGCTACAAATGTCAGCCCAATGTGAGAGGTCTTAGCCATAAATTAAATACGTGATTAAAGTAAAGACACGAGGTTAGACTCTGTTATGACGTAAGACTGCCCGGACTCTACCGGCTTAACCAGGCGGTCATAACACCCAGTCTAATGTGGGAGGTCTTTGTGGGAGATCACGGTCTTAATTAATTAAGAAACACTTAACCATATTAGCATGTAGTGGGACATGAGGGGTTAAGTGGGTGCCTTGGGTGGCATGTGGAAATTTGGTGGTTGCCTTGGGTGGCATGTGGAATCTAGTGGGTTGCCTTGGGTGGCAATAGAAAATACGATTAGAATACTTAACCAAGTGGAAACATGTAATTAAACATGATTAAAGGGTTAAGTGGGATACACTAGATAAGTGACAAGCTTAGGTGGGTAGCTTGTTGGGGGCCCATTTCAACCAATATCCCAAACGTATCTTTGTGGGCTCGACCCATGTCGAGTGACGGGACACGCATATTGGGCTTGATTATAAGAGGCCAAAACGGGTTAGCGGTGGCAACGCAAGTCCAACGGGTTTCATATGCGTGTGTGGGCCCGGGATGGTAGATAAGTCGTTGTTGCATCGTGTAGATATAAAGCCGTGCACCGTTGATATTATCAGGTGGCCACTTTGGGGAATGATACACCCCAGATGTGGAACCAGCACGGGTATCTACGGTAGGGAGCCGATCATTGGGGAGTAGTGGGGTACACCTAGTGGAGATAGGGGCAGACGGCACCTATGTGGTCAGCTAGGAGTACATGAAACTACTGGTTATATCTTTCTTTTAAGTCCTTGGGTGGGATCAATCTTTAAGTAGGAATGACTGGTGTGGTGCAGTTAGTAATTATCCTTGGGTGGGTAGATGCGTCTTTACGGTTATCTTAGTTTATCCTAAGTCCACCAAGCTGCTTAGTGTAGCCATTCATCCCCAGACATTACCGTATGTCAAGTTTATGTCTTCTCTGGTTATTTTAATGATTGTATTGTTAAAGTTATAGGACTCGCTCAGACTTATGTTTGACCCCGTTGTTTTTATCTTTTTCCCAACCCTCAGGTCCTACGGTGGATCCTAGCAGTAGTGGAGCTTGATCGGATTGCTGTTCCAGTCTTTAGGAGCTTGGATAGATGTAAAGCTCCAGTTACCCGGTTATCTTTTCTTTTGTCCTGGCTATTGTATGAGAGAGTGGGATTATGTACTTCTTTATTTTGATGGATATTGTACTTGACTTTTATTGTGGTTTTATGATGTAACCAGACATGTTTATTTCCGCTGTTATGAGATGATGTTTTAAATTTCAAGTACTATTTATATCTGTCTTGTTGTAATTTTTCTGTTCTATATTCACTAAAATACTCCACCGATGCTATGGCATTCCCTTAGTGAGTGACCATAGCGGGCGTGGGGTGTTACACGTGGTATCAGAGCAAAGGTTACCGGAACAGATAAAATTTTTAGAAAACTATTTTTATAAAAACATTTTTGGAAGAGATATTTTCAAAAACATGTCTTTAAAGAGAAAAAGTTTTTGAAAGAAAGGCATAATCCCCAATAGCCATATCTATATCCTTCGAGTTCTCCGTTTTGAACCTTTCCTTTTTCGTTTCAGCATGGCTGAGGATCTTAACTTTCCGGAGGGTGTGACGGTACCAGTATGGTATAGGAGATTGATGGAGGCTAGGGCCACCACTGCGGGTCCAGCAAATGTTCCTCCACCAACCGTAGCACCCGATCTTCCTCCTCCCCCTCCTCCTCGCACGGATACTTTTGCTAAGACTTGCAAGGAATTTAAAGCTATGGGAGGGAAACCTTTTCAAGGGTCGGAAACTTTTGTGGAGGCTAGAGATTGGCTTAAAGAGGTGGAAGAATTGATAGATATCTTTGAGATGGAAGAAGGAAAGAAAGTCAAGTTGGCTGCTTGGTTAATGAAGGGAGAAGCCTCATTCTGGTGGGCGGTCACTAATGGAGAACGCCCCGTTGACTCTTGGGCGGATTTTAGGCAAAGATTTGTGGAAAAGTTTCTCTCAAGGGCGGAGGAAAACTTGTATATGGAAAGGTTCTTGACTCTAAAGCAAGGAAATCTCTCAGTGAAGGAATATGTCAACAAGTTTAATCAATTGGCAAGGTTTGGCGTAGATATGGTGAATACACCGGAGAAGAAGGCATTGAGGTTCGTGAAAGGCTTGAATGAACCAATGCATGGGTTAGCTATGACTTATATCCCTATGGGGCCCACCTTTGAAAAGTTAGTTGACATGGCACTCATGCATGAAGAAGAGAAGGGTCCCAATGCTAATAAGGCACCCGAGAAGAAGGGAGATCAAAAGAGACCTCAGCAACAACAACAAAACAAAGGTGGGAAAGGCAACGGTGGCAAAGGCAAGAAGAAGAAGTGTTTCAATTGTGGAACACCTGGCCACCTAAGCAAGGATTGTCGCAAGAAGAAGAAGACTGGCTGCTTCCACTGTGGCGAAGCAGGGCATCTAGTGAAAGACTGTCCTAAGAAAGGGCAAAGGACAGGGTCTACCTCAGGAGGACAGGTGCAAGCTCTTATGGCACCAGGTCAGGCTAGGGGGCAAGTACAGGCTCTCGCGGTTCCACCGATTCAGGAGAGAGGTAGAACTATTTCCGTTGAAAGTCTGGTTTTTCTATTTGATCATCCTGTCCGTACATTGTTTGATTCAGGCGCATCGCATTCGTTTATCTCATCATCATTAGTTTAGTCACTGCACTTAGACACCAGTCTGGTAGATGATCCCTTGGTTGTTTCAAACCCAATTGGGGGCTCCACTTATTTGTCCATGATATGTTTGGGTTTGAAGATTTCTATACTTAGCATTGAGTTTAGATGTGATGCTTTTGTGTTGGGCTTCACGGGCTATGGGTTGATTTTGGGCATGGACTGGTTATCCAGTAATGGTGCCGTTCTTGATTGTGAAAGGAGAGTTGTTAGGCTCATGACCCGCTTGGGTAACACTCTCGAGATTTCTTGTAATCCCATGGACTCTGTTATGCTAAGTTATCTTGAGTCGCTTGATGCTTCGGTTGAGAGTTTGCAATCTGTTAGAGTGGTCCGGGAATATCCGGATGTGTTTGAGGAGGTGAAGGGCTTACCTCCGAAACGGGAGATTGACTTCCGAATATATCTGGTGGATAATGCTAAACCTGTATCTTTACCAGTGCGCCACATGGCTCCTCGTGAGAGGAGGGAACTCCATAAGCAAGTAGGGGAGTTGCTTGAGAAGGGGTTCATAATACGAAGTATATCGGAGTGGGGTGCTCCAGTAGTATTTGCTACGAAGGCGGATGGATCCCTCAGACTTTGTGTAGACTATAGAGAACTCAACAAGCTCACAAAGAAGAATAGACACCCATTGCCGAGGATTGATGATCTTTTCGATCAGTTGGTTGGCGCTTCAGTATTTTCTCAGTTGGACTTAGCCACGGGGTTTCATCAGTTGAGGGTGGCTGAGGATAGCATAGACAAGACTGCCTTTAGGACTCCGGATGGTTTCTATGAGTGGCTGGTGATGCCATTTGGGTTGACGAACGCCCCTGCATACTTTGTTGATTTGACGAGTAGGGTGTTCAGGGAGTTCCTTAATAAATTCGTGGTGGTCTTTGTGGATGATATCTTAGTATTTTCTAAGAGTGAAGAAGAGCATGCCCTACATCTTGGGGAGGTATTGAAGACTCTTCGAGCACATAGCCTTAAGGCTAAATTCTCTAAATGTCACTTCTGGAGGAAGGAGGTGCGGTTCTTGGGGCACGTGGTCTCCAAGGAAGGGATAGCTGTGGATCCCGCGAAGGTAGTATCAATTCAGGATTGGAAGGTTCCGAAGAATGCTACCGAAGTAAGAAGTTTCTTGGGGTTGGCGGGTTATTATAGGAAGTTTATTAAATACTTCGCGAAGATATCAGCCCCATTAACCCGCTTAACGAAGAAGAATCTTGTTTTCACATGGGACGTAGATTGTGATGATGCGTTCCGACGGTTAAAAAGAGCTTTAACCACTGCTCCAGTTTTAGTGTTGCCAGATGGGAGCAAGCCATTTGTTGTTTATACTGATGCTTGTGGAACAGGACTAGGCGCAGTCTTAATGCAAGAGGGAAGGGTGATAGCCTATGGTGGAAGGTAGTTGAGAGTGCATGAGAAAAATTACCCTACCCATGATTTAGAGTTGGCCGCTATTGTTTTTGCGCTTAAGATTTGGCGCCATTATCTTCTTGGTGAGAGATTCGAATTGTTCACCGACCACAAATCATTGAAGTACTTGTTTTCTCAGAAGGATTTGAATCTGAGACAGCAAAGGTGGATGGAATTCTTAGCATCCTATGATTTCGAGATAGCGTATACCCCTGGCAAGGGTAACGTGGTGGCGGACGCCTTGAGCAGAAAAAGGTTGTCCTTGAGTCCATTGTTCGTGGAACGACGAAGCTTGGAATTTATCTCGATGTTTGATTTCAGACCTTCCATTGATTTTGTACCCGGTTTGCTAGCTTCCTTGGAGGTTAGACCTACTCTTTTGGGGCGGATTGGAGAAGCACAGAGGGACGACCCACAGTTGGTTGAGTTGGTGGAGAGGCTCATAAGGGGGGAGTCGTCCAGCCATTTGAGTAGGTACACCCTAGACGATAGGGGGTGCTTGCGTAGAGACGGTAGACTTTGTGTACCGCAAGACGAGGGTTTGAGGAAGGTTATTCTTGATGATGCACACCGTTCTAGGATGACTATTCATCCCGGTGGGGACAAGATGTATCAAGACATGAAGAGGGTTTTCTTCTGGGCCGGTATGAAGAAAGATGTGGCCGAGTATGTTGCTCAATGCTTGGTGTGCCAACAAGTGAAGGCGGAGCAAAAGAAACCAGGTGGGTTGCTTCACCCATTGGAAGTTCCGCAATGGAAGTGGGATAGCGTCTCGATGGATTTTATTGACGGGTTACCCGGATCAAGAAAGGGTAATACGGGAATTTGGGTGGTGGTAGACAGACTTACTAAGAGCGCCCATTTCATACCTGTGAAAAGCAAGAGGACCGCTCCATGGCTAGCTTCAGTATATCTTCGAGAGATAGTTCGATTGCATGGGGTACCCTCTAGCATAGTGAGTGATCGAGATCCTATCTTCACTAGCGAGTTCTGGAGAAGTTTGCAAGAAGCAGTGGGGACTCAATTGTGTCTGAGCACCGCATATCATCCTCAGACGGACGGCCAGACCGAGAGGGTGAATCGTGTTCTAGAAGGCCTTTTGAGGCTTTGTATCTTAGATTTTGGAGGTACATGGGAAGAGCATCTTCCATTGGTGGAGTTCGCATATAATAACAGCTTTCAGTCCAGTATTGGTATGGCTTCTTTCGAAGCTCTCTATGGAAGGCCTTGTCGATCACCTACATGTTGGTGGGAATCTACGGATAAGATTCTGCTTGGGCCTGATATGATTAGGGAGACTTCTGAGAAGATTGACTTGATTCGAAGAAGGATGAAAGCAGCGCAGGATAGGCAAAAATCTTATGCGGACAAGAGAAGGACGGATCTTGAGTTTGAAGTTGGGGACATGGTTTTTGTCAAAGTGTCTCCATTGCGAAATGTGGTTCGCTTTGGATCTGTTGGGAAGCTAGCACCAAGGTTCGTGGGGCCGTTTCCTATTAAGGAAAGGATCGGACGGATGGCATATAGGGTGGAGTTGCCCGACAGACTTAGTGGTGTACATGATGTATTCCATGTGTCCCATCTGAGGAAGTGCTTACATGAGACGGCAGAGGTGGTAGAGCCGAGCTTGCTTAAAGAAGTGGAAGTAGAGCGTGATGCGACTATTCGACGAGCTCCTACTCGCATCCTTGGGTCAGAGACTAGGAAGTTGAGGAATCGAGAGGTTCAGCTAGTTAAAGTGCAATGGGGAGATGACGAAAGCAATGCTACTTGGGAGACGGAAGCGAAGATGCGTTCATTGTACCCATTTCTTTTTGAGGGTATGTCTTTACTTTCTCCTCTATCGTTGTCTAGTACTTATCTTATCTTTAGTATATCCTCTCGTTAGTACTGACTGACCTTTAGATAGGGTAAACCTATGGTTGAAACATGTGTTTGAGACATGTTATGGTTGATGGATGCAAGTGGATGCAAGTGTTTGCTAGTGGTTGCTCGTGGATGCATATACACACACTCTAGGCACTAGATCGGCTCAGTCACTTCATATTGCATATTGCATATAAAATTGTGTGTAGGAAGCTATATTTATGGATGAATAATGATTGTGTTATCATATGGATGATGCATTTTGGGTGAATGATTGTGCACTCATGTAGATATTGTATGTGTCAGTAGGGTTATCTCGCATACATAATGGATGCATGGCACTATCATCGTTTGCATATGTTTATATATTAGATAGGGAACATATACACACACTTTTTGCATATGCTCATACATCATTAGAAACTGTTTAAGGACAATGGATGCCCGTGGTTGATGGTTTGAGTAGATGGTTGTTTGGATGGTAGGATATGCATTCTCCTTAGCTTAGAGATTTCGGGGACGAAATCCTTTAAGGAGGGGAGAATGTAACACCCCGAATTTTAGTTAATACTAAAATTCACTAATTACAGGATAAATAATCTCAGATGTGGGAATTGGGGGTAACGGGCTGCATCATTGCGTTCGTCTCGGAAAAATACGCGAAATAGAGTCCGAGTTTTCAAGAATCGGAGTCCGTATGGCCCAGTTAAGGCCCAATGAAGTTTGCAGAAAAATTAAAGCTAAAAACAGATTTAAAGATTTAAAATCGGATTTCAAAATGGAGCCAGCAGGGAGCCAGGCGGGAAGCTTCCCGCCCTACCCATGTCGACAGGGCTGTCGACAGGCCTGTCGACAGGGGAGTCGACTTGCCTGTCGACTTGCCTGTCGACCTGGGCGCGCCGTCCAGAGAACCTGGGTGCACCAGGTTGGGTTCTAGGCTGGCTTGGAGGGCTGGGTTCTAGAGATTTCCTAAATCTAACGGACCTAATCTAATCTAGGGTTAATCTAAGGGCCTAAAACACTCACTTAATCTATAAATACACCCTAAACCTACCCTAATCCATACTAAAAATAGAAATGATGGCCTCATGCCGCCAAATTAAATCCTAGAAGGAGCCTCCACTAATTTATGAAGGAAGTTGCAAGCTAATCACTCTCTAATCAATCTCTAATCATCACCATCTTCATATTTAGCAACTAATTCCACTTCATAAGTTTGCTAATTTTGGTTTTGGTGAGTTTCTATCACTTTAACATCAATTGTTAAAGTAAGTAGATTGGGTGTAATGAGACTTATGGTCTTAAATGTGGATTAGTGAGTTTGAATCATTTGTAATGATATGCTACTCTTTATGCATATTTAATAAATGGATTTATGCATGTTTGATAAGTTGGTTTATGCATGCTTAATAAGTTGGTTTATGCATGTTTAACAAGTGGGTTTATGCATGTTTAATAAGTGGGTTTATGCATATTTAATAAGTGGATTTATGCATGTTTTACAAAGTGAGTTATGCAAGTTCATATGCAAGATATGCATGCTTATGCAAGTATATGGATGCTTATGCAAGTATATGGATGCTCATGCAAGTATATGGATGCTTATGCAAGTTATGTATATGCTTAAATGCAAGTTTAATGTGGTATGCAAGTTATGCATGCTTATGCAAGTATGTGAATGCTTATGCAAGTTATGTATATGCTTAAATGCAAGTCTAATGTGATATGCAAGTTATGCATGCTTATGCGAGTATGTGAATGCTTATGCAAGTTATGTGTATGCTTAAATGCATGTTTAACATGTTATGCAAGTTATGAGAATGCTTATATGCAAGTTCAACATGTTATGCAAGATATGTGTATGATAATATGCAAGTTTGGGTTAAATGTAGTTGGGTTAATATATGCTCATATATGCAAGTTGACATCCTCTTAACCCATGACAAAGTTATATTCTAAACCCATGATATTTGTGTTGGATCTTCCCCTTTATTATGTCATGATATGAGAACGATTTACGTGGGGAACGATGGGGTTGGTAAATTTGTTAATAAAAGTATGATTGGGTATGATTAAGCATACCATAAGAAAATAAATTAACATAAGTGGGAATTCACCTATTGAGTTAGGTCTACCCCATGGGAATTTACCTATTGAGTTAGGTCTACCCATGTTATGAAAAACTTGATATTAATTAGGGATAATTAATATGGGGGTGATTAATTAGGTGTAATTAATCGACTAAGGCACGAGGTTGGACTCATTTGTAGTGTAAAACTGCCCGGACCCGACCGGCTTAACCAGTTGCTACAAATGTCAGCCCAATGTGAGAGGTCTTAGCCATAAATTAAATACGTGATTAAAGTAAAGACACGAGGTTAGACTCTGTTATGACGTAAGACTGCCCGGACTCTACCGGCTTAACCAGGCGGTCATAACAGCTAGTCTAATGTGGGAGGTCTTTGTGGGAGATCACGGTCTTAATTAATTAAGAAACACTTAACCATATTAGCATGTAGTGGGACATGAGGGGTTAAGTGGGTGCCTTGGGTGGCATGTGGAAATTTGGTGGTTTCCTTGGGTGGCATGTGGAATCTAGTGGGTTGCCTTGGGTGGCAATAGAAAATACGATTAGAATACTTAACCAAGTGGAAACATGTAATTAAACATGATTAAAGGGTTAAGTGGGATACACTAGATAAGTGACAAGCTTAGGTGGGTAGCTTGTTGGGGGCCCATTTCAACCAATATCCCAAACGTATCTTTGTGGGCTCGACCCATGTCGAGTGACGGGACACGCATATTGGGCTTGATTATAAGAGGCCAAAACGGGTTAGCGGTGGCAACGCAAGTCCAACGGGTTTCATATGCGTGTGTGGGCCCGGGCTGGTAGATAAGTCGTTGTTGCATCGTGTAGATATAAAGCCGTGCACACCGTTGATATTATCAGGTGGCCACTTTGGGGAATGATACACCCCAGATGTGGAACCAGCACGGGTATCTACGGTAGGGAGCCGATCATTGGGGAGTAGTGGGGTACACCTAGTGGAGATAGGGGCAGACGACACCTATGTGGTCAGCTAGGAGTACATGAAACTACTGGTTATATCTTTCTTTTAAGTCCTTGGGTGGGATCAATTTTTGAGTAGGAATGACTGGTGTGGTGCAGTTAGTAATTATCCTTGGGTGGGTAGATGCGTCTTTACGGTTATCTTAGTTTATCCTAAGTCCACCAAGCTGCTTAGTGTAGCCATTCATCCCCAGACATTACCGTATGTCAAGTTTATGTCTTCTCTGGTTACTTTAATGATTGTATTGTTAAAGTTATAGGACTCGCTCAGACTTATGTTTGACCCCGTTGTTTTTATCTTTTTCCCAACCCTCAGGTCCTACGGTGGATCCTAGCAGTAGTGGAGCTTGATCGGATTGCTGTTCCAGTCTTTAGGAGCTTGGATAGATGTAAAGCTCCAGTTACCCGGTTATCTTTTCTTTTGTCCTGGCTATTGTATGAGAGAGTGGGATTATGTACTTCTTTATTTTGATGGATATTGTACTTGACTTTTATTGTGGTTTTATGATGTAACCAGACATGTTTATTTCCGCTGTTATGAGATGATGTTTTAAATTTCAAGTACTATTTATATCTGTCTTGTTGTAATTTTTCTGTTCTATATTCACTAAAATACTCCACCGATGCTATGGCATTCCCTTAGTGAGTGACCATAGCGGGCGTGGGGTGTTACAGCGTGCGCGCGCAAATAACCAATTTCCCACTTCAACATTGACTATGTCAGCATTTAGGTTAGGGAAACAATGATAGCGATTTTTGAAAAGTTGTCCAAACCGACCATTTTCAAAAATTGTCAATAAATTTTAAGTAACCACTATGAAGGCGATGTTTGAAAAATCATCATTATATAACTTTTTAAAAATGAAAAATTGTCATTTGTTATTCAATAACACGCATGGTCGAAACATATCTGTAAGTATATTTATTTTTAAGTTTGGCATAAGCCTGCTACTACTTCCAAAACAGGTTTGAATGAGCAAAAATTCATTAATCGCTTTATGCTTTTCAATTTTTTGGGGATATGTTAAGGAAATAGGAAATATGCAATACAAACCATTACAACTATGCTATAAAAATTTTTTGCAAATATTTTACAAAATCCGTGCTTGCTTATGTTATAGAAAAATTATTGCAAATAGTTTGCAAAAACTATGGCTGCTCATATTAGAGAAAACCGCTGCAAACGATTTATAGGAAACTATTTGCAATGGTTGGCAAAAACTGTTGTAAAATTATTAATCAAATCAGTATTGTATCTTTCAGTTTGTCACAGTTGAGAAGAATATTATGTTTTCCTTGAAACAATATTGCTCCCTCTATGACGTATAAGGGCGACGAGCAATTATTTCTTAAGATAAAACGGACTGGCTATGCAAAACTGTGTTGGAATTTGCAGAGAACGACGAACTCAAGAGAAACAATTAAGAATGGAGTATAAGGAAAAAGGTGAACGGAATTCCAAATTGATTGATTTTAATATATATTTGTTTTGTTCCACCTTGTCTTATTGGTGTGGAGAGACCGTTTTACGATTGTAATGCTTGAAAAGACTACGATCCTTTTACCAGGTTGTGTCAACAACCAATTGCAAAATGTTATGTACCTCTAGTAGCCTCAAATACTCATTTTTCCACATCGCGATATCAAGGGCAATTGGAATGTAAACAAAACCGCATTGGACATATGAGAATACATTTATTTACGTTCTATACAGAGTACCGAGCTTTGTAAATAATGACTGTTAGGCTTAGTTAATTTCAGTCCATATTCCCAATGGTCAAATACACATTTATAAATATACAAGCCCACTATGTAATATTCTATTCTGAAGCTTAATAAAAGATCACAAATTTCTCTCTATCAATTCTTTTTACACTGCATCACAGTTTATCAAATTCAACACTCAATACTACAGATTTTGATTATGGTATCAGAGCAAATGTCTCAATGACACAATTGCCATGCCAATCAAACATCAGAGTAATTACATCACCTGTTTGAGGCTACAATTGCGGGTAGATCATCAGACTTTGCGTCATCATTTGAACTGCCTACACCGTTGTGTTCTTTATCTGTTCCTATCATCTGTTTTTTCTTAGTCCTGATCCTTTAGCCTCGCCAGCAGTCATCACATTCATATCACCTGACCACGGCTACTATCACAGGCTGCTTTGATCATTAGTGCAATTTTTCCGATGATTCTTGATCTAAGAACCCAGTTTTTGGTTTCTTTTCCATCTTCTTTAATCTCGGTCTCACAATGCTTATCTTTCCTTTGATTAAAATGACAAACAGTGGTGGGAACAACACTGGGACATCACAAAGCTCGAATCCCGTACCTGCACCCATTCAAAATTCTCATGATAACCCATCAAAAATCATTATCAGCCCACAAAATCAATTAATTCCAATCCAACTTGATGAAACTAACTTTCTTTTATGGAAATTTCAAGTTAAAACAACAATTGAAGGCTATGGGCTGGATGATTATATCAATGGATCTAAGGTAATTCCTGAACAATTTATTACTGATACCAAAGGAAATAGCGTAATAAATAGGGTATACACTATTTATAAAAGACAGGATCGACTATTATGTGCTTGGATCTTGTCATCTGTCAATTCAAGCATCGTACCACAATTAATTGTGTGTAAGACATTGTTCGAAAATTGATCTACCATTCAGAAAGTGTTTAACACACAATCTTCAGCAAAATTTATGGTGTATATGAAACAACTTCATAACATAAAAAAGGAGAATATGGTAATGAGAGAATAACTCATAAAAGTCAAGAATTTATGTGACTTACTAGAGTCTGCAGGTCAAAAGATTTCGGATCCTGAACAAGTAGTATACATTTTGAACAGTCTTGATGATGAGTATAAGGCTGTTGTAGCCATACTATCCACAATGGATCCATCACCATCCATTTCGTATGCTCATTCCACTCTACTATCTCATGTGGGAAGAACATAACACAAGAAGTCAGCTATCACTGATTTATCTAATAACTATGCTGCATCCAACAAATTTAGACCGATGGATAAAGCAAATAATACTCAAAGACCCAATCAGTACAACAGAGGTCAAAGAGGAAGAGGAGGTGGTAGATGGAGTAATAATACTAATCGACCATGATGTCAAATATGCGAGAAATTTGGCCACACAACAAACAAGTGCTACTTCAGATATGATTCTAGCTATAATCCTAGCCAAAGCAATCAAAAGAATAACATGAGTGCAGATTTAACAAACATCCAGCAAGAATCCAGAGGACAGCAAGATGGTTCAAGAAATGATGAGGCTGCTAAACCTGAGGATGTGAACGATGATGCATGGTTTCCCGATTCAGGTGCTACCAATCATTTTACTAATAACCTTCCCAACTTAAATCTCAGCAACAAAGAATATAGAGGTCAATGTATTCAAACGGGTAATGGTCAGTTTACTTCTATCACACACACTGGGAATGCTTATTTACAAGGTGAAAGAAAAATTCTCCTCAATAACATTTTACATGTCCCTCAAATCAAGAAAAATTTAATAAGTGTGTCTCAGCTTGCGTGTGATAATAACATTTACTTCGAATTTTATCCTAATTGTTGTCTCATAAAGGACATTCTAACTAAAGACATTTTATTGTAGGGTAAAGCTGTGAAGGGGTTATATAAATTCACCTCTGCTAATTCAAAGATGTTGCAACATTGCAATATAAATTGTAATATGATTGAGTGTACTACTTCTGAAAATTCTTATGAACTATGGCATGCCAAATTAGGGCATCCCAACATAGATACTGTAAGGACTGTATGAAAAATAATAATATTCATGTTGATATTAACTCAAAGAATCGCATATGTTCCTATTGTCAGCTAGGAAAGAGTCATAAACTTCCATTTAAATATTCTATCACAAAAATCAAATCTGCACTTGAATTAATTGCTGTTGACCTAGGGGTTCAAGCACATATTGATTCAGACTCTGGTTTTAAGTATTATGTATCATTTGTTTATGCTTATTCTAAATATATATATGGATATATTTTCTTTAAAACAAGTCTGAAACTTATAATGCTATGCTTTAATTTATTAAATATGCAGAAAAGCAAACTGGCAGTGAAGTTAAAATCATTCAAAGTGACGGTGGTTCTAAATTCAAACCTCTAAAGAATTTTTTCGTGAAAAGGCATTGTTCATAGATTAATGTGTCCTCACACTTCTAAGCAAAATGGTTTAATTGAGTGGAGACACAGGCATATAGTTGAAATAGAGATAACTTTGCTAGCACAAGCATCAATGCCTCTCAAATTTTGGCCTGATGCTTTTGCTACAGCAGGGTACCTTATTAACAAACTTCCTACCAAGGTGTTACAAAATAAGTTTCCTGCTGAAATCTTATTCAATCAGAAGCCTGATTATTCAAGGTTAAAAATATTTGGTTGTTTATGTTTTCCATGTCTTAAAATGTGTAAAACACATAAACTAGATTTCATATCATCCCCATGTACATTTATAGGCTATGCTAATAACATCAAGGGGTATAAATGCTTAGATATAAATGGTAGAGTTTATATTTATAGACATGCGATTTTTAATGAACATGTATTTCCATTTGATGAGAAAGAAATAAAAACAACCAGTATGATAGATAATGCAAAGATCTCCTTACCACTTGTGCATGTGTATACCGATTTTAATTCTAGTTGCAGAAACAAAGCAGTTCCTCAAGTTCATCAGGTTACTGCAGCAACCAAGAAACTAACTTCATTCAAGACAGTACAGGGAGTGTTGATGAATTTTGTCAAGCCTCATGCCACTTTGAAGCTCCAAGAAGCCAAATTGACATGAATGATGATAAAGAAAGTCACGAGCCATCTCAACCTGTAGCGGAGCATGAAAATGAACCACAATCTCAACCTGCTTCAGATCACCCAATAATGACAAGAGGAAAATGTGGAATTTTTAAGCCAAAAGCATATATGATTAACTTAGATGTGGAGGAACCACACAGTTATGAACAGGCCAGTCAAAACAGTAATCGGAAAAAGGCCATGAGTGAAGAATATGAAGCACTTATCAGAAACAACACTTGGTGCTTAGCCCAATTACCAAAACACAAAAATGTTATTGGGTTTAAATGGACATTCAAACTAAAAAAGAAAGCAGATGGGACAATTCACAAATAGAAGGCTAGATTGGTTGCAAAGGGGTACTCTCAACAACATGGTTTTGATTTTAGTGAAACCTTCTCTCCAGTAGTGAAACCCACTACTATAAGAGTTATTTTAACTGTTGCTCTTGAAAGAAAATGGAATATTAGAAAATTAGATGTTAACAACACATTTCTCAATGGAGAATTACATGAAGAGGTATTTGTGCAACAACCACCAGGTTTCATTCAAGAGAATAGTTCAGAACTTGTGTGTAAGTTAAATAAAGCTATCCACGGCTTAAAACAGGCCCCAAGGGTATGGTTTGAAAAACTCAAGGCAACCTTAATAAAACTGAAATTCAGTGTCTCTAAATCTGATAATTCTTTATTTATACGATTCTGTGGTAGTAATATTATGTATGTATTGATATATGTTGATGATTTTATCATAATAGGTAGTAGTGACAATGAAATCAACAACCCGGTCAATCAACTAAATAGAGAATTCTTAGTTAAAGTTTTAGGACATTTGAATTATTTCTTAGGGATTGAAGTCAAGAGATTGGAAGACAGTTCTCTGTTCCTCAATCAAAAGAAGTATATTTCAGAGATTCTATTAAAGGCAAAAATGGACCAAGCAAAATGTCCCCCTACACCCATGACATCTATTTTACATCTATCAAAAAATCAGGGAGAACCCATCACCAACGCTACTCAATACAGAAGCACCGTAGGAGCATTGCAATATGTTATGATTACAAGGCATGAAATTGCCTACAGTGTAAATAAAGCCAGTCAATTCATGCAAAATCCATTGGACCAACACTGGGCCGTAAAAAGAATACTGAGATATTTAAGGGGAACTCTAAATTATGGTTTAATTTTAAAACCCTATAATAATTTGTGTTTAATTGGCTTTGCAGATGCTGACTGGACAAGTGACGCGGATGATAGAAGATCAACCTGTGGTTACTGTATTTTTCTTGGTGAAATCCTATATATTGGTGCTCAAAAACACAATCAACGGTTTTGAGATCAAGTATTGAAGCAGAATATCAAAGTGTAGCGAGTGCAACTGCCGAGATTATGTGGGTTGAATCATTACTAAGTGAACTTAAAGTGAACATCAGCAAGACAACTCTTTGGTGTGATAATCTAAGTATTGTGTCTCTAACACCCAACCCTATAATACACTCGAGGACTAAACATATCGATTTAGACCTTTATTTCATCAGGGAACAAGTAATGAAGGGAAAGCTTAATGTAAATCACATACCTAGACCTTACCAGAAAGCGGATATTTTGACAAAGGCCATGTCTGCCTCCTACTTCCTCAGATTCAGAAAAGAGCTGCGCATCATTGAGATAAGGCCTGAATCTAGGGATTTTCTCGAGGAATCTACCAGAACCAGGCATTCAGAGCCTCGTACTCGTGCTTCTCAACTAAAAGAGCCAACCTTTAACACTATATCAATGAAGCTCCTCAGATTTGAAGCTAACACCAAATCAGAAGGTGGTGTTATGATGAATTCCTCTAATCAGCATGGTAGAGTGTCTCTTCAAGCTTCGAATTGGGATTTGCTGCAAAGTTCGACATCAGGAGGAAGAAGGAGAAAACCCTAGCTAGGTTTGAGGGAGGAAATTGCAATGTAAACAAAACCGCATCAGACATACTAGAACACATTTATTTACATTCTATACAGAGTACTGAGCTTTGTAAATAATGACTGTTGGGCTTAGTTAATTTCAGCCACATTCCCAACGGTCAATTACACATCTATAAATATACAAGCCCACTGTGTAATATTCTATCCTAAAGCTTAGTAAAAGACTACAATTTCTCTCTATCAATTCTCTTTACACTCCATTACAGTTTATCAAATTCAATACTCAATACAGATTTCAATTAAAATGCTCATGCGTGGGGGTTGTATTACTTGCTAAGATGACTTTCATTTGATGTATCTCTTTGTTTTATGAGAGCTATAACAATGTCCTCTTCTTAGTATATAGCCATATAACGTTCAATAATTACTAAGATATGGAATTATTTACATTTCAAAAGACGTTTAATACCTTTCATTTGCAATGTTTTCTCATTTCCTTATCTATTAATTATTTATTTCCAACATGATATTTATGTAAAGAAATGAGTTTTCAACTCTTCAAACATTAATGGAGATGCAACAAATTAATCAAATGATACATAATATTTTTAGTTTCTGCTTGGTGTAAAAGAATTGACCTAGCCAAGCATTGTGCTCGACAATGTATTGTCGGTTTCTCTTTTAACTTCCCACACTAACAAATCACAATTATCATTTCTGTAGTCCAATTAGAAAGAAGTAACATAAAATGTTTAGTACCACAATGACATATGTCAAGCCATTACTTTTGGTGCATTGCTTTAGAGCATGTTATTCTTAAGTATGAATTTTGGTATTGTGTCCTATAATGAGTTAAGTCGTGCATTAAAGTGAAGCAAAAATAAATGTTATGTACCGTTATGTTTCCATCTCCTCTTTAAATATGAATTTAGGTTGGTTAATAGGTAAATGAACTTCGGTTTTTTAACGTTCTCTTGTTCAAAGTGCATTGTACTTAATTTTGGTTTATTGTATATGTATTATTTTATCTTGATTAGGAGTTGTTGTGATTAATTTGGTGTTCAATTTGGTTATTCATTATATTCTGTATCAGTTATGTGTTGTGCAGCTCTAGTAGTCACAATGTTTGCTATTTCGAGTTTAGCCCGTAATTTTCCTTTCTAAATAATCCAAAAGGTGTAACACCCCACACCTGCTAAGGTCACTCACTAAGGGAATGCCTTAACTTCGGTGGAGTATTTTAAGTGAATATAGAACAGAAAAATTACAACAAGACAGATATAAATAATACTTGAAAATCTAAAACACCATTTCATTGCAGCAGAAGATAAACATGTTTGGTTACAATACCAAAACCAACTAAAACAAGAGTCAAGTACTAAATATCCATCCTGATAAAAACATAAGTACATAATCCCACTACATAACTAATAGCCATAATAGAAAAGATAAGCTGAGCTTTACATCAACGGTCCAAGCTCCAAAAGATAGATAAAGCAATCTGATCAAAGCCCACTAGTGCTAGGCCCACTCTGAGAACCTGAGGGTTGGGAAAAAAGATAAAAACAACGGGGTCAGACATAAGTCTGAGCGAGTCCTATAACTTTAACAATACAATCATTAAAGTAATTAGGGTATGATATAAACTTGGTACGGTAATGACTGGGGATAAATGACTACAATAAGCAGCCCACTAGACATAGGATGAACTAAGATATCGGTAAAGACGCATCTACCCACCCAAGGGTAATTACTACACTACACCACACCAGTCATTCCAAACTTAAAGGTTGATCCCACCCAAGGACTTAGAAAATATAACTAGTAGTTTCGTGTACCCCTAGCTGACCACATAGGTGCCGTTTGCCCCTATCTCCACTAGGTGTACCCACTACTCCCCAAGCGATCGGCTCCCTAACGTAGATACCCGTGCTGGCCCCACAGTGGGGTGTATCACTCCCCAAAGTGGCAACCCGATACAACCAACGGTGCACGGCTTATACCTACACGATGCAATAACGTCTTACCTACCAGCCTGGGCCCACACACGCATATGAAACCCGTTGGACTTGCATTGCTACTGCTAACCCGTTTTGGCCTCTTATAGTCAAGCCCAGTATGCGTGTCCCGTCCTCGACTTGGGTTGAGCCCACAAAGATACGTTTTGGGTTACTGGTTGAAATGGGCCCCCACAAGCTACCCACCTATGCTTGTCCCTTTCCTAGTGCACCCCACTTAACCCTTTAATCATGTTTAATTACATGTTTCCACTTGGTTAAGTATTCTAATCATATTTTCTAATGCCACCCAAGGCAACCCACTAGATTTCCACATGCCACCCAAGGCACTTACTTGATTTCCACATGCTACCCAAGGCACCCACTTAACCCCTCATGTCCCACTACATGCTTATCTGGTTAAGTGTTTCTTAATTGATTAAGAACATAACCTTTGTAAAGACCTCTCACATTAGACTGTCTTTTATGGCAGCTGGATTTGCCGGTCCGGTCCGGGCAGCCTTACGCCATAACAGAGTCTAACCTCGTGTCTTTACACTTATCACGTATTTAGTTTATGCCTAAGACCTCTCACGTTGGGCCAATCATTTGTAGCCGCTGGATTTGCCGGTCGGGTCCGGGCAGTCTTATGCTACAAAAAGGTCCAACCTCATGTCTTAGTCGATTAATTACACCTAATTAATCACCCCCATATTTCGAATTAATTTTCCCTAATTAATTCCAATTTAATGATGTACATAATTGACTCAATTATGTCCATCCACTTATGGTATGCAACATCATACCAATTTCACCACAATTTTGTTAACATGAATATTAACCCCATCGTTCCCCACGTAATACGCTAACATGACATACTTAAAAGGGAAGATTCATCACAAATACAATGGGTTCAACTTAGCATAACATTAGCATCAACATGGGTTTTAAAGGTGTCAACTTGCATATATGACCATAGCATCAAACCCAACTAGCATAAATAATCAACCCAAACTTGCATGAATCACATATGTCATAAAGAGGGTAACTTGCATAGATGTTCATGTCATAGACCTATCATAAAGGGATAAACTTGCATACATGTCATAGGTTTAAAAAAGGATGAACTTGCATATGTTACTCATATCATAAAAAGGGGTAAACATGCATATATATGCATGACATACAAAGGGGTAAGCTTGCATATGTATGCATATCATACAAAGGTGTAAACTTGCACATGTTACTTGCATATAATCAAACACCCAACTTGCATAACATGTCATATATGAACTTGCATATAATCAAACACCAAACTTGCATAACATGTCATATATGAACTTGCAGATAATCAAACGCCAAACTTGCATAACATGGTGTCATAATGGATCAATGTTTATCATAGTGATTTGCATAACTAGCATCATGTACATATAGCACAAAACTTGCATAACTAGCATCATGAACATATAGCATAAAACTTGCATAACTAACATCATGAACACATAGCATATGATAACATAACTTGCATTGATCCACATACATAACCATAACCTCATTACATCCTATCATAATTAGTTTAACAATTGCTTGCTAAAGGCATAGAAACTCACAACTTGTTGATTAGCACTCCTATAAAGAAGATTAAGTTGCTAGAGTTGATTAGAAGTTGATTTGAGATGCTATCTTCCTCTTTAATTTGTGGAGTCTCCTTCTAAGTTGCATTTTGATGGCATGATGGCATTGTATCTATTTTTAGTATGGATTAGGGTAGTCTTAGGGTGTATTTATAGATTAGTTAAGTGTTTTAGGCCAAAGGATTAACCCTAGGATAGTTTAGAGCCATCAGATCTCGTCACAAGCCACCAAACACAACCCAAAACCTGACCAACTCACTCAAATGGTGCACCAGGAAAAACTGCCCGGCCACCTGTGTCGACTCCCAAGTCGACAGGGCAGTCGACTTGGGTCCAGCTGTGTCGACTCCCAAGTCGACTTGGGGTGGCTGGCGGGAATTTTCCCGCCTAGCTCCATTTCTGCCTTTGAAATCTGTTTTTCGAAATTTGATTTTTCTGAAAACTTCTTCGGGCCTTAGCTGGATCATACGGACTCCGATTTTCGAAAACTCGGACTCTATTTCGCGTATTTTTCCGAAACGAACGCAATGGCATAGCCCGTTTCCCCTGATTCAGATCTTAAAATTTAATTCTTCCCTGATTTATATTATAACAAGTTATTTAACATACGGGGTGTTACAAAAGGCCTGTTTGATTTTTTATTTTCAATTATGATTTTTTTCATTGTAATGTATTAGATTTTAAAAACGATCAATTTGAAAAATGATTTTAATGCATGAAATTGAAAATGGTCTTTTTCTTATTTCTGTAATTTCCATTCCTTTTCTTTTTCACCTTCTCACATTATCTATGTCTTATCATGTCCCCTCCTCCACTTCTTTCCACGTTGACCCCATCTGGGCATGTATATATTATCTACTATACTTATTTGTTGCGTATTTGATCTGATTTCATGTAAACTGATGTATATATTATGTGTTGTTATATTTTGAAAAGATGCATGTTTACTGTTCTTTGTTATACAGAGCACATATATGTAAGTTGGATATGATTATAGGATAAGTGCTAGTATGTCATGTGTGATAGCCTAATATCATATAATCAGACAAATGCTACTCAATAACATTTTTTTGATGACATGAGTATAGAAGTGTAGTGTTATAGTTGATAATAACTATAACACTCCTCCTTTATATCAATACCATCAAAGAGTGCTACTGAATAATGTTATCTAATAATATGGAGAATGTGGCAATATTGAGATGTCATACATGAATATGTCTTTGAGTTAATACTGGTTATTGAAATGTCATACATGAATACTCCTTTGAGTTAATACTGGTACATAATACAAATTACATATATAACTCACCTTTACATACTACGACCTATACAAAACAATAAACATGTGCATTTGAAAAATATAATTATATATATATTAGAGATTATGGAGTCTCTAGAAAAACAATAATAAAGTATAATAAATAATGCATGCATCCAAGTGATTCTACATAGCAAAAGTCAAGTGCCCACCATCTCCAAAATATATACTCATTATAGATCCATCACATAATTAATATCATAACAACTACAAGTACATCTGAGGCTACAAATTACATAAATGGAGCATAATCATTATCACAACAACTAGTTAGCCACCACCTTCTTAAACCTGAAATGCCTCAGATTGATTATAGTATTATAATATTATAAATGGTCAAACTAAGCTGATGTTAACATTTATCATTAACAGCATGTCGTAAAAAATATATAAATCAAGGTAACATATGAATATCTCAACGAAACATTGCATATCAATACCACGCACATGAGTAATCACCCAAAAAAGATAAACAAGTTCATCAACTCGCAAAAGAGCTCATGATCACAGTCAGTGGAACATACACATGTCGATGAATACACCACCCCACGTCAACAACAAAGATGAAAAGTCTAAGAATTTCCAATATCATCTTTGAGATACTGTATAACAGATACGTATAAGGCATGCTAATCAATGGGCTCATGGTCTCATGAATAGTTGCATTGGCTTTTAACCCACATCAAAAACAAATTAATGTAATAAAGACATAAGAAGAGGGTTTATGCGAGGGCCAAAGTGTAAAAACACATAGCCTTATATATACACACAATCTTTCATTCTTTTTATCCCTTCATTTCATATCTCAAAACCAAATCAAATCTATAAAGGAGGCCGACCATTATAATAAAGAAGAAGAAAAGGAAAAATTAACAAAAAGCTAAGAGAATTAAGTTAAGATCAAAGATAAATCAGATCTCAAATCTCTCTTCCTAAACTAAGATGAATAATGATTAAAAACCTTTGTTAGTTTTAATCATATGTCATACCCAAATTAAATTCATGCATATAATATTGTTTATGAACATTTTAATGCTCTGACATTCCTAAAATGAAATAATAGTTTGTTTTGTTTAAATATGCTTGTTTGCATAACAATTTGTTAGGTTTTGATCAAAATCTAGAGTTTTTCTTCTCCAATTGTTGTCAAAATTTTATATGTTTTGTATTACTTCATTTTGAAGATGAATCCCAATTTTCATGATTTTCTCAGCATATCGGAATATTTTTTGAATTTCTTAAATTTGATTAAGAGTTTATTACAAGATTAATTCTTAAAAATAATTAAAATAATTATTTGGATTTGAAATATCTACACATGGTATTTGGGGATACCTTTGGTCACTTGTGAAAATTTGGGATTTTCCCATGTTCCAATAATTTATTATGAATTTCCTAAATTGGCTACACTTAGGGTAATTAATACATTAATTACGATAATTAATGTTTATGATAGTTTTCATAATTCAAAACTCAGAGGACTAAGCACTTGGTCAGTTAATCTTTTCCGATAACTTATAATGTTATGCCAAGTAAGACGAAGTAGGTAAAACATTTTACTAAACTTAGTAATAAAATAGTTTTCAAGCAAATTACATGCAAGGCTAAATCTATCAACCGTGTCGATAAGGCCATATCAACCATATTAATACGGTCATATTGTATTGATAGTGTTGAAATGCCCTAGATACTGGAATACCATGTTACATAGTATAGGATGAATTTGGTTCATTTGTATGGCTTATCAAAGAGGTCCTTAGCACCTGAATCTATACCAATATTATTGATACCTACCTCTTCACTTAACCTTATCACCTTCGTACTAGGGCAATTTGATTATTTTGATTATAAAAATAAGAGGCTTACCACCTCTATTGATTTTAACCTTGTAGAGTTGTTGCCTCTATGCATTGCCAACTGTGTCGGAAAAGGATTGTTTCCTATAAAAATTTCTAAGAAGTTTTTAGGCTTACCACCTTTATACCTTGCCATGTTGACCAGGCTTGTTTCTAACTTGATTTATAAAAAATTTAGGCTTATCCTCACTGTTCTTTGTTGAAAAGGTTTTCTTTTAACATGTTCTCTAAATCTTGAGGTTATTGCCTTTATACCTTTATCGTCATCAATTATACCGACAAGCTTTATTTCCAAACTTGTTTTCAAAACAACTTGGGGTTGTTGCCTCTTTACCTTGATGTTTTGACTAGATCAACAAAGCCTATTTCTTAACTATTTTCCAAGAGATTTTTGGGATTATCTTCTCTTGGCTCGTCGCTCATGGACCATATCGACAAGATAACTTTTAAACCTTGTTTTCTAAGCCATTTCAAACCCATATGTTTCTTACCTATACATAAAATCAATAGATTTGTCCATCAACCTAGTCACTTTTGTTTGCATTGACACCTTGAGAGGGATTCGGTAAGGACAAGGACAATATGCTTATTGAGCCTATGTGTTATGGTTGTTAACTATTGCTTTTGTATGATATTATTCGTTGATAATGTTTTAACATGTAATTTACACATATATTGTGGACACCAGTGAAAGAGAATAAATCATGTAATGCTGGAGATACCAATAGGAATCGATTAACCATGTTTTATTGGATATACCAATGTAGTTTATAATTATGTTTACACTGGGAATACTAATGGGAGGTATACTGGGGATACAGATACATTATAATTATTTTAGAGTTACTAGATAAAACTTATTTGTGTGATTCATAGTCATCCTACCGGTAAAATTATGGCATGTGTACGGTTCTTGCTTACATGTGTTGATGGGTTCATAATCATCATATGGATAAAATGTTGGGCTGGGTACAGATAACTCTTGTTCAATGAGTGGCTATGTCACATATTTTTATTTTCACATATATGCCGAAAAGGTTGTTGCTGGAATAATTGGAGTGGGTAATATCCAAATGAACAGTAGATAACTTATAGGCAAGTGGATCATTTGTTATTATATTAATAAATTATATAATCGTTAACATAAGTAATTAGGATAATGAAGGATGGTTATTATTGTTCCAACCATTGTGGGTGCATAAGCATAGGGATGGTTATTATTTTCATGACACCAGTGAGACAAAAACCAGTTTCACTTAGCGGTGTGGTCTCACCAGATATTTATTTGTTTGGAGGTACTTGTTATTATTCACACCAGTCTGTTGACTTATCTGAAGTTTTTCCCCTTAAACTCTCAAGTACTCATTTGAGTAGGCCGAAGGTTATTAATTTCTGGGTCTTCTTTGAATAAAATTCTGGAGAAGTATAGGAGCCAATTAGCTAATATAAGAGTTTTATTCCCGCTATGTTTATTTGTAGATGTATGTAATGGAAAGATGTTTATTTCCAATACCTAGACTCCGATCACCTAAGAGAGTATCTTCACATATCGCTCTTGTGATTATATTTTGTAATAATTATATTTGATCTAAAAGACGTTTTTGCATTGGGAATTGTAATGAAAAATTAGTAATGAATGTGTTTTGAATTTTTTTCTTCATATTCTTGTATTCTCCGATGCTATGATTCGTTAACATATCCATTTTCTATCATCAGAAGTTAATACACAACATTTGTAGCGTTTAGCTTTAAGCTTTAGAGAATGAAGTGTTGTAATTTGGTATTAAAGCGAGGTTTATGTAAACTTAAAAAGATTTTTAGAAAGTATTTTAAAATTAAAACCCAAAGATTAAAGTAATATATTAAGGCATGGGATTACGATATTATAATGTACTTATATTTGTATTATTACATATGTATATACCCCACACTCTTAGACCATACTTCAATATCTTACTAAGGTTCGTATGCAAATCAAAAAAGTAAGATAGGGAGAGAAGGAATAGAAAAGTGAATCTGTGTGGTGAAAGCACCTTAACTAATGGAAATGCTCGAGTAGAAATAATTCAAGATCATCTGGATAATGAAGGTGAAAGTGTTATAACCTTTCCAGTTGATATTGGGAATCTTTATCAGTTCTTCATCAAACTGATGCAAGATGGATCTATTGTTCGATTTGCTGGAATAAATACTGATAATGCTGGAGGAGATAATCCTCTGGCACATTTGGAAAAAACTATGCCAAGTTAAGCAAGGATTACAGTAATCTAGGAGGCAAGCCCTTTTATGGAAATGAAGACGATGTCAAGATAGAGAGCCGACTTTTGAGTTATGAGGGAATCTTCTAAGATCTGGGCCTGAATGATTTGCATGAGATAAGGTTAGCTTTGAGGAAGTTGCAAGAAGATACACAATGTCGGTGGAACAATGTTACTGTTGGAATATTAGAGGATGAAATCACTAGGGGATATTTCCTAACAATGTTCGAGGATAGATACTTGTCTGAGGGAGCTAAGGAAAGATTATTTTGAATGTTTAGTGTAACAAACTGAGAGATTTTCGACCTCGAAAATCAACATAAATACCATGTCAACTATTCAAGTATTGAAAATACCGGATCATTAATAAAAAGAAGTTAGACGGTGAGAAATAGAAAGAAAGAATAGAAGAAGAAGAACATAAATATAACAACATCAGAGTAAACACGAATCTCACAGTGGAACAAATAAAATATATTATATAACAGAACTTTTGAGATACAAATCTATTTGTACATACATGCCATTATCAGAGTACAACACATCATAGTGGAAATAAATAGTAGCTATCTAATGCTGAAGCCCCCAGCTCCAAGCCCTTCTAAGTATCTATATAATCTCGACTGCTTGACCGCCCGTACAAATTTAAGCACCCAAGAGTTTAGGGTAGAACAAAACAAAATAAACACTGGGTCAGTTATGGGACTATTATGAGTAAACTCCAACCACTTGGTTTAACTTTTAAAAATCCTTTTAAAAGAAAGGTTAATCGTAAGACCGATCCACACATAAATACAGATGGTTTTTGCCTTACGTTAAACCAAAACAATATTTAAATCCATGCTTTTCTGATGTTATAATGGTGTTTAAATCAAATAAATAGTAATCTAGCAGAACGCTTGCATCTTATGCTCCATATACATAATATACAATCAAAATCACGGGCGCTTATTGGAGAATGGATTATAACTATGGAAAGGTATGGGACAACCTTCTGACAGTGTATTTCTAGAAAGAAATATACCAGGTTCAAAAAAAGCATCTTGCAACCCAGGCTAAACATGACCGACCACCCCATGCAATGACCCACTTTTTCCATACAATTTATGCCAGCATTTATTAACCCACATTAACTCAAATTGCATAGAAAAATAAATAATTAATAGAAAGAAATTAGAGGATGAGATAAGAAAGAAAGAGATATTAGAATAGAAGAAATAAGAAGAAAAAACACAACAGAATCAGAGTCTCACATCGTAGCGGAACAAAATATAATATAGAAATAAATATTTATCGAGAGCTTGAAAATACTTACAATCTCCAGAGAACATCAATACATCTGGACAGTTATAACAACCTGTCCTCATAACAGTGGAATAAACACTAGATATCATATGTCTCAACTTTTCCAGCTCGTCTATAGCATCCAATAACTTGAACTTGTAAAATTCAGTCTAACCTGAGAATTACAAATGCCAGGATCAGTCTGGTGAACCAACATGAGAAAACTCACTAAGTTTATAAATAACAACTAACTTGTTTTAAAGTGAAAATCCTTTTCGAAAGAAAGGATAATCGTACGACCAAATCCACACATAAATACGGATGGTTTTAACCTTACGATAACCGAAAACATTTTGAAAATCATAACTTTTCTGATATTATAATTGTGTCTAAATCAAGTAAATAACAATCTAGTAGAATGCTTGCATCTCACGTTCTACATACATAGTATGCAATTAAAACCACGGGCACTTATTGGAGATTGGATTCCGACTATGACAAGGTATGGAACCACCTTCCGATCAGTGTAGTTTACTCTAGAGAGGATACACTAGAGTTCAACAAGAACATCAAGAAACTTGGCTACACATGTCTGGCCATTCATTTTGCTTGAATGTTCTGAATATATTGTCACCTTACGGTTGCTAGCAACATAACCGTTCCCAGGAGATATAGAAGCGAAAAGAAGAACAAATAATTAATTTTCTATTGATGGTGACAATACACCCTAATTGGGAGCGACTCACTTAGCTATGCTGCCTGCCCGATTTTTGTCATTTTCCAGTTGTGAGGCTTGAGGTTATAATTTCCTTTTATAACATATGGCCACCATTCACTTTGTATGTCACATTGTTTTGAATGTCACATCGTTAGATCCTCCAGATATCACTAATTGACATCCACAAAAATATTCAAGTCGTTAAGCTAAGAGAATTGCTCTTCTCCGCCCTCAACTATGGCATGTTTGAAGAAATCAGCTGTAACAACCCGAAAATCTGAGCCAGTTTAAAATTTTTATTTTGGCAATTTTAACGAATTTTGAACATTTAAAATAGATTATTTTAAATAAAATCGACGAGAAATTTATTTTGAATATAATTCGAACGTATATATTATATATGTCGTCGTTAGAATATAAATATTTATATATAATTATAAATAGAATTGAAAATGGCGCGGTAGTTCGATAATTCGATTTCAAACTTCAATTGAATGTACCGGGTGCAAAACAATCCGGATTTTAGTGAAACCAAAAATAATAGGATCTAATTGATGATATCTTTCCAACGAATCCGAAAAATCGAAATTTCATAGCGGGAATCAAAAGATATGTCCAGTTGAAAATTCTGAATAGTCGCTATGGAATTCAGGCCCTTAAAAATGGAAATTTTGCAAACGACCTCGGATTTCGACGAAACCACTTTTGTTGGATCCGTGATGTTAAATTATTGTTAGATTCCAAATTTCATAATTTTTCGAATCAATATGTGAGCGTGGCAAAGGAAAACGCGTTCGACCAGTTTCAGTTGATTTTAATCGACTGGAAAATGGCCATTTTTCCAACGGTCTCAGAATTCGACGAAACTAGTTTTGTTAGGACCGTATCGTCAATACGAAGCTAGAAAATATTTTTCTAGAATTTTTCGAGTTAGTGTGTGACCTCGGTAAATTGAAATGCGCGTTTAAAGTCAATATATAGAGTTATATGTTGATTTTGACGAAAACTGATCGAAACGATCAAATCAGCTTGTGATACATATCCCATTATGTTCGGAATGGGGGTAATACGCTATGGACGACAGGCGGTAGGCCTCGTTTCGAGTTCGTATGTAAAAGTCAACTTTTTCATAATAAAATAATTAAACAATAATAAAAAAAAATCTTTCTCTTCCCCTTATATTTCTGCCCCCCCCCGTTCGAATTTCATTTTACAGAAGAAGAAAAAAAAGGGACGAAAGGGGCGACGGGGGGGGGGGGGGGGGGGGATTAACCGCCGTCGTCGCCACCGTATCGCGCCCCAGGTGGCGCGCCCGCGCGAGAACCCCCTCCCCCTCAGATCGCGCCGCTGCGCAAGGCCACCCCCTCCCTTCCCTCGCTGGAGCGTAGCCCCACGGCCACCGCACTAACCAATCCGACCCGACCCTAACCCGTTAGCCCCCTCCTTCCTCCAATCGACGCTGTAAGTCCTCTTCTTTTTATTATTTTTGTTTATATATAACCGTTCTTTTTTCTTTATATTAAAATCGATTTTTAGGGATTATAAAAACTGATTTTATATAGTAATTAAAATTGATGATGAAATGATAAAGATTTGATTTTGAAATGAATGAAAATTATAATTTTTAGGTAAGTAGGATATTAAAAATATGATTTTTATATTTTTAAAGAATTAAAAATATGATTTTTAGATTTTTAAAGTATTAAAAATATAATCTTTATTATGTAGAAGATGTAAAAAATATGATTTTTGTTTATGTAGAAAATTAAAAATATAATTTTTACATGATAGGAATATTAGAAATCTTTCTATTTGAAAAGGTGAAACCTTTCTATTTGAAAGGGTGAAATCTTTTTATTTGAAAAGGAGAAATCTTTATAGTTGAAAGGGCGAGGTCTTTATATAGAGAATAACGATGTAAAAATAGAAATTTTATCCATATAGCGTGATTATAAAAATTCGATTTTTATATATTGAATAGCATAGTAAAAATTCGATTTTTAAATATATGAAGTGATTATAAAAATATGATTTTTTTTAAATTGAAAGTGAACAAATAAAAATGTGATTTTTGTATATGTAGTGGCTACGGGCAACGAAGATGACAAAGATGCGATAACGATGAAGATTTCTATAAATGAAGTGTCGTGAAGTTGGATAGCTAGTCGGTGAGAATTTGTCACCTTTCAATTCTCTTTTTATAGTTATATATATATACTAGGATGCAGACGGTGCTTAGTAGCACCCGACACCCGTCATCCACAGACCATGGATGGCTTGTTTGTTAAATTGTTTGGTTGTGTAGTTGGTTAGTCTATTTGGTTTGAATTGAATTGTTTGGTGAAATGAAATGGATTTGATTGATGTGTGAATGGCATGGGCCTTCACTAGACCGGGGATAAGGCTAGGCCTCGTCCCGTTTCTAGTATCGTGCCGTTATGCCGCCGAAATTTTCTAGAAATAAAAATATCATTTTATTTAAAGAAGGAACTGAATAGAAATTCATATGTTAAAATAAAATGTTTTATCGTTAAAAATATAATTTTAAACGTGAATATGAATATAATGAATGTGAATAAATAAATATTCATTTACAAACTGGACGGTTTGTTTATGTACACCTATTGGAATGACATTGATTGGGATGATAAATTTTACATATCGCCCAACTGCACAAATAAAATCTATGTTTGTTGATTTGAAACCCCACACGGGTGTTGGGATGAAATTTGAAGTTCACGCAACCTGATTGATTAAATATGTCGATCGATTGATTGACAGGCTGTTATAAGCGTTAGATATCTATATTCGATGCTTATACAGTGTAGTGCACCTTGGTTGATGGTTGATTATTTTTCAATGCTATTATATACATGTGTTGTATGGAATCCATATAATTAACATTATATGGTGATTGATTGGGCCTCATTCCAATCGGGAAAATAATGAATATTATAAAGGAAAATTGATGTGTTGAATCTATTCATGTGTTGAGTGGAATATTTTAATAATAAAATTCACATCTTTATCATATTTAAAATTAGAACTACTTTACGATGGAGTCTAATTAAAATCAAACGATAGATACCATAGTTTTATAAGATATTTTACATAACAAAAATAGTCGTGTGTTGAAAGAAATATAGATTCATGTGTTGAATAGAATAAGTATTCATTTGTTGAATAGAATAAAGAAGTTTTTGAAAAATATAAAGCCGTGTGGATTAGAGATGCGCTATTTTGACGTGAACGATATTTATATCGATTTTATTCGTTTTACAATGAATATTGAAAAGTGATTTCAAAATCTTATATTTTGAAATGAAATTCAAATTGAATTAGATAAAAATTGAAATTGAAATTTTATTGAATCAATTTGAAATGAATTCGAATCGAATAGAAAATGAATTCGATTCGAATTGAATAGAAAATGAACTCGATTCGAATTGAATCAAATAGAAGGTAAATTCAAATTGAATTGAAACGAATTAGAATTTGAATTGAATTGAAACGAATTTGAATTCGAATTAAATAAAACTGAAATGAATTCGAATTGAATTAAAATCAAATCAATTTGAAATTGAATATAGTGTTGAAATGGTTTTGAAAACGAATTTAAAACGATTTATAAAATACGTTTTAAATGGAAATCAACGAAACATATATAATATATATATATTATATATATAATGGCCTGAATAGAACGCGCGCTGCGGCAGTTCGTGAATTTCGACCATTGACTTCGAATTGACATTACGGGAGATCCGACCGTCGGATTCTCCTAAAACCGGAACCGTTGGGTTCGTATCGAAAAGAGCTTTCCAATGAATATTAGAAATTTGAAATCTAACGGTTGGATTTGGAATTATGTCCAAATCAAATTCGAAAAAGGTCGCTGTAAGTGCAGTTCGATGGCCGTTGATGGAAATCTACTGTACGGGCCTTGATAAAATTATTAAAAATATCTATAATTTGTGTAAAATCATAAGAAATGATTTGAGAAAAATTGTGCTGAAGAATTTCACATTTGAAAGGATAAAAATAGTTTTTTTTATCGAAATGAACTAGTTTTGAACTGGAATTAAAATCAATTTTTTTTTAAGATAAATAAATTGAATTTGAAAGTGATTTTAAAAATAATCAATATTCCCAATATGTGAATTGGACTGGAGCTGAATCGAAATTATTTTCCGGATATTTCGATGTTGGATTTCGTGACTATACAGATATTGTTATGGGAATTTGAAAGATATATTTTATATCGTTATTTCCAATACGATATTTTTTGGTTTCAGAATTTGATATTGAATATAAGCCAGTATATTGTCTATTCAGAGCCTTGTATTTAATATCAAATGTGATTTGGGTTTATCGTGAATCGTGTTTTAGATGACATTGGTTCTTTAACCCAGTTAAAGACAAGATATTGATTTTTGAAAAGATTAAAACTAAGTGGAGTTTTAATGAATTTTTAATCAGATTGAAATGTGAATTGATAATTTAAATTATCAAATCTGAAAGGTGATCGAGAATGGAGTACCACCAGTTTTGCTCCAAAGTGATAGTTAAATCTTTAATTAGATTTGAACGTGAAATGGTAATTAATTTTACCGATAGCACCGTGGTGTTAGATATGGAGTATTACCAGTTTTGCTCCATGTGATATATAGGTTGGGAAATAATTACTTCGGTGTGGTTCGCTAATCCCGACTAGTTTGAAATGATATCCAAAGGAAGATTAAAGAATAAATTTAGAAGAATTTATCTTAGATAAAATTAATGGGAACATTTCCCTAAGAATGTGATTTAGTGAATAAAAGAATACTCTGAATTGGAATGAGGCGTTTGTTGGGTTTGTGTAACATTTGTTTATCATATACGTGGGTTATTCAGAAAGGCCGGGTTTATACCCATTCTGAATAACCGATTCGACGAGATGTCGAAGATGAAGACGGTGGTTGAAGACCGGAAGTCTTCACTTCGTTTGGGTGATTACTGATGATCTCGATTGGGCTGTACACCCAAGATGAGGGAAACAGTTGGTGATCGTCCAGACGTACTTGGAGATGCATGGATATGCGAGGAAAGTGCCTCCGGTTTCGTTTAGACCCAGAACGAACTTGTAAATGGATTGTGTGTATGACATTGGATTTTATTCTGTGTTGAGTGATCTCTATTAAATGTACATCTGTTTGGCGGCAGAGAATTTATTCTCCTTCTTAACGCCCTTCTCTGAGACGTACGAGCTCAGAGGTTGTATATCGATGGACATCAGTCGCATGGAGTGAATTGCCAGTGTGGCACGCGTAAGTTGCAATTGATCAGGGCTTCTGTTGAAAAGCAAAGTCTTGTGGTTGATGATCAAAGCACGGCCTGTGTGGCGTAGCTTTGTGTATAACGTGAATTCGCGAGCCTCACACCTCGGTATGAGTCAAAAGCGGGATACGGACCCAAGGAGTGCACGATGTTTCTTTCTAGCTATGGTGGTGTCAGTGACCTACCAGCCCTGACATTTATATACTTTTCACCTGTGTGGTTGTTGGATACGAGGCGCCTCGGATATAGGTCTGTAAGGACCGGGAAACGTGTGTTCAGGAATTGCCAATCCTCAAAAGTAAGAGAGGACCGGCCTTGGAGGATCCAGGGATTGCTGTGTGCGGTCCCGAGGCATTTGCTAGAGTGTCTCGAACGCAGAGAGGAGCTTGCCCTTTGCCTCGACTCATGACGGAAATCCAATTTCCAATACGTGATATTGCGGTTTTAATTGTAGAACTAGTATGGCGACATGATATATGGTACCCATGCCGCCTATGATTGATATTTATAATTGAAAATTGTTTTGACACTATACACTTATTATAGTATCAAATGATTTGTTTTAAACGTACCAAGCATGTTTGGCTATTATAAGGGAAAACCCTATCCTCCGGCTTGCGTTGCATTGTGTGATGGGACCTGGGTCTTATAATAGCTTCATTTTTTCCAAAAAGCATTGCGTTGTTTTGTTATATGCACTAGTATTCTTGGGAGGAAACCCGTTCCGTGTTATACGGCGGGGTCCCTTGAATTACTATTTTTAAAGTAAAGTTTTAAATAACTGTTTTAGTTCTCACACCAGTCACATGATTGACCTGGAGTTTATTGTTTTAATCTAAACTCTCGGTGCCCTTATTTTCGACACGGGCAGCTAGTAGTTTTGGTTTTGCAGATTTATATTCACAGGGTCCTGATTTATAGCTGGAACGATGCTCGAAAAGCTCTGTATCCGTGTATCACTTTCAGTTGTATTTTGTATATTTTTCCGCTGCTATGTAATTTATTGTAATCTCTGATATTTATCGAATGTAATTTATTCATTTATACTCTGTATATTCTTGTATTCTGATGGAATTGTTGTAATAACAATGAAATGTTCTTCTGTTTGCGTTCTATTTTGTCTTGTCCTCGATTCTATCCGTGCTTTCCTTCACGGGGAAGTTCGGGTCGTCTCAATTTGGTATCAGAGCTTTGGTTTACAGAGCTCGAGAACAAGACACCTTAGAACCGAACGAAAGAATTCATCAGATATTGGATTAGCAGAATCCAATTAGAATGACTCGTTAGAGATAGGATCAGTAGTATCCTAGAACGAGTGTGAAGAGTATATTTTTCGAATGTAAACAATTTTGTTTTAAAATTTAAATCGCTTTATACATATTTGAATATTTATTTATATTGATATGGACAATCCAATATATAAAGATTTCGCGTATACGTGTCATGAACATATATTCGAAGTTTTAATATACTGGGTAGATATAGAATCACATTCTAGACATCCGAGGATGATTCTGATGATGGTGCATCATCATCAGTATTTATATTCGAGTGACGAAGGTGTGATTTCTATATATTTCCATTAAACTGGTGTGAGAACCAAAACTAATATAGCTAACTTTATTTGTTGTGATTGGCATCAAAAACATGATTTTTTGTATATATATCAAATTATGAATTTGAAACTCTAATTCACTAATTGATTGATGTTTGTGTTGTTTGTTTATTTGTTTGCTAATTTTGAACCATTTAGCCTAATTGTATCAAATATTGAATTGTATTGAAAATTGGTCGCATTTGCTTGCATATACATATACTTACATGGAACAGGTCATAGCAAGGAGGCTAGAGCCGAAGAATAAAATTTGTTTGCCTGACAAATAGGTACATGTTTACTATAATTTACTGTTTTGTTTGGGTGATGATGATTTTATGAGCCTATTGGCTAGCCGCTTGGCTTTTTCTTTTTCTTTTTGAGATCAGAAGGCCTATATGGCAATTTCGGGATTTTCCCGTGGCTCCCGGTGCAGGGGAGGTTATGGCGAATTTTTTTGAAAATTTAGGGTGTTAGCCAAATTTTTGAAGAATTTGAAAATTCTCAGAAACTGAAAAGTTGGAGAATGCAAGCCAGATCGAACGTAGAGTTGATTAGTCAAACCACTTTCGACTTCGTTCCTTTTCGGGGACGAAAAGTTTTAAGTGGGGGAGATTGTAACAACCCGAAAATCTAAGCCAGTTTAAAATTTTTATTTTGGCAATTTTAACGAATTTTGAACATTTAAAATAGATTATTTTAAATAAAATCGACGAGAAATTTATTTTGAATATAATTCGAACGTATATATTATATATGTCGTCGTTAGAATATAAATATTTATATATAATTATAAATAAAATTGAAAATGGCACGGTAGTTCGATAATTCGATTTCAAACTTCAATTGAATGTACCGGGTGCAAAACAATCTGGATTTTAGTGAAACCAATAATAATAGGATCTAATTGATGATATCTTTCCAATGAATCCGAAAAATCGAAATTTCATAGCGGGAATCAAAAGATATGTCCAGTTGAAAATTCTGAATAGTCGCTATGGAATTCAGGCCCTTAAAAATGGAAATTTTGCAAACGACCTCGGATTTCGATGAAACCACTTTTGTTGGATCCGTGATGTCAAATTATTGTTAGATTCCAAATTTCATAATTTTTTTAATCAATATGTGAGCGTGGCAAAGGAAAACGCGTTTGACCAGTTTTAGTTGATTTTAATCGACTGGAAAATGGCCATTTTTCCAACGGTCTCAGAATTCGACGAAACTAGTTTTGTTAGGACCGTATCGTCAATACGAAGCTAGAAAATATTTTTCTGGAATTTTTCGAGTTAGTGTGTGACCTCGGTAAATTGAAATGCGCGTTTAAAGTCAATATATAGAGTTATATGTTGATTTGGACGAAAACTGATCGAAACGATCAAATCAGCTTGCGATACATATCCCATTGTGTTCGGAATGGGGGTAATACGCTATGGACGACAGGCGGTAGGCCTTGTTTCGAGTTCGTATATAAAAGTCAACTTTTTCATAATAAAATAATTAAATAATAATAATAAAAATATATCTTTCTCTTTCCCTTATATTTCTGCCCCCCGTTCGAATTTCATTTTACAGAAGAAAAAAAAAGGGACGAAAGGGGCGACGGGGGGGGGGGGGGGGATTAACCCCCGTCGCCGCCACCGTTTCGCGCCCCAGGTGGCGCGCCCACGCGAGAACCCCCTCCCCCTCAGATCGCGTCGCCGCGCAAGGCCACCCCCTCCCTTCCCTCGCTGGAGCGCAGCCCCACGGCCACCGCACCACCCAATCCGACCCGACCCTAACCCGTTAGCCCCCTCCTTCCTCCAATCGACGCTGTAAGTCCTCTTCTTTTTATTATTTTTGTTTATATATAACCGTTCTTTTATCTTTATATTAAAATCGATTTTTAGGGATTATAAAAACTGATTTTATATAGTAATTAAAACTGATGATGAAATGATAAAGATTTGATTTTGAAATGAATGAAAATTATAATTTTTATGTAAGTAGGATATTAAAAATATGATTTTTATATTTTTAAAGAATTAAAAATATGATTTTTATATTTTTAAAGTATTAAAAATATAATCTTTATTATGTAGAAGATGTAAAAATATGATTTTTGTTTATGTAGAAAATTAAAAATATAATTTTTACATGATAGGAATATTAGAAATCTTTCTATTTGAAAAGGTGAAATCTTTCTATTTGAAAAGGTGAAATCTTTCTATTTGAAAAGGTGAAATCATTTTATTTGAAAAGGAGAAATCTTTATAGTTGAAAGGGCGAGGTCTTTATATAGAGAATAACGATGTAAAAATAGAAATTTTATCCATATAGCGTGATTATAAAAATTCGATTTTTATATATTGAATAGCATAGTAAAAATTCGATTTTTAAATATATGAAGTGATTATAAAAATATGATTTTTTTAAATTGAAAGTGAACAAATAAAAATGTGATTTTTGTATATGTAGTGGCTACGGGCAACGAAGATGACAAAGATGCGATAACGATGAAGATTTCTATAAATGAAGTGTCGTGAAGTTGGATAGCTAGTCGGTGAGAATTTCTCACCTTTCAATTCTCTTTTTCTAGTTATATATATATACTAGGATGCAGACGGTGCTTAGTAGCACCCGACACCCGTCATCCACAGACCATGGATGGCTTGTTTGTTAAATTGTTTGGTTGTGTAGTTGGTTAGTCTATTTGGTTTGAATTGAATTGTTTGGTGAAATGAAATGGATTTGATTGATGTGTGAATGGCGTGGGCCTTCACTAGACCGGGGATAAGGCTAGGCCTCGTCCCGATTCTAGTATCGTGCCGTTATGCCGCCGAAATTTTCTAAAAATAAAAATATCATTTTATTTAAAGAAGGAACTGAATAGAAATTCATATGTTAAAATAAAATGTTTTATCGTTAAAAATATAATTTTAAACGTGAATATGAATATAGTGAATGTGAATAAATAAATATTCATTTACAAACTGGACGGTTTGTTTATGTACACCTATTGGAAGGACATTGATTGGGATGATAAATTTTACATATCGCCCAACTGCACAAATAAAATCTGTGTTTGTTGATTTGAAACCCCACACGGGTGTTGGGATGAAATTTGAAGTTCACGCATCCTGATTGATTAAATATGTCGATCGATTGATTGACAGGCTGTTATAAGCGTTAGATATCTATATTCGATGCTTATACAGTGTAGTGCACCTTGGTTGATGGTTGATTATTTTTCAATGCTGTTATATACATGTGTTGTATGGAATCCATATAATTAACGTTATATGGTGATTGATTGGGCCTCATTCCAATCGGGAAAATAATGAATATTATAAAGGAAAATTGATGTGTTGAATCTATTCATGTGTTGAGTGGAATATTTTAATAATAAAATTCACATCTTTATCATATTTAAAATTAGAACTACTTTACGATGGAGTCTAATTAAAATCAAACGATAGATACCATAGTTTTATAAAATATTTTACATAACAAAAATAGTCGTGTGTTGAAAGAAATATAGATTCATGTGTTGAATAGAATAAATATTCATTTGTTGAATAGAATAAAGAAGTTTTTGAAAAATATAAAGCCGTGTGGATTAGAGATGCGCTATTTTGACGTGAACGATATTTATATCGATTTTGTTCGTTTTACAATGAATATTGAAAAGTGATTTCAAAATCTAATATTTTGAAATGAAATTCAAATTGAATTAGATAAAAATTGAAATTGAAATTTTATTGAATCAATTTGAAATGAATTCGAATCGAAGAGAAAATGAATTCGATTCAAATTGAATAGAAAATGAACTCGATTCGAATTGAATCAAATAGAAGGTAAATTCAAATTGAATTGAAACGAATTAGAATTTGAATTGAAACGAATTTGAATTCGAATTAATTAAAATTGAAATGAATTCGAATTGAATTGAAATCAAATCAATTTGAAATTGAATATAGTGTTGAAATGGTTTTGAAAACGAATTTAAAACGATTTATAAAATACGTTTTAAAAGGATATCGATGAAATATATATATATATAATATATATATATATATATATATATTATATATATAATGGCCTGAATAGAACGCGCCGCGCTGCGGCAGTTCGTGAATTTCGACCATTGACTTCGAATTGACATTACGGGAGATCCGACCGTCGGATTCTCCTAAAACCGGAACCGTTGGATTCGTATCGAAAAGAGCTTTCCAATGAATATTAGAAATTTGAAATCTAATGGTTGGATTTGGAATTATGTCCAAATCAAATTCGAAAAAGGTCGCTGTAAGTGCAGTTCGATGGCCGTTGATGGAAATCGACTGTACGGGCCTTGATAAAATTATTAAAAATATCTATAATTTGTGTAAAATCATAAGAAATGATTTGAGAAAAATTGGGCTGAAGAATTCCACATTTGAAAGGATAAAAATTGTTTTTTTATCGAAATGAACTAGTTTTGAACTGGAATTAAAATCAATTTATTTTTAAGATAAATAAATTGAATTTGAAAGTGATTTTAAAAATAATCAATATTCCCAATATGTGAATTGGACTGGAGCTGAATCGAAATTATCTTCCAGATATTTCGATGTTGGATTTCGTGACTATACAGATATTGTTATGGGAATTTGAAAGATATATTTTATATCGTTATTTCCAATACGATATTTGTTGGTTTCAGAATTTGATATTGAATATAAACCAGTATATTGTCTATTCAGAGCCTTGTATTTAATATCAAATGTGATGTGGGTTTATCGTGAATCGTGTTTTAGATGACATTGGTTCTTTAACCCAGTTAAAGACAAGATATTGATTTTTGAAAAGATTAAAACTAAGTGGAGTTTTAATGAATTTTTAATCAGATTGAAATGTGAATTGATAATTTAAATTATCAAGTCAGAAAGGTGATCGAGAATGGAGTACCACCAGTTTTGCTCCAAAGCGATAGTTAAATCTTTAATTAGATTTGAACGTGAAATGGTAATTAATTTTACCGATAGCACCGTGGTGTTAGATATGGAGTATTACCAGTTTTGCTCCATGGGATATATAGGTTGGGATTGGGAAATAAAATAAATAATTACTTCGGTGTGGTTCGCTAATCCCGACTAGTTTGAAATGATATCCAAAGGAGGATTAAAGAATAAATTTAGAAGAATTTATCTTGGATAAAATTAATGGGAACATTTCCCTAAGAATGTGATTTAGTGAATAAAAGAATATTCTAAATTGGAATGAGGCATTTGTTGGGTTTTTGTAAAATTTGTTTATCATATACGTGGGTTATTCAGAAAGGCCGGGTTTATACCCATTCTGAATAACCGATTCGACGAGATGTCGAAGATGAAGACGGTGGTTGAAGACCGGAAGTCTTCACATAGTTTGTGTGATTACTGATGATCTCGATTGGGTTGTACACCCAAGATGAGGGAAAAAGTTGGTGATCGTCCAGACGTACTTGGAGATGGATGGATATGCGAGGAAAGTGCCTCCGGTTTCATTTAGACCCAGAACGAACTTGTAAATGGATTGTGTGTCTGACATTGGATTTTATTCTGTGTTGAGTGATCTCTATTAAATGTACATCTGTTTGGCGGCAGAGAATTTATTCTCCTGCTTAACGCCCTTCTCTGAGACGTACGATCTCAGAGGTTGTATATCGATGGACATCAGTCGCATGGAGTGACTTGCCAGTGTGGCATGCTTAAGTTGCAATTGATCAGGGCTTCTGTTGAAAAGCAAAGTCTTGTGGTTGATGATCAAAGCACGACCTGTGTGGCGTAGCTTTGTGTATAACGTGAATTCGCGAGCCTCACACCTCGGTATGAGTCAAAAACGGGATACGGACCTAAGGAGTGCACGACGTTTCTTTCTAGCTATGGTGGTGTCAGTGACCTACCAGCCCTGACATTTATATACTTTTCACCTGTGTGGTTGTTGGATATGAGGCCCCTCGGATATAGGTCTGTAAGGACCGGGAAACGTGTGTTCAGAAATTGCCAATCCTCAAAAGTAAGAGAGGACCGGCCTTGGAGGATCCAGGGATTGCTGTGTGCGGTCCCGAGGCATTTGCTAGAGTGTCTCGAACGCGGAGAGGAGCTTGCCCCTTGCCTCGACTCATGATGGAAATCCAATTTCCAATACGTGATATTGCGGTTTTAATTGTAGAACTAGTATGGCGACATGATATATGGTACCCATGCCGCCTATGATTGATATTTATAATTGAAAATTGTTTTGACACTATACACTTATTATAGTATCAAATGATTTGTTTTAAACGTACCAAGCATGTTTGGCTATTATAAGGGAAAACCCTATCCTCCGGCTTGCGTTGCATTTTGTGATGGGACCTGGGTCTTATAATAGCTTCATTTTTCCAAAAAGCATTGCGTTGTTTTGTTATATGCACTAGTATTCTTGGGAGGAAACCTGTTCCGTGTTATACGGCGGGGTCCCTTGAATTACTATCTTTAAAGTAAAGTTTTAAATAACTGTTTTAGTTCTCACACCAGTCACATGACTGACCTGGAGTTTATTGTTTTAACCTAAACTCTGGGTGCCCTTATTTTCGACACGGGCAGCTAGTAGTTTTGGTTTTGCAGATTTATATTCACAGGGTCTTGATTTATAGCTGGAATGATGCTCGGAAAGCTCTGTATCCGTGTATCACTTTCAGTTGTATTTTGTATATTTTTCCGCTGCTATGTAATTTATTATAATCTCTGATATTTATCGAATGTAATTTATTCATTTATACTCTGTATATTCTTGTATTCTGATGGAATTGTTGTAATAACAATGAAATGTTCTTCTGTTTGCGTCCTATTTTGTCTTGTCCTCGATTCTATCCATGCTTTCCTTCACGGGGAAGTTCGGGTCGTCTCATCAGCATACGTAATCCCTTTGGAAATACTCTGTCATACATCCTTCCATACAAGTTGTGCTAGGACTGGACAAACTGAAGGAACCCTCCTGCTACATCCTAGGAATCACTCTATAGATCAGTAGCGAAAATTCCTTTTAATTCTGACCATGGCAAAATCACAGTATACCTCTTATTTCAAGTCAGAGATTTTAAGTAATTCTTCCATTTATGAAGATCAATGGTCTTCATGCTCCAATTCGATCATCTTCAGATATCTTCGCGTATTTACTGGTCGGAATGGTTTTCGAATATAAATTTAATCCCGGTCTTTCCATACCAACAATCGTATAGGCCAGATTTTGATAGTCGGTTATTTAACTATCAAAATAAACAACCATTCAACCATGAAAATAAAACGAGTTCACTGGTTCAATACTTAGCATTACTTGGCCTTATTAATTTTCTAGTCTTTAATCTAAACCTTAAAATCTTCCAATATTTGGAATAAAGCTTTTTATATCTTATTTCAAAAATACTATTATACTCAAAATCATCCTTTTCAACTTAAACATTTCAAACTTTATTTTACAATATCATTCATCGAAATTCTAATTTTATTTCTCTCGACTACTCTCGTTCCAAAACTAATATCATCCTTGGATAATCATGAAGTCGTTCAAGTTGGGATATTTTGTTACCTCTCAGTCCTTGAGTCAACAACGTTCTTATCTTTAGGATAGATAGAAGTTTATCATCCAAATCTTATCCCACCTGCACTATTCCACTGCTCCCTGATGTAGCCAGCCTCCACACTAAACTCGGGACGCACGAGCTCCGCCCCTCCTTACTAATGTTTACACACGCACCCCTCCATGCATGTGTTCTCTTTTTTTATATATAATGCATTTGGTTTTAACTGAGGCTTCGTTTTGTGAAGAGAAGCTTTTGGGTCCTTCCGGTTTTCATTGATCTCGAATGAAATAATGGAAACAAATTGAGCAGCAAAATTCAAATTTATAGAAGGAAGAGACGTGGTTGGCAGGTTTAACTTTGTTTGGCAAGCGCGTTTGTGGTTAGGGTATAGGTGTGCAGTATGGGTAGCTATGATTTTCCCGTGAGGGGCACGGGTTTTTGGTGGATTGGGATGCAAGGAAATTATTTTGAGATGCAAGAAAAGAAGATAAAACACTGGTGTGATAACCCAAACTCCCGTAGTACGAAAGCAAGGATAATCATTGGAATATAACACATAAACAATAATAGCAGAACATAAACATAGAATTACAGCAGATAAAGTATCTCAAATTACACTAGGAATAATATATCATCAGAATTACACAGCATAATAGGATCATACTTAGTACAAAATACAGTTCTCCACTTAATATAAAATGTCTGCAGTGGAAATCAAACATAATATACTAAATGAAGCCTGAACAGCATAATAGAAAGAATGGGATCCATCTTCAGCTCCATAGCTATCCAGAATGAATCTGCTAAAAGCTGTATACAAGGCTGCCCATGTGGAAAAGAGGGCACCCGAGTTTGCAAAGTGAAACAAACTACGAGTCAGTCATGGGACTGGTATGAGAAATCTTCTATAACCTATTTAATAATAAGGCTAATCTCAGGACCACGCCACTAACGCGGAACGGGTTTACACCATTGGATTGCCAGTGCATACATAAAGTAAATCATTAAACAACACAATGATTTTTAGAAAAATGAAACCATTATAAGACTCAAGTACCATCACACAATGCAACGCAAACCGGAGGATGGAGTTTTACCTTATAATGGTCAAAAATGCTCGATACGATAAAACGGGTTGATATTATTATTAGTGTATATATATGTTTCAAAAACAGTTCAATCATAATGTATCAATCATAGACGGCATAGCTACCATATACTATGTCGCCATATATAGGTTTACAATCAAAACCGCATGGGTCGTATTGGAAGTTGGATTTCCATCATGAACCAAGGCAAGAGATAGTCCTTACCGAATTCGAGACACTCTAGCCCGTGTCTCAGGCGCAGAGCTCAAGTGAGCCTTGGAGCGCCAGGACCGGTCCACAAATAATGTTAATGGATTAGTTATGCCTGAACAATACATCTCCCCGCCTTATGGGGCGTAAATAGAGCCACTAGGGACTCAAATTCGAGGTACCTCGCTTTCCATCATCCATATAAGTAAAAATATTTGGGCTTGTAAAACCCAGACACCACTTCTAGCTAGAAAAAAATGCATGTTCTCCCTGGGGTCCTTCTCCTGTTTCTGGTTCATACCGGGGAATGAGGCTCGCGAAGTAATGCTATACACAAAGCTATGCTATAATAAAGCTGTGCTTTGATCATCAACCACAAGGCTCTGCTTTTCAACAATAAGCCTTGATCATTTGCATCTTAGCATGCCACACTGACAATTCACGCCATGCGATCGATAACTATCAGTATATAACCTCTGAGCTCGTGCGTCTCAGAGAAGGGTGTTAAGCAAAAGAATAAATTCTCCGCCACGAATCAGATATATATTAAATAGAAATCAATTTACATGAAATGAAATCCAATGTTAGACACACAAACATTTACAAGTCCGTTCTGGGTCTAAACGAAACCGGAGACACCTTATTCCTCGTCCCATATGTCCAAACGGGAGAGAGGTGCTCACATATCCGGACGATCAACAAGTATGTCCGGACAATTACCACTGTAACCCTTTACTGGGAGCTAACCAATGTCGGGCATCAGTACTTATCCATTCGATGTGAAGATCGCCGGTCTTCAATCACCATCTTCCAAATCTTTTCAAATAATTTCTCGAATATACATAATTTAAACCAATTCATTTCATTTCATATCGTTTATAATATTTTATAATGATTTATAGCTATTTTTATTTATTTAAAAGTAGCCATTATCAATTAAACGACGCTTGGTGTCATTACATGGCCCTAGCGCTGTTTTCATCAAAATTTGATTTACACTTTTCTCAAAATCTATTCGTTGGATCTTAACGAATTTTATATCGTTGAAAAGATCTTTCCAAAACGAAACGAACGGTTCCAGTTTTAGGAAAATCCGACAGTCGGATCTTTCGGTATAATCGTTTGAAGTTACGATTTCAAAATGCGAACTGCAGCGGCGCGATTCATTTTATTTTAATTTATATTTATATATAAATATAAATCGTTCGATGATATCAAACTATTTTCAATTCAACATTGATTTCCTTTATATATGAAATCATATATTACATTAAAAATAACTTTCTTAATGATAATACCATTCTCTTTGCACATTGAATCTTTTATACGATTCATATATATATATATAATACATGGAAATGATTTTTTTTTATCATTCATCTATAGAATTAAAATTGTGATCGTTTATTTCAATACAATATTACATTGAAAAATGTAATCTCTTATTTCAATATATGTTTACATTGAAAATGTAACTTTCTGTTTCAAAATTTCTTTATATTGAGATGTAAACCTTCTATTTCAATATTTATTTACATTGAAAATGTAATCTTATTTCATTATTTATTCACATTGAAAATGTAAATCTTTCATTTCCATATCTATTTACATTGGAAATGTAAACTTTTATTTCAATATATTATTTACATTGAAAATGTAGATTTCTAATCATTCTTTTATTTACATTGAAAAACGTAAATTTCTATGTAATATTTATTTACATTGAAAAGTATAAATTTCTGTGTAATCTTTATTTACATTGAAAAATATAAATTTCTATGTAATCTTTATTTACATTGAAAAGTATAAATTTCTATTCTATGCTTTGATTACATATAAATATGTAAACTCCTATATCATTCTTTATTTACATATAAAAATGTAACTTTTGATTTCATAATACGATCACATTGAAAAGTGTAATTTTTTATTTCAATATATGATTACATTGAAAAATGTAATTTTTCATTTCAATATATGATTACATTGAAAAAAATGTAAATTTTCATTTCAATATAAATGTATAATTCAATGTTAGTACATTTCTATATGACAAATGACTATTTTTAAATGTTGCATCACATTAAAAATGTATATTTGAATATAAATGCATTTCTATTTAACGAATGACTATTTTTAATGTTGTGCTACATTAAAATATATATTTTACAGGTAAAGACATTTTAATATAACAATGGTCATTAAATGTTTACATTAAAAATGTAAATTTCTATGAAAACAATTTTTGTTAGTGCAATGACCATTTTAAAAGGTTCATTTACATAAGAATGTAAAACTTTAATGTAAAACATTATTATCATAACAATGTTGTAACGACCCGGATTTTGACGATCTTGGTTATCCGATATACAACACATATCGAACATCCAAGGATCGAAAATCACCAAATGGTTAATGAAAGAAATTAGAGGGTGAGGAAAGATAAGATAGAAACTTAGAATAGAAGAAGAAGAAGAACACAACATCAGAGTAACACGAATCTCACAGCGGAATGAACAACATATAATAGATAATATATCCTTGAAATAAAACCAGTATATGTATACACATCCTTATCCAAGTACAGCACTTACAACACAGCGGAATAATAATAGCTATATAATCCGGAAGCCTCCTACTCCAGCTCTTCAAGTATCTGTAAATCCCGACTACTTGACTGCCCGTACAAAATTGGTCACCCAGGAGTTTAGGGAAAACAAAACAAAATAAACTCTGGGTCAGTCATGGGACTGGTATGAGTAAAACTGTTTAAAACAGTTTGAACAAGTAAACGATATCTCATAAGACCACGCTGTATAACAGAATGGGTTTTTCCCTTATAAGAATCCAAAATATCTTTATATCAAAAACCTTTTGATATTATAATAATGTCTATCAACCACAATATAATAATCATCTAGCAGAAACGCTTCCATCTCACGTTCTACGTATATAGTATACAATCAAAACCGCAAGCACATATTGGGTAATGGATTTCCAACTATTGCAAGGTATGGAACCACATTTCGCTAGTGTACCTCTAGAGAGGAATGCACTGGGTTCAACAAGAACATCTTGCAACCCGGCCACACATGACTGACTTAACATCATCCTTCTTCTTTGTATTCACGTCCAAACGCCTCTACAGTAGTTTACCGGACCACCCTTACGATTCACAGCAGCAGTTTGCTGCTTTCACCCAAAAATCGCGAGTTCTAATCTTGCTTCACCAGGAACAAGCTCGAATCCATTACGACCCTTACACCTTCGACAACACCTCAGTTCGAAGACAAATCGGAATCCTAACGTCGCTGGTTCGAATTTGATTTCAGGGGAGTCTCGGTTGATTTGGGTTTCTCTTTGAAGTTTGGAGGCTACGGTCTTTCTGGAGAAGAAGAGAAAACCGCGACCAGTTTTGTGCTATTGGTTTTGGGAGAAAATGTTTTTGGGTTGTGAAGGGGTTGAGGGTACTTTATAGGGAATTAGAATTTGAAGACGTGGTTTGTTTTGAAACCATGAAATCTGAGAAGGGAATGTGTGGACGAGAACCCGTATACGTTGGTTTGTTTGTCCCCTTTTATTTTGTAAGATTTTGTACCTCGATGTACACAATTATGTTCACGTACGAACCGCTACCGACAAAACTAAAAGTAACATCGTGATGAGCAATGAACCAGTATCCTAAAAATATAATAATACCGGTAGGTGAACTCATATGGTGAAACCCCAAGATATCGATATAGGGTGCAACCTACTCCAAATAAAAAGTCGCTTATTTAATTAATTAAAAATTATAATAAAATTCTAAAAATTAAATTATCGTTATGTCTCAAAAGAACCTTGTCTAAATTCAAATTCGATATTTGAATATTTTTAAATAACCGTTATGGCCACGAACGAATATACCGCTGTTTTTTTGAATATTTAATTTGGACACAAATCAAAATCTTCACGATGAAATCCCGATTTTTCTCTTCCACTAGAAAAATATACTTCACCAGCTCCTAACGTTTTTTGTTTCACAGAAATCCAATTTAAAATAGACTCTGTATATTTAATTGAAGTTCGAATCGCCAATTTACGAACTACAGCGCCATTTCGAGCTTGATTATAAGTAGATTATAATTATACGTTCAAACTTCATTTAAATAATATATTCGTTATTCAAATTCAATTATAAAATGAATTAAATAATTTAAATTGCCCAATTCACATTATATTGCCAATTCACCAATTCTAATTATTTCAGAATTAAATATATTATTAAATTATTATATTTATTAAATATTCACTCTTATTTAATTTAACAACCATTAACCTCTCTGAATCGATATTTAAATAATTAAATAAATTAATTATTACCCGTAAAGATATGGGTCGTTACATTCTTCCCCACTTAAAATAATTTCGTCCTCGAAATTGCTAATGTAGAAAACAAACTCCACCAACTAGGATAAAATTATTTCTTCACTTCTTAACTCCGGTTCCACTAAACCAATTTCTTTTAATTAATTTATTAATTAATTCTTATCAACAAAAGTTTTCAAAAACCCTGAAAATTTTCTAACACCTTAACTTTTCAAAAAATTTCGCCAGCACCTCCTTTGTACCAGTCAATAGCTCAAACTCTAACTCGCCTCTCTAGGCCTTCTCCAACCCAAAAGAAAATCAAAACGCCAAGCGACTTGCCAATTCGGCTCATAAATCTCATGCTTATACCAAATATAAACTTGTACCTTTTTGTCGGGCATATCAAATTTATCACTTCCATCTGCTGTTAATTCAGCATATACCAATGTCATCCCAATCAAATTCCAATCTTTTTTTATCCACAAATCCAGCCGTTTGCTTATACCTAAGTCGAATTTCATTTCAAACCAAAGTTTCATTCTCGATTTTCAATTTCTTAACTCATCAATCCAAATTTCTCGATATCCTTCTAATCCAATTCAACTCCAATTTGCTTTTGCAAATTTCAATTCAATTTCCACTTAACTGGCTTTAATTAAATTCCAATTTGCTCTTACAAATTTCAATTTAATTTGTTTTTAATCCAAACAATCCTTCTCTGGGAATTTTAAACAGTTTACCATATTGAAAATCAAACTTTCCTTTTCAGGGTTCAAAACAATATTGTTTCCTTTAAACAATTCAAAACAAAATCCTTTGGTAGTAATCCGTCACTCAGCAACTTGAAAATGAACACTGATGATGTGGCACACATCATCAGAGTTATTTCCCAGCTACTGAAGTGAGTTCAATACTATATCACTTTTCTTTTCAAAATCATTTCGAATTTGAAATCTTTTCAAAATACCATTCACCATTCTTGTAAAACAATTTAAAATCTCCCAGGATTTTAAAATTCTAATATATTTAATTCTAAATCCATATACAAACACCTTTCCAGTATCCAGGGTTTTAACTTCAACTCTGATTTTGATTTCAGATTTAATTCAATTCATTATGCTTATCTGAATTCTGATCGGTTATTTACATAACCATTTCACATTTTTATAATCTAATTTGATTATAATATCAACCAATATATCCAATATATATCAAAATATACTTTGAGTAAATTTATTTTCATTTACCCTCTTTTCAAAACATATCGTGTCGACCCATCGTATTCGAGTGTTTAGAAACTCCTACCGATACAGTCGATCAAGCTGATCGACCAGAACCCATAAACAACTCAACTAGTAAATCTCCACAATATAAAACTACTTTATATCAAATAACAAATACGTTCACTCGTATATATACACTCAACTCAATCTAGGGTATTGCTAACCCTATCTCTACTGAGTCACGCCATAGAGCCAAGGTAATTCACTTAATCTTAAGCTCTGATACCAACTGTAACGACCTGGATTTTGATGATCTTGGTTTTCTGATATACAACACATATCAAACATCCAAGGATCGAAAATCACCGAACGGTTAATGAAAAAAATTAGAGGGTGAGGAAAGATAAGATATAAACTTAGAATAGAAGAAGAAGAACACAACATCAAAGTAACATGAATCTCACTGCGGAACGAACAACATATAATACATAATATATCCTTGAAATAAAACCATTATATGTATACACATTATTATCAAAGTATAGCACTTACAACACAGCAGAATGATAATAGCTATATAATCCTGAAGCCTCCTGCTCCTGCTCTTCAAGTATCTGTAAATCCCGAATACTTGACTGCCAGTACAAAATTGGGCACCCAAGAGTTTAGGGAAAACAAAACAAAATAAACTCTGGGTCAGTTATGGGACTGGTATGAGTAAAACAGTTTAAAACAGTTTGAACAAGTAAACGATATCTCATAAGACCACGCCATATAACGGAACGGGTTTTTCCCTTATAAGAATCCAAAATATCTTTATATCAAAAACCTTTTGATATTATAAAAATGTCTATCAACCACAATATAATAATCATCTAGCAGAAATTCTTTCATCTCACGTTCTATATATATAGTATACAATCAAAACCACAAGCACATATTGGGTAATGGATTTCCAACTGTGACAAGGTATGGAACCACCTTTCGCTAGTGTACCTCTAGAGAGGAATACACTGGGTTCAACAAGAACATCTTGCAACCCGGCCACACATGACCGACTTAACACCATCCTTCTTCTTTGTATTCACATCCAAACACCTCTATAGTAGTTCACCGGACCACCCTTGCGATTAACAGTAGCAGTTCGCTGCTTTCACCCGAAAATCGCGAGTTCTAATCTCGCTTCACCAGAAACCAAGCTCGAATCCATCACGACCCTTACACCTTCGACAACGCCTCAGTTCGAAGACAAATAAGAATCCTAACATCGCTGGTTCGAAATTGATTTCAGGGGAGTCTCGGTTTGATTTGAGTTTCTTTGAAGTTTGAAGGCTACAGTTTTTCTGGAGAAGAAGAGGAAACTGCGGCCGGTTTTGTGCTGTTGGTTTTGGGAGAAAATGTTTTAGGGTTGTGAAGGGGTTGAGGGTACTTTATAGGGATTTAGAATTTGAAGATGTGGTTTGTTTTGAAACCATGAAATCTGAGATGGGAATGTGTGGACTAGAACCCGATACGTTGGTTTGTTTGTCCCCTTTTATTTTGTAAGATTTTGTACCTCGATGTACACAATTATGTTCACGTACGAACCGCTACCGACAAAACTAAAAGTTCCATCGTGACGAGCTATGAACCAGTATCCCAAAAATATAATAATACCAATAGGTGAACTCATATGGTGAAACCCCAAGATATCGATATAGGGTGCAACCTACTCCAAATAAAAAGTCGCTTATTTAATTAAAAATTACAATAAAATTCTAAAAATTAAATTATCGTTATGTCTCAAAAGAACCTTGTCTAAATTCAAATCCGATATTCGAATATTTTTAAACAACCGTTATAGCCACGAATGAATATACCGCTGTTTTTCTAAATATTTAATTTGGACATAAATCAAAATCTACTCGACGAAATCCAGATTTTTCTCTTCCACTAGAAAAATATACTTCACCAGCTCCTAATATTTCTTGTTTCACAGAAATCCGATTTAAAACAGACCCTGTATATTCAGTTGAAGTTTGAATCGCCAATTTACAAACTACAGCGCCATTTCGAGCTCGATTATAATTAGATTATAATTATACGTTCAAACTTCATTTAAATAATATATTCGTTATTCAAATTCAATTATAAACTGAATTATATAATTTGAATTGCCCAGTTCACATTATATTGCCAATTCACTAATTCTGATTATTCCAGAATTAAATATATTATTAAATTATTATATTAATTAAATATTCACTCTTATTTAATTTAACAACCATTAACCTCTCTGAATCAATATTTAATTAATTAATTAAATTAATTAAATTAATTATTGCCTGCAAAGATACGGGTCATTACAAATGTTCATTTTAATATAAAACATTTAAAATGCAAAATCTAATGTAAATACATTTTATATAGTAATGTGGTATTTTAATGTTTTCATATACATAAGAAATGATATTTTCACTGTAAACATTTTATATATCAAGGTTACATATTAATAATTTACATACATTAAAAAGAAGATTTCCACTGTAGTACATTCCTATATCAAAATGTTGATTATAATATTTTCATATACATTAAAATATATATATCTAATGTATACGCATTTCTATATTACAATGTTTTATTTTTAATGTTTTATTTACATTAAAAATGTAAATTTCAAATGCACTTACATTTTTATTTAACAAATGATTATCTTTAATTTTCTGCAAAATATGAATTTTATATTGACATGCAACAATCATTTTCCTATTCATATATATGTATTAAAAATATAGTTTTCATATTGTTCAAACAATTAATATATAATAACATGAATAATTATAACATAAGAATATTTCAGAAAATTTCGGCTGCATAACGGCAGGGTAATTAAAACCGGCACCGTCCCGATGTACGGCTCCTCGCACTACCTTAGGCCTCACGACGTTTACAAAGGGTTTAATTTCCTAATACATTTTTCTAGGCAGTCTAATGACACAATATCAATCACTTTCATTTTTTTTTTCAACCACAAACAAACACCAAAATTCAACCAATCACATACCACAAATCAATCAAGTCGCGCATGGTCTGTGAACGACGGGTGTCGGGAGTTTCTAAACTCCGCCTGCATCCTAATATAATTTTATTTAATTTATTCGGATTTAGAAATCTCAGATTACTTTTATTTTCTCTAAAATTGTGGAAAGCTCCAAATATTCTGCGGTCTGTTCTGAAATGTCATGTACGATGCCACGAGTCCAATGTTTCCTGTTTCATCAAATTTTGTTATCACATAAGAAAGTTATGAATTTTTATTCGATAAAATGAATTCTAACGCTTAAAAGTGTTGTAACCTGTTTGAATTAAATAAGCCGTAATCTGTTCAAATCTGTTCAAATCTAGGTTTGCAGTTTTCTTTGAATCCGCTCAGCTTGGACACGATCAGACTAGACCACGTCGAAGGCCTTGGAGAGGCGCATTTGCGCGCTGAACGTTGGTGAACTCGGCGGCAGCTCCCAGGCGCGGCGATGGCTCAAGCAGCGCGACTTCAGGGCGGTGGTTCTCCTTCAATTCGAGGCTATTCGAGGAGAACTGGGTATGGATGTGGAGATCGAAGGAATCTCCGCAAAAACCTGAACTGGAGTAATGGATTTCGTTGTGTGGATTTGGAGTTATTCGAGGAAGAAGAATCAAGCAGTAGCCGCCATCGATAAACAAGGGTTTCAGTTTTAACGAGATAGGGTTTGTACAGTATACGCTATATATACGTATTTTATTTTTCTATTTTTTAATTCTGTTCAAATTTCTATATCGCATATAACTCCAAATCAAACCCAACAAGTGACACCCATTGCTAAATACCCCTATTCTGGACACAATGGGATATGTCCCGTAAGCCAATTCAATTGTTTCGATAGGTTTTTCGTTAAATTTAAATATAAGACATTTAATTATTTAATCTTGGTTATACATTTTAATTTACCGGGGCCACAGGCTGACTCCAAAATTTCCCGAAAAATAAGTCTAGCTATGTTTTGACAATATGGTCCTAAAAAAATTAATTTCATCGAATTTGGAGGCCGTTTGAAAAATGACCATTTTCTAGTCGATCGAAATTGACAAAACACATTTTCTTTTACCACACTCACATATTAATCTCAAAAATTATGAAAATTGGAATCCTGCAATAATTTGACGTACCGGATCCAATCAGGGTGGTTTCGTCGAAAATGGAGGTCGTTTGCAAAATGGCTATTTATACAGGCTATATATTATATTAAATTCCATAACGACTATTTTGGATATTCAACTGACTATAACTTTTGATTCCCGCTATGAAATTTCAGTTTTTCAGATTCGTTGGAAAGATATTCTTAAATAGATTTAAATATTTTTGGTTTCACTAAAATCCATTTATTTTGCATCCTGTACTGTTAGTCAAATTTTGATTTCATATTTTTAAACTGCCGTGCTATTTCTAACTCCTTTTAAAATTAAAATAAATATATTCATTCTAACTTCGATTTAAATAAATTTTTAATCGTTATTATTTGAAATAAATTGTAATGACCCGGGATTTCACGATCCTGAGTAATCGACATATAACCAAATGTCGACTATCAAGCATCGGAAATACCGGATAGTCCATGAAAGAAATTAGAGGGTGAGAACTGATAAGATAGAAACTTAGAATAAAAGAAGAATAAGAAAAAGAACATACAACATCATTAGAGTAACACGAATCTCACAGCGGAATGAATAGTATATAATAGATACATAACTTTGAGATAATACTAGTATATGTATACAATAACATTATCAGAGTACAGCACTTACAACACAGCGGAATAAACAGTAGCTATATAATCTTGAAGCCTCCTACTCCATGCTCTCCAAGTATATCTGTAAAACCTGACTACTTGACTTCCCATACAAATTTAGGCACCCAAGAGTTTAGGGAAAACAAAACAAACTCTAGGTCAGTCATGGGACTGGTGTGAGTAAAACAATTTAAAATAGTTTGAGCAATTAAAAGATATCTCATAAGACCACCCCGTATAACGGAACGGGTTTTTCCCTTATGAGAATCCAAAACATTTTGATTTAACTTTCAAAATCCTTTTGAAAGAAACGATAAATTTTATATCAAAACTCCTTTGATATTATAATAATATTTATCAACCACAACTGAATAATCATCTAGCAGAAACGCTTTCATTTCACGTTCTTCATATATCGTATACGATCAAATCCGCGAGCACTTATTGGATAATGGATTTCCAACTATGACAAGATATGGAACCACCTTCCGATAGTGTACCTCTAGAGAGGAATACTGGGTTCAACAAGAACATCTTGCAACCTGGCCACACATGACCAACCACTCATTTCACTTGAATGTATCGAATGTATATCGCCAACGGTTGAGATCAGCAACCGTTTCCGAAATGGGACAACATCGAATAGGTTAAAGAAGTAAATGAAACTCTAGATCAGGTGACAATACACCCTAATTGGAAGCAACCGACTTAGCCATGCTGCCTGCCCGATTTTTGACATTTCCCGGTTGTGAGGCTAGAGGCCACGCTTATCTCTGACAGATCACACATTTATTCACTTTGAATGTCACATCGTCATACCCGCCAAATCACAAATTGATTTCCCCTAAAATACCACGGGTATACAGCTAAGAGAAACGAATTCCTCCGCCACCAAACATACATACGTTTGAAGAGATCAACTTCCATGATCCATTAAATATACTCTGTCAGACATTCTTCCATACAGGTTGTCCTGGGACTGGACAAACCAAAGGCACTATTCTGTAAATAGGATAGCCCTTGCATAACTCCGTCTTCAATTATCTTCATCATATTTGATCGCAATGCTAATGCCCATACAGAGTGGTTTTCAGATAATGAATCTGATCTCGGTCTCTCCGTATTGACAACGGAAAAATGGTCAAAAACTTCGATAGTCGGTGAGTTAACTATCATAGAAAAACACGTGTGCAAACAACGGTCGTATTTTCCAATGGAAATCTTACCGAGCAAATCATGAATCAACACTAATCCCCATTAATTAAATTTTTTATTTAATTATTCATTTCCCTATTCCCGTTTCCATATATTCGTAAGTTCTTATTTTCTAAATTTAGAAAATATACGTTGTTAATCATTGGAAAACATTTCCATACTTACTCTCACTTCTTATTTTCTATATTAGAAAATATTTCTGATTTCCTATTTGGATAATACTTCAAAAACTCCTTCACTGGACTTAACAGATGTTTAAATAAAACATCGCTATGCCCACTCAAATCATTACACTCATTAACTAAATTCACTTAACCAGCCTTCACCATCAAACCGTAACCATTTCTTAGTTAAAAACGAAGTCAATCAAGTTGGGTATAGCTACCTCTCAGACCTTAACCGAACAACATTTCTAACCTCGAAACAGATCAAGTTCATCCTTTTATTCTTTAGCAACTTCCTTGCAAAACTCGCAGATTCTATTTATGAATCCACTTCTTTTATAAAAACATTGGTTATAACGATAACGTTGTAATCCCTACTTTCGAAATATCTAACTTCAATTATAACTTTTATTCTTTAATTTGAATAAATAAATAAACACCTAATTTATAAATAAATCTTTATTTAAAAACCGGAAAGTATAAGTACTTTCCCGAATTCGATATAATTGAATTCGACGATTAACTCTTTCGAATAACTAATATTCGATTAACTCACTTCGAATAACTAATATTCGATTAACTCACTTCGAATAACTAATATTCGATTATCCCTCTTTGGATAATTTATATTCGATTAACTCCTTTTCGAATAAACTATATTCAATTTACTCCTTCTCGAATAAACTATATTCAATTAACTCTTTTCGAATGAACTATATTCGATTAACTTCTTTCGAAAAAACTATATTTGATCACTCCTTTCGAATAAACTATATTCGAATAACTCCATTCGAATAAACTATATTCTATTAACTCCTTTCGAGTAAACTATATTCGATTGACTCCTTTCGAATACTATACTCGAATAACTCTAATTCAACTAACTCTAATTCGACTAACTCTATTCGAACAACTAATATTCGACTAACTCTTGTTCAATTAACTCTATTCAATTAACTCTAATTCGATTAAATCTAATCGATTAACTCTAATTTGATTAACTCAAACTCGATTAACTCCTTTCAATTAACTCTAACTCGATTAACCCTATTCGATTAATTCTAACTCGGTTAACTCCTTTCAATTAACTATAACTCGATTAACTCTAATCGATTAATTCTAACTCGATTAACTCCTTTCAATTAACTCTAACACGATTAACCCAAATCGATCAATTCTAACTTGATTAACTCTAATCGATTCACTCCAATTGATTAACTCTAATTGATTAACTCTAACTGATTAACTCTAACTGATTAACTTTAATCGATTTACTCTAACTGATTTACTCTAATTGATTTACTCTAATTGATTAACTCTAATTGATTTACTCTAATCGATTTACTCTAATTGGTTAACTTTAATCGATTAACTCTAATCAACTAACTCTTACTCGAATAAATTATATTTGATAACTCTATTCGAATAACTCTATTTGACTACAAATATTTCCTTTTCTATTTGGTTTACAAATATTTCCTTTTCTATTTGTTTATATTTATTTCATATAAATATTTCCTTTTATAACTTTATTTATTTTCTAAATAAATATTTCCTTTATATAACTTTATTTATCTTCTAAATAAATAATTCCTTTTATCTTTCTTATTTATTCAACAAATATTTCCTTTTCAATTCTATTTATTTAACAACTAAATATTCCCTTTTCAATTATATTTGTAAATGTTTTACAAATATTCCCTTTTATAATCTCTATATTTATTTTCCAAATAATTATTTCTTTTATAATCTATTTATGTTAAAAATGTTTCTTTTTATAAAATCTTTTGATTTTATAAATATTTATTTTTCAATATAACATTGAAAAATTCCTTTTTAACATTCCCGTATTCCTTATGGTATTTAACGTACCGTATAACAATGATCGGTATCATTCAAACATACAAAATAAACAATGGATTTCAAATTACATCATATAACACAATATATGAAAAGCAGTAAAATAAATGTTGAGGAATCCAGTTGGATTCCTCTGACCTATTTCCATGCATCCACAGATGTTACACAATATAATTCACATCAGTTTCATTTCAATATGAAATATTATGCTAAACAGAATCAATATTTGATTAACGATATATAATTATATCGATATTTCCAACCAATCAATTAGCAGTACATCCAAACAGTCAACACACAGAGTCAACCATCATCTATCAGTTCTAAAAATACGTTATACAAATATAACTGGTAGAGTTGGTGAGTTACACATTGGACAGTTATCGTTAAATAACGATTAACTATCTTTGATTTTGATGGTCAATTTATTTTGCAATAAATTGTAATGAGCTCCGATTCACTCCCAGTCAGTTCCATTATGTAGGCGCCGTCCATACGATCCCAACGGATCTGACCATTCAAAATTCTGATAATGTATATAATAGATACTAATATTTTAAGTTTTTATACAATCATATAGTAAGATAAACTAAATTAAAAGGATTAGTTGGGCTTTTACCCTTGCTATTGGCCCAAACCCGCCAGGCCCGCACTACACTAAACAGTGTTCTTCTTCCCCCTCTGAAATTGGAACGCAACTCATTTCAGTGAGCCATTTCCACACCCTCTTACTCAGTTCATCTCCTTATCATTTCACGAAAATTCAAACCAAAGTTCTTAAAATTAAACTCATCCAAACCACTTCCTTCCCATCCCATTCTGATGACATTCGATCTCTTCCTTCCTGGATATATCGCTGCTCATCCCTTTAGTCACGCATTTCCTCAGCCATTCACTAGCATTTCGTTTGATCCCCCCTTCATCACTCAACAAAGATTCAATCAGGGAACTCCAAAATACTCGCCTCCAGAATCTCCATCCTTCCATAGCCGTAGTGTCCAACTCGAGCTCAAGGTAAACATCGCGATACCCAGATGAAACACATGGTACAGTAAAATGTTGACATCAAAATGCTTGACGCATACCACAAAAACTTGCACACGTCCTCCCTTTCCACCCACAAATCCAACGGCGACATCAAACCGAACCCATTCTTCCTCATATTGCCCAAAACTAGAACCATAGTTTTACTACTACAAAACTCCATTGGGAAAAAGGACGTCAAGTTCTTCATTACACATATAGCGATGAAGATGATTCCCTTACGAACTCAGAAACATTGGTTTAAGGATTTTTAGATTTTTCTATAAATTCATATAGATTTTTAAACTTACGAATTTACTGAAGAACGAGAAAAAGAACAACTGAAAATTTTGTTGACCACTGAGGAAATAAAATTTAGGTTTAAGGGAGATAGAGGTGTATTTATAGGATAATAAAATATTTTTTTAATTTTAAATTGATTATTTAATTTAATTATAATCAACTGTTATTTGTGTTTACCATTAAAATTTCGCATGATCACATACGATACCCAAAAATCACGAAAATGGGCATGCCGCTATAGTTTGACATTACAGACCCAACGAAACTGGTTTCGTCGAATTCCGACTCCGTTTGCTCACACAGCATATTTTTAACCGTCAAAATATCGACTGTTTTTCACATTAAAAATTGGTACGGCCACATACTAACTCCAAAAATCATGAAACTTGAAATCTAACAATAATTTGACATTATGGATCCAACAAAATTAGTTTCGTCGGAAACGGAGTTCGTTTGCAAAATTGGCTATTTTAAAGCACTAAATAAACCCTTTTAAATATTAATATATTTAAAAATAATTAAATTAAAAATAAATAAATTTATATTATCGTATATATTCACAATAGAATATCATACAGCTCCAATTGGGTTTATAACTCAATATTCAAATCCCGGTTGAATCGATATTCAATTTATATTGAAAAATTCATTTATAATATAAATAAATCATTATAAATTATAAAGGAATTCCATAGCGACTATTTTAAAATTTGATTTGGACATAAATCAAAATCTACATTATGAAATCCCGATTTTTCTCTTCCATTAGAAAAATATACTTCACCAACTCCGAACGTTTCTTGTTTCACAGAAATCCGATTTAAAACAGATTCCATATAAGTTCGAATCGCCAAATAGCGAACTGCCGCGCCATTTCGAGCTCCATTATAATTATAATATAAATTATACGTTCAAACTTCGTTTATATAATATATTCGTGAATATAATTCAACTCTAAACTGAATTATATATTATAAATAATCCAATTTCACACAATATAGTGAATTCAGCTATTTCTGATTATTTCAGAAATTAAATATATAATTCTATTATTAAACTCAAATAAATATTCACTATTATTTAATTAAACAACCATTATATTATCTTAATCACTATTTAAATAATTAAATAAATTTATTATTATATCGCTGAAGATACGGAACATTACATAAATTATTTTAACTATTCTAAATCCAATAAAATAGCCAAAATAAAAAATTTAAATTAGTTCTTATTTTCCAGGTTGTTACAATCCCCCCCCCCACTTAAAATCTTTTCGTCCCTGAAAAGGAAATAATAGTAAAGTAGGAAACAAAACGGAAAATGTAAAGTATGGTAAATGTACCTTGCACTAGAGCTAGTCAGAAATATCCACTCTGCACTGGGGATAAGCCTGTTTGGTGCTATCCTTGGTCTCCCATGTACAGTCTCTAGGATCTCCACTCCACTGCACTTTGACTAGATGAATCCTTTTATTCCTTAGAACCCGGGTTTCTTTGCCAATGATCTTTACTGGCTCCCTCCTTACTACTAAGTTTGGGGTAATCTCCAAATCTTGCTTTGCAGTTTCCTCCAAAATCAAGTCTGGATCATGTACATGCTTCCGAAGTTGAGACACATGGAATACATCATGTACCCATGAAAACCAGTCAGGTAAATGAACCATGTAAGAGAGAGTTCCAATTCTTTCTAGAATAGGGAATGGACCAATGAATCTAGGAGCCAACTTCCCCGTCTTTCCAAAACGGACTACTCCTCTTAATGGGGAAACCCAAAAGTACACATAATCGTCAACAACAAATTCCAAATCTCTTCTTCTTGAAGCTACATATCTTTTCTATCGGCTCTGAGATGCTAGTAATCTCTTCTTAATAAAATCAACATTGTCCGAAGCTTCACGGATCATGTCGGGACCCAATACTAGTCTATTGCCTGGTTCAACCCAACATGCGAGAGATCTACAAGGTCTGCCATACAATGCTTCGAATGGCGACATTTGCAAGCTTGCTTGGTAACTGTTATTATAAGAGAACTCAACCAAGTGCAAGTGATCTTCCCATGATCCGCCAAAGTCAAGAATACGTGCATGCAACAAGTCTTCCAGTACACAGTTCACCCTCTCAGTCTGGCTAATCGCTGCTTTTCTATGAACTAGAAAAGCGCGAATTTTAAAATAAATATACTACAAGTGCACAGATCATGTAGAATGCAGGTCGAATCACAGGGAGGTAAATTAAATTAAATTATTTATAAAATTTCTTGGGCGAGTTAGACAAATATTCGAGGTTGGTTTTGAAAGCAAACAAAATTGAAACTGCAATTAAACTAATATTGAATTGAATCAGATCTGAATCTAATCAAATCTGTATTGAATCCAATTGATCTAAGGAAGCAGTAAAAAGAACAAAAATTGAAATTGCAGAAATTAAAATAACAACTGGAAATAAAATTAGGATTACCGCTGAATCTAATCAGATGGTTGATCACTAATGAAAAAGACAAAAAGTGTTATACCAAATCTAATTATGTAGACAACACGAATTGCTAAGAAAATAAAAAATGCAGAAAAGAGAAGAAGAAGACTTTATTAATTCTAGGATGGATGTTTACAATGAGAATACAAGGGTATATATAGAGTAGATAGCCAACCCTAACCCTAACCCTAATACAATGACAAATGGGCCTTAGGGAAATCACAAAAGAGTTTACATTGAGAATTACAAATGGGCCTTAGTAAAATCTAGTAAATTTGGGCCTTTTCTCTTTTCCTCTTGCTTCCTTGACAATTCTTCATGGATTTGTGATATGCATAGCCCTTCTTCCAATTATTTTCTTGTCCAAAAAGCAATTTGATGTAGGATCTTCATCTGCAAGTCTTCGAATAGATATCCACAGCAATTTGATCTCTATTTTTATATTTTCTGACTGCATGTGGCTAAGTCGGCATATCTGTAAAAGTGACAAAACAATACCCAAGCAGTATTTATTTATATGCAAAAGATAAGATATAAGAGCATGAAATAAACACATTTCTATGTTAATCAAATACCCCCACACTTATGTTTTACTCATCCTCGAGTAAAACAAAAATTAAAAATTAACTATATAGGTCACACTTTCGTAGGAAACACGATTACATTGAGTGTATGCAACAAGCCGTTAAACCTCTAGGTGTCCATAGTAGGACGAGTGGTGTCTCGTGAGGGTTTTCAGCGGATACTACCCACAAAATCCAAATGCAGTATGCTATGACTCTAATGTAACTACATGAATGCAACAGACATATGTGAATGAAAACAAAAATAATGAAAACACGACTTATTTCCGGAAAATGGTACAACAAATTAAGTTGACAATTTCTAGTTAGTTGATTGTACTTTAGATGCCTCAACTTGTCACAAATTTTCAACATAAATCAAGTTTTCATATGTTAAATTCCAGTTTGGCCAGTTGGTTCAGTCAATAACATAGTACAACCATGAAATAAACTCTTAGTTTGTTTGTCAACGTTCGCAAAGTGGTATTCTAAATTCCTTATGTATGACTAATCAAATCAATAAGGTCAAGAAGTGCTTAGGCATCATCGCTTATTCTCTATTTCTATAAAAATTAAAATTTATGACTAAGTACATACACCTAACTTAAAGACTAAGGTATACCACCCATACACTGCCTTTCGGACTGATGGAGAGTTAGGACAGAGCTTGGCTGATTGTGCAGATCGAAGCTGACTTTGTCAACAACATATCGGTTATCCTTAGGTGTCCAGCTCATAAAATGAGACCAAGATATTCCGACATTGACTTTGTCAACAACATGTCAGATAGAGCTTAGCGGGTTTGCACACCAACGCTAAATATACAAGCAATGTTGGATAGCCTTGGATTACTATTATTATTATTGAAAATATAAGAACACGAGAGATTACGCGAATTCAACTTAACACAATTTAGTTTCAAAGATACGAAAAGCCAATATAAGTATTTTAAGCCCTCCACTCATTAAACAAAGACTAAATATAGAATAGATTTCATGGCCATCACCAAAGAATCTCCCTATGTACCAGTTACACTACTATCTCTCAAAATTTAACTTTTCATTATATTTCTTATTCGATCTTAGTCGAGAGAAAAAAATTCTATCAACTAACTAATAATTGTTAACTTATTTTATTGTATCAATCTAAATTGAGTCATGTTTCAAAAAAAATGGCATGTTACTATGATCTAAAATGCATGATGGTCCTATATGAAAAGAAAAAAAATTAAAGAAAAATAAAAGGATGTAATGCAGACTCCCCCCACACTAGAACTAAACAGTGTCCACACTGTAAACACGTTTCCTAAATTTGAAAGATCGTACCCAAAAGGTGAATGAGATGCAAAATTATTTGTAGAATGAAATGCAATCTAACTATATGTAAGAATGGATCATATATACAATGATATATGTGTTTGCGATGCAAAGAATGCCACCAACTTTTTCCCCCACACTTGGTTCTAACCCGATGAATCCCATCCCCACTATGTTTAGGCATGTTTTCTAAAAAGCAAAGATTTTTGAAAACCATCTCATCTTTATACCTAGATTTATAGTCCATAAGATAAATGTCTAGGGTCATCCTAACATGAAGTTTTTCAACCAAGCCTGCATTCCAAAAATAATTCATGTGTTCAACAAATTTATCAGTGTAATTGTTCAAAATGGTATATAAATTCAATGAAATTTGAATTCTGAGTGTTGTTCAAGATTTTGTGACCACATTTTTTAATTGACAACGTATTTTTGACACTGACAAATTCTAGTTCGTTTGAAACCTCAAAATCGAAATTCTCGAACTTGGATTGGTAGCTTGATTCAATTTCATCCTCATTTGGCAACTCATCCGCATACAATCCAAAAAATTCATGTTCATTAAAATCCTTCTCCAAATTTGAATTGAAAAATTCAACATTTTTATTCTGTTCAATTTCTAGAATTTCAAGTTTCTCATAACCTGAAAGAGGAAGATCAAAATCTGAGTTTAAATCTTTTTCCTGAAAAGAATCGAAGTCTAAATCATTTGTTGAATTTTGAACAACTTCATTTAGATCGTTATTCTCAATTTCCAAAAGTTGTAATCTGAAAATTTTCACTATCAGTAAAGAATGGATTATTTTCTGATTCATCGCTTGTTTGAGTTTGATTTTGCTGCTCGAGTTGTTCTTTAAAAGAAGCCATTAAACAAAAAAGTTCATCAAGCTGTCTATCTTTTTCATCAAGCTGTCTATCTTGATTTTCTACCCTCTCTTTAAGAATGTTAAGATGGTACTCTTCAGAATCATTGATTTGAGAGCTCTCATTTTGGATTTCTTGATTCTCAAAATTATAGTCCACATCAATTTCACAATCAGTATTATTTCCAATGTGGTGGTTGTTTGAATTTTCAGAAGAATGACAATGATATTGGAAATCATTTTGATTGTAAAGATTATGTTCGTAATCAAAACTGTTGAAATTCAAGGGAAAATCACAATTTTGGTTATTTACAAGATGTTGATTTGGGCTATAATTTTGAAAATTTTGGTTTACAACCCCATATTGATGTGGATCGGAGCTATATTGGGATTCAAAGCTATTTTGATGTGGATGTGGCCCATAATCGAAATTATTGAAATTTGAATTGAAGTTGCAATTTCGATCATTTCTATGATTTTGAAAATGATGGTCAGTTGGAAAATTTTGAAAACTGTTGGCATTGGGCTCACGAAATTTTGGAATTTTTTTCCTCATGAGTTGTAATTCATACTCATACTCTTCAAGAGGACATCTACTTCGATTATTATCCCACATTTCTCTCAATGATTTTTTTGAATTAGACATTTTAAAGAAGTCACGTCAAGACAGAAATTATTCTCACTTCAAAATAGTATAAAATACTAAGCTGCGCTTTATTAATTAACTGACTCAATTAGAAGTGGGAAGAGGGTCTTATGGCCGTTCACGTATAGTATAAATACTAAGGGATACGACCAATGTTTTACGTGTAGTATGCAAACTCTTTTGTTAATAAATCAATAAATTGAACTACTATATATCCACGATCCAATTATATGAGGCAATCAACTTCATAAAGCACCACTTTTCAATTATATTATCTTGCAATGTCTATTTTAATTGTTGAAAACAAAGAGAATGAAGATTCAATTATGAAGATATCAGCCCACCACAACAATCAGACAATAACAATTGCAGAAAATTAAAATATTGTACAAGCCAGCTGCTGCCCCTACAGAATTTTTTTACAAGCAATGTCTATAATTTTCTTTGTAGCAAAGCACCTGTAGTGTTAAAGAAATTTATAGTGGGGTATGGATGTCCGTCCAGAGTAGATGACTAGTGATTATGTCTCTAATCCCAATGTTTGCAATTGTTTGACCTTTGAATTCTTTGTTGCTTGCTTGTGTTTGTCCTTTCACTTTGCCTTTGGTTTGTGTTTTTTTTTGAAAAACAACTTGAAACAAACAAAAACTAAATAGGAATTGAGAAGAAGGAAAAGGGAGGGAAAAAACAAATACAAAATGAATGCAACTAAACTTAACTTAAAAAAACTTAAAAGCAATTAAACTAAACTAATGTCTAGCTAAAAGAAAACTGAGAATCAAACAAAGAAAAACAAGAGGATGACCATCACACGTGTTTTGCGGCTCACAACAACAAAGCAAATAACTGTTTTCAATATCAGTCAAACCAAATCGCAACCTACAGATAAATACCCGTACTCCTTTTTCTTTGTTTACCCAAAACCAATGCACCCTCTACTAATTAACTACCCTTCTTAGTTCAAAATCATAAACCCAAAAAAAAATCACGCACAAAAAATCAGGTCTCTCAAACTTGGTTTCTAACCAAATAGAATAACCACCGACCCTCTCTTATTTCATAAAAGAAATCTCGCAACTCAAATCGGATTTCTTTGTCGGCTTGATGTCAAATTCGAATTGGGTTTTCTAATTCGAAACGGGTGTGATTACTAATGTTCGAACTGGGGTCAGACTCGACTGCTGTATAAACGACGCAGGCAGAGGCTTTGGTTTTGAGGAGTGGAGGCAGTGCTATAGGATGGTTATAAAAGGTGAACTTTGGTTTGAATTGGTGGTGTGGTGTTATGAGTTGAGGTCTGAAGGAGTTATGTGGATGGACGGTGTCAGTTTGGGGAGGATGGGCGAATTGAGTTCGTGAGTGGTATGTGGATGTTGGTACTAACGTTGAGGGTGGATGAAATTGAAAACTGGTAGGTGGTTTTGTGACTGTAAATGGTGATGGTTCATGAATTCGTAGATGGTGATGACGATTTATAAGGCTGGCTTGAAAATGGCTCTCTAGCTTAGGAATTTGGAGGTGGATATGGTCTTGCAGATCGTTGGTGATAGGATGGACGCAAAGAAATTGCAGTGTTTAGTGAATTTTGGTATTTAATGGTTTGATGAGGGATTGGTATATAGTAGAAGAACAGTGATGAAGAGTACTGGTTGGTTGTTTGGTAAATCCTGGATATGGCGGAGAGTAGGTGGACAAGTCTGTGGTGAAAATCGTGGTCTGGGATTACGGGTTGTGTCAAAAGGAGTGTTTTTTTTGGCAAGAGGAATTTTGTGTTGTGACAGAAGTGGTTGGGGCTTTGATGGTTTGACTGTTTGGTGAGGAATTAAGGTGAACGAATGATTGTAATGGGGATTAGGGAGTGCTTTTTTTTTTGTTTGCGGAGTTGCGTGGTAGAGATCTTGAAAGATGGTGGGATGATGATGGATAAAGACTTGGCAATGGGTTTGAGTTATTGTTGAAGGCTATATTTTGCAGCAAGGGAAATAAATTTGAGAAAAGGAAAGATATATAATTAAAGGAAGAGGAGAGAATTAAGGCAGAGGAGAAAATAGACAGGAAAAAAATTATTAGCAGAAAGAAATTTGTTGCCCTTTTTTTTCTGTAAAAGGAAAGCAATGAATAGAAATTAGCAAGAAAATCAAAGATGAGAAGACAGGAAAGGTAATTGAAAGATTTGAGAAGGAATTGGAAAGAGGAAAGAAATGAATTGAAAAAAAAAAAAAAATCAATGAAAACGATTGGAAAGAAATTGGAAAATTTGGCAAGTATTTTTTTCTCTTGCTTAGTTCATGAGAATACCAATGTAATTGATACACCACATCACCAATCAAGATTTTATATATATATATATATATATATCTATAAGAAAATAATAATAAAATAAAATTAAAACTAGCACAAATCAAAAATTAAATAAATAATAAAATTTAATCGTTACCTCCCCGACAACGGTGCCAAAAACTTGATCGCTACTTTTCTATGAACTAGAAAAGCGCGAATTTTAAAATAAATATACTACAAGTGCACAAATCGTGTAGTATGCAGGTCGAATCATAGGGAGGTAAATTAAATTAAATTATTTATAAAAAAATTGGGCGAGTTAGGCAAATCTTCGAGGTTGGTTTTGAAAGCAAACGAAATTGAAACTGCAATTAAACTAATATTGAATTGAATCAGATCTGAATCTAATCAATTCTTTATTGAATCCAATTGACCTAAGGAAGCAGTAAAAAGAACAAAAATTGAAATTGCAGAAATTAAAATAATAACTGGAAATAAAATAAGGATTACCGCTGAATCTAATCAGACGGTTAATCACTAATGAAATATAAATGAAAAAGACAAATAGTGTTCAACCAAATCTAATTGTCTAGAAAACACTAATTGCTAAGAAAATAAAAAAAATGCAGAAAAGAGAAGAAGACTTTATTAATTCTAGGATGGATGTTTACAATGAGAATACAAGGGTATATATAGAGTAGATAGCCAATCCTAACCCTAACCCTAATACAATGACAAATGGGCCTTAGGGAAATCACAAAAGAGTTTACAATGAGAATTACAAATGGGCCTTAGTGAAATCTAGTAAATTTGGGCCTTTTCTATTTTCCTCTTGCTTCCTTGACAATTCTTCATTGATTTGTGATATGCATAGTCCTTCTTCCAATTATTTTCTTGTCCAAAAAGCAATTTGATGTAGGATCTTCATCTGCAAGTCTTCAAATATATATCCACAGCAATTTGACCTCTATTTTTATATTTTCTGACTGCATGTGTCTAAGTCGGCATATCTGTAAAAGTGACAAAACAATACCCAAGTAGTATTTATTTATATACAAAAGATAAGATATAAGAGCATGAAATAAACACATTTCTATGTTAATCACTTTCCATCTGTTTGAGGATGATAAGTGGTGCTCAGATTTAATGTTGTCCCTAGCTCTCCTTGGAAAGCTTCTTAGAATTTACTAGCGAATATAGGGTCACGGTCACTGACAATGCTACTGAGAACTCCATGTAGTCGGACAATTTCATTGAAATAAATTTTCGCCAAACTTCGAGCTGTTCTGGTTGATCTGATAGGAATAAAATGGGCAGACTTCGTGAAACGGTCTATGATCACCCAAACACTGTCATTATCTATTCTAGTTCAGGGCAAGCCATCTACAAAATCCATGGAAATTTGATCCCATTTCCAATTTGGAACTTCTAGTGGTTCTAACAAGCCGGCAGGTTTCTGCTGATCACTCTTGACTTGCTGGCAAGTAGAACACCTGCTAACATAAATGGAGATGTCTCTTTTCATAGATTTCGACCAGAATGTACGCTTGAGATCATGATACATCTTGCTCACCCCTAGATGAATACAAAGCTTAGATTTATGACATTCATCAATTACTTCTCTTCTAAGCTCAGAGATATTTGGGACACAAATTCAACCTTTTAACCTCAGAATTCCTTTGTTATCAATTTGGAAACAGTCGGATTCGCCTTCCTGAACTCTTTTACTAATTCTCTGAATAAATTCATCATCTTTATAGAGAGTAGAGATTTTGTCAATCAATGTAGATATAATGATGAGATTGGCGATGATAAGATTGGCGACACCGCATTCTTCCTACTGAGCGCATCGGATATAACATTGGCTTTCCCTGGAGTATATAAGATGTCCAGATCATAAGCCCAAGAAATTCTACCCAGCTTTGCTGCCTCAAATTCAAGTCTCTTTGGGTGAACAGATACTTCAAGGATTTATGACTCGTATATAGTTCAAACTTCTCGCCCAAAAGATAGTGCCTCCATATCTTTAAAGCAAACACGATGGCCATCAACTCAAGATCATGAGTGGGGTATTTCTTCTCATGCGGTTTCAATTAACCACCAGCGTAAGCAACTACTTTGTCTCTTTGCATTAACACTGCACCAATACCTTCTCTAGAAGCATCTGTCCAGACTTTCAAATCTTGATTTCCATCAATAATAGTCAACACTGGAATAGTAGTCAACCTCAATTTCAGCTCTTGGAAAGCTGCCTCACATTCAGGTGTCCAATCAAACTTTGTGTGCTTCTTTGTAAGCTTCGTCAATGGACAAAATAATTTTGAAAAATCCTTTAAAAATTTCCGATAATAGCCAGCTCATCCTTGGAAACTTTTGACTTCAGTAGGAGTGCTAGGCTGCTTCCAATCTTGAATAGCTGTGATCTTACTGGGGTCCATTGAAATTCCTTCCTTCGATACTATATGACTGAGGAACTTCACTTCTTCTTGCCAGAACACACATTTAGAAAATTTGGCTTTTAATACATTCTTTTTAAGAATCTCCAAAACTTGTTCCAAATTTTTTTCATGCTCGGCAGTTGACTCAAAGAAGATTAAGATGTCGTCAATGAAAAGCAGCACAAATTTATTTGGGACATCGCGGAATACTCAATTCATCAAATCGACAAAATAAGCTGGAGCATTGCATAAGCCGTACGACATTACTAACCATTCATACAATATGTTCGGACCTCTGAAAGCTGTCAAAGGAACACATTCTTCAGCAATTCGCAGTTAATGGAAATCTGTAGCTAGGTCCATTTTAGAGAACACTTTAGCTCCATTCAAACGATCCAATAAATCATCTATACGGGGAAATGGATATTTACTCTTGAGTGTCTGCTTGTTTAAATCTCGGTAATCCATACACAGTCGAAGAGTACCGTCAGACTTTGGGACAAACACTACTGCTGCTCCCCAATTCGAAAAGCTAGGCATGATCAGACCCTTCCATAATAGCTGTTTAGTTTGATTGCCCAACTCTTCTTTCTCTTTCCATGTCATTCTCCGAATAGGATGCACCACTGGCCTTGCATTCATAACTAGATCAATCCTGAAGTTGATTTATCTTCGCGGAGGTAAGCTATCAATTTCTTTGAACACATCCGCATAATTTTTGACAGCACGAATATCTTCAATAGGAGCAGGAGAAACATCAAGAGCAGACCAAAATTCTTTCCTATCTGAATTCGGTCCTATGCATGGTATCGTTATGAAATTTTTATACTTGGTCTTCACCTTAACGATCCTTTCTGCACATTTAATCTCGGCTTCATATTTGGTTAACCAGTCCAGCCCAAGAATGATATCAAATTCAGGGAAATCCATGACGATCAAATTAAAAGAAAACTGGTAACGGAAAAAGGAGATAGGTGCTCTACAATGCACACCGAGAATAAGAGAACCCCCTATCGGATTATGAACTCTAACCGATTCCTTAAGGTTCCTTAGATTTAGCTTTAACTTCTTAACTGTATTGCTTGAAATTAAACTTTGTGACACACCCGTATCGAATAATACTTTAATAGGAATATTGTGGACAGTGAGAGTGCCTTCTAAAACATCTGGCCTTTGCTGACTGGCTGAAGGTGCTGGGGTTTCTGCTACTTCATTTACATGAGCTACTACAGACTCCCTTGATAGTTGGCAACTCTTTGCAAGATGACCAGTCTGATGGCATTTACTGCATTCTCTGTTCTCTTGAAACTTTTTATTGGATTTAGATCCATCATTCTTTCGTTTCTTTGAAGATTTGCAGTCTATCGACAAATGTCCTTGCCTATTGCTGTTCGAGCATGTGGCAGTCGTTAATGGTTCTTCCTTAGATCTCAGCCTTTTCTTATTGACTTTTAGCTTCTTACTGACCTCAGGCTTTGTACTCGCCTCAGGGCTATCAGTTTCAAACTTTCTTTTGCTGTTAGAGCTGCCTTCATCTTCCCAACCATGTTATTTATCATTATACTCATAGCGGTATGCCATTTGTATCATTTCAGAGAATGGGAGATTCACATGAGCCAGTACTCTGCCTTCGTATTTCTTTTGAAGTCCTTTGATAAATCACAGATTCTTCCTTGTAGGATCTTAAATTAGTTCTGGGGCAAAGCGGGAAAGTTCGTTGAATTTACTATGATATTCTTGGATGGTCATATCTCCTTGTTTCAGATGGTAAAACTCATCGTATAGTTGCTCAGTTGCTTCTGGAGGAATAAATTTTTCTTTGAACATTTCTTTGAATCTATCCCAGGTAATATTACCTTTTGGATTTTCCTCTATAACAGTTTCCCACAGATTAGAGCTTCGTCTTTGAGTTCCCAAGATGCTAATAATCTTTTCTGATTATCTCTCAACTTTAAGCCTCCAAAAATTCTCTCAGTAGAATGCATCCATGCCTGTGTTTCAATAACGGATTCTTTGCCTGAGAATTGTACTCCACCCATATTTCAATATTTCATCAGTAGAACTTCTAGGTCGAGCTCTGGTTATGGAAACACGATTAGCTCATTAGATTGTCAAAATATAGAATTACTCCTTCTGTTTCTGCCACTCATTTCTACTATGTCTACAAATAGAAGACAAAAGGTCAAACCAACAGAATATATATTGTAAAGCATAGAGACATATATTTAAATGTAAATGAATCTATGGGGGATGTGTTTATTTTGCTATACTCATTCTAGGACATTACTAGTCCTATCTGTGATGAGTTATTCGTTTTAGAATACTATTGATTCTGCTTCTATCCGGTTTATTTATATGTTGTATTCCGAGCTAAGTTTAACCGAAGCTCTGTTACCAACTGCGATAACCCCAAACTCCCGTAGTACGAAAGCAAGGAAAATCATTGGAATATAACACATAAACAATAACAGCAGAAAAGAAATATAGAATTATAGCAGATAAAGTATCTCAAATTACACTGGGAACAATATATCTTCAGAGTTACACAGCGTAATAGGATCATACTTAGTACAAAATACAATTCTCTACTTAATATAAAATGTCTGCAGCGAAAATCCAACACAATATACTAAATGAAGCCTGAACAACATAATAGAAAGAATGGGATCCATCTTCAGCTCCATAGCTATCCAGAATAAATTTGCTAAAACCTGTACACAAGGCGGCCCGTGCGAAAAGAGGGCACCCGAGTTTGCAAAGTGAAACAAACTACGAGTCAGTCATGGGACTGGTATGAGAAATCTTCTACAACCTATTTAATAATAAGGCTAATCACAGGACCATGCCGCTAACGTGGAACGCGTTTACTCTATTGGATTGCCAGTGCATATACAAGGTAAATCGTTAAATAACACAATGCTTTTTAGAAAAATGAAACCATTATAAGACTCAAGTCCCATCACACAGTGCAACACAAACCGGAGTATAGAGTTTTACCTTATAATGGTCAAAAATGCTCGATACGATAAAACGGTTTGATATTATTATTAGTGTATATATATGTTTTAAAAACAGTTCAATCATAATGTATCAATCATAGACGGCATAGCTACCATATACTATGTCGCCATATATAGGTTTACAATCAAAACCGGATGGGTCGTATTGGAAGTTGGATTTTCATCATGAACCAAGGCAAGATATTGTCCTTACCGAATTCAAGACACTCTAGCCCGTGTCTCAGGCTCAGAGCTCGAGTGAGCCTTGGAGCGCTGGGGTCGGTCCACAAATAATGTTAGTGGATTAGTTATGCCTGAACAATACGTCTCCTCACCCTATGGGGCGTAAATAGAGCCACTAGGGACTCAAATCTGAGGTACCTCGCTTTCCATCATCCACATAAGTAAAAATATCTGGGCCTGTAAAATCGACACCACTTCTCGCTAGAAAGAAACGCAAGTTCTCCCTGGGGTCCTTCTCCTATTTCTGGTTCATACCAGGGTGTGAGGCTCGCGAAGTAACGCTATACACAAAGCTATGCTACAATAAAGTTGTGCTTTGATCATCAACCACAAGGCTCTGCTTTTCAACAATAAGCCTTGATCATTTGCATCTTGGCATGCCACACTGACAATTAACGCCATGCGATCGATAACTATCATTATATAACCTCTGAGCTCGTGCGTCTCGGAGAAGGGTGTAAAGAAACAGAATAAATTCTCCATTACCAATCAGATGTATATTAAATAGAAATCAATTTACATGGAATTAAATCCAATGTCAGACACACATCCATTTACATGTCCGTTCTGGGTCTAAACGAAACCAGAGACACCTTATTCCTTGTCCCATACGTCCATTATAGGAGAGAGGTGCTCGCATATCCGGACAATCAACAAGTACGTCCGAACAACTACCACTGTAACCCTTTACTGGGAGCTAACTAATGCCGGGCATTAGTAGTTATCCATTCGATGTGAAGATCGCCGGTCTTCAATCACCATCTTCAAATCTTTCCTAATAATTTCTCAAATATATAATTTAAACCAATTTTTTTATTCCATATCGTTTATAATATTTTATAACGATTTATAGCTATTTTATTTATTTAAAAATAGCCATTTTCAATTAAACGATGCTTCGAGTCATTACATGGCCCTGGCGCTGTTTTCATCAAAATTTGATTTACACTCTTCTCAAAATCTAACTGTTGGATCTTAGCGAATTTTATATCGTTGAAAAGATCTTTCCAAAATGAACCCAACGGTTCTAGTTTTGGGAAAATCCGACGGTTGGATCTTTCGGTATTATTGTTTGAAGTTACGATTTCAAAACGCAAACTGCAGTGGCGCAATTCGTTTTATTGCAATTTATATTTATATATAAATATATATAAATATAAATCGTTCAATGATATCAAACTATTATTAATTCAACATTGATTTCCTTTATAAATGAAATCATATATTACATTAAAAATAATTTTTTTTAATGATAATACCATTCTCTTTGTACATTGAATCTTTTATATGATTCATATATATATATATATATATATATTACACGGAAATGAAATTTATTTTATTATTCATATATAGAATTAAAATTGTAATCTTTTATTTTAATACAATATTACATTGAAAAATGTAATCTCTTATTTCAATATATGTTTACATTGAAAATGTAATTTTCTATTTCAAAATTTATTTATATTGAGATGTAAACCTTCTATTTCAATATTTATTTACATTGAAAATTTAAACTTTTTTATTTCATTATTTACTCACATTGAAAATGTAAATCTTTCATTTCCATATCTATTTACATTGGAAATGTAAACTTTTATTTCAATATATTATTTACATTGAAAATGTAAACTTCTAATCATTGTTTTATTTACATTGAAAAATGTAAATTTTTATGTAATCTTTGTTTACATTGAAAAATATAAATTTCTATGTAATCTTTATTTACATTGAAAAGTATAAATTTTTATGTAATCTTTATTTACATTGAAAAATATAAATTTCTATGTAATCTTTATTTACATTGAAAAGTATAAATTTCTATTCTTACATATAAAAATGTAAACTCCTATTTCATTCTTTATTTGCATATAAAAATGTAACTTTTGATTTCATAATATGATCACATTGAAAAGGGTAGTTTTTCATTTCAATATATGATTACATTGAAAAATGTAATTTTTCATTTCAATATAAATGTATAATTCAATGTTAATACATTTATATATGACGAATGACTATTTTTAAACGTTGCATCATATTAAAAATGTATATTTGTATATAAATGCATTTCTATTTAACGAATGACTATTTTTAATCTTGAGCTACATTAAAATATATATTTTACAGGTAAAGACATTTTAATATAACAATGGTCATTAAATGTTTAAATTAAAAATGTAAATTTCTATGAAAACACTTTTTGTTAGTGCAATGACCATTTTAAAAGTTTCATTTACATAAGAATGTAAAACTTTAATGTAGAACATTATTATCATAATAATGTTCATTTTAATATAAAACATTTATAATGCAAAATCTAATGTAAATACATTTTATATAGTAATGTGGCATTTTAATGTTTTCATATACATTAGAAATGATGTTTTCACTGTAAACATTTTATATATCAAGGTTTTATATTAATGTTTTACTTACATTAAAAGAAGATTTCCACTATAGTACATTCCTATATCAAAATGTTGATTTTAATGTCTTCATATATATTAAAATATATATCTAATGCATATGCATTTCTATATTACAATGTTTTATTTTTACTGTTTTATTTACATTAAAAATGTAAATTTCAAATGTACATACATTTTTATTTAACAAATGACAGTCTTTGATTTTCAACAAAACATGAATTTTATATTGACATACAACGATCATTTTCCTATTCACATATATGTATTAAAAATATAATTTTCATATTGTTCAAACAATTAATATATAGTAACATGAATATTTATAACACAAAAATATTTCAGAAAATTTCGGCAGCATAATGGCAGGGTAATTAAAACCGGCACCATCCCGATGTACGGCTCCTCGCACTACCTTAGGCCTCGCGGCGTTTACAAGAGGTTTAATTTCGTAACACATTTTTCTAGGCAGTCTAATGCCACAATATCAATCATTTTCCCTTTTTTCAACCACAAACAAACACCAAAATTCAACCAATCACATACCAAAAATCAATCAAGTCGTCCATGGTCTGTGAACGACGGGTGTTGGGAGTTTCTAAACTCCGTCGGCATCCTAATATAATTTTATTTAATTTATTCGGATTCAGAAATCTCACATTGCTTTTATTTTCTCTAAAATTGTGGAAAGCTCCAAAAATTCTACAGTCTCTTCTGAAATGTCGTGTACGATGCCATGAGTCCAATGTTTCCTGTTTCATTGAATTTCGTTATCGCATGAGAAACTTATGAATTTTTATTTGATAAAATGAATTCGTAACGCTTAAAAGTGTTGTAACCTGTTTGAATTGGATTAGCCGTAATCTCAGCAAATCTGATCAAATCTAGGTTTGCAGTTTTCTTCGAATCCGCTCAGCTTGGACACGATCAGACTAGACCACGTTGAAGGCCTCGGAGAGGCACACCTGCGCGCTGAACGTTGGTGAACTCGGCAGCGGCTCCCAGGCACGGCGGCGGCTCAAGCAACGCGACTTTGGGGCGGTGGTTCTCCTACAATTCGCGGCTATTCGGGGTGAATCGGGTATGGATGTGGAGATCGAAGGAATCTATACAAAAACCTGAACTGGAGTAGTGGATTTCATTGTGTGGATTTGGAGTTATTCTAGGAAGAAGAATCAAGCAGTAGCCACAATCGATAAAACAGGGTTACGGTTTCAACGAAATAGGGTTTGTACAGTATACGGTATATATACGTATTTTATTTTTCTATTTATTTAATTCTTTTTAAATTTCTATATCGCTTCTAAGTCCAAATCAAACCTACCGAGTGACACCCCTAGCTAAATACCTCTATTCCGGACACAATGGGACATGTCCCGTAAGCCAATTCAATTGTTTCGATAGGTTTTTCTTTAAATTTAAATATAAGACATTTAATTATTTAATCTTGATTGTACATTTTAATTTATCGGGGCCACAGAGTGACTCCAAAAATTCCTGAAAAATAAGTCTAGCTATGTTTTGACGATACAGTCCTAACAAAACTAATTTCATTGAATTTGGAGACCATTTGAAAAATGGCCATTTTCTGGTCGACTGAAATTGACAAACATGTTTTCTTTTTCCACACTCACATATTAATCCCAAAAATTATGAAAATTGGAATCCTGCATTAATTTGACATTCCGGATCCAACCTCGGTGGTTTCGTCGAAAACGGTGGTCGTTTGCAAAATGGCTATTTATATGGGTTATATACTATATTAAATTCCATAGCGACTATTCTGGATATTTAATTGACCATAACTTTTGATTCCCGCTATGGAATTTCAATTTTTCGGATTCTTTGGAAAGATATTCTTAAACAGATTTAAATATTTTTTTATTTCACAAAAGTCCGATTTATTTTGCATCCTGTACTGTCAGTCAAAGTTTGAATTCAAATTTTCAAATTATCGCGCTATTTCTAACTCTTTTTAAAATTCAAATAAATATATTCATTCTAACTTCGATTTAAATAAATTTTTGATTATTATTATCTGAAATAAATTATTTTAACTATTCAAAATCCAATAAAATAGCCAAAATAAAAATTTTAAATTGGTTCTGATTTTCCGGGTTGTTACAATTAGGGAAGGTTTTTGCCATGCAACTGGAAAGGACCGTGGGGAAAGGTTAAATCGACGTTTAAATTTTGTGTGCTCACACACGAACCCCAAAAATAACAAAACTAGACATACTGATATGTCTTGACGTTGACGTTCCAGGTCCAATGGAATTAATTTCGTTGGATTCTGACTCTGTTTGCACAACGGCGGTCTATTAATTTTAATTATATTCATCGGTTCACATTTTAATTTTGTCTACTGACAAAACAACTCCGTTTGGCTCCAAACAACAAATCAAACAATAACCAGCTATACGTATTCCACTAAAATTCGCTTCGTCAAAAACAGAGGTCGTTTGAAAAACAGCTATTCTTAAGGCTTATATAATATCGATATAATATTAATTTAATTCCAAATAATTAAATTAAATAATTAATAAATTATTATTGTCATATATGTATCCAAATAAAATAATATATATAATTCCAAATATAAACCAATATGGAATTGTAGCTCAATATTACATTTTCGAGTTCAACGATATTCAAATAATATTAAAAACATATTTAAATATATTATATAAATGTTATATTTTATAAACGATTCCATAGAGACTATTTGAAAATTCGATTCAACCATAAATTATAATTTATAATATGAAATCTAATTTTTTCTCATCCATCACAAAATTATAACCAAATAAATTTGGACGATTCTTTTTCAAAGAATTCCGACTTAAAATGAATTATGCATATTCAGTTGAAGTTCAAAACCCAATATTATGAACTACCGCGTTGTTTCGAGTTAATTATAAATTAAATATAAATTTATACGTTAAATCATCATTTAATTAATAAATTCTATATATAATTCTAATATAATATTTAAAATGGATTTAAATTTTCAAATTAAATGATCGAAAATCTGGGACGTTATATTCTTCTCCCTTTAAAAGAATTTCGTCCCCGAAATTACTAAGTAAGAAGAATACTCCAAACCTAATTATTTTAAAATAATTGTTTACAAAATCTATTATCAAAATATCTAAGTTTTAAAAATTGAAATATTCGCCAGCATCTCCTTTGCACGGCTCAATCTGAACAACAACAACTCGACACTCCAAGCCTCACATCGATCCAAAAAAAAAAAAGCCAAGCGGTAACCCAACTCAGGGGTAAAAATCAATTACCAAATATCAGTATTAAGGTTTACCAATTTGTCAGGAAATCAAACTCCAATATCCAAGCAAAGCAACTACCAGCTTTATCTTCTTTCAGCCTGTACTTTACTCCATTTTCAGTGCTATAACAAATACAGGATTAAAGCATTTGATTTCATTTCATAGTGAATACATTGCACTCGAATTCATCCCTTTTAGTTTTTAACTCATTCAACTTCTTTAACTGTTGGTGAAATTTTTATTTCAACCAATCTAGCATCCAAACAACAAGTAATACACATTAGTCAACTTTACTAAGTTCAATTTCAGTTTCCATACTTAATTTACTAATTGATCTTTCAATCATTTCATTTTTAGACCATAATTCATTTTAATATCCATTAATTACACTTAACCAAATTGTAACGACCACGATTTTTCGACCTTGAAAATTGACATAAATACATTTATCGTGTAACATGTCGACCTTCCAAGCACCGAAAACACATGAACGTTATTAGAAAGAAATTAGAGGGTGAGATAAGAAAGAAAGAATTATTAGAATAGAAGAAGAAGAACCAACATAAAATCAGTGTCTCTCATCGCAGTGGAATAAATATAATATAGAAATACTAAGAGCATTAAAAATACTTGCAATCATTAGAATACATCACGCATCTGGACAGTTATAAAATATGTCATCATATACAACACACAACGGAATAATAACCATATATCATACGTTTAGACTTCTCCAGCTCGTCTCTTCACAGCATTCGATAACCTGAACCTGTACAACTCGGTCTAACCCGAGCATTACAAACGATGGGCCAGTCTGATGAACCAGAGTGAGAAAACACACTAAGTTTACCACAACATCCAAGTTGATTTTAAAGTTAATATCTTTTTGAAAGAAAAGGATAATCGTAAGACCAAATCCATACATAAATACAGACGGTTTTTACCTTATGATAACCCAAAACGATTTTTGAAATCAATATCTTTTCTGATATTATAATAGTGTCTAAATATAAATAAATATCAATCTAGCAGAATACTTGCATCTCACGCTCTAGATATATAGTATACAATCAAAACCGCAGGCACTTATTGGAGAATGGATTTCCACGGCAAGGTATGGGCAACCACCTTCCGACAATGTACCTCCGGAGATGAATACATTGAGGGTCAACAAGAACATCTTGCAACCTAGGCTAAACATGACCGACCCCTCACTTTGCTTGAGAGTGCCAAATATATCATCACCACGAGGGCCAGCCAACCGAACCGATAACATACATACATAAATAAAAAGGGACAACCGAAGGCATTAGATTTCTCCAGATCAGGTAATGATATACCCTATTGATGGGTGCGACCCATATAGCCATGCGACCTACCCGATTTTAACCATTTCCCGGTTGATGAGGCTAGAGGCTTAGCTTATCCTTTAGAATAGCGCATCTCCATTCACTTTGAATGCCACATTGTCAGATCCGTCAAATCACTAATTGACGTCCACAAATATACTCTAGGTATAAAAGAAATGCGACTTCTTCGCTACCAACTTGGTATATTTGTAAAAATCAATGTACGTGGTTTTAAGGAAATACTCTGACAGACATTCGTCCATACAAGTCATCCAGGAATAGGATGAAAAGAAGGCACCCTCCTACCACATCCTATATATTTAATTACCTCGAAGGATCAGTAGCGAGTAATCCTTGCAATCCGTAGATTTCAACCACGACATAATCACAAATCAAATAACTCTGGTTGCAAGCCAGAGAAATTCGATAGGTATTCCTTCCGCTTATGAAGATTCGCGGTCATCAATTTCTCCATCTTCAATCAGCATCTTCACGTATTTGCTGGTTCGGAACGGTTTTTGAATATTTTCAATCCCGGTCTTTCCGTACCAACAATCGTATTGGCCATATTTGATAGTCGATTATTTAACTATCAAATAAATAATCACGTGAATGAAATGAGTTTACTGATTCAGTACTCGGCATTACTTGGCATCTTTAATTAAACATCTGTTAATTATATTCTTTAAAATCTTCCAATATTTGGAGCTTAACCTTTACTTCTTATAAAATAAGAATATTCTTAAAAATCATTTCATTTACTAATAAACTTTTCGAATATAGTATCCAATATTTTTTACAGAAATCATAACTTATGTTTCCCTCAATTTCTCTTATTTATAAACTACTACCATTCTTGGGTAATCGTGAAGTCATTCAAGTTGGGGTATTTTATTTACCTCTTAGACCTTCACCAACAACATTCACATCTTCAGAATAAATAGATGTTTATTAACCACACGTTTTCCTAAGGATATCTTCTTTAAATCTCAACATCATTTACTTAATTAATTATTATGTAAAGTATTATTATATTTCCCTATTAATCTTCAATAATCATATATACTATTATACTCGAACTTCGATTTCATTATAAATAGAATTCATTATAAAATTTATTTAACCTCTCTTTAAAAATATTCTTAAACTTGTTTTATAACAACAGTACCATAATTGTTTTAAATCCTATATAACTGTCTTTAACAAATCTAATATAAATTATCTTCACAAATCCTATATAAATATCTTTACCAATCTTTATATAAATATCTTACGAATCCTTATATTTCTTTTTATCAAAACAATTTAACCTATCATCTGTAACGACGTTACATATTTCATTTCAAAACTTTTACTTCATTTACAAATCTTATTTGTAAATTACTATCAACAATAAGTTTTCGATTACATTTTTAAACTCTTAATTTCCATTTACAAAATCGTTTGTAAATCATTTACAACAACTTATATTCATTGCCATTTCCGAAACCTTTTACTTAACTTATACTCTCACTCCGCTTAACATTCCGAACTTCGGAATATCACATTTTGAACTTTGGAATAAATCTCACTTCGCCATTTCATACCATTTTCTAATTTCATTCAGTTTACTTAATTCCATTCTTAAGTGATGTTAATTTAAAAATAACGTTTAAACTTCATATTTCTTTTATGAATCTCATTTATAAAACTCATATTTAATATAACCCTTTTTATCTCCTTTTCCTTTTCTTACTTCAAATATTAAGTTAACGTTTAATTTAAGTTGTCGTATTTGCTTAAAATCCTTTCTATAACTTCGTTATAAAAAACTGGGTTTTGAATATAAAACCCCTTCATAGTTCCTTTCACATTTCAATAAAATTCCATTACAACTCGATTACTTTTTAAATGAATTCCAAGAAAAGTAATCACTTAAATTATTATTAATATAATAATTTACATCAAACATTAACTACAATAAAAGTAGTTAATTCCTTTATTAACTAAATAAAATAGTAAATTCCTTTTTAAAATCTTATTAAACTAAAACAAATGTTCTCTAAGCTTTTTCATTTCATTTATTCGAAACAACTAATTTAATAATCTATTGCAGTTAAACGGTTGACTTAGTCAAATTAAAACACGTTTATTTTATTAACTAATTCCAATTAGTCCTTCTTTCAAACATATTTATAATATAATTAATTTAAATAATTCCATTTAATTATTTCTTAAAAACAATTATTCAAATCTTAACCGTTAGGTTAATTTTACTCTCTTGCATTATAAATCTTATAAATATCAGATTTTGCTTTATAAAAGCATTTAATAATTAAATATAAACTTAAATAAAAAATAAAAAATATTTATTTTCTTTTAACAAAATTCTTATTCAAAATAATAGATTTCAAAATCTATTTTTGGTTATAAAATAAATTTTATAACTTCATTTCCGTCGATCCACTTGACGGTAAATCCATATTTGAAAAACGATTGATTTATAGGCCATATACTGCCAATTACTCAACCAATTTTGCCCATTGGTTAAAACAAAAACAAATGCTGAATTTCAAGTCAACAGTCATCAACCAAATCAATCATCCAATCATAACAGTTCATATAATGATAATATGAAAATAAATAATATTAAATATATTTGAGGAATCCCGTTGGACCCCTCCAACCTATAATTCCCTACATTAAAATAGATTATCTCAAATAAATCCATTTAGTTCAAGTTAACTGATAATTTCTATAATAGTAAATAATGGCTGTTTAGCATACCCAATCAACAAATCAATTCAAACAATTCAACACGTTTATTTATAAATGTGACTAATAAGGTAAGTTACCTTCATTGGATCCAATCGCTAAAATAACGATTTGGTTTTTCACTGAAATTAAACAATGTTTAATTTCAGAAATTTAATCAATATATGAATATTAAAAATATAAACAATCAACCATAGCACACAATTATAAAACCCGATTATATAAAGTATAAATGGGAATAACCGAGTGAGTTTCACTCACCTTGATTTGATTCGCCGAAGCGGTTCGATTCTCGATTAAATTAAACTAGCGTTTAATTTAACTGCAATTTCCGGCTATCTCCATTGGTGTCTAAAAAGTTCCATGATATTGCATCCATTATTACGATCGTAACACAACTTATTTCATTGGATTCTGTTAGCGGAATACAAAGTTATTAATATTTAAAGCAAAATCACTAATTTAATAATGTATGTAAACCCTAATTACTAATCAATAAAATTAATAACATTTCACTTGAAAGAAACTGGGCTAACTCTCTGCATTGCTTTGGGTTCCCATCCCTTCGTTTGTTCAGCCGACAACAAGGTATCCTCTTGTCATGTTTAAAGTTTAAACCCCATACGTGATATAAGGACATGATTAAATATATTTTAATTAATACTTAATTAAACTTAGTGTTAGGCTAATTACGTATTAACAAAATGTGTCCGAACTGTTTCCATCCCTATTTTCACCTTCTGTTTTTGTTCCGGTCCTGCAAAATTTCCTATTTTCAATCAATACACTTTAATTAAAAATAATTATTCTTTGAATTATAATTAGTTTTATACAAGCTTAAGGATATATGGCCAATCTCTGTATCATTTCTCCTTCCCGGTTTGTTTACTCCTTTTCGCATTAGCTGTTCTGGTAATTCTGCATAGGCCAACCATCACTTTAACATATGTTTAAACTAAATTGAAAAAACCCCTTAATTATATAATTTAATTACTTTACTTAATCAAAATGCAGGCCGAACTGTTTGTTCCATCGTTCAAAACCTTCTGCTTCTCATCGTTCCTAAAACAAATCCATGCACCACCTTCGGTTGAATGCCACGCCCAATGCCGACTGCTAGTGTCAGATCGGAGGTTGCCGGAGGTCCGTGCCTCACTGCCGTCGCCGTACGCTCCACGCGCTGCCCTGTTTAACGGCCCTATCCGCCTGCAGTTCCGTTGAATCCGCCAACACTTCAGGCTTTGATTCTGGTCACTCTGATGCTCCATTTCTGATCGCAATCGTTTAGATTTAAGCTCTAGTTGAGCTGCTTATTTTTGTATCTGGAAGTTTTTAGAACTGATGTATGAGTGGAACGATTTATTTTGAAGAAGGGAGAATTGTTTCTACCATTCATTTCTTAACTAGAGGCGCTGCATTTTCCTTACTTGCTAAAGGAACTGAACGAAGTGAAAGTTTTGCATATAAATATATACAGTTGGTAATTGTTGATAAGAACAAGGTTGTTTCAAAATAGAATAGGCCAGCGCGTGAATCAGAGTAAAGAATAAGGTGGGATGTGCATATTTAATATGCTTAGGGTGGAAGCTTCATATAATATATAAATATATATTTTTTATCACGCAAATCGTCCGTGAAGCTGTGATGGACACGTTTATATGGTACGATAGTCTGTGGTTTCCATGAGTTTAGGTTAGCAATTAGGTATGCAGAAAAAGGTCTGTACATTGGTGATTCATTCCTTAGGCTGAAAGGGGATATTAGGTTACACATGCATGGTTCTTGGTTCAAGTTTGTCTTATATGTAAAGTTTGGACTAAAATATTATTATTTTATTGCCTAAACTTCACCGCGAAGCTTTTCATAAAATTGACACCCCATATTACTTCTATTCAAGATAAAACATCTAATTCTAGCTAAAAAAAAATATTCCGGACCCAATGGGACAGGTTTCGATGAATTCTGAGGCCGTTTGTGAAAAGTCCTTTATAAATATCGATGAAAAATCAAGCGTTTAAAATTCCTATAATTACAGGAAAAATTTGAAAATTTTGAAAGCTTGACATTTTACTAGACCTCTTCCTAACTGATCCAATGAATTTTGTTTCGTCAAATTGGAGTTCGTTTGGCCATTCGTTTATTCGTTAAAAGTACCCCAGTCAAAATAATCTAACAAATAAATAAAAACAGGGGCATTTTTGGCTGCCGAAGTCACATACGACATCTGTCTGCCACGAAATTTGTTTTCCTTACAATAATTTAACGATACGGTCCCAATGAAACTAATTTCATCGAAAACTGAGACCATTTGCAGAAATGGCTATTTTTAACGCTCAGGTAATATTTATGAAATATTAATTAAATTTCCAAAAAATTCAATAAAATAATAATAGAATATTTATATCATATATATCTAAATAGAATATATATATACAGCTTCAAATATAAGTTATACAACTAAATATGTCATTTTCGAGTTAAACGGTGTCCAAATTATATTAAAAAATCCTTATTTATTTATTTATTTATTTATTAATAAACATTATATTTTAATAATGATTTCCATAGCGACTATTTTAAAATTTTATTTGGACATAACTAACAATCTATAACACGAAATCTGAATTTTTCTCTTTCATTAGAAAACTATAATCAACCAGATCCAAATGTTTCTTTTTTCACAGAATTCCGACTTAAAACGGATTTTGTATATTCAGTTAAAGTTCAAAATTCCATATTACGAACTGCCGCGCCATTTCGAGCTCGATTTATATTATATATAAATTTAACGTTCAAACTTCGTTTTAATAAATGAATTCAATATTAAAAATCCATTAATATTCCAAATATAATATTTAAAATAATAATTAAAAAAATATCTGACTACCAAAAATACGCGACATTACAATCTTCCCCCCTTCATAGAATTTCATCCCCGAAATTACTAAGGTAAGAAAAATATTAATAACCCATTATCTTTAAAATAATATATTCTAAATCATAAACCAATTCACTGTAATCAATATAAATTTCCAAAAATATCGAAAATTTCTATCATTTTAAATTACCGGAAAAATTCGGTAGAGTCTCCCCTGTACTGAGTGACATCTGCAATATAGCATGAACAAATAATATATATACATCCACCTGCATGGTCGGAAAAAAAATTCAAAAACCAAAATTTTATATTTTCGCGTAGGCGTACCTTTTATGAGCGTTATTGAGCATACTTGCTCAACGTATATGTAACAACCCGGAAAATCTGAGCCAGTTTAAAATTTTTAATTTGGCTATTTTAGTGGATTTTAAATATTTAAAATAAATTATTTTAAATAATAACGACGAAAAGTGTGTTTGAATCGATATTAGAAAATAAATATATTTATTTCAAATTATAAACAAGGCCTGAAATGGCGCGGTAGTTTCAAATTTTGAATTCGAACTTTGACTGACTATACCGGGTGCAAAATAAAACGGATTTTAGTGAAACCAAAAATATTTAAATCTGTTTATGATTATCTTTCTAACGAATCTGAAAAATCAAAGTTTCGTAGCGGGGGTCAAAAGTTATGGCCAAATGAATTTTCAGAAGGTCGCTATAGAATTTATATAGCCCGTGAAAATAGACATTTTGCAAACGACCTCAGAATTCGACGAAACAACTTTTGTTGGATCCAAGATGTCAAATTATTGCTAGGTTTTAAATTCCAGAATTTTTGAAGTTAATATGTGAACATGGCGAAGGAAAATGTGTTTGGTTGATTTTTGTTAAATTGGATCGAGCAGAAAATGGCCATTTTTCAAACGGTCTCAGAATTCGATGAAACTAATTTTTTTGGGACCATATCATCAAAACACTGCTAGAACTATTTTACTGGAATTTTTGGGATCAGTATGTGGCCCCGACAAATTGAAATGTACGTTCAAATCAAATATTGAATGTTTTATATTTTAATTTGAAGAGAAACTGACTGAAACAGTCGAATGGGCCTACGAAACATATCCCATTGGGTTCAGAATGGGGGTATGTAGCTGAGGACGACAGTCGTTGGGTTTGGATTGGAGTTAGTATGTGAGGAGGGGTAATTTTGAGATTTTAAAAATATATAAAAAAAAATACAGCCAATCACTTCATTTCTCTTTCCCCAATAAAAACCCGCTCCACCCTCTCGATCGACGACGATTGTTGCTCTGCCGTTCCTGTTCAATTTGCGGCCGCCACGATCATCAAAACCACCTGCTCCTTTGGAGATTTTTGAAGTACTCCTCGTGCTCTTCAAATCCATCTAAACCTCGCCCTCCACCGTGTTGTATTCTGTGAGATCTACCTCTCCAAAGTATCACCGTCGAAGTCGCCGTTGTGCTTCCATCTCGACATCGAGTTGGACGAAACCGCAGGCACCGAAAAGCTCTCTCGTAGCACTATAACATGGTGGATCCGATCGTGCTATAGCGTCGCTGATTGAACGCAAATCGGTGACCTAGTTTCGAACATTTTCTAAGTTGTAACGACCTTTATTTATTTAAATTATTTATAACACTTTAAAGTGCTACGGTTTATGATTTTACAATAAAATCATATCTTTTTGCTATGTGGTCGAAATCCAGTAAAACAAGGGATAGTGGACCCGTGCGGACATCTTCTACATTCTAGAAGAGACCGGATATTTTTCTGAGCCTTCTACAATTTTTGGAGGAGTGGAGCCCAATGTGAGATTTCTGAATTATAAACGATATGGAAACAATGATGTATAAATTATATAGTCGATGTATGAGTTATATAAGCATTGTACACCTCATGTATAAACATTGTATAAGTTGTATGTTCGATGTATAAGTTACATATGTGTTGTAAAAATGATATATGCGTTGAAAGGAATTGAAATAATATTGAAATGAAATCGAAATATAGTTATATACGTATCTCTCTCTCTCTCTCTCTCTCTCTCTCTCTCTATATATATATATATATATATATACTGCCCTTGTCTGTAGACCATGGACGATATATATTGGTTGTGATATTGTTTGGATTATTGATTGATGTGAAATTTGGTGAATATCATGAATGGTTGATTGGAAATGATTAATTGTGGTCGAAATCCCATTAGGTAGGATTAGTATATGGGAAAATTCGTCTGCGTACGAACTAGATATTGAAATCCCCATTGTAAAAAACCGCGAGGTTTTAATATAGAGCGAGGAGCCGTACTCGGGACGGTGCCGGTTTTAACTACCCTGCTGTTATGCTGCCAAAATTTTAAATAATATTCATGTGTTAGAATTATTTTCATGTGTTGAAACCGTATTCATGTGTTGAAACCATATTCATGTGTTGAATAAATTTTTTTTTGAAAGATAAAAATAACATTTTATCACATATATAAACTATATAAATTGCTCATGTTTTAAAATAAATTGTTTTAGAAATAAAAATCACATTTTTATTATATATATGAATTGTTAAAAATTGTGATGTGGGGAAATAAAATATCTGTTGGATAAAAATTTCATTTTTATCAAATATATGAAGTGAATATGATTTTGAAATCGAAGAATGGATTATATTTATATATATAAATATAATTAAAATAAATCGAATAACGAAGCTACAGTTCGTATTTTGAAACCGTGATTTCAAACGATTAGTGTGGGAGATCTGACCATCGGATTTTCCTGAAACCGTTGGGTTCGCTTTGGAAATATCTTTCCAACGACACCAACTTTGTAAAGATCCAATGGTTGAACTGTCTAGAATGTTTAATTCAAATCTGAAGAAAAACAGCGCCAGAATCGTTTATATTTATATATATATAAATATAATTAAAATAAATTGAATAACGTCGCTGTAGTTCATATTTTGAAATCGTAACTTCAAACGATTGTACTGGGAGATCCGACCGTCGGATTTTCCCAAAACTAGAACTGTTGGATTCGTTTTGAAAAGATTTTTCTAATGATATAAAATTTGTGAAGATCCAACGGTTAGATTTTCAGATATGTGTAAATCAAATCTGAAGAAAAACAGCGCCACGACCGCGTTATGGCGTGAATCATCGTTTAAATGAGTTGGCTATTTTTATATAAATAAAAATAGCGATAAATCATGATAAAATATTATAAATGATATGGAATGGAAATAAACTGAATTTTCTTGGTTTATCTGATATTTGATGGTTGAATGTGTTTGGTGTGAAAATTATATTAAAGAACAAAATTATTGATGTTGAATAATTTAACCATTAAAATGAATTGATTTGAAATTATAAATATACGTGAATTATTTGAAAAGGCCGAGTTAATTCTCATTTCAAATAATTGATCGACGGTTAGAAGTCGAAGATATGAAGACGGTGCAAGACCGATGATCTTCACGTCGAATGGAGGGGTGCTACTGATGCTCATGATAGGAGTAGCTACCTTGAAGGGGCTGAAGTGGTAGCCGTCCGGACGTACTTGTTGATTGTACGGATGTGCGAGGTATAAGGTGCCTCCGGTTTCGTTCAGACCCAGAACGAGCTTGTAAATGGGCTGTGTGTCTGACACTGGATTTTGTTCTGTGCTGATTGATCGCTATTTAGTATATATCTGTTTGGCGGCGGAGAATTTATTCTCTTGCTTAACGCCCTTCTCTGAAACGTATGATCTCAGAGGTTATATATCGATAGAAATCAGTCGCATGGAGTGAATTGCCTGTGTGGCATGCCTAAGTGGCAGATGATCAAGGCTTTTGTTGAAAAGCAAAGTCTTGTGGTTGATGATCAAAGCGCGGCCTGTGTGGCATATCTTTGTGTATAGCGTTAATTCGCGAGGCTCACACCCCGGTATGAACCAGAAACGGGAGAGGATCCAGGGAGAACATGCGTCTCTTTCTAGTTAAAGGTGGTGTTAGTGACCTACCAGCCCTGACATTTATATTACTTTCACATGTGTGATTTTTGGATTTCGAGGTGCCTCAGATATGGAGTCATTTGGATCATTTACGCCCCATAGGGCGGGGAGACGTATTGTTCAGGGTTTTATTTTAATCAGCTATGTGTGGACCGGCCATGTGGCTCCTAGGTGCAGTTGTGGCTGTAGCCTAAGACATGGAGTAGAGCGTCTCGAATTCGGTAAGGACTATCTTTTGCCTTGGTTCATGACAGAAATCCAATTTCCAAATACGACGTCGTGCGGTTTTGATTGTATACCTATATATGGTGACATTGTGGTATAGGGCATTACTGCCATCTATAATTAATACTTATGATTTGAAATTCTTTTTGAAACATATAAACACTAGTAATAATATCAGATGCTTTTGTTTTATTCGTATCAAGCATATTTTGGCCATTATAAGGTAAAACTCTATCCTCCGGTTTGCGTTGCATTGAGTGATGAGAACTGAGTCTTATAATGGCTTCATTTTTATAAAAAGCATTGCGATGTTTAAAAGATTTACTTATTTTAAAGCACTGGCAAACCAATGGAGTAAACCCGTTCCGCGAAAGTGGCGTGGTCCTGTGATTGGCCATATTATAAAATATGTTTAAGTAGATTTCTCATACCAGTTCCATGACTGACTCATAGTTTGTTTCACTTGCAACTCTGATGATTGGCCATATTTTATGTAAAGCTGAACTGTATTTGTACTAAGTATGATCCTATATACTGTGTAACTCTGATGATTATGTTTATCCAGTGTATTCTATTGTACATTATCTGGTGTATTTATTTATTTCTGTTCTGCTGTTATCTGTTTATGTGTTATATTCCAAAGATTACCCTTGCCACCGTGGAACGGGGTTTGGGGTTGTCACAAATGTGGTATCAAAGCTTTGGTTAAGCTTAGTTCTGGAATATAACATATTAACGAATTCGTCAGAAATAGAACCAGTAGAGTTCTAGGACGAATAGCTCATTACAGATAGGATCAGTAAGGTCCTAGTATGGGTATAGCAGAATGAAATACACCTCGATAGACACATTTACATTGAAGTATATGTCTCTATGCTTTAAAATACCTTTTCTGTTGGCCTAACACTTTATCTGCTATTTGCAGACATTGAAAAATGAGTGGTAGAAGTAGAAGAGGTAGGGCAGAACCAGATATTGAGGCTCTATTAATTAAGTATCGAAATGTGGGTGGAGTACTGTTCTCGGGCAATGAATCTATTATTCAAACTCAAGCCTGGATACGCTCTGCTGAGAAATTTTTTGAAGGTTCAAAGCTGTGAGGTGATCAGAAAAGATTACTAGCATCTTGGGCACTTACAGACGAAGCTTTGTTTTTGTGGGATTCGATTATTAAGGATAATCCAGAAGGTAATATTACTTGGGATAGATTTAAAGAGGTTTTCAGTGAAAGATTTATTCCTCCAGAAGCAACCAAGCGGTTGTGTGATGAATTCCATTATCTGATACAAGGAGATATGACCATTCCGGAGTATCATAAGAAATTCAATGAACTTTCTCATTTTGCCCCTCATCTAATTCAAAATCCGAAGAGGAGGAATATGAGGTTTATTAACGGGCTCCAAAGAAAGTACCAAAGTAGTGTAATGGGGCACGTGAAGCTTCCTTTTTCTGAAATGATATACATAGCTTATCAGTATGAAGATCTCCATAAGAAAGGTCTTTTGAACGACGAAGAGGAAGTCAGTTCTAGTAACAAAGAGGAGTCTGAGACTGATAGTCCTGAGGCCAGTACGATGCCTGAGGTCAGTAAGAAGCCCAAAGCCAAGAGGAAAAGGGTTAAATCTGAGAAAGAACCAGTAACGACTGCCACATGCTCTAACTGTAATAAACAAGGGCATTTGTCGATAAATTGCGGACCCTTAAAGAAATAAGGAAAGAAGGGATCTAAATCCGGCAAGAAGGTTCAAGAGATCAGAGAATGCAACATTTGCCATCAGTTTGGTCATGTAAAGCAAGATTGCCAGCTATTAAAGAAAAAGTCTAAAGCCGCACATGTTAATGGAATGGCCAAATAAGCTCAAATCAATAATACGGCAGAAGTTCCAACATCCTCAGCTAGTCAGGAAAGACCAGATGTTTTGGAAGGCACACTTACTGTCAGAGTATTCTATTTAAAGTACTGTTCGAAATAGGTGCATCACAAAGCTTTATTTCGACTAATGTGATTAAGAAATTGAATCTAAAATTAAAGAAGCTCAAAGAACCCATCAGTTCCATAATCCGGTTGGGGGTTCCGTCGATCTTAGTTGGATTTGTAAAGTGCCAGTCTCTTTCTTCCATTATCGATTTCCTTGTACCTTGATCGTCATGAATTTCTCCGAGTTTGATATCATTCTTGGACTGGATTGGCTAACTAAATACGAGGCCGAAGTTAAATGTGCAGAACGAGTAGTTAAAGTTACAATGGAGTTCGCCAATATTGTTATACCATGTGTAGGTCCAAATTCAGACAGAAAAGAATTCTGGTCAGCTCTTGATGTTACTCCCACTGCTATAGGGAATACTCCCGCTGCTATAGAAAATATTTCTGCTTCTATAGAAGATATCCCTGTTGTTAAAAATTATGCGGATGTGTTTTAAGAAGTTGTCAGCTTGCCTCCTTAAATAGAAATTGATTTCAAAATCTCTTTAGTTCCAAATGCAAGGCCAGTAGTTCACGCTATTCGAAGAATGACCTTTAAGGAGAAAGAAGAGTTAGACAGTCAAACTAGACAGCTTGTATGGAAGGGTCTGATCAGACCTAGTTTCTCTGATTGGGGAGCAGCAGTGGTATTTGTCCCGAAGTCAGACGGTACTCTCAGGCTGTGTGTGGATTATCGTGACTTGAATAAGCAGACATTGAAAAACAAATATCATTGTCGCGGATAGATGATTTGTTGGATCGATTGAATGGCGCGTAAGTATTTTCCTGAATGGAGCTAGCTACAGGTTTCCAATAGCTTCGTATTGCCAAAGAGTGTGCTCCTTTGACAACATTCACAGGTCCAGATTTATTCTGTGAGTGGTTAGTAATGCCGTTCGGCTTATGTAACGCTCCAGCATATTTTGTCGATCTAATGAACCAAGTATTCAGAGAAGTATTGAATAAATTTGTTCTGGTTTTCATTGATGATATATTGATCTTCTCTAAGTCAGAAAGCGAACATGAAAAACATTTGGAACAAGAGTTAGAGATTCTGAGAAAGAATGTTTTAAAAGCCAAGTTTTCCAAATGTATATTCTGGCAAGAAGAAGTCAAATTTCTTGGCCACGTCGTGTCAAAACAAGGAAATTCAGTGGATCCCGGTAAAATCACTGCTATTCAGAATTGGAAACAACCTCGTACACCCACAGAAGTCCGAAGTTTTCTCAGATTGGCCAGTTATTATCAGAAATTCATTAAGGATTTTGCGAAGACATCCAGTCCCTTAACAAATCTTACTAAGAAACATTCGAGATTCAACTGGACTCCCGAATGTGAGGCAGCTTTCCAATAGCTGAAATTAAAATTGATGATTGCTCCAGTGCTCACAATTATTGATGGTATCAGGATTTAAAAGTCTGGATCGATGCTTTTAAAGAAGGCCTTGGCGCAGTGTTAATGCAAAGAGGCCAGGTAGTTGCTTATGCTGGCCGTCAATTGAAACCACATGAAAAGAATTATGCAACTCACGATCTTGAATTGTTAGCCATCGTGTTTGCTATGAAAATCTGGAGGCATTATCTATTGGGTGAGAAATTTGAACTATATACTAATCATCAATCATTGAAATATTTATTCACCCAGAAGGATCTGAATATGAGGCAGCAGCATTGGTTAGAATTTCTCGCGGCATATGGTCTTGATATTTTATATACTCCGGGGAAAGCCAATGTTGTGGCTGATGCGTTTAACAGGAAGAATGTGATCATCGCCAGTATTATCATTACACCATCGTTGATTGATAAACTAGTTATTCTTCAGAAAGACGATAGTTTTGTTAAAGAGATAATCAAAAGAATTCAAAAGGGCGAAGTCTCCAGTTTTCAAGTGGATAACGCAGGAGTTCTGAGATTGAAAGGTAGAATTTGTGTTCCCGACAATCTTGAGCTCAAAAGAGAAGTATTGGACGAGTGTCATAAGTCCAAGCTGTGTATCCATCTAGGGGTTAGTAAAATGTATAATGACCTCAAGAGAACTTTCTGTTGGAAGGCGATGAAAAGAGATATCTCTCTATATGTTAGCCGGTGTTCCACCTGTCAGCAAGTCAAAAGCGATCGGCAGAAACTCGTTGGATTGTTGCAACCGTTGAAAATTCCCGGTGGGAAATGGGAACAGATTTCTATGGATTTCATAGATGGTTTGCCCAGAACCAAGAAAGGAAATGACAGTATTTGGGTGATTGTAGATTGTTTCTTGAAGACCGCCCATTTCATACCTGTTAGATCGAATAGAACTGCTCAGAGTCTGGCGCAGATTTATTTTAGAGAAATTGTTAAACTTCATGGAGTTCCCATGAGTATCGTTAGCGATCGTGACCCAATTTTTACTAGTAAATTCTGGGAAGCATTCCAAGCAGAATTGGGAACGAAACTGAACTTGAGCACCGCATATCATCCTCAAACAGATGGTCAAACTAAGAGGGTGAATCGTATTCTAGAAGATTTATTGCGAGCTTGTGTTATTGATTTTGGCGGATCATGGGAAGACCATTTGCATTTGGCTTAGTTCTCATACAACAACGGCTACCAAGCGAGCTTGACAATGTCACCATTCGACGCATTGCATGGTAGACCGTGCCGATCTCCTACTTGTTGGGTAGAACCTGGTAATAGATATGTATTGGGACCCGATATGATTCGCGAAGCTGCAGACAAAGTCGATTTCGTTAAGAAACGATTACTAGTCTCTCAAAGCCGACAGAAGAGCTATGCGGATAAAAGAAGATAAGATATATCATTTTCTGTTGGCGACCACGTGTATTTGAAGGTATCTCCGATGAGAGGAGTAATCCTGTTCGGTAAAAAAGGGAAATTGACGGCCAAATTTATTGGTCAGTTTCCTATTCTGGAACTGATAGGAAATCTCACTTATAGGGTTCAATTGCCTGATTGGTTGCCTGGAGTACATAATATATTTCATGTATCTCAACTTCGAAAGCGTGTTCATGATCCAGACTTGATCATGGAAGAAGCAACGCAATGGGATACAGAAATTACTCCAGAATTGGCTGTGAGAAGAGAGCCACTAAAGACTATTGGCAAAGAAACCAAAGAGCTGAGGAACGAAGAAGCTTCACTTAGTTAAAGTGCAATGGAGTGGAGATCCACGAGATTGTACTTGTAAAACTGAGGAGAGTATTAAGAAAGCCTATCCTAAGTGCAGGGTGGATATCTCTGATTGACTCTGGTGCAAGGTACATTTACCACACTTTGCATTACCATTTTGTTCTCTACTTTTTTGTTGTTTTCTTTTCATGGATATAAACTTTTAATTATATAGTCTGAATGATTTTAAAAGAGTATATGAATTAATTAGTATATTTTTGAAAATTTAAAAACAAATTGATTGTTGTTTGTGTTGTGTGATTGTGGATTTGATTAATTAAATTATTAGAGTGATAACTAATTTAATCAATGGATGAATGGTAAATCTATGCAATTAAATCAAGTATTGAATTGATTTAAAAATAGATAGAAATATATACATGTACATTATATATGTTTGAACAGGTAAATGGATTAGCTGTTGAGTAAAGAATTTATTTGCGTGCCCGACAAATAGGTAAACCTTAATGAGTTAGTTGCGCAATTTTATTATTATATCAACTCATGTGAATGCCATTGGATGCGGAGTGCTGGTTGTTATGTGTGTAATAATAAACGTCGCCATAGGATAGTAACAATTAATTTTGAACTACACTACATGGCATACTTCATGAAGATATGCATACTACATCATATACCACATAAGCATTTGGAGCTTGTGTGACGAGGTTGAAGATTTACCATGTGAGCGAGAGGCTTGTATGGCGATGACTATATATTACAGGTTGAACTGATGACTGATATGGACCATATAAAATGTAACGGTAAATTGCAAGATTAATAAAAAAAACCACATGGGTCTGGAGACGACAATAAACACGTCTCTCTGGTCTTTAAGGCATAAAAACCATTTATAGGGTGACGAGGGTTTATTCTCTGAAGTTATGATCTATACACACTCCCGTGTGGACACCGGAATATATCACTATAAATATGTGCATGCTTATTAGGATTTATTGGGTACCTAATACGGCCCAATAAATTTTCAAACCCCTCCCCGTACAAAGGAGGTTATGGCGAAATTTTTCGAAAATTTAGGGTATTAGCCAAAATTTTGATGAATTTTAAAATTCTTAGAAACTGAAAAGTTGAAGAATGGAAGCCAGAATGAAAGATGAGTTGGTTAATTAAATAACTTTCGACTTCGTTCCTTTTCGGGGACGAAAAGGTTTAAGTGGGGGAGATTGTAACAACCTGGAAAATCTGAGCCAGTTTAAAAATTATAATTTGGCTATTTTAGTGGATTTTAAATATTTAAAATAAATTATTTTAAATAATAATGATGAAAAGTATGTTTGAATCGATGTTTGAAAATAAATATATTTATTTTAAATTATAAACAAGGCCTGAAATGGCGCGGCAGTTTCAAATTTTGAATTCAAATTTTGACTGACTATACCGGGTGCAAAATAAAACGGATTTTAGTGAAACCAAAAATATTTAAATCTGTTTATGATTATCTTTCTAAGAATCTGAAAAATCGAAGTTTCGTAGCGGGGGTCAAAAGTTATGGCCAAATGAATTTTCAGAAAGGTCACTATAGAATTTATATAGCCTGTGAAAATAGCCATTTTGCAAACGACCTCAGAATTCGACGAAACCACTTTTGTTGGATCCGGGATGTCAAAATATTGCTAGGTTTCAAATTCTAGAATTTTTGAAGTTAATATGTGAGCGTGGCGAAGGAAAATGTGTTTGGTTGACTTCTGTTAAATTGGATCGACCAGAAAATGGCCATTTTTCAAACGGTCTTAGAATTCGACGAAACTAGTTTTGTTGGGACCATGTCGTCAAAACATAGCTAGAATTATTTTTTTGGAAATTTTGGGATCAGTATGTGGCCCCGGCAAATTGAAATGTACGTTCAAATCAAATATTGAATGTTTTATATTTTAATTTGAAGAGAAACTGACAGAGACAGTCGAATGGGCCTACGAAACATATCCCATTGAGTTCGGAATGGGGATATTTATCTAGGGACGACAGTCGTTGGGTTTGGATTGGAGTTAGTATGTGAGGAGGGGTATTTTTGTGACTTTAAAAATATATAAATAAAAAAAATACAGCCAATCACTTCATTTCTCTCTCCCCGATAAAAACGTGCTCCACCCTCTCGATCGACGACGACTGTTGCTCCACCTTTCCCGTTCAATTTCCGGCCGCCACGATCATCAAAACCACCTTCTCCTTTAGAGATTTTTGAAGTACTCCTCGTGCTCTTCAAATCCATCTAAACCTGGCCCTCCACTGTGTTGTATTTCGCGAGATCTACCTCCCCAAAGTATCACCGTCGTAGTCGCCATCGTGCCTCCATTTCGACATCGAGTTGGACGAAACCCCAGGCGCCAGAAAGCTCTCTCGGAGCACTACAACTTGGTGAAGTCCGATCGTGCTATAGCGTCGCGGATTGAACGCAAATCAGTGACCTAGTTTCGAACATTTTCTGAGAGGTAACAGCCTTTATTTATTTAAACTATTTATAACACTTTAAAGTGCTAGGGTTTATGATTTTACAACAAAAACCATATCTTTTTGCTATGTGGTCGAAATCCAGTAAAACAAGAGATATTGGACTCGTGCGGACGTCTTCTACATTCTAGAAGAGACCGGATATTTTTCTAAGCCTTCTACAATTTTTGGAGAAGTGGAACCTAATGTGAGATTTCTGAATTATAAACGATATGGAAACAATGATGTATAAATTAAATAGTCGATGTGTGAGTTATATAAGCATTGTACACCTAATGTATAAGCGTTGTATAAGTTGTATGTTCGATGTATAAGTTATATATGCGTTGTAAAAATGATATATGCGTTGAAAAGAATTGAAATGATATTGAAATGAAATCGAAATATAGTTATATACGTATATATATACTCCCCTCGTCTACAGACCATTGACGATATATATTGTTTGTGACATTGTTTGGATTATTGATTGATGTGAAATTTGGTGAATATCATGAATGGTTGATTGGAAATGATTGATTGTGGTTGAAATCCCAATAGGATTAGTATATGGGAAAAAATTTTTGCGTACGAACTAGATATTGAAATCCCCATTGTCAAAAACTGCGAGATTTTAAGGTAGAGCGAGGAGCCGCACTCGGGATGATGCCGGTTTTAACTACCCTGCCGTTATGCTGCCAAAATTTTAAATAATATTCATGTGTTAGAATTATTTTCATGTGTTGAAATTGTATTCATGTGTTGAAACCATATTCATGTGTTGAATAAAAAAAATTGAAAGATAAAAATAACATTTTATCACATATATAGACTATATAAATTGTTCGCGTTTTAAAATAAATTGTTTTAATAATAAAAATCACATTTTTATTATATATATGAATTTTTAAAAATAGTAATATGGGGAAATAAATATCTGTTGGATAAAAATATCATTTTTATCAAATATATGATGTGAATATGGTTTTGAAATCGAAGAATGGATTATATTTATATATATATAATTAAAATAAATCGAATAACGAAGCTACAGTTCGTATTTTGAAATCGTGATTTCAAACGATTAGTGCGGGAGATCCGACCATCGGATTTTCTTGAAACTGAAACCGTTGGGTTCGCTTTGGAAATATCTTTCAAACGACACCAACTTTGTAAAGATCCAACGGTAGGATTGTCTGGAATGTTTAATTCAAATCTGGAGAAAAACAGCGCCAGAATCGTTTATATATATATATAATTAAAATAAACCGAATAACGACGCTACAGTTCTTATTTTGAAATCGTAACTTCAAATGATTGTACCGGGAGATCCGACCGTCGGATTTTCCCAAAACTGGAATCGTTGGATTCGTTTTGAAAATATTTTTCTAATGATATAAAATTTGTGAAGATCCAACGGTTAGATTTTCAGATATGTGTAAGTCAAATCTGAAGAAAAACAGCGCCACGGTCGCGTTATGGCCTGAAGCGTCGTTTGAATGAATTGGCTATTTTTAAATAAATAAAAATAGCGATAAGTCATGATAAAATATTATAAATGATATGGAATGGAAATAAACTGAATTTTCTTGGTTTATCTGATATTTGATGGTTGAATGTGTTTGGCGTGAAAATTACATTAAAGAACAGAATTATTGATGTTGAATAATTTAACCATTTGTAATGACCCGCATTTTTAGCGATATAATAATTAATTGATTTAATTATTTAAAGGTGATTAAAAGGATTTCATGATCGTTGAATTAAATAATAGTGAATATTTAATTAAAATAATAAATTAAATAATATATTTAATTCTGAAATAATCAAAATTCGCTGAAATGGCGATATGGTGTGAACTGGATCATATGTGATATTTCATTCAGTTTAGAATTGAATTAGAATAACGAATATATTATTTGAACGACAGTTTGAACGTATAATTATATTATAATTAAAATCGAGCTTGAAATTGTAACACCCCATATTTCTGTTAACACTAAAGTTACTAATTTAAGAATAACCAATGCTTAATATAATAAATGTGTAAAGGGGAGATGTATCTAATGTGCATACAAATTTAATAATAAATGTGTAAAGGGGGGATGTATCTAATATGCATACAAATTTAATAATAAATGTTAATAATGTACATTAAGAAAGTAATTATGAACATAATTGGCTTCTCTTTAGAACGAATGACTTTGATTAACCTTGGCTTCATCGACGACTCAAATTAACTTGCAATCCTATATAAACAGCCCCCTAGACTCCTTCTCTTTGCACCATTCTTCTCTAACCTTATGCTGCACAAATTCTTGATGGACATGGCTTCTTCTTCTTCCTCTAAATCTAAATAAATAGATTAAAATAAAATATAAATCAAGACGAGGATATGCTGCTCAAGTCTTTCAAGAGAAGATTCAAAACAAGTTAGGATTCAAGTAAAGATTCAACGGCTTCAAGCAACACTATCTTTCTACTCTTTTCTAGATCCAATCAATGTAAGTCGGTTACTTTTTAGATTTGAATGCCTTTTCTATTTGTGACATGAAATTAAAAGAATATAAGAAATATGCCTTATCATTTCATTGAATCTGTGCTTGTTTATGACTTTGAATCTGATTCTTGATTATGGCCTAGAACACATTGTGACTAAATTGCCAATGCTTAAGATTATGACTATGGAACTCTGGCCTTCGAAACCATAAGCCTTTGACTATGAACATAAGCCTTTGACTACGAACATAAGCCTTTGACTAGGAGCATAAACCATTGCCTATGACTATGACAAGGACAATAGTGGATAATTACCTATGATTCATGAACATGATATTATTGCCTAGGATTATGACTGTGAGATTGGATCTAAACTTGATTATCTATTCAGTTTATTCTTAATTATCCTTGGATCTTGATTATGGGAATTTATCTATTAAGTTAGATCTACCCATATACTTGAACCTATGTTATTTATTCAACCCTTTTTATGTCATAATATTATCAGATCTATAGGCCTTCGATGCTTTAATCAATTTATTTAGTGTAATTTGTTAGATCTGTGATTAGTGAATTATCATCTTCTGCCAGTCATTATGTCTATCTTTTCATGGCATTTTGGTTCATTCCCTTTTTATCCACGAATCTAGATTTATCTATAATCTAGGAAGAAATCACGATTACACGAACGATGGGAATACGATTTGGGCAAATCATAAATTTGACTTAAACCTGGTTGTAAACTTGGAAATTGGCATAATGTGGAACATGAACATAATTATGATTGACATAATTTAGAACATGTATTATGGCATGTTTATTAGAACGCAAATTTGAAAATTTGAAATGAATTATGGAATATGTAATTTGACATATTAAATTTAGTATTGGCAAGTAAGCTAAGTTTTAGGTGTAAACGGTAAACTAGAATTATAATTCTAGTCTTGCCATAAACTGTAAATTAGGATGTTAAATCAGATTTGGGTCAATTAAAGTTAATTTGGCATAATAAGTATATTAGCACAAATTTTGAATTTAGTCATAATTATATGTAATTGTCATGTTTAGAATAATCATGGTTAGTGACACTTAATTTGGTATAATTTACATACCAAAAACTATGAATATGATATATAGGGAAAATGGGCCATAATAATAAATGTTGACAATGTACATTAAAAGAGTAATAATGGAATAAGTAAATTAGGGAAAATTTACTTATAGAATTTATCCTAAATGAGAAAAGTAAATTTAGACAATACGAACATGCTTAACCCGAGGTTGGATTGAGTTGTGATGTAAACCTGCCCGGACCCGCCCGGCTGTCCAGTGATCACAACAATACCTATCCAATGTAGGAGGTTAAGGCATTGAGCCCGATAAAGGCCCGAGGTTAGACTGAGTTGTGGCGTAAGACTTCCCGGAACCAACCGGCATACCGGCAGCCACAACAATACCTGTCTAATGTGAGTGGCTGGTGCTTTAATAAGACAATTAAAGTTAAGCTAGAATGGGAGGGTTAAGTCCATAAGAACACTTAACTAACTTAACACAGTTAAGTTAGAACGATAGGGTTAGGTTAACTAGAACACTTAACCAACTTAACATGGTAACAAGACAAGATTTGTAGGGGTTAAGTAACTAAGAAAAACACTTAGCCAATTTAATATGTTAACCAGACTAGAAAGTGGGGGTTAAGTAAATTCAATACACTTAGCCAATTTAACATGTTAACTAGACTAGAGGTTGGGGATAAGTAAAGTTAATACACTTAGCCAATTTAACAAGCTAACTAGACTAGAGGTTGGGGTTAAGTAAATTTAATACACTTAGCCAATTTAATATGTTAGCTGGACTAGACCGTAGGGTTAAGTAAGCTTGAACACTTAACCATCAGAGTGTGATAAATGAATAGGGTTAAGTTAAAAACATGAAGGGACAATACTTAACCATTAGAACATGTTAATCAAACCAATGTTAGGGTTAAGTTAACTAAGGGAACACTTAACCGTTATGACATGTTAGTTAAAACAGATGGGCAAGGTTAAGTTAAAAAGGAACACTTAACAAATACAAGATGAATGGGTAGGGTTAAGTAAATACTTAACCAATATAACTTGATGCTGGTAGGGTTAAGTCAACGTGAATTACTGGTAACACTTAACCAGTTTAACATGACAAATGAATAGGTTAAGTTAACTTGTATCGACTAATGGCACTTAACCAATCCAACTTGACGAGAAAAGAGAACTAAGTAGTAAACCTTAGTTAAAAGGACTAAGTGGTAAACCTTAGTTAAGAAAACGACGATTCAGGAAACCAAGTGGTAAACCTTAGTTAGGAAAACTAAGTAGTAATCCTTAGTATAACACGAGGAGGAGCGAACGATCTTAAAGAAGGCTCCAACGAATTGGGTTACGAAGCCCGAGGCTTCGAGGGGACGTGAGGGTACTCTTGGTATCCCTCTGTGAGGCGGCAAATGATCCTCCTGGGCTCACAGAGGTTAAGGTCTGCGTTAGGAGAACCAAGGGTATGCCTTGGTTGCAATATAAGGCAACCTAAAGACTTGGATGGACCAGCGTGATTCGGCGGGACAAATGGCCCTGTGATAGCGACCCGTCGTCTACCTACCATCTTGAGTCAATCGAGATACGGAAAGACGGAGAACTCCAAAAGACCATATACTTGCTATCTAGTTATGGGTGCGGATGGCCATAGGTTAGTGGGGCATAGGGGGGCCTGCGTATAGCTCTCATTTTTCAAGGTGTGCCTTTCAATAGTTGAGGGAGGGGTCAAGTGGGATCATAGCCACTGGAAAAAAAAACAGACCTTAGCATCTGCATCGGCAGATAACTTAAAGCTCCCGACCGAGTTCCGTGTTTCTTGATTTGCCCTGCCACGAGACTCGGGTCGCACATATAGAGGACATGTGCATCTAGACAGCGATAACGATTCACGACACATATGTGGGGAAAGTCTAGGAACATATACCGCTCTAGGTAGTGTGTCATAGACTAGGGGCATTGTTCGACAGGTAGCGTAATCCCTAGTTGGACCTAGGTGGCATAAACCCTGAATCTGTGAAGCATTAGACAAGCCGCGTAAACCCGAGTGGAATCTAGGAAGTACTTTGATATAAAACCCTAGATTAGATCTAGGTAATAAATACTAAATGTATGCCTAAAGGAAACCACAATTACTGGGATTGGGATTGCGTTATCATTTTAAACAGATTACTAGGTTGGACACTAGAAAGGTAGTGCAGAGACATAGAAACCATAATAACAGGTTAATAGCGAAGCGGAGAAAGTATTAAAGCATATCCAGTTTATCTTGTCTTAGCATATCTTGTGTTAATATTATCCTATCTTGTTGGCCCTATCATCATGGTATTGTCTTGTATTCAGTTAATTCATATCGTTTTGTTTTTCCTTGTTCACATGCTAGAAGTAACTGAACTTACCAGACTTTATGTCTGACCCGGTTTTCTTTCGTCTTCTTTTCTTCCGTTCCCCCTAGGTAGTTAAGGAGGGAATAGTATAGCTCAGGTTAGATTGGACCGTCACTCTTCCCAAGCTCGAAGATTCTTTGACAAAGTGCTTTGGACTCTCTTTTTATGCTGCTATGGCTGGCTTATGCTACATTGGGGAATATAAATGTTATTTTATGCTTCTTTATTTTGTAAGACAGATGATATTCTGATATTGGAAAACAATTGTTGTACAAACTATTTTATCAATAAAGTAAAGTTTTATTTTCCGCTGTTTTAATTTTGTCTGTCTTGTAATTTATCTGCATCTTTTACCCTAAATGCTCCACAGAACTTAGTTTATTCCCTTTTGAGTGACACTAAAGGATGTGGGGTGTTACACTTGGTATCAGAGCTGAAGGTTACCAGATCAGATAAAAGATTTGAAAAAATTTATTATTTTCAAACAGTTTTAAAAGAAGCATTTTCAAAAGAAAAGTTTTGTTTTAAAGGCATATTCCCCAAAAGTCATACGCACTATCTTCTAATTCTCTGTTTGAATTCTTGTCCCCTTCTTTCTTGAGTCTCTGGGGCTCCTGGCTTTCTGGGAGGTAACCTCATCGAAGGGCGAAGTAGTGCCCGACTTCCATCTATAACCGTAGTAGTTTCACCTACGGCTAGTTTTCTTTCAGGCTTAGTAGGGTTTTCTGTACGATGGAGGCAGCTTTCGAGAGATATGTCAACATGATTACACACGAAAGAGGACGAGGAGTTTGGCTAAGGAGCATAACCTAAGGATGAGGAATTCATGGATGTAGACTTGGCTCACGAAGGAAGGGATTATAAAACCTAAGACAAGAGGAAGTATCTTTACTATGGCAGAATAGGGCATATAATTAAGAACAAAGGACAAGATTTTCAGAAGGGCAAGTACATGCTTTCACCACTAAGCGTACCTAGGAGAAAGGTAGTAAAGTTCTGTTGGAAGAGTCTAGCTTTTCTGTTTGTACTCTTTCTTTTGGTTTTAGCACTTCGCATTTGTTCATATTTGCTTCCATAGTTGAGTCTCTGCACCTTAGTACTTGTATAGTAAAAGATCCCAACTAGTGCTCAAGTGTTTGGTTGTTTTGCTTAGATCATCTCACGTAGATCGTCCAAATTCGGAGGAGACATTCCTCCGGTGCTTGTCTAATATTGGTTTAGGCCTTTGGGGCTTATACTTGAGTGATGTCGAGTTCGACTAGGATGGTTTGCTTGAGAGATGAATAGTTGTGGTAGGCGCTCTATATAGAGAAGGACTAAAGAGGCAAAAAGTACGCAGTGACCTTTTGACCCTCATAGTTATGGCATGATGGATAAGCTAAGAGGAGAGACCTCTTATCACCCTAATATATACACTCAGTATCATGGTTGACATTTGTTTATTTTGGAAATGGAGGTCAAGAAACTTCGCAATCGTGATGTTGAATCTGTTAAGGTACAGTTGAGTGAAGCTCAAGAAGACGTGATACGGGAGATTGAAGATAAGGCATACGTGCCTCATACTCTTTTTCTTAAGGGTACATCCTTAATTCCTTTTTTTTTAGGAATTCTATGCATACTAATTTCTAGCTTTTAAGGTATATCCTCTAGGACGTATCATCGATCCTTAGGTAGAAACCCTTTTGGATGTAAACATGTATTTGAAACATGTTATGGTTGATGGTTGCGAATGGTTGCTAGTGGTTGCTCGTGAATGCATATACACACATATCAGGCACTAGATCAGCTCAGACGCCTTCATATTTCATTTACATATATGTATTTGTTTATGAATTGAACTTAATGTGTTATCATATGGATGTCGCATTTGAGTGAATGATTGTGCACTCATATAGAAATAATATGTATCATTAGGATTTGCATACATATTGGACGCATGGCACTGACATGATTTGCATTAAGGAGGTCAACTGAATCAGTAGACTGCCTGATTTTGCATTAGATAAATACATGTACACACACTATGCATATGAACATACAAGCATTAGAAGTCTTTAAGGACAATGGATGCCTGTGTTTGATGGTTGAGTAGATGGATGATTGGATGGTAGGATTTACATTCTTCTTGACTTGAAGATTTCGAGGTCGAAATCCTTTAAGGAGGGGAGAATGTAACACCCCGTATTTTTGTTAACACTAAAGTTACTAGTTTAAGAATAATCAATGCTTAATATAATAAATGTGTAAAGGGGAGATGTATCTAATGTGCATACAAATTTAATAATAAATGTGTAAAGGGGGGGATGTATCTAATGTGCATACAAATTTAATAATAAATGTTAATAATGTACATTAAGAAAGTAAATGTGAACATAATTGGATTCTCTTTAGAATGGATGGCTTTGATTAACCTTGGCTTCATCGACGGCTCAAATTAACTTGCAATCCTATATAAACAGCCCCTAGTCTCCTTCTCTTTGCACCATTCTTCTCTAACCTTATGCTACACAAATTCTTGATGGACATGGCTTCTTCTTCTTCCTCTAAATATAAATAAATAGATTAAAATAAAATATAAATCAAGACGAGGATATGCTGCTCAAGTCTTTCAAGAGAAGATTCAAAACAAGTTAGGATTCAAGTAAAGATTCAACGGCTTCAAGCAACGCTATCTTTCTATTCTTTTCTAGATCCAATCAATGTAAGTCGGTTATTTTTGGATTTGAACACCTTTTCTATTTGTGACATGAAATTAAAAGAATATAAGAAATATGCCTTATCATTTCATTGAATCTATGCTTGTTTATGACTTTGAATCTGATTCTTGATTATGGCCTAGAACACATTGTGACTAAATTACCAATGCTTAAGATTATGACTATGGAACGGTGGCCTTCGAAACCATAAGCCTTTGACTATGAACATAAGCCTTTGACTACGAACATAAGCCTTTGACTAGGAGCATAAACCAATGCCTATGACTATGACAAGGACAATAGTGGATAATTACCTATGATTCATGAACATGATATCATTGCCTAGGATTATGACTGTGAGATTGGATCTAAACTTGATTATCTATTCAGTTTATTCTTAATTATCCTTGGATCTTGATTATGGGAATTTATCTATTAAGTTAGATATACCCATATACTTGAACCTATGTTATTTGTTCAACCCTTTTTATGTCATAATATTATCAGATCTATAGGCCTTCGATGCTTTAATCAATTTATTCAGTGTAATTTGTTAGATCTGTGATTAGTGAATTATCATCTTCTGCCAGTCATTATGTCTATCTTTTCATGGCATTTTGGTTCATTCCCTTTTTATCCACGAATCTAGATTTATCTATAATCTAGGAAGAAATCACGATTACACGATCGATGGGAATACGATTTGGGCAAATCATAAATTTGACTTAAACCTGGTTATAAACTTGGAAATTGGCATAATGTGGAATTTGATCATAATTATGATTGACATAATTTAGAACATGTATTATGGCATGTTTATTAGAACACAAATTTGAAAATTTGACATGAATTATGGAATATGTAATTTGACATATTAAATTTAGTATTGGCAAGTAAGCTAAGTTTTAGGCGTAAACGGTAAACTAGAATAATAATTCTAGTCTTGCCATAAACTGTAAATTAGGATGTTAAATCAGAATTGGGTCAATTAAATTTAATTTGGCATAATAAGTATATTAGCACAAATTTTGAATTTAGTCATAATTGTGAGTAATTGTCATGTTTAGAATAATCAGGGTTAGTGACACTTAATTTGGTATAATTTACATACCAAAAACTATAAATATGATATATAGGGAAAATGGGCCATAATAATAAATGTTGACAATGTACATTAAAAGAGTAATAGTGGAATAAGTAAATTAGGGAAAATTTACTTATAGAATTTATCCTAAATGAGAAAAGTAAATTTAGACAATACGAACATGCTTAACCCGAGGTTGGATTGAGTTGGGATGTAAACATGCCCGGACCCGCCCGGTTGTCCAGTGATCACAACAATACCTATCCAATGTGGGAGGTTAAGGCATTGAGCCCGATAAAGGCCCGAGGTTAGACTGAGTTGTGGCGTAAGACTGCCCGTAACCCACCGGCATACCGGCAGCCACAACAATACCTGTCTAATGTGAGTGTTTGGTGCTTTAATAAGACAATTAAAGTTAAGCTAGAATGGGAGGGTTAAGTCCATAAGAACACTTAACCAACTTAACACGGTTAATTTAGAACGATAGGGTTAAGTTAACTAGAATACTTAACCAACTTAAAATGGTAACAAGACAAGATTTGTAGGGGTTAAGTAACTAAGAAAAACACTTAGCCAATTTAATATGTTAACCAGACTAGAAAGTGGGGGTTAAGTAAATTCAATACACTTAGCCAATTTAACATGTTAACTAGACTAGAGGTTGGGGATAAGTAAAGTTAATACACTTAGCCAATTTAACATGCTAACTATACTAGAGGTTGGGGTTATGTAAATTTAATACACTTGGCCAATTTAATATGTTAGCTGGACTAGACCGTAGGGTTAAGTAAGCTTGAACACTTAACCATCAGAGTGTGATAAATGTATAGGGTTAAGTTAAAAACATGAAGGGACAATACTTAACCATTAGAATATGTTAATCAAACCAATGTTAGGGTTAAGTTAACTAAAGGAACACTTAACCGTTATGACATGTTAGTTAAAACAGATGGGCAAGGTTAAGTTAAAAAGGAACACTTAACAAATACAAGATGAATGGGTAGGGTTAGGTAAATACTTAACCAATATAACTTGATGCTGGTAGGGTTAAGTCAACGTGTATTACTGGTAACACTTAACCGGTTTAACATGACAAATGAATAGGTTAAGTTAACTTGTATCGACTAATGAAACTTAATCAATCCAACTTGACGAGAAAAGAGAACTAAGTAGTAAACCTTAGTTAAAAGGACTAAGTGGTAAACCTTAGTTAAGAAAACGATGATTCAGGAAACCAAGTGGTAAACCTTAGTTAGGAAAACTAAGTAGTAATCCTTAGTATAGCACGAGGAGGTGCGAACGATCTTAAAGAAGGCTCCAACGAATTGGGTTACGAAGCCCGAGGCTTCAAGGGGACGTGAGGGTACTCTTGGTATCCCTCTGTGAGGCGGAAGATGATCCTCCTGGGCTCACAGAGGTTAAGGTCTGCGTTAGGAGAACCAAGGGTATGCCTTGGTTGCAATATAAGGCAACCTAAAGACTAGGATGGACCAGCGTGATTCGGCGTAAACCCTGAATCTATGAAGCATTAGATAAGCCGCGTAAACCCGAGTGGAATCTAGGAAGTACTTTGATATAAAACCCTAGATTAGATCTAGGTAATAAATAATAAATGTACGCCTAAAGGCAACCACAATTACTAGGATTGGGATCGCGTTATCATTTTAGACAGATTACTACGTGGGACACTAGATAGGTGGTGCAGAGACATAGAAACCATAATAACAGGTTAATAGCGAAGCGGAGAAGGTATTAAAGCATATCCAGTTTATCTTGTCTTAGCATATCTTGTGTTAATCTTATCCTATCTTGTTGGCCCTATCATCATGGTATTGTCTTGTATTCAGTTAATTCATGTTGTTTTGTTTTTCTAAGTAACTGAACTTACCAGACTTTATGTCTGACCCAGTTTTCTTTCGTCTTCTTTTCTTCCATTTCCCCCCCAGGTAGTTGAGGAGGGAATAGTATATCTCAGGTTAGATTGGACCGTCACTCTTCCCAAGCTCGAAGATTCTTTGACAAAGTGCTTTGGATTCTCTTTTTCTGCTGCTATGGCTGGCTTATGCTACATTGGGGAATATAAATGTTATTTTATGCTTCTTTATTTTTGTAAGATAGATGATACTCTGATATTGGAAAACAATTGTTGTACAAACTATTTTATCAATAAAGTAAAGTCTTATTTTTCGCTGTTTTAATTTTGTCTGTCTTGTAATTTATCTTTAACTTAATGTACATGATTCGTTTTAAGCCGGATTTCTGTGAAACAAGAAATATGTGGAGCTGGTGGAGTATATCTTTCTAGTGGAAGAGAAAAATCGAGACTTTGTCGTGTAGATTTTGATTTATGTCTAAACCAAATTTTAGAAAAGTCGCTGTGGAATTCCTTTGAAATTTATAATATTTATTTATATTTATATAAGGAATTTCATTATAAATCGAATATTGATTTAAAGCGGGATTTGAAATATTGAGCTGAAATTCATATAGGAATATTCTAGAGCAGTATGATATTTAATTGTGGATATATACGATAATATTTATTTATAAATATTAAATTTAATTGTTTTTAAATATATTTATATGTTTAAAAGGGTTATTTAAGGCTTTAAAAATAGCCAGTTTTGCAAACGACCTCAAAATTCGATGAAACTAATTTTGTTGGGTCCACAATATTAAATTATTGTTATATTCCAAATTCCGTGATTTTTAGAGTCACTGTGTGGTCGTACGGATTTTTTGAGTGGAAAACAGTTGGTATTTTGACAGTTAAAAATACACTGTGAGCATACGATGTCGGAATTCGACGAAACCAGTTTTGTTGGGACCGCAACACCAAACTCTAGTTGCATGTCCAGTTTCGTGATTTTTAAGTATCATGTGTAAGCACATAGATTTTTAGAAGACAAATAAATGAGATATTTGCTAATTAAAAATCTAAAATAATTAATAAAATAAAAATAAAAATGTGTGTGAACATAAAAAGGCCACACCTTGCTGTGTTTCAACCACCAGTTATGTGTGGTTTCAAACTGATAGATGTAGAAGAAACAAATCCATACAAAGCAAATTAATATCCTATAAATATACCCCTCATACTTCTTCTAACCTAGACTTTTTCTCCTTTGGTCAAAAAAACATTCCGCCGCTTACTAGTTCTCTCAGCAAAAACCATCGCGAGTTCAAAAATTAGTAGAAATAAAAAACAAATACTATAAATCCAAAGGATTGTTTATTCAAATTCCTACAAATCTGTGCTTCGATCTGGTATGCTTAGCCAAGTTTTCGATACCCATGTTTTTGTTCGACATCGGTTACAGACATCAGCTAGGGTTGGGGAAATCTAAAAATATGGTTGTTGATTCATAGAATTAAGTTGATAATTGGGTTTGAAACATGAAGACGAGTCTGTGGTTGGAGTTATAGAGGTTTCGGTGATAGCTGTTGTCGCAGGTGGTACTGTAGGAGCAGTTTCTAGGTCAACGTCGGATTTTGAGGTATGAGTGCAAGTGGGAGGATGAGAATATCAAGTTGAAGAGGAGATTGTGATGAGAATTTTGATAGTTTTAGTTTTGATTTATGATGAAGGATGGAGGAGTGGTTGTGGGTGGAAGTCACGGCTTGTTGGAGTTTTGCTTGCGCTGTGTATATTGAGATTGGGGAAGAAAGACATCGGGTTGGTTTTGTGGGGAAGCAGATGGGCCAAGAAAGGGTAAAGCACAATGAATTTAAGTGGTTTCGTTTTAAATTTGATTTAAAATATACGTAAACTTGTATTTATAATATCATGGCCTTACGGTGTCGGATTTACGAAAGGTCTGATCCGTTAGGATCGTATGGACGAGAGCTCCACAATGGAACTGACTGGAAGTGGATTGAAGCTCGTTTGAATTTATGGAGAAATAAATTGTTTGATTCAAATCAAACAAACAGTTTAACGTTCTTTAACGATGAACTGCCAATGTGACTAAATCTCACTAACTCTGAACAGTTTATAATTTCATGTTGTATTTTTAGAACTGTTAAATATTGGCTGATTGACTGTGTGTTGGCCGTTTGATTGAACTGCAAGTCAGTTAGTTGAATTTCTATATTGATTCTGTTTATCAGAATATATCATATGAAACTGAAAGTGATGTTAATTTTATTATGTAACATATGTGGATGCAGGGAAACATATTGGAGGAATCCGACTAGATTCCTCAACAGCTATTTTATTATTTTCATATGTTGTGATATATGACGTGGTTTATAATATGTTGTTGATTTTATGTGTATGAACGATATTTGACATCATGACTTGATATGTTAAACACCATAACACACCGAAATGTGAAAAAGGGGAATTTTCAAATGGTATTTGAAAATAAAATATTTATAAAATCAAAAGGGTTTTGTAAATGAAATGTTTATAAATGAAATACTTATAAATGAAATGTTTATAAATGAAATGTTTATAAACGAAATGTTTATAAATGAAATATTTATAAATGAAATATTTATAAATAGAAATCTTTATATGTGAAATTATATAGAAAGGGGAAATCTTTATAAATGAAATATTTATAAAGAAAAGGGACTATTTATAAAATCATAAGATCTTATAAATGAGATATTTATTGGCTAAATAAATAGGAGATGTTAAACGAGATACTTATTTGTTAAGTAAATAAGTTATAAAAGAGATATGACTTAGGAAACAAAATAAGTTTTTAAAAGGATTATTTATTTGTTAAATAAATAGAATAAGAAAAGGAGATATTTATTTGTTAAATAAATAAGATAAGATATAAGGAATATTTATTTAGAAAATAAATAAGATATTAATAAAGGAAATACTTAGGATAAAGAAATAAGGTTAATAAAGGAATTACTTGGAAATAGAACCAAAAAAGGAATTATTTGCAAACCATTGGCAAATAGAATTTGAAAAGGAAATATTTGTAAACCATTTACAAATAGGATTAAAAAGGAAATGTGGGTAAAGGCATTTAGGAAACAAATAGATTGTAAAGGAAATATTTATCTTTGGATAAATAGACATATATAAGTCTGAACTTATATATGAAGAAGTAAACAGATAAAAGGAGCAGATTGGTTTATAAATGATATTCATAAATTAAGTTAAATATTTATCATTTAGATAAATAGAATATATAAGTCAGGACTTATATAAATAAGAAAAAAACGATTTCAACATCGATGTTTGAAACTGAATAAGGACAAAGGGTTAATCAGTTAGGGTTAGAGTCAATCAACCGTAGAGTTAAACCAGTTAGAGTTAATCAGTTAGAGTTAAACCAGTTAGAGTTAACTAGTTAGAGTTAATCAGTTAAAGTTAAACCAGTTAGAGTTAATCAGTAAGAGTTAATCGATAGAGTTAAATCGAACTAGAGTTATTCGAAAGGAGTAAATCGAATGTAGTTTATTCGAACAGAATTAAAGGAGTAAATCGAATATAGTTATTCGAATAGAATTAAAGGAGTAAATCGAATGTAGTTTATTCGAATAGAATTAAAAGAGTTAATCGAATATAGTTTATTCGAATAGAATTACAGAAGTAAATCGAATATAGTTATTCGAATAGAATTAAAAGAGTAAATCGAATATAGTTTATTCAAATAGAGTTAAAGGAGTAATCAAATATAGTTTATTCGAAAGGAGTTAAGTAAGGAGTTAAGTGAAAAGAGTTAATCGATTAGAGTTAAATAAATATAGTTAATCGAATGTAGTTTATTCGAAGAAAGATTTTCAAATCTAGTTATTCGTAAGAGAGATTATCAAATATAGTTATTTGAAGGGAGGAGTTATCGAATAGAGATTTATTCGAACGAGAATTATGTAAGAAAGTTTGTTAAAGTTTAAAAGATAAACTTTGATCAATTCGAAGTTAAAACGTTGTTCAATTAAGGTCTGAGAGGTAATTATACCCCAACTTGATTGACGTCCTTCTTAACTAAGGAATGGTAAGGTTTGATCATAAAGGAGTTTTGGAAATGTTTTCCAAACGAGAAATCAGAAATGTTTTCTGATAATATAAAATGAGAATTTAGAATATATAGAAACAGGAGATAAGTAAATTAATGAACTAAAGAGATAAATATTAAATGATGATTGATCGATATAATTTCCATCTGGAAATAATATCGTTGTTTGCACACTATTTTTCTTTGATGGTTAAATCACAGACTATCGAAGTTTTCACCATTTTAACGTTGTTAATATGGAGAGACCGGTTGGATTATTATCAAAAGAACAACTCTGTATTGGCATAAGCGTTGCAAATCATATATGCCAGAGATAATTGAAGACGAAGTAAAGTGCAAGGGCTATTGTATAAGTCTTAGATAACAGTACCTAAGATGGATGTATTGAATAGTGCCTTCGGTTCATCCTGTTCCTGGATGACTTGTATGGATGAATGTCTGACAGAGTATTTCCAGAATGATCACGTACATTGATTTCTTCAACCGTACCAAGAGTGGAAGCGGAGAAGGAAACTTCTTTAGCTAACACGTAATGTACTGTTGTAGACGTAAATTAGTGATTTTCGATGGATCTGAAAATGTGGAATTCGAAGTGAATCTGATGTGATGATAAAGCGTAACCTCAAGCCTCAACAATTGGTAAATGACAGAAATCGGGCAGGTAGCATGGCTATGTTGGTCGCACCTATTAGGGTGTATAATCACCTGATCTAGAGTTTCAATTACTTCTAAAAATCTATTGTTGATGCTGTCCCATTCGGGAAACGGTTGCTGATCCCAACCGTTGGTGATATACATTCGATATACTCAAGTGAAATGAGTGGTCGGTCATTGTGACGAACCCAAACCCCGTACTGACGGTGGCAAGGGTAATCTTTGGAATATAACACATAAACAGATAACAGAAGAACAGAAATAAATAAATACACCAGATAATGCACAATTAATACACTGGATAAACATAATCATCAGAGTTACGTAGTATACAGGATCATACTTAGTACAAATACAGTTCAGCTATACATAAATGTCTACAGCGGAAAACAAACATAATATGTACAACAGGAGCTGAAAAGCATAAAAAGAGATAAATGATAGAATCCATCTTCAGCTCCAGCTATCCAGAAAGAGCCTGCTAAAACCTGAATACAAGGCTACCCATGTAGAAAAAGGGGCACCCGAGTTTGCAAGTGAAACAAACTACGAGTCAGTCATGGGACTGGTATGAGAAATATACTTAACACATTTTATAATACGGCTAATCACAGGACCACGCCACTTTCGCGGAACGGGTTTACTCCATTGGATTGCCAGTGCTTTAAAACAAGTAAATCTTTTAAACATCGCAATGCTTTATATAAAAATGAAGCCATTATAAGACTCAGTTCCCGTCACACAATGCAACGCAAACCAGAGGATAGAGTTTTTTACCTTATAATGGCCAAAATATGCTTGATATGAATAAAACTAAAGTATTTGATATTATTACTAGTGTTCATACGTTTCAAAAATAATTTCAAATCATAAGTATCAATCATAGACGACATGAGCGTCCCATGCCACTATGTCGCCAAATATAGATTTACAATCAAAACCGCATAATGTCGTATTTGGAAATTGGATTTCGGTCATGAACCAAGGCAAAAGATAGTCCTTACCGTCTTCGAGACTGTCTAGCCCGAGCCTCAGGACCCAGACACAGGTGAGCCTTTGGATCATCAGGGTCGGTCCATCGATGTGGATTAAAATGCCTAAACACTAAGTTTCCCCACCCTTTGGGGCGTAAATGAGCCAACGAATGACTCCATCGGTCCCGGATCGATCGATATATCTGAGGCGCCTCGCAACAGCAACAACCACATATCTGAAAATAATATAAATGTCAGTCAGTTTAAGCACTGACACCACCTCTTGCTAGAATGAAACACATGTCCTCCCTGATGTCCTCCCCCGTTTCTGGTTCATACCGGGTTGTGAGGCTCGCGAATTCACGTTATACACAAAGCTATGCCATACAGTACGTGCTTTGATCATCAACCACAAGAATTTGCCTTTCAACAGAAGCCTTGGTTACTGCATCTTAGCATGCCACACAGGCAATTCACACCATGTAACTGATGGCTATCAATCACAACGAATGAATTCCAATGTCAAACACACAGTCCATTTACAAGTCCGTTCTGGGTCTGAACAAAACCGGAGGCACTATATACCTCGCATACCCATCGATCTCCACGTACGTCTGGACGATCACCACTCATTATCCATATTTCGGGATGCCTCCCAATCAGGACATCAGTTATCATCCAACCGAGGTGAAGATCTCCGGTCTTCAACCACCATCTCCATCATCGACTTCTTATCGTTGATTCAGTTATTCAGAATGGGATAAACCCGGTCTTTCTGAGCAACTCGCGTATATAATGAACAAGTGCTACACAAACACAACATACGCCTTATTCCAATTCATCAGTCACTAACCGTAAATCAGTAAGAGAACAATTTCCCAAATATTAACCCCGAAGGCTGAAACCAACATCAGATCAAAACCCAGGAAACCATTCGACTTAGCTAACCTTCAGTTAGTTTCTAAATTTCACATTCCATATCGTTTATAATATTTTATAATGATTTATCGCTATTTTTATTTATTTAAAAATAGCCAATTTATTTAAAAACGCTTCAGGCCATAACGCGGCCGTGGCGCTGTTTTTCTTTAGATTTGATTTACACATATCTGAAAATCTAACCATTGGATCTTCACAAATTTTATATCATTAGAAAGATCTTTTCAAAACGAATCCAACGGTTTCAGTTTTGGGAAAATCCGTCGGTCGGATCTTCCGGTACACTCGTTTGAAATTTCGATTTCAAAATACGAACTGCAGCAACGTTATGCGATTTAATTTAATTATATATATATATATATAATCGATTCTGGCGCTGTTTTTCTTTAGATTTGAATTAAACATTCCAGACAATCCAACCGTTGGATCTTCACAAAGTTGGTGTCGTTGGAAAGATATTTCCAAAGCGAACCCAACGGTTTCGGTTTGGGGAAAATCCGATGGTCGGACCTCCTGCACTAATCGTTTGAAATCACGGTTTCAAAACATGAACTCCAGCTTCGTTATTCGATTTATTTTAATTATATATATATAATCTGTTCTTCGATTTCAAAACCATATTCTTTTCATACATTTGATAAAAATGATATTTTTATCCAATAGACATTTATTTCAACACTTCACTATTTTTAACTATTCATGTATATAATAAAAATGTGATTTTTAATATAAAACAATTTATTTCAAAACATGACTATTTTATATAGTTTATATAGATGATAAAAATATGATTTTTATTATAAAGCAATTTATTTCAAACACGAATACCATTCAACACATGAATTTCTATTCAACGAATGACTTTCTATTCAACACATGAATGTTTTCTATAGTTTGGATATATAAAATAAAAATGTGATTTTTATTGTTAAAACAATTTATTTAAAACACGAATACCATTCAACACATGAATTTCTATTCAACGAATGAATTTCTATTCAACACATGAATGTTTTCTATTGTTCGTATATATAAAATAAAAATGTGATTTTTTTATTGTTAAAAAAATTTATTTAAAACACGAATACCATTCAACACATGAATTTCTATTCAACGAATGAATTTCTATTCAACACATGAATGTTTTCTATAGTTCGTATATATAAAATAAAAATGTGATTTTCATTGTTAAAACAATTTATTTAAAACACGAATACCATTCAACACATGAATTTCTATTCAACGAATGAATTTCTATTCAACACATGAATGTTTTCTATTCAACACACGAATATAGTTTCAACACATGAAAATAATTCTAACACATGAATATTATTCAAAATTTCGGCAGCATAACGGTAGGGTAATTTAAACCGGGGCCGTCCCTAGTACGGCTCCTCACTCTAGCTTAAAGCCTCGCAACTTTTGACAATGGGGATTTCATGCATCTAGTTCGCACGCAGGCGGCATGTATATTTTTTTCTTTCTTTTCCACAAACTAATACTATGTGGTTTCAACCAAATAATTCTCAACCACAAACGGGTATTTTTCAACCATAATCAATCAATTTCAACCACAAACAATCAATTTCAACCATTCGCTGTCAACCAATTTTCACACCAATCCCAACCAAAAAATATCGTCCATGGTTTGTGGACGAGGGGAGTATACATATATATATATAAGTATATTTCACTTCTATTCAACACATATATAATTTTTTACAATGAATATATAACTTATACATCGAATGTACAACTTATACAACACTTATACATGAGGTGTACAACGCTTATATAACTCATACATCGACTATATAATCTATACATCGTCGTTTTCTATATGGTTTATAATTTAGAAATCTCACATTGGGTTCCACTCCACCAATAATAGCAGAAGACTCAGAAAAATATCCGGTCTCTTCTAGAATGTAGAAGACGTCCGCACGAGTCCACTGTTTCCTGTTTCATCGAATTTCGTCAAGAAACGAAAAAGATATGATTTTTACAGTGAAATCAAAGCGCTTTAAAGTGCTATTAAATAGTTTATTATAATTTAAACCGTATACCTCTTTGAAATGTTCAAATCTAGGTCGTCTATTTTCTTTGAATCTGAAGCACTTGAACGCGATCGGCTTGTTCCACATTGACGGGCTAGGAGAGGCGCACCACCTCCTGGAAGCGTAGCCAACTCGCACCTACGATGGAGGAGAATCGGCGGCTTGAACGTCACCACTTCCTGGGCGCGATTCTCGAGATAGACTCGACGAGGAGGAGCGCCACTTATACGGATTTGAAGAGGAGGGTGGGATCTTCAAAAAGTTCAACTGGGGCGTTTGATAATGGTGCGTGGATTGGAAGATATCGAGGAGAGAAGGTTTGAAGGCCTTTCCGTCGTCGCGATTCGTATATCGAGGAGAGAGAAGGTCAGGTGTCGAGTATTGATTGGCTGAGGGGATTTTTTATATTTATACATTTTTAAATTTCTAAAATACACCTTATCTCCTACGAACTCCAATCCAAACCCAACGACTGTCGTCCCTAGCTAAATACCCCCATTCCGAACACAATGGGATATGTTTCGAAGGCCCATTCGACTATTTCAGTCAGTTTTTCTTCAAATTAAAATATAAAACATTCAATATTTGATTTGAACGTACATTTCAATTTGCTGGGGCCAGATATTGATTCTAAAAATTCCGAAAAATAAACCTAGCTATGTTTTGACGATACGGTCCTAACAAGACTAGTTTCGTCGAATTCTGAGACGGTTTGAAAAATGGCATTTTTCTGGTCGATCCAATTTAACAGAAATCGATCAAACACATTTTCCTTTGCCACGCTCACATACTAGCTTCAAAAATTATGAAATTTGAAACCTTGCAATAATTTGACATCCTGGATCCAACAAAAGTGGTTTCATCGAATTCTGAGGTCGTTAGCAAAATGGCCATTTTCACGGGCTATATAAACTCTGTAGCGACCTTTCTGAAAATTCATTTAGCCGTAACTTTTGCTTCCCGCTATGAAATTTCAATTTTTCAGATTCGTTAGAAAGATATTCACTAACAGATTTAAATATTTTTGGTTTCACTAAAATCCGTTTTGTTTTGCACCCGGTACAGCCAGTCAAAGTTTGAATTCAAATTTTGAAACTACCGCGCCATTTCAGGCCTTGTTTATAATTAGAAATAATTATATTCATTTTCAAATGTCGATTCAAACTTACTTTTCATCGTTATTATTTAAAATATTTATTTTAAATATTTTAAATTCACTAAAAAGCCAAATTAAAATTTTCAAACTGGTTCTTTTCCAGGTTGTTACAATCTCCCCCACTTAAAACTATTCATCCCCGAAAAGGAACAAAGTCGAAAGTGGTTTGATTAATCAACTCTACTTTCAATCTAGCTTCCATTCTCCAACTTTTCAGTTTCTGAGAATTTTCTAATTCTTCAAAAATTTGGCTAACACCCTAAATTTTTGAAAAATTTCGCCATAACCTCCTTTGTACGGGGAGGGGTTTCGAAATTTATTGGGTCGTATAAGGTACCCAATAAATCCTAATAAGCATGCACATATTTATAGTGATATATTCCGGTGTCCACAGGGGAGTGTGTATAGATCATAACTCCAAAGAATAAATTCTCGTCACCCTATAATTGGTTTTTGTGCCTTAATGACCAGAGAGACGTGTTTATTGTCATCTCCAGACCCGTGTGGGTTTTTATTTATCTGGCAATTTACCGTTACATTTTATATGGTCCATATCAGTCATCAGTTCAACCTGTAATACATAGTCATCGCCATATAAGCCTCTTGCTCGTATGGTAAATCTTCAACCTCGTCACACAAGCTCCAAATGCTTATGTGGTATATGATGAAGTATGCTTATCTTCAAGAAGTATGCCATGTAGTGTAGTTCAAAATTAATTGTTACTAGCCTATGGCGACGTTTATTATTACACACAGAACTACTAGCACTCTGCATCCAATGGCATTCACAGGAGTTGATATAATAATAAAATTGCGCATCCAACTCATTAAGGTTTACCTATTTGTCGGGCATGCAAATAATTTCTTTACTCAACAGCTAATCCATTTACCTGTTGAAACATATATAATGCACATGTATATATTTCTATCTATTTTTAAATCAGTACAATGTGTGATTTAATCGAATAAATTCTACCATTCATTCTCTTATTGATAAAAATAACTATCGTTATAATAATTTAATTAATCAAATCCACTATCACACAACACAAACAACAATCAATTTTATTTTTAACTTTTCAAAAATATACTAATCGATTCATATACTCTTTTGAAAACATTCAGACTATATAATTAAAAAGTTTACATTAATGCAAAGAAAACAACAGCAAAGTAAAAAACAGAATGGAAATGCAAAATTTGGTAGATGTACCTTGCACCAGAGTCAATCAGAGATATCCACCCTGCACTTAGGATAGGCTTTCTTAATGCTTTCCTCTGTTTCCCAAGTACAATCTCGTGGATCTCCACTCCATTGCACTTTGACTAAGTGAACCTTCTTGTTCCTCAGTTCTTTGGTGTCTTTGCCGATAATCTTTAGCGGCTCTCTTCTCACTGCCAATTCTGGATTAATTCAATATCCTGTTGTGCGGCCTCTTCCACAACCAAGTCTGGGTCATGAACATGCTTTCGAAGTTGAGGTACGTGAAATACATCATGCACTCCAGGCAACCAATCGGGTAATTGAATTCTATAAGCGAGAGTCCCAATCCGTTCAAGAATAGGGAATGGTCCAATAAATTTGGGCGCTAACTTCCCAGTTTTGCCAAATCGAATCACTCCCCTCATCGGAGAATCCCTTAAATACACATAATCGCCAACAGAAAAAGCCAAATCCCTTCTTCTCGAATCAGCATAGCTCTTCTGTCGGCTTTGAGCGGCAAGTAATCGTTTCTTAACGAAATCGACTTTGTCTGTAGCTTCGCGGATCATATCAGGTCCCAATACAAGTCAATTGCCAGGTTCGACCCAATAAGCAGGGGATCGACATGGCCTACCATACAATGCTTCGAATGGTGACATTGTCAGGCTCGCTTGTTAGCTGTTGTTATATGAGAACTCAGCCAAATGTAAATGGTCTTCCCATGATCCACCATAATCAAGTAAACAAGCCCGCAATAGATCTTCTAGTATACGATTCACCCTCTCAGTTTGACCATCTGTCTGAGGATGATAAGCGGTGCTCAAGTTCAGCTTCGTTCCTAGTTCTATTTGAAATGCCTCCCAAAATTTGCTAGTAAATAATGGATCTCTATCACTAACTATACTGATCGGCACTCCATGTAGCCTAACAATTTCCTTGAAATATATTTGGGCCAGACTCTAAGCAGTTCTGTTGGATTTGACAGGTATAAAATGGGCGGTCTTCGTGAAGCGATCTATGATCACCCAAATACTGTCATTTCCTTATTGCAGTTAGAGCATGTGGCTGTCGTTACTGGTTCTTTCTCAGATCTGGTCATTTTTCGATTGACTTTGGGCTTCTTACTCACCTCAGACATCGTACTGGCCACAGGACGATCAGTTTTAGACTCACCTTTATTACTAAAACTGACTTCCTCTTCGTAACGCAACATACCTTTATTGTCGAGATCCTCATTCTGGTAAGCCATGTATATCATTTCAGAAAAAGGAAGCTTCACATTCCTCATTACACTATTCTGGTATTTTCTTTGCAGGCCATGAATAAACCTCAGATTCTTCCTCTTTGGATCTTGAATTAGATGCGGGGCAAAGTGAGAAAGTTCATTGAATCTCTTATGATATTCTGGAATGGTCATATCTCCTTGTATCAGATAAGAGAATTCATCATATAACCGCTCAGTTGCTTCAGGAGGGGTAAATCTTTCCAGGAAAATCACTTTGAATCTATCCCAGGTGATATCACCTTCTGGATTATCTTTAATAATCGAATCGCACCAAAAAAAAGCATCTTCTTTGAGTGCCCAAGATGCCAGTAATCTTTTCTGATCATCTCTCATCTTTAAACCTTCAAAGGTTTTCTCAGCAGAACGAATCCAAGCTTGTGTTTCCATAATGGACACTTTGCCTAAGAATGGTGATCCACCCAGATTTCGAAATCACTTGAATAGAACTTCTATATCTGATTCTGGCTGCAGGAGCACAACTTTCTCATTAGCTTGTCGAGCAATATGATTATTTCTTCTATTTCTATCACTCATTTTCTAGTACGTCTGCTGTAACGACCCGCAAATCCGTACCCTTTGAGTCGACTAATAACACCGCACGTCCAACCCAAATTGCACAGAAACACGAATCATTATTAGAAAGAAGTTAGAGGATGAGAAATAGAAAGAAAGAAATATTAGAATAGAAGAAAACGAAGATCACAAACTCACAGCGGAACGAATAAAATATATTATATAACATAACTTTTGAAATACTAATCAATGATTGTATATGCATACCATCATCAGAGCACAACAGTTATCGCTGGAACAGTTATAAACTCCTGTTTCCAGTTACAACATAGTACACAGCGGAAATATGATAGCCTATAGCCAACTGATGAAGCCTCCTGCTTCGATCTTCTCCAAGTGAATCTGAAAAAAAATCCCGACTACTTGACTGCCCGTACAAATTTGGGCACCCAAGAGTTTAGGGGAAACAAAACAAAATAAACTCTGGGTCAGTCATGGGACTGGTGTGAGTAAACTCCAACCATCAGTTTAACTTTCAAAAATCTTTTCCAAAGAAATGATAATCGTAAGACCAATCCACACATAAACACGGATGGTTTTTACCTTACGATAACCAAAATATTTTTGATATCAAATCCAGTGCTATTATAATAATGTCTACATCAAATAAATAGAATCTAGCGGAACGCTTGCATCTCACGCTCCATATAATATAAAATCGAAAACCGCAGGGCGCTTATTGGAGATTGGATTTCCAACGAGACAAGGTATGGGACCACCTTCCGATAGTGTATCTCTAGAGACGAATACACTGGGTTCAACAAGAACATCTTGCAACCCGGCCCCCACATGACCGACCACTCATTTCGCTTGAGTGTATCGAATGTAGATCACCAACGGTTGGGATCAGCAACCGTCTCCCGAAAGGGACAGCATTGATAGATTAAAGAACAAATGGAATTTCTCTAGATAGGTGATTATACATCCTAATGGGTGCGACCCACATAGCCATGCTGCCTGCCCGATTTTTGTCAAATCCCGGTTGTGAGGCTTGAGGTTTGAATTACCTTCCAGAACATCTGGCCACCATTCACTTTGAATGCCACATCGTCATACCCGCCAAATCACAAATTGATTTCTCCAAAAATACCACGGGTATAAAGCTAAGAGAAACGAATTCCTCCGCCACCAAACGTAAGTACGTTTGAAGAGATCAACTTACGTGATCCGTTAGATATACTCTGTCAGACATTCGTCCATTCACGTTGTCCTGGGACCGGACAAACCGAAGATACTATTCTATAACAGGATAGCCCTGGCATAACTCCGTCTTCAATTCCCTTCATCATATTCGATCACAACGCTAATGCCCATACAGATTGGTTTTCAGATACTGAATCTGATCCCAGTCTCTCCGTATTGACGACGGAAAAATGGTCAAAAACTTCGATAGTCGGTGATTTAACTATCAAAGAAAAATAAGTGTGCAACCAACGATATTGTTTCCAGATGGAAATTCTATCGATCAATCATCAATCAACATCGACGCCTTTAAATCCATTCCGTATTATATTATCATGTACAAATTCCCATTTTCCATCTTTTGTATTCTTTTGAAGCTCGATTTCCCCTCTCGATTCTTTAAACACATTTCAATATTATAATCCCGTTATTCGAGAAAATATCTCTTATTCTAGTTAGAAAACATTTCTAATCCTCTAAATCAAACTGATGTTATGAAACACCGTTATTATAACTCAAATCATAAATCATTCGTTAACTAACGATAACACTGACCAATCCTTGCTATTGAGCCTTAACTATTTCTCCGTCAATCATGCAGCCAGTCAAGTTTGGGTATAATTACCTCTCAGACCTTAACTGAACGACATCCTTAACTTTGAAATAGTCAGAGCTCACCACCTCTAACGAAACATCGCTTACGCAATCTCTTAGAATCAACTTCTTTTATGAAAAAATATTGATTATAACGGTAGCGTTATAATCGCTGTATTTGATTTATAAACCATTAATTATAGTGGTAGCATTAAAATCGTTGTAAAACATTTATTATAACAGCAGCGTTACAATCGCTGTTTTAGATTTACAAAACATTTACTATAACAACAGTGTTAAAATCGCTGTTTAAATTTTCAAAACATTTATTCAAATCGTTCTTCCCATTGAGAAATGAATACCATTCCTTAAATAAGGATCTAGATTCGCTTCATGAAATTGACTTGATTTTATCTACAGTTATTATTACAGATTTAAATCTCAGCTATCGAGTCACTTAATAAACCCAACTCGTATTCTAGTTCATTTGTAAATTCTATTTAATAAACTACTTCTGACATCTTTCCATTTATATCAATCAAACCAATTTTCTTTTTCTTTTCCACTTCTACACATTCCAAACCCCTGAAATCAAATCCATTTGATCTTGTACTTATCATTATCATCTTCAATCCCAATTTCTTTTATGACATCCATTTCGAATTATTCAAGAAATATCCCAATTTTTAACCAAACATTTATAATCTTGTTTTAAACTTCTATATAACCTTTAAGCTTAAAATCTCATTTAAAAATACCGATTCAAAACTTGATTTCCCCTTTTTCAATACAAGTTCACATTTGAATTTAGATTGTATTTTATCCAAGGATAATTAATTCACTTAATTTATCATCCACTTCTTATTTCATTTCTTTAACAAAACTTCTTATTCCAAGTTCATTCAAAGTTAAATTCCTATTTAGATCTCAAATTTCTCTTTTATATTCGAAAATATTTTTCGGTACCAAATACCAAAATTTATGGGGCCAGGGTAATTCAACCACAACAAAATCAATAAACGATCATATATCACATCATATATCACAATAAATAAATAAAACAGTAAATAAAATGTTGAGGAATCCAGTTGGATCCCTCCAACCTGTTTCCCTGCATCCACAGATGTTAATCAGCATCAATAATATTATTTCACATCAATATGAAATATCAGAACTAATCATCGATCAACGATGTAATCATATCAACCAATTTTATCAACCATTTCAACCAAGCAACCATCACACAGTATAAGATAAATTTAAAAACTCGTTTATATAAAAATATAAACGAAGCAGAGTTGGTGAGTTTACTCACCTTGGTTCGCAGTTGATGATTTTGCTTTTATTTCATTTAAAATCAAACGAACGTCTGATTTAATCTTGAAATTCCTGCAGCTTTGTTTTCATCCACTTTCATTCGACAATGTAAATCTCGTCGTTATGGTTCTCATGGATCTTGTCGCTCCCAATTCGTTTAAACTGATTAACCCCGCTAATTACCCCCTTCCAGTTAATTACTCCGACGCCTTCCTTCTTTATACAGATGCTTCTTCCTCTTAGGTGGAAAAAACACGATCCCTTACAGCGAAATTCACTGATCTGCCGTGCACTATACCACTTGATCAAACCATCCACTCACGTCCTGCTATCAAAACCAAGTACCAACTCCACGTTCAAGCTTTGCTTCCCGTTTCAACTATTCTACCCTTCAGCGTTTATACTTGTTTAATCTTCCTCCCACGTTATTCACCATGAAGCAAACAGTCCGCACCTCTAAATTCCCTTCACCACTTTCAGTACAACGTACCCCCTCTTAATGAATACTCATACTCCTCTTCCTTCGTACAAACAACCATCTACATCACCCCTTAAGTTGCAGCATTCATAATCCCTCCTCAATATCACGTTCCCCCACCAACTCAAATACCTACCCACGTTTTTACTGTAATCATGCCCTGTTAATACCACTTTACCACAAACCCAAACAACGGCTGCTTGGACCCCCTTTTTACGCAACCAGTTCTCCAAAAAAAAACAACACTGACCACCCCATGACGATCTCCAGGCCGCCACAAACCCCCCTAGTTTGCCACTGACGAACTCAAAAGCCTGGCACCCTACTACCCAAGCTATCACCACTTCATAGCCCAGCGTCCTTCAAAACAAATGCCACCGAAACCATCAGGGTACCACCATTTCCGCGACTCACCTTAACAGATCCACCGCTTCACAAACAGGAACCATCGCCAAGCTCCATTCAATGATTTCCGAAAGCTGAGGTTTCAATTTCCTCTTCTACCGCGAATCCCAAAGCACCTCAAACTTTTCGAACTCTCCTCCCCATACATGTCGAACAACTCACAACCATCACAGAAAAACCCGCGGCCCTCAGCTGATTTGACGCTTCGAAATCCTGGTTATAAACTAAACCCAATCTCCTCTTCAAATTCTAGTTGATGATTTCCTTTGAATTTTCATGGTCCTCGAGATTGGATCTATAAAATTATTCAGCTATTTAGAAACGGTAATGAGGATTTTTCTTTTTGTTTATCCTTTTTGCTTTTCTGGAAGCAAAAATGCTTGAGTATATATGGACTTAGACAGCTAGGGTGCCAAGTTGTTGTAGTATGTATAGGTCTGCAGTAGCATGTGTATCCTAGCCTACGGTGTGTAGATTTTTTTTCTTTCCTTTGTTATGAAGTTATAGTGGATCGATAGGTTCGTGTCTAATATGAAAGTGTTGTCTGAGTGGAAAGGACTTGGCATATGGAACAAAGCTGTGTACAATCTCTACCATGTGCGAGCTTACGTGAACAAAGCAGCACCTATGTCTGAGAGAGTTTTTATTTATTTATTGTTTTAGGTCTGCTTGTCTCTTTCTTTTCTTTTCCTATTTACTTTGTCGGCAAGTAAATTCATGTAGTCTAGGCTTAGAGGAGATGCGCAGTGTTTAGCCTGCAGATTGGATTAGTAGGTGCGAGATGGGGTTGGATCTCTGCGTGATCTTTGCTGATTTGAAAATACACTTGGTAGAGTGTAGGCATGCAGATCTATTGCCGATATTCTCAACAATTGACAACTGCATACATTTTGGATTACGCCATATTGCATGGTTTTAGGCATGCATGTATGTTTGCGCGATGTACGTTGTCAAGAATCAAAGTGCAGCTCTGTGCTAATTAATTTATGTGTGATGGTCTGAGTATGAAGAGGCAATACAAGTTTGTTCAGATCTTTGGTCGGCTGCCTAAATGTTCGTATAAAATGTTTGATTGGATAGGATATACTTTTGGTAAGATTTCTATTAAGGGTATGCTATTGAGTGAAATTTCGTTAGTTTACGGACCGCTACTGGCGAAAATAAAAGTTCCATTGTGGCAAACAAGATGCTACGATCCCAAAAATATATTAATATCGGTAGACTGACTTATATTGTGAAACCCCAAAATATTAATATAGGATGCAAAATACTTCAAATAAAAAGTTGTGTATTTAACTAATTAAAAATTACAGTAAAATCCTAAAAATTAAATTATAACTATGCCTCAAAAGAACCTTGTCCAAATTCGAAACCAATTTTTAATTATATTATAAAATATACGTTAAAACGTTGTTTTAAATAAATAAATCCTTATAAATTCCTATAATTTCAAAATAAAATATTTAAAACAAATTTAAATATTCAAAATTTAATGGCCAAAAATCTGGGTCGTTACATTCCTTCCCCCTTAAAATAATTTCGTCCTCGAAATTACTAAGCAGCAAAGGTTTTATAACTCTAACTCCTCACAACCTACTTAGTTGGAATCTTATATTCCATATCTGCATAACCTAGTTCTTATCCGTCCTTTGAATTCTCATACCAATACTCGACCATTCATAATTCTTTCCAAATGATATGTCCATTATTTTGGTCAACCCATTATCACATTCTGATATCTGCTCTCCTTTGTATTTCACGTTGATTCTAAATAAATTCATCACTTTGCTAAACCCGTCGGTTTTTCTAATAAATAACAACATGATTTTTAAATTATCAAAAACGATTTCTTAAAAAATTTCTAACTCTTTAATTTTCGAATTTTTTTTTGGCCAGCATCTCCTTTGCACGGCTCAATCGGTACAACCACAACTCGCCTTTCTAGGCCTTCTCCAATCCAAAAGAAAATCAAAAAGCCAAGCGGCTTGCCTCATAGGCTCATAAAATCATCAAACCCGAGTAATATTGTAAACATGTACCTTTTTGTCGGGCAGAAATTCTATCTCTTGCCTTTACTTCCATTCAAAATCTGCTCAGCATACATATATCGATTTCCAATAGGATCTAAACCAATCCAACTTCCAGTTTTTAACACTCTAATCAACTCCTGATTAGTTCACTTCATTCTATCGATTCCATTTGATCTTTATTTCAGGAATCAACCCACTAAATCAGTGTGAATTTCAATTTCCATTTACAATTCAATTCTAAACAACAATATATATATTCAACTTGCTTGATTTCATTTATGAAATAATTTTAATCCAGTCCACTTTTATTTAACTTAACTTAAGTTAACTTTCAATTTATTTGATATATTTTGACCATTTTCAATCTATTCATCTTTTACAAGTTAAACAATTTCAGGATTCAAATTCCCGGATTTTATTTCAAATTAGTTTGAAATCATATATATTTATACATATCTAAAATCAACTCAATTCAAAACATTTGAATTTCTAAATCATCATTTCCTTTTCAAAAAAAAAAATCATTCCCAAATTACTATGGCAGCAATCCATCACGCAGAAACTTGAAAATGAATACCGATAATATCGCGACCCATTATCAGAATTATTTTCTTGCCACTGAAGTGATTTCAGTGCTTAACCACCTTTAAAATCCATTCAAAATCATTCTTATTTCCAAAAATCTCTTCAAACCAATGCTATATTACCTTTAAAATATTTCAGGAATATTTTCAAAATATCCAGGATTTAAATTCCAATTTATGGTTTGAATTTAATTCTAGTTTATCTTGGTTATATAACCATTTCAATATTTTATAATTCCATTTGATTGTAACAACAATCACACATTCGATAATTTCAGAAAATTATCTCTTTTATATCAAAATAACTATTGGGCAAAATTATATCATTTACCCATCATTAAAACAATATTGTGTCAAATTGTTCTGTTCGAGAGTTTAGAAACACCTATCGATACAGTTGTACTTCCTGTATCGACCAGAATTCATAAACCACTCAACAAACCAACCAACACAATATAAAACAATTTTTATATCAAATCTACAAATACGCGTTTATATATATACTCAAACTCAATCTGGGGTACTACTAACCCCATCTATATTGAGTCACGCCACAGAGCCAAGGTTATCACTCAACCTTCAGCTCTGATACCAACTGTAACGACCCGCAAATCCGTACCCTTTGAGTCGACTAATAACACCGCACGTCCAACCCAAATTGCACAGAAACACGAATCATTATTAGAAAGAAGTAAGAGGATGAGAAATAGAAAGAAAGAAATATTAGAATAGAAGAAAACAAAGATCACAAACTCACAGCGGAACGAATAAAATATATTATATAACATAACTTTTGAAATACTAATCAATGATTGTATATGCATACCATCATCAGAGCACAACAGTTATCGCTGGAACAGTTATAAACTCCTGTTTCCAGTTACAACATAGTACACAGCGGAAATATGATAGCCTATAGCCAACTGATGAAGCCTCCTGCTTCGATCTTCTCCAAGTGAATCTGAAAAAAAATCCCGACTACTTGACTGCCCGTACAAATTTGGGCACCCAAGAGTTTAGGGGAAACAAAACAAAATAAACTCTGGGTCAGTCATGGGACTGGTGTGAGTAAACTCCAACCATCAGTTTAACTTTCAAAAATCTTTTCCAAAGAAATGATAATCGTAAGACCAATCCACACATAAACACGGATGGTTTTTACCTTACGATAACCAAAATATTTTTGATATCAAATCCAGTGCTATTATAATAATGTCTACATCAAATAAATAGAATCTAGCGGAACGCTTGCATCTCACGCTCCATATAATATAAAATCGAAAACCGCAGGGCGCTTATTGGAGATTGGATTTCCAACGGGACAAGGTATGGGACCACCTTCCGATAGTGTATCTCTAGAGACGAATACACTGGGTTCAACAAGAACATCTTGCAACCCAGCCCCCACATGACCGACCACTCATTTCGCTTGAGTGTATCGAATGTATATCACCGACGGTTGGGATCAGCAACCGTCTCCCGAAAGGGACAGCATTGATAGATTAAAGAACAAATGGAATTTCTCTAGATAGGTGATTATACATCCTAATGGGTGCGACCCACATAGCCATGCTGCCTGCCCGATTTTTGTCAAATCCCGGTTGTGAGGCTTGAGTTTTGAATTACCTTCCAGAACATCTGGCCACCATTCACTTTGAATGCCACATCGTCATACCCGCCAAATCACAAATTGATTTCTCCAAAAATACCACGGGTATAAAGCTAAGAGAAACGAATTCCTCCACCACCAAACGTAAGTACGTTTGAAGAGATCAACTTACGTGATCCGTTAGATATACTCTGTCAGACATTCGTCCATTCACGTTGTCCTGGGACTGGACAAACCGAAGATACTATTCTATAACAGGATAGCCCTGGCATAACTCCTTCTTCAATTCCCTTCATCATATTCGATCACAACGCTAATGCCCATACAGAGTGGTTTTCAGATACTGAATCTGATCCCAGTCTCTCCGTATTGACGACGGAAAAATGGTCAAAAACTTCGATAGTCGGTGATTTAACTATCAAAGAAAAATAAGTGTGCAACCAACGATATTGTTTCCAGATGGAAATTCTATCGATCAATCATCAATCAACATCGACGCCTTTAAATCCATTCCGTATTATATTATCATGTACAAATTCCCATTTTCCATCTTTTGTATTCTTTTGAAGCTCGATTTCCCCTCTCGATTCTTTGAACACATTTCAATATTATAATCCCGTTATTCGAGAAAATATCTCTTATTCTAGTTAGAAAACATTTCTAATCCTCTAAATCAAACTGATGTTATGAAACACCGTTATTATAACTCAAATCATAAATCATTCGTTAACTAACGATAACACTGACCAATCCTTGCTATTGAGCCTTAACTATTTCTCCGTCAATCATGCAGCCAATCAAGTTTGGGTATAATTACCTCTCAGACCTTAACTGAACGACATCCTTAACTTTGAAATAGTCAGAGCTCACCACCTCTAACGAAACATCGCTTACGCAATCTCTTAGAATCAACTTCTTTTATGAAAAAATATTGATTATAACGGTAGCGTTATAATCACTGTATTTGATTTATAAACCATTAATTATAGTGGTAGCATTAAAATCGTTGTAAAACATTTATTATAACAGCAGCGTTACAATCGCTGTTTTAGATTTACAAAACATTTACTATAACAACAGCGTTAAAATCGCTGTTTAAATTTTCAAAACATTTATTCAAATCGTTCTTCCCATTGAGAAATGAATACCATTCCTTAAATAAGGATCTAGATTCGCTTCATGAAATTGACTTGATTTTATCTACAATTATTATTACAGATTTAAATCTCAGCTATCGAGTCACTTAATAAACCCAACTCGTATTCTAGTTCATTTGTAAATTCTGTTTAATAAACTACTTCTGACATCTTTCCATTTATATCAATCAAACCAATTTTCTTTTTCTTTTCCACTTCTACACATTCCAAACCCCTGAAATCAAATCCATTTGATCTTGTACTTATCATTATCATCTTCAATCCCAATTTCTTTTATGACATCCATTTCGAATTATTCAAGAAATATCCCAATTTTTAACCAAACATTTATAATCTTGTTTTAAACTTCTATATAACCTTTAAGCTTAAAATCTCATTTAAAAATACCGATTCAAAACTTGATTTCCCCTTTTTCAATACAAGTTCACATTTGAATTTAGATTGTATTTTATCCAAGGATAATTAATTCACTTAATTTATCATCCACTTCTTATTTCATTTCTTTAACAAAACTTCTTATTCCAAGTTCATTCAAAGTTAAATTCCTATTTAGATCTCAAATTTCTCTTTTATATTCGAAAATATTTTTCGGTACCAAATACCAAAATTTATGGGGCCAGGGTAATTCAACCACAACAAAATCAATAAACGATCATATATCACATCATATATCACAATAAATAAATAAAACAGTAAATAAAATGTTGAGGAATCCAGTTGGATCCCTCCAACCTGTTTCCCTGCATCCACAGATGTTAATCAGCATCAATATTATTATTTCACATCAATATGAAATATCAGAACTAATCATCGATCAACGATGTAATCATATCAACCAATTTTATCAACCATTTCAACCAAGCAACCATCACACAGTATAAGATAAGTTTAAAAACTCGTTTATATAAAAATATAAACGAAGCAGAGTTGGTGAGTTTACTCACCTTGGTTCGCAGTTGATGATTTTGCTTTTATTTCATTTAAAATCAAACGAACGTCTGATTTAATCTTGAAATTCCTGCAGCTTTGTTTTCAGCCACTTTCATTCGACAATGTAAATCTCGTCGTTATGGTTCTCATGGATCTTGTCGCTCCCAATTCGTTTAAACTGATTAACCCCGCTAATTACCCCCTTCCAGTTAATTACTCCGACGCCTTCCTTCTTTATACAGATGCTTCTTCCTCTTAGGTGGAAAAAACACGATCCCTTACAGCGAAATTCACTGATCTGCCGTGCACTATACCACTTGATCAAACCATCCACTCACGTCCTGCTATCAAAACCAAGTACCAACTCCACGTTCAAGCTTTGCTTCCCGTTTCAACTATTCTACCCTTCAGCGTTTATACTTGTTTAATCTTCCTCCCACGTTATTCACCATGAAGCAAACAGTCCGCACCTCTAAATTCCCTTCACCACTTTCAGTACAACGTACCCCCTCTTAATGAATACTCATACTCCTCTTCCTTTGTACAAACAACCATCTACATCACCCCTTAAGTTGCAGCATTCATAATCCCTCCTCAATATCACGTTCCCCCACCAACTCAAATACCTACCCACGTTTTTACTGTAATCATGCCCTGTTAATACCACTTTACCACAAACCCAAACAACGGCTGCTTGGACCCCCTTTTTACGCAACCAGTTCTCCCAAAAAAAACAACACTGACCACCCCATGACGATCTCCAGGCCGCCACAAATCACCCTAGTTTGCCACTGACGAACTCAAAAGCCTGGCACCCTACTACCCAAGCTATCACCACTTCAAAGCCCAGCGTCCATCAAAACAAATGCCACCGAAACCATCAGGGTACCACCATTTCCGCGACTCACCTCAACAGATCCACCGCTTCACAAACAGGAACCATCGCCAAGCTCCATTCAATGATTTCCGAAAGCCGAGGTTTCAATTTCCTCTTCTACCGCGAATCCCAAAGCACCTCAAACTTTTCGAACTCTCCTCCCCATACATGTCGAACAACTCATAACCATCACAGCAAAAACCCCTGGCCCTCAGCTGATTTGACGCTTCGAAATCCTGGTTATAAACTAAACCCAATCTCCTCTTCAAATTCTAGTTGATGATTTCCTTTGAATTTTCATGGTCCTCGAGATTGGATCTATAAAATTATTCAGCTATTTAGAAACGGTAATGAGGATTTTTCTTTTTGTTTATCCTTTTTGCTTTTCTGGAAGCAAAAATGCTTGAGTATATATGGACTTAGACAGCTTGGGTGCCAAGTTGTTGTAGTATGTATAGGTCTGCAGTAGCATGTGTATCCTAGCCTACGGTGTGTAGATTTTTTTTCTTTCCTTTGTTATAAAGTTATAGGGGATCGATAGGTTCGTGTCTAATATGAAAGTGTTGTCTGAGTGGAAAGGACTTGGCATATGGAACAGAGCTGTGTACAATCTCTACCATGTGGGAGCTTACGTGAACAAAGCAGCACCTATGTCTGAGAGAGTTTTTATTTATTTATTGTTTTAGGTCTGCTTGTCTCTTTCTTTTCTTTTCCTAATTACTTTGTCGGCAAGTAAATTCATGTAGTCTAGGCTTAGAGGAGATGCGCAGTGTTTAGCCTGCAGATTGGATTAGTAGGTGCGAGATGGGGTTGGATCTCTGCGTGATCTTTGCTGATTTGAAAATACACTTGGTAGAGTGTAGGCATGCAGATCTATTGCCGATATTCTCAAACAATTGACAACTGCATACATTTTGTTTTACGCCATATTGCATGGTTTTAGGCATGCATGTATGTTTGCGCGATGTACGTTGTCAAGAATCAAAGTGCAGCTCTGTGCTAATTAATTTATGTGTGATGGTCTGAGTATGAAGAGGCAATACAAGTTTGTTCAGATCTTTGGTCGGCTGCCTAAATGATCGTATAAAATGTTTGATTGGATAGGATATACTTTTGGTATGATTTCTATTAAGGGTATGCTATTGAGTGAAATTTCGTTAGTTTACGGACCGCTACTGGCGAAAATAAAAGTTCCGTTGTGGCAAACAAGATGCTACGATCCCAAAAATATATTAATATCGGTAGACTGACTTATATTGTGAAACCCCAAAATATTAATATAGGGTGCAAAATACTTCAAATAAAAAGTTGTGTATTTAACTAATTAAAAATTACAGTAAAATCCTAAAAATTAAATTATAACTACGCCTCAAAAGAACCTTGTCCAAATTCGAAACCAATTTTTAATTATATTATAAAATATACGTTAAAACGTTGTTTTAAATAAATAAATCCTTATAAATTCCTATAATTTCAAAATAAAATATTTAAAACAGATTTAAATATTCAAAATTTAATGGCCAAAAATCTAGGTCGTTACATTCCTTCCCCCTTAAAATAATTTCGTCCTCGAAATTACTAAGCAGCAAAGGTTTTATAACTCTAACTCCTCACAACCTACTTAGTTGGAATCTTATATTCCATATCTGCATAACCTAGTTCTTATCCGTCCTTTGAATTCTCATACCAATACTCGACCATTCATAATTCTTTCCAAATGATATGTCCATTATTTTGGTCAACCCATTATCACATTCTGATATCTGCTCTCCTTTGTATTTCACGTTGATTCTAAATAAATTCATCACTTTGCTAAACCCGTCGGTTTTTCTAATAAATAACAACATGATTTTTAAATTATCAAAAACGATTTCTTAAAAAATTTCTAACTCTTTAATTTTCGAATTTTTTTTTGGCCAGCATCTCCTTTGCACGGCTCAATCGGTACAACCACAACTCGCCTTTCTAGGCCTTCTCCAATCCAAAAGAAAATCAAAAAGCCAAGCGGCTTGCCTCATAGGCTCATAAAATCATCAAACCCGAGTAATATTGTAAACATGTACCTTTTTGTCGGGAAGAAATTCTATCTCTTGCCTTTACTTCCATTCAAAATCTGCTCAGCATACATATATCGATTTCCAATAGGATCTAAACCAATCCAACTTCCAGTTTTTAACACTCTAATCAACTCCTGATTAGTTCACTTCATTCTATCGATTCCATTTGATCTTTATTTCAGGAATCAACCCACTAAATCAGTGTGAATTTCAATTTCCATTTACAATTCAATTCTAAACAACAATATATATATTCAACTTGCTTGATTTCATTTATGAAATAATTTTAATCCAGTCCACTTTTATTTAACTTAACTTAAGTTAACTTTCAATTTATTTGATATATTTTGACCATTTTCAATCTATTCATCTTTTACAAGTTAAACAATTTCAGGATTCAAATTCCCGGATTTTATTTCAAATTAGTTTGAAATCATATATATTTATACATATCTAAAATCAACTCAATTCAAAACATTTGAATTTCTAAATCATCATTTCCTTTTCAAAAAAAAAAATCATTCCCAAATTACTATGGCAGCAATCCATCACCCAGAAACTTGAAAATGAATACCGATAATATCGCGACCCATTATCAGAATTATTTTCTTGCCACTGAAGTGATTTCAGTGCTTAACCACCTTTAAAATCCATTCAAAATCATTCTTATTTCCAAAAATCTCTTCAAACCAATGCTATATTACCTTTAAAATATTTCAGGAATATTTTCAAAATATCCGGGATTTAAATTCCAATTTATGGTTTGAATTTAATTCTAGTTTATCTTGGTTATATAACCATTTCAATATTTTATAATTCCATTTGATTGTAACAACAATCACACATTCGATAATTTCAGAAAATTATCTCTTTTATATCAAAATAACTTTTGGGCAAAATTATATCATTTACCCATCATTAAAACAATATTGTGTCAAATTGTTCTGTTTGAGAGTTTAGAAACACCTATCGATACAGTTGTACTTCCTGTATCGACCAGAATTCATAAACCACTCAACAAACCAGCCAACACAATATAAAACAATTTTTATATCAAATCTACAAATACGCGTTTATATATATACTCAAACTCAATCTGGGGTACTACTAACCCCATCTATATTGAGTCACGCCACAGAGCCAAGGTTATCACTCAACCTTCAGCTCTGATACCAACTGTAACGACCCGCAAATTCGTACCCTTTGAGTCGACTAATAACACCGCACGTCCAACCCAAATTGCACAGAAACACGAATCATTATTAGAAAGAAGTTAGAGGATGAGAAATAGAAAGAAAGAAATATTAGAATAGAAGAAAACGAAGATCACAAACTCACAGCGGAACGAATAAAATATATTATATAACATAACTTTTGAAATACTAATCAATGATTGTATATGCATACCATCATCAGAGCACAACAGTTATCGCTGGAACAGTTATAAACTCTTGTTTCCAGTTACAACATAGTACACAGTGGAAATATGATAGCCTATAGCCAACTGATGAAGCCTCCTGCTTCGATCTTCTCCAAGTGAATCTGAAAAAAAATCCCGACTACTTGACTGCCCGTACAAATTTGGGCACCCAAGAGTTTAGGGGAAACAAAACAAAATAAACTCTGGGTCAGTCATGGGACTGGTGTGAGTAAACTCCAACCATCAGTTTAACTTTCAAAAATCTTTTCCAAAGAAATGATAATCGTAAGACCAATCCACACATAAACACGGATGGTTTTTACCTTACGATAACCAAAATATTTTTGATATCAAATCCAGTGCTATTATAATAATGTCTACATCAAATAAATAGAATCTAGCGGAACGCTTGCATCTCACACTCCATATAATATAAAATCGAAAACCGCAGGGCGCTTATTGGAGATTGGATTTCCAACGAGACAAGGTATGGGACCACCTTCCGATAGTGTATCTCTAGAGACGAATACACTGGGTTCAACAAGAACATCTTACAACCCGGCCCCCACATGACCGACCACTCATTCGCTTGAGTGTATCGAATGTATATCACCAACGGTTGGGATCAGCAACCGTCTCCCGAAAGGGACAGCATTGATAGATTAAAGAACAAATGGAATTTCTCTAGATAGGTGATTATACATCCTAATGGGTGCGACCCACATAGCCATGCTGCCTGCCCGATTTTTGTCAAATCCCGGTTGTGAGGCTTGAGGTTTGAATTACCTTCCAGAACATCTGGCCACCATTCACTTTGAATGCCACATCGTCATACCCGCCAAATCACAAATTGATTTCTCCAAAAATACCACGGGTATAAAGCTAAGAGAAACGAATTCCTCCGCCACCAAACGTAAGTACGTTTGAAGAGATCAACTTACGTGATCCGTTAGATATACTCTGTCAGACATTCGTCCATTCACGTTGTCCTGGGACCGGACAAACCGAAGATACTATTCTATAACAGGATAGCCCTGGCATAACTCCGTCTTCAATTCCCTTCATCATATTCGATCACAACGCTAATGCCCATACAGAGTGGTTTTCAGATACTAAATCTGATCCCAGTCTCTCCGTATTGACGACGGAAAAATGGTCAAAAACTTCGATAGTCGGTGATTTAACTATCAAAGAAAAATAAGTGTGCAACCAACGATATTGTTTCCAGATGGAAATTCTATCGATCAATCATCAATCAACATCAACGCCTTTAAATCCATTCCGTATTATATTATCATGTATAAATTCCCATTTTCCATCTTTTGTATTCTTTTGAAGCTCGATTTCCCCTCTCGATTCTTTGAACACATTTCAATATTATAATCCCGTTATTCGAGAAAATATCTCTTATTCTAGTTAGAAAACATTTCTAATCCTCTAAATCAAACTGATGTTATGAAACACCGTTATTATAACTCAAATCATAAATCATTCGTTAACTAACGATAACACTGACCAATCCTTGCTATTGAGCCTTAACTATTTCTCCGTCAATCATGCAGCCAGTCAAGTTTGGGTATAATTACCTCTCAGACCTTAACTGAACGACATCCTTAACTTTGAAATAGTCAGAGCTCACCACCTCTAACGAAACATCGCTTACGCAATCTCTTAGAATCAACTTCTTTTATGAAAAAATATTGATTATAACGGTAGCGTTATAATCGCTGTATTTGATTTATAAACCATTAATTATAGTGGTAGCATTAAAATCGTTGTAAAACATTTATTATAACAGCAGCGTTACAATCGCTGTTTTAGATTTACAAAACATTTACTATAACAACAGCGTTAAAATCGCTGTTTAAATTTTCAAAACATTTATTCAAATCATTCTTCCCATTGAGAAATGAATACCATTCCTTAAATAAGGATCTAGATTCGCTTCATGAAATTGACTTGATTTTATCTACAATTATTATTACAGATTTAAATCTCAGCTATCGAGTCACTTAATAAACCCAACTCGTATTCTAGTTCATTTGTAAATTCTGTTTAATAAACTACTTCTGACATCTTTCCATTTATATCAATCAAACCAATTTTCTTTTTCTTTTCCACTTCTACACATTCCAAACCCCTGAAATCAAATCCATTTGATCTTGTACTTATCATTATCATCTTCAATCCCAATTTCTTTTATGACATCCATTTCGAATTATTCAAGAAATATCCCAATTTTTAACCAAACATTTATAATCTTGTTTTAAACTTCTATATAACCTTTAAGCTTAAAATCTCATTTAAAAATACCGATTCAAAACTTGATTTCCCCTTTTTCAATACAAGTTCACATTTGAATTTAGATTGTATTTTATCCAAGGATAATTAATTCACTTAATTTATCATCCACTTCTTATTTCATTTCTTTAACAAAACTTCTTATTCCAAGTTCATTCAAAGTTAAATTCCTATTTAGATCTCAAATTTCTCTTTTATATTCGAAAATATTTTTCGGTACCAAATACCAAAATTTATGGGGCCAGGGTAATTCAACCACAACAAAATCAATAAACGATCATATATCACATCATATATCACAATAAATAAATAAAACAGTAAATAAAATGTTGAGGAATCCAGTTGGATCCCTCCAACCTGTTTCCCTGCATCCACAGATGTTAATCAGCATCAATAATATTATTTCACATCAATATGAAATATCAGAACTAATCATCGATCAACGATGTAATCATATCAACCAATTTTATCAACCATTTCAACCAAGCAACCATCACACAGTATAAGATAAATTTAAAAACTCGTTTATATAAAAATATAAACGAAGCAGAGTTGGTGAGTTTACTCACCTTGGTTCGTAGTTGATGATTTTGCTTTTATTTCATTTAAAATCAAACGAACGTCTGATTTAATCTTGAAATTCCTACAGCTTTGTTTTCAGCCACTTTCATTCGACAATGTAAATCTCGTCGTTATGGTTCTCATGGATCTTGTCGCTCCCAATTCGTTTAAACTGATTAACCCCGCTAATTACCCCCTTCCAGTTAATTACTCCGACGCCTTCCTTCTTTATACAGATGCTTCTTCCTCTTAGGTGGAAAAAACACGATCCCTTACAGCGAAATTCACTGATCTACCGTGCACTATACCACTTGATCAAACCATCCACTCACGTCCTGCTATCAAAACCAAGTACCAACTCCACGTTCAAGCTTTGCTTCCCGTTTCAACTATTCTACCCTTCAGCGTTTATACTTGTTTAATCTTCCTCCCACGTTATTCACCATGAAGCAAACAGTCCGCACCTCTAAATTCCCTTCACCACTTTCAGTACAACGTACCCCCTCTTAATGAATACTCATACTCCTCTTCCTTCGTACAAACAACCATCTACATCACCCCTTAAGTTGCAGCAGTCATAATCCCTCCTCAATATCACGTTCCCCCACCAACTCAAATACCTACCCACGTTTTTACTGTAATCATGCCCTGTTAATACCACTTTACCACAAACCCAAACAACGGCTGCTTGGACCCCCTTTTTACGCAACCAATTCTCCCAAAAAAAACAACACTGACCACCCCATGACGATCTCCAGGCCGCCACAAACCCCCTAGTTTGCCACTGACGAACTCAAAAGCCTGGCACCCTACTACCCAAGCTATCACCACTTCAAAGCCCAGCGTCCTTCAAAACAAATGCCACCGAAACCATCAGGGTACCACCATTTCCGCAACTCACCTCAACAGATCCACCGCTTCACAAACAGGAACCATCGCCAAGCTCCATTCAATGATTTCCGAAAGCCGAGGTTTCAATTTCCTCTTCTACCGCGAATCCCAAAGCACCTCAAACTTTTCGAACTCTCCTCCCCATACATGTCGAACAACTCACAACCATCACAGAAAAACCCGCGGCCCTCAGCTGATTTGACGCTTCGAAATCCTGGTTATAAACTAAACCCAATCTCCTCTTCAAATTCTAGTTGATGATTTCCTTTGAATTTTCATGGTCCTCGAGATTGGATCTATAAAATTATTCAGCTATTTAGAAACGGTAATGAGGATTTTTCTTTTTGTTTATCCTTTTTTCTTTTCTGGAAGCAAAAATGCTTGAGTATATATGGACTTAGACAGCTTGGGTGCCAAGTTGTTGTAGTATGTATAGGTCTGCAGTAGCATGTGTATCCTAGCCTACGGTGTGTAGATTTTTTTTCTTTCCTTTGTTATGAAGTTATAGGGGATCGATAGGTTCGTGTCTAATATGAAAGTGTTGTCTGAGTGGAAAGGACTTGGCATATGGAACAGAGCTGTGTACAATCTCTACCATGTGCGAGCTTACGTGAACAAAGCAGCACCTATGTCTGAGAGAGTTTTTTTTATTTATTGTTTTAGGTCTTCTTGTCTCTTTCTTTTCTTTTCCTATTTACTTTGTCGGCAAGTAAATTCATGTAGTCTAGGCTTAGAGGAGATGCGCAGTGTTTAGCCTGCAGATTGGATTAGTAGGTGCGAGATGGGGTTGGATCTCTGCGTGATCTTTGCTGATTTGAAAATACACTTGGTAGAGTGTAGGCATGCAGATCTATTGCCGATATTCTCAACAATTGACAACTGCATACATTTTGGGTTACGCCATATTGCATGGTTTTAGGCATGCATGTATGTTTGCGCGATGTACGTTGTCAAGAATCAAAGTGCAGCTCTGTGCTAATTAATTTATGTGTGATGGTCTGAGTATGAAGAGGCAATACAAGTTTGTTCAGATCTTTGGTCGGCTGCCTAAATGATCGTATAAAATGTTTGATTGGATAGGATATACTTTTGGTAAGATTTCTATTAAGGGTATGCTATTGAGTGAAATTTCGTTAGTTTACGGACCGCTACTGGCGAAAATAAAAGTTCCGTTGTGGCAAACAAGATGCTACGATCCCAAAAATATATTAATATCGGTAGACTGACTTATATTGTGAAACCCCAAAATATTAATATAGGGTGCAAAATACTTCAAATAAAAAGTTGTGTATTTAACTAATTAAAAATTACAGTAAAATCCTAAAAATTAAATTATAACTACGCCTCAAAAGAACCTTGTCCAAATTCGAAACCAATTTTTAATTATATTATAAAATATACGTTAAAACGTTGTTTTAAATAAATAAATCCTTATAAATTCCTATAATTTCAAAATAAAATATTTAAAACAAATTTAAATATTCAAAATTTAATGGCCAAAAATCTGGGTCATTACATCTGCAAATGGCAGACAAAGTGTCAGGTCACCAGAAGAGGTATTTCAAAACATAGAGACGTATACTTCAAATTGTAAATGTGTCTACTGGGGTGTATTTCAATCTGCTATACTCATACTAGGATATTGCTGATCCTATCTGTAATGAGTTATTCGTCCTAGAACACTACTGGTTCTATTTCTGACGAGTTAGTTAATATGTTCTATTCCAGAACTAAGCTTAAACAAAGCTCTGATATCACGTAGTGATGACCCCAAACCCCGTACTGACGGTGGCAAGGGTAACCTTTGGAATATAACACATAAACAGATAACAGTAGAACAGAAATAAATAAATACACCATAAAATGCACAAATAATACACTAGATAAACATAATCATCAGAGTTACGCAGTATGCAGGATCATACTTAGTACAAATACAGTTCAGCTATACATAAATGTCTGCAGCGGAAAACAAACATAATATGTACAATAGGAGCTGAACAGCATAAAAGAGATAAATGATAGAATCCATCTTCAGCTCCGGCTATCCAGAAAGAGCCTGCTAAAACCTGAATACAAGGCTGCCCGTGTAGAAAAAGGGGCGCCTGAGTTTGCAAGTGAAACAAACTACGAGTCAGTCATGGGACTGGTATGAGAAATCTACTTAACACATTTTATAATATGGCTAATCACAGGACCACGCCACTTTCGCGGAACGGGTTTACTCCATTGGATTGCCAGTGCTTTAAAACAAGTAAATCTTTTAAACATTGCAATGCTTTTTATAAAAATGAAGCCATTATAAGACTCAGTTCCCATCACACAATGCAACGCAAACCGGAGAATAGAGTTTTTTTTACCTTATAATGGCCAAAATATGCTTGATACGAATAATACAAAAGTATTTGATATTATTACTAGTGTTTATACATTTCAAAAACAATTTCAAATCATAACTATCAATCATAGACGACATGAGCGTCCCATGCCACTATGTCGCCAAATATAGGTTTATAATCAAAACCGCACGATATCGTATTTGGACATTGGATTTCCGTCATGAACCAAGGCAAAAGATAGTCCTTACTGACTTCGAGACTAACTTGCCCGAGCCTCAGTACCCAGACACAGGTGAGCCCTTGGATCGTCAAGGCCGGTCCACTGATGTGGATTAAAATGCCTTAACACTGCGTTTCCCCACCCTTTGGGGCGTAAATGAGCCAACGAATGACTCCATCGGTCCCGGATCGACCGATATATCCGAGGCGCCTCGCAACAACAACAACCACATAGGTGAAAATAATATAAATGTCAGCCAGTTTAAGCACTGACACCACCTCTAGCTAGAAGGAAACGCATGTCCTCCATGATGTCCTATCCCGTTTTTGGTTCATACCGGGGTGTGAGGCTCGCGAATTCATGTTATATACAAAGCTATGCCACACAGGACGTGCTTTGATCATCAACCACAAGAATTTGCTTTTCAACAGAAGCCTTTCTCACTGCATCTTAGCATGCCACACAGGCAATTCACACCATGTACCTGATGGCTATCAATCACACCGAATGAATTCCAATGTTAGACACACAGTCCATTTACAAGTCCGTTCTAGGTCTAAACGAAACCGGAGGCACTATATACCTCGCATACCCATCGATCTCCACGTACGTCTGGACGATCACCACTCATTATCCATATTTCGGGATGCCTCCCAATCAGGACATCAGTTATCATCCAACCGAGGTGAAGATCTCCGGTCTTCAACCACCGTCTCCATCTTCGACTTCTTATCGTCGATTCAGTTATTCAGAGTGGGATAAACCCAGTCTTTCTGAGCAACTCACGTATATAATGAACAAGTGCTACACAAACACAACATACGCCTTATTCCAATTAATCAGTCACTAACCGTAAATCAGTAAGAGAACGATTTCCCAAATATTAACTCCGAAGGCCGAAACCAACATTAGATCAAAACCTTGGAAACCATTCGACTTAGTTAACCTTCAGTTATTTTCTAAATTTCATATTCCATATCATTTATAATATTTTATAACGATTTATCGCTATTTTTATTTATTTAAAAATAGCCAATTTATTCAAAAGACGCTTCAGGCCATAACGCGGCCGTGGCGCTATTTTTCTTCAGATTTGATTTACACATATCTGAAAATTTAACTGTTGGATCTTCACAAATTTTATATCATTAGAAAGATCTTTTCAAAATGAATCCAATGGTTTCAGTTTTGGGAAAATCCGACGGTCGGGTCTCCCAGTACACTCGTTTGAAGTTTCGATTTCAAAATACGAACTACAGCGTCGTTATTCAATTTAATTTAATTATATATATATATAAAAATATAATCGATTCTGGCGTTGTTTTTCTTCAGATTTGAATTAAACATTCCATACAATCCAACCGTTGGATCTTAACAAAGTTGGTATCATTGGAAAGATATTTCCAAAGCGAACCCAACGGTTTCGGTTTCGGGAAAATCCGATGGTCGGATCTCCCGCAATAATCATTTGAAATCACGGTTTCAAAACACGAAGTGCAGCTTCATTATTCGATTTATTTTAATTATATTTATATACATATAAATATAATATATTCTTCGATTTCAAATCCATATTCTTTTCATACATTTGATAAAAATGATATTTTTATCCAACAGACATTTATTTCAACACTTCACGATTTTTAACTATTCATGTATATAATAAAAATGTGATTTTTAATATAAAACAATTTATTTCAAAACAAGACTATTTTATATAGTTTATATAGATGATAAAAATATGATTTTTATTATAAAACAATTTATTTCAAACACGAATACCATTCAACACATGAATTTCTATTCAACGAATGAATTTCTATTCAACACATGAATGTTTTCTATAGTTTGGAAATATAAAATAAAAATGTGATTTTTATTGTTAAAACAATTTATTTAAAACATGAATACGATTCAACACATGAATTTCTATTCAACAAATGAATTTCTATTCAACACATGAATGTTTTCTATAGTTCGTATATATTAAATAAAAATGTGATTTTTATTGTTAAAACAATTTATTTAAAACACGAATACCATTCAACACATGAATTTCTATTCAACGAATGAATTTCTATTCAACACATGAATGTTTTCTATTCAACACACGAATATAGTTTCAACACATGAAAATAATTCTAACACGTGAATATTATTCAAAATTTCGGCAGCATAACGGCAGGGTAGTTAAAACCGGGGTCGTCCCTGGTATGGCTCCTCGCTCTACCTTAAAGCCTCGCAGCTTTTGACAATGGGGATTTCATGCATCTAGTTGCCCGCAGGCGGCATGCATATTTTTTTCTTTCTTTTCCATAAACTAATCCTATGTGGTTTCAAACAAATAATTCTCAACCACAAACGGGTATTTTTCAACCACAATCAATCAATTTCAACCATTCGCTATCAACCAATTTTCACACTAATCACAACCAATAAATATCGTCCATGGTTTGTGGACGAGAGGCGTATATATATACATATATTTCACTTCTATTCAACACATATATAATTTTTTTACAATGCATATATAACTTATAAATCGAACGTACAACTTATACAACACTTATACATGAGGTGTACAACGCTTATATAACTCATACATCGACTATATAATCTAACATCGTCGTTTTCCACATGGTTTATAATTTAGAAATCTCACATTGGGTTCCACTCCACTAAAAATAGCAGAAGGCTCAAAAAAATATCCGGTCTCTTCTAGAATGTAGAATACGTCCGCACGAGTCCACTTTTTCCGGTTTCATCGAATTTCGTTAAGAAATGAAATAGATATGATTTTTACAGTGAAATCAAAAGCCGTAGCACTTTAAAGTGCTATTAAATAGTTTAATATAATTTAAACCGTATACCTCTTTGAAATGTTCAAATCTAGGTTGTCGATTTTCTTTGAATCTGAAGCACTTGAACGCGATCGGCTTGTGCCACGTTGACGGGCTAGGAGAGGCACACCACCCCCTGGAAGCGCTACCAACTCGCAGCTACGGTGGAGGAGAATCGGCGGCTTGAACATCGCCACTTCTTGGGCACGATTCTCGAGATAGACACGACGAAGAGGAGTGCCACTTATACGGATTTGAAGAGGAGGGTGGGATCTTCAAAAAGTTCAACTGGGGAGTTCGATAATGGTGCGTGGATTGGAAGATATCGAGGAGAGAAGGTTTGAAGGCCTTTCCGTCGTCGCGATTCGTATATCAAGGAAAGAAAAGGACGGGTGTCGAGTTATGATTTGCTGAGGGGATTTTTTTATATTTATACATTTTCAAATTTCTAAAATATTCCTTATCTCCTACAAACTCCAATCCAAACCCAACAACTGTTGTCCCTAGCTAAATACCCTCAAATGGGATATGTTTCGAAGGCCCATTCGACTGTTTCAATCAGTTTTTCTTCAAATTAAAATATAAAACATTCAATATTTGATTTGAACGTACATTTCAATTTGTCGGGGCTACATATTGATTCTAAAAATTCCCGAAAAATAAATCTAGCTATGTTTTGACGATACGGTCCCAACAAAATTAGTTTCGTCGAATTCTGAGACCGTTTGAAAAATGGCCTTTTTCTGGTCGATCCAATTTAATAGAAATTGATCAAACACATTTTCCTTTGCCACGCTCACATACTAGCTTCAAAAATTATGAAATTTGAAAAATAGCAATAATTTAACATCCCGGATCCAACAAAAGTGGTTTCGTCGAATTCTGAGGTCGTTTGCAAAATAGCCATTTTCATGGGCTATATAAACTCTATAGCGACCTTTCTGAAAATTCATTTAGCCGTAACTTTTGCTTTCCGCTATGAAACTTCTAGTTTTCAGATTCTTTAGAAAGATATTCACTAATAGATTTAAATATTTTTGGTTTCACTAAAATCCGTTTTGTTTTGCACCCGGTACAACCAGTCAAAGTTTGAATTCAAATTTTGAAAGTATCGCGCCATTTCAGGCCTTGTTTATAATTAGAAATAATGATATTCATTTTCAAACATCGATTCAAACTTACTTTTCGTCGTTATTATTTTAAATATTTTAAATTCACTAAAATAGCCGAAATAAAATTTTCAGACTGGTTCAGATTTTCCGGGTTGTTACAGTCATGTGTGGCCGGGTTGCAAGATGTTCTTGTTGAACCTAGTGTATTCCTTTCTAGAGGTACACTAGCGAAAGGTGGTTCTATACCTTGTCATAGTTGGAAATCCATTACCCAATACGTGCTTGCGGTTTTGATTGTATACTATATATGTAGAACGTGAGATGGAAGCATTTCTGCTAGATGTTTATTATATTGTGGTTGATAGACATTATTATAATATCAAAAGGTTTTTTATATAAAGATATTTTGGATCTCATAAGGGAAAAACCCGTTCCGTTATACGGCGTGGTCTTATGAGATATCGTTTACTTGTTCAAACTGTTTTACTCACACCAATCCCATGACTGACCCGGAGTTTATTTTGTTTTGTTTTCCCTAAACTCTTGGGTGCCCAATTTGTACGGGCAGTCAGGTAGTCAGGAATTTATAGATACTTGAAGAGCTGGAGTAGGAGGCTTCAGGATTATATAGCTATTATTATTCCGCTGTGTTGTAAGTACCGTACTTTAATAATGATGTGTATACATATACAAATTTATATTTCAAGGATATGTTATTCGTTCCGCTGTGAGGTTCGTGTTACTCTAATGTTGTGTTCTTCTTCTTCTATTCTAAGTATCTATCTTATCTTTCCTCACCCTCTAATTTCTTTCATTAACCATCCGGTATTTTCGACTCTTGATGTTCAATATGTGTTGTATATCGGATAATCAAGGTCGCATTTTCCGGGTCGTGACAGTTGATATCAAAGATTAAGTTAAGTGAATTACCTTGGCTCTGTGGCTGACTCGGTAGAGATAGGGTTAGTAATACCCTAGATTGAGTTGAGTGTATATATGCGAGTGAACTTATTTGTCGATGATATAAAAATAATTTTATATTGTGAAGATTTATTGGTTGAGTAGTTTATGAGTTCTGGTCGATTAGTTTGATCCACTGTATCGGTAGGAGTTTATAAACACTCAAATATGATGGGTCGGCACGATATGTTTTGAAAAGAGGGTAAATGAAAATAATTTTACCCAAAGTATATTTTGATATATATTAGATATATTGGTTGATATTATAATCGAGTAAGATTATAAAGTGAAATGGTTATGTAAATAATCGATCAGAATTCATATAAGTGAAACATATGAAATTGAAATGAATTAAATCTGAAATTTAAATTAGAATTGAAATTAAAACCCTGAAAATTTGGAATAGAGTTTGTAAATAGACTTGGATTAAAAATACGTAAATTTTAAGACCCTGGGAGATTTTAAATTGTATTCCAAGAAATTGTGAGTGATATTTTGAACTGATTTCAAAATAAAAGTGTTTAAGAATGATTTTGAAAATGATATAGTAATGAACTCACTTCGATAGCTGGGAAATAACCCCGATGATGAGCTAGACATCATCGGTGTTCATTTTCAAGTTGCTGAGTGACAAATTGCTACCAAAGGAATTTGTTTTTGAATTTTTTTGAGAAAAACAAAGCTGTTTAGAACTCCCAGAATTTGATTTGCTTAATTTAAGACAAATTAAATAGGAATTTGTAAATGAAAATTGGAATTAAAATAAAGCCAGTTAAGTGGCAATAGAAATTGATTTGAGATAATATTGTGTTGGTGAGTTAAGGATTCAGGATCAAGAACGGAACTTGAGTTTGAAATGAAAATTTGGCGTGGTAAAAAGCGAATGGATGTGTTGGAGATAAAAGTGATTTCAGAATTTGGTTGGGATAACATTGATATATGCTGAGTTGAAAGCATATGGAAGTGATGGAGTTGATATGCCCGACAAAAAGGTACAAGTTTATATTTGATATAACATGAGATTTATTGTAACACCCCGAAAATTCTATAACTGTGAAATTAACAAATTAAAGTATAATTAATTTGAAATCAAAGAACCAAGGGAAACGGGATACGCCATTGCGTTCGTCTCGGAAAAATACGCGAAATAGAGTCCGAGTTTTCGAAAAACGGAGTCCGTATGAAGAAGATATGGCCTTCGGAAGTTTTGAATTAAATTTAAAATTCAAACAGAATAAAATAATTCGAAAATGGGGCCCAATGGGCCAGGGCAGATAATCACCCGCCTAGGCCACCCAGGTCGACTGGGCTGTCGACCTGGGCTACCCATGTCGACAGGGCTGTCGACAGCCCTGTCGACAGGGGTGTCGACCTGGTCGAGCCCAGTCAACCTAGCTGGCCAGGTCGGTGTGTGGTCGAATTTCTGTGGTCTGCTTTGTCATTAGGGCTAGGTGGCGGGTTTTTATTGGTCTCTCTTCCTAATGAATGGCTACGATCTATCCAAGCAACATCAATGGTCCTAATCAATTCCTAACCTCTATATAAACAACCCTAGACTAAACCCTAATCTATTCATTCAAATTAAGAACATAGCCGCCATGTTGCTGAGGAACGACTAAGAATAGCCGCCAACTAGAGAGGGAATTAGGAAGAAAGTTCTAAAGCCTAAAGCAATTCAAGTAACCTAAAGCCAATCAATTCAACAAAGGAATCATATCTCTTAATTTGAGAATTCGCCGCAACCATTGTAAGTAGAGTATTACTTTGGTATGAATAAACAATTGTGTTGATGTGTATGCTTGAATTGTGGCAATGAAAGTAATTCATATTTGTGCGTTCTTATCAATTTATATACGTTTGGATATTCTTGAATTATGTTATTCAATTATAAAGAACTACATGCGGTAGTTCTATGCAAGTATACGTTTGGAATATTGCGCAAAGTATATAATCTATGTTGAGGCTACATGTATGTAGTTGATTGAAATCCATGCAAGTTTGGAGCTTTGTTATTATGTCACTATGATGTATATTTTTGTGCATAAATCATTTTGCAAGTAATTGAAACAAGTTTGGTTGTTATAGTTCATATGAAACTATGTTGGAATTTTGACACCATAATCCATGTATTAAGTCATGCTTTTGCAAACTTATGAATATGGCTAGGCTATGAATGATATTTGGCATAATTGAAATCCATGATTAAGTCTATCTTGTTTACAAGGATTATATGATGACATATGTGAGACATGGCTAGGTTAGACTCAAAAATCCCCTTTCTGCAAGTTTAAAACAAACACCATGATTAGAAATATTTATGCCATGCTTATGTTTGACATTATGCCATGCTTATGCTAGAAATATTTGTGCCATGCTTGTGTTTGACATTATGCCATGTTTATGCTAGAAATATTTATGCCATGCTTGTGTTTGACATTATGCCATATTTATGCTAGAAATATTTGTGCCATGCTTATGTTTGACATTATGCATAAATAAGAATATAGGTTCATGTTGCAGTTAAACCTATGCAAGTTCACATGCTTTGATTCATGTCACCTATGTTACCATTATGCAAATACACCAGTTTCTATTATGTATTTCCAACGTCATATGCAAGTTCATGCGCTCACCTTCCCCTCTTTGTGTATGTGATTACGCCATAAGCCTCCCCTTCTCGCATGGCTAAATTGGGCTTTAAAAGGCTAAGCCCAATATATATAAACGGACGTGTAAAACGGGGGGAAATAACGTTGGGTTAAAAATAATTAATGAATGAAAATATGAAATAGAAGGGCCCAAATTCAAGTATGGGTTGGGCCCATGATTGGTGTAACCTTTACACCATTAACTTAATAATGGGCCGCAAATATTTACATATAAGAAATAAAGAAGAATGACAAAATATGTAAATGTAGAACATACGATGTGTTTAACCCGAGGTTGGATTGAGTTGTGATGTAAACCTGCCCGGAACCGCCCGGCTGTCCAGTAGTCACAACAATACCTATCCAATGTGGGAGGTTAAACATGGAGCCCAGCAAGGACCCGAGGTTAGACTGAGTTGTGGCGTAAGACTGCCCGGAACCAACCGGCAACAGGCAGCCACAACAACACCTGTCTAATGTGAGAGGTCAGGGCCTTAATAAGACAATTAAGGCTGAGTCAGGATTAGGATTAAGTGGACTAAAGACTTAATCAAAATGGAACATGCTAAACTAAACGGACTGGTGGGGTTAGGTTAGAAACACTTAACCAACTTAGCATGTTGGCTAGAGATAGAAAACCTAGTAACGGGGGACCCTTTTCAGCAGTAACCCTAAAAGGTGTATCAGGATACCCTGAAACTAGGCAGGGTGGGGCACGATTACTGGGCTGATTGTAAGAGGTCAAATCGACGGCGGTGGTGTAGCAGTGTAGGTTCTAACGGAGTGCGGGCGTGCACACACTCCGGTGCAGAAAAATAAGGCACTGGACACCAGTAGCATACCTGTGCACTCTAAGGTTGTGTCGGGTTGCCACTATGGGACTTGATACACCCCATGGTGGGACCAGCATAGGTAACTACAGACATCGGGGGCCGTAAGACACATGTAACTATGCGAGTAGGAGCCGATCACCATAGAATGGATCACATCACCCTGATTATGGGGTGCAAATTGGAAACTAGTTTGTATGGGTTCAGAGATTTACATGGGGTACGATAGTATATTCAACCCTAGACAACTTAACCAAGTTATAATGCATGCCCACTTCCTGTTTATACTTATCATACCCAGTTCTTTATTCATAGACAAAGTAGTACTAGACTTACTCAGGCTTTATGTCTGACTCTATTTTTCTTTCGTCTTCTTTCTTCCGTTCCCCCCCCCCAGGTCCTCAGGGAGGGAACACAGCAGCTTGACCAACCTCAACATCCAGCTTGAAGAAGAGAAATGTATTGCTTGGACTTTCCTGTTTTGAACTATGGCTTTGGACAATCCACTATGGGGCTTTTGCAGTTTATCTATGTTTTATTTATGCTTCTTTAAATAATGTACTCAAGATAGATTATGAAAGTGTTATGTTATTTTTTTGGAAAGGATGTTGTTGTAACACGTATTTGACTTTATGAAATAAAGTTTGTTGTTCTTCCGCTGTTTACAAATATGTGTTCTTATATCTGTCTTGTATATCTGTGACTTGTACTTATAAACCTCCACCAAAATTAGGGCATTCCCTTTGAGAGTGACCCTAACGGAAGTGGGGTGTTTCACTTGGTATCAGAGCATAGGTTTACCAGATAAGATAAAAAGTTTTGAAAAATTATTTTCAAAAAGGAAATTTAAAGAAGCATTTTTAAAAGAAAAATATTATTTTATTTTAAAAAGGCAAAGTCCACTCCCCAAAGCCATAGGAACTATCTCTTATCCTTCGTTTTGAATCTATTCTTTTTTGTTTCAGCATGTCCCAAGATCTTAACTTGCCGGAAGGGGTGCCAATACCTGGTTGGTTTAGACGGTTCTTAGAAGCAAGGGCCACTCAGCCAGGTCCTACCGTTCCTCCTCCCCCAGCGGAAGGAAATCATCCAGCTGCAGCAGCACCTTTTCCTCCACCTCCTCCTCGGGGAAACACTTTTGCTAAGATATGTAAAGATTTTAAAACTATGGGAGGAAGGGATTTCCATGGAACTGAGTCCTTCGTAGCAGCTAGGAATTGGCTGAAAGAAACGGAGGACCTATTCATCATCTTTGAGGTAGAAGATAGACAAAAAGTACAGTTGGCAGTGTGGCTATTGAAGGGTGAGGCTTCCTACTGGTGGGAAGTCACTAATGCTGAAAGACCAGTGGAGACATGGGAGGACTTTAGGGCAAGGTTTGAGACTAAATTTCTCTCAGATGCGGAAAGAAGTTTGCAGTTAGAAAAATTCTTATTTCTTAAGCAAGGGGACAAGACAGTCAGAGAGTATGTGAATCAGTTCGACGAGCTGGCTAGGTTTGGGCTTGACCTAGTCAACACCCCGCACAAGAAGGCTCTCCGTTTCGTCAAAGGGTTGAATGAGCCATTACACAGTTTGGCCATGACCCATATACCCATGGGAGCCACGTATGAAAGATTGGTGCAAATGGCATTGCTGAATGAAGAGGATAAGGGCAAGAAGAAAGAGGGTTTGCAGCCTAAGAAGACAGAGTTTAAGAAGGGAGGGAAAGGCAACAAAGAGAAGAGGAAGTGTAATTTCTGTGGCAAAGTGGGGCACTTAGTAAAGGACTGCCGGAAAAAGAAGGCCATAGGGCTAAGGACTGCCCAAAGAAACGAGGACAGGGGCAGAGGGCTGGATCCACCCCAGGGGCACAGGTTCATGTGCTAGAAGCGCCACCTCTGCAACAGTGAGGTATAAATACTTCTGTAGAAAGTGTAGTTTATCTTTATGATCACCCCGTTCGCACTTTATTTGATTCTGGCGCATCACACTCCTTTATCTCGTCTGCTTTAGTAGAATCTCTGCACCTAAAAACTAGTATGGTAGAGGACCCCTTAATTGTTTCAACCCAATTGGGGGCCCAGCTCATTTGTCTATGATCTGTGTGGGATTGAAAATTTCTATTCTAAGTGTTGAATTTCAATGTAGTGCCTTTGTTTTGGGCTTTTCGGGGTATGGTTTGATTTTGGGTATGGATTGGCTATCCAGTAATGGTGCCATCCTTGATTGTGAGAAAAGGGTTGTTAGGCTCCTAACCCAGCTCGGTAATACTTTGGAAATTTCTTGTAATCCCTCGTATGCGGTTATGCTTAGTTATCTTGAATCGCTAGATGCCTCTGTTGAAAATTTGAAATCAGTTAGAGTGGTCCGGGAATATCCGGATGTCTTTGAAGAGGTGAAGGGCTTGCCTCCGAAGCGGGAAATAGACTTCCGCATATATCTTGTAGATAATGCAAAGCCCGTTGCGTTGCCCGTTAGACATATGGCTCCACGGGAAAGGAAAGAGCTCAGTAAACAGATTAAAGAGCTTCTAGAGAAGGGGTTCATTAGGAGGAGCATTTCAGAGTGGGGTGCTCCAGTGGTGTTCGCTACAAAGGCGGATGGTTCACTCCGTCTATGTGTTGACTATAGGGAGCTCAACAAGCTAACGAAAAAGAATAGGCACCCTCTCCCTAGAATTGACGATTTATTTGACCAGCTTGTAGGAGCGTCTGTTTTCTCCCAACTCGATTTAGCAACCGGTTTTCATCAGCTAAGGGTGGTTGAAGATAGCATCGATAAAACGGCGTTCAGAACCCCAGATGGTTTCTTTGAATGGCTTGTCATGCCTTTCGGTTTGACAAATGCACCTGCTTACTTCGTGGACCTAATGAGTAGGGTATTTAGAGATTTCCTCAACAAATTCGTAGTGGTCTTCGTAGATGATATCCTTATCTTCTCAAAGAGTGAAGAGGAACATGCTCAACACTTAAGGGCAATCATGGAAACTTTGCGAGTCCATCAACTAAAAGCCAAATTCTCCAAATGCCACTTTTGGAGAGAAGAGGTGAGGTTCCTTGGGCACATAGTATCCAAACAAGGGTTAGCGGTGGACCCTGCTAAGGTAGTGGCGGTACAGGATTGGAAGACACCAAGGAATGCAACTGAGGTCCGAAGCTTTCTAGGACTAGCGGGTTTCTATCGGAAATTTATAAGGGATTTTGCGAAAATCTCAGCTCCGCTCATGAAATTGACCAAGAAGAATCTAGTGTTCAATTGGGATTTGGATTGCGAATTTGCTTTCCAACGACTGAAAAGGGCTCTTACAACAGCCCCAGTTTTGACGCTGCCAGATGGGAGCAGGATGTTCACTGTTTATACGGATGCATGTGGGACAGGGCTAGGCGCCGTCTTAATGCAAGAAGGAAGGGTAGTAGCTTATGGCGGGAGGCAGTTGAAGGTACACGAAAAGAACTACCCAACCCACGATCTCGAGTTATCCACCATCGTCTTTGCACTCAAGTCTTGGCGACACTATCTCCTAGGTGAGAAGTTCGAACTTTACACTGACCATAAATCGTTGAAATATCTTTTCTCGCAGAAGGATCTTAACTTGAGGCAACAAAGATGGATGGAGTTTCTTGCCTCGTACGATTTCGAAATCTCCTACACTCCGGGCAAAGGCAACGTAGTGGCAGACGCGTTGAGCCGAAAGAAATTGACCCTAAGCCCGTTGTTTGTTGAAAGACAAAGCCTAGAGTTTATAGCCAGCTTCGACTTTAGGCCTTCCTCCGATTTTGTACCGGGCTTGCTTGCATCTCTCGAAGTGCGCCCAACTTTAGTGGATTCAGTAGGGGCAGCACAACGCGAAGACCCTCAGCTTGTGGAAATAATTGATAGGCTAATTAGGGGTGAGACTTCAAGTCACCTCAACAGATACTCCATCGACGATAAGGGGTTGCTAAGGCGAGACGGAAGACTATGCGTCCCACAGACAAAAGATTTAGTAAAGAAGGTTCTCGAGGAAGCGCATCATTCCAAGATGACGATACACCCAGGCGGAGATAAAATGTACAAAGACATAAAAAGGACTTTCTTCTGGAACGGCATGAAAAAGGACGTGGCAGAGTTCGTTTCTAAGTGTATGGTGTGCCAACAGGTTAAGGCGGAACAGAAAAAGCCTGGCGGACTGCTACATCCTCTGGAGGTCCTGTAGTGGAAGTGGGATAGCATCTCAATGGACTTCATCGATGGGCTGCCTAGGTCTAGGAGAGGCAACACTAGCATTTGGGTAATAGTGGATAGGCTTACTAAAAGCGCCCACTTTTTACCTGTCAAAAGTAAAAGAACTGCCTCATCCCTAGCATCACTTTACCTCAAGGAAATCGTTCGACTCCATGGAATACCATCTAGCATTGTTAGTGACCGAGACCCCATCTTCACCAGCGAATTTTGGCGGAGTCTGCAAGAAGCAGTAGGAACGCAGTTATGCTTGAGCACAGCCTATCATCCCCAAACCGACGGCCAAACAGAGAGAGTGAACAGAGTTTTGGAAGACCTTTTAAGGCTATGCGTCCTTGACTTCGGAGGGACATGGGAAGACCACCTTCCTTTGGTGGAATTTGCCTACAACAACAGCTATCAAGCAACCATCGGAATGGCGCCCTTCGAAGCTTTATATGGAAGACCGTGCCGATCGCCCACTTGTTGGTGGGAGTCCACAGATAAGCTTATACTTGGACCAGACATGATCCGAGAGACTTCAGAGAAAGTAGACTTAATACGAAGAAGGATGAAGACGGCCCAAGACAGACAAAAGTCCTATGCCGACAAGAGGAGGACCGACCTTGAATTTGAGGTTGGAGACAGAGTTTTTCTCAAGGTATCACCGCTAAGAAACGTTGTTCGTTTTGGAACCACAGGAAAGCTAGCGCCAAGGTTCGTAGGGCCATTCCCTATCATCGAGAAAATTGGGAAAATGGCCTATAGGTTAGAGCTACCCGAGAGGTTGGCTGGAGTCCACAACGTCTTTCACGTTTCACATCTCCGAAAATGTCTACATGAGTCTGCTGAAGTGGTAGAGCCAAATATCCTCGAAGAGGCCGAAGTGGAGCGCGAAGCAACCATAAGGAGAGTTCCAACCCGCATCTTAGGAACAGAAGTGAAGAGGCTACGCAACCGCGAAGTCAAGCTCGTCAAAGTCCAGTGGAGCGACGCCGAGGGAGACGCGACTTGGGAAACTGAAGCTAGAATCCGCACAGCCTACCCTTTTCTTTTCGAGGGTACATCCTTGATCTTTCATTTTCCTTAAGTTGCGCTTTTATCTTTTTAGGTATATTTCCTCGACCGTATCTTTTAGATAGAATCTTTTTGGATGGAAACATGTAGTTGAAACATGTTATGAATGATGGTTGCAAGTGATTGCTAGTGGTTGCTCGTGGTTGCATATACACACACAATCTAGGTTTTAGAACGGCTCAGTCACTTCATATTGCATATGCATATATGTTTGTATTCGTATATGGTTGAACTTTAATGTGTTGTCATGTGGATGTTGCATTTGTATTGAATGATTGTGCACTCATGTAGAATCAAGAATAGGAAAATTTGCATACATAATGGATTCATGGCACTTACATAATTCGCATTAAGGAGGTCAACTGAATCAGTAGACCGCCTGATTTTGCATTAGATAAGTACATGTACACACACACTTTGCATATGATCATGAAGCATTAGAAGTCTTTTAAGGACAATGGATGCTCGTGTTTGATGGATGAGTAGATGGATGATTGGATGTTAGGATATACATTTCTCCTAACTTGAAGATTTCGGGGACGAAATCCTTTTAAGTGGGGGAGAATGTAACACCCCGAAAATTCTATAACTGTGAAATTAACAAATTAAAGTATAATTAATTTGAAATCAAAGAACCAAGGGAAACGGGATACGCCATTGCGTTCGTCTCGGAAAAATACGCGAAATAGAGTCCGAGTTTTCGAAAAACGGAGTCCGTATGAAGAAGATATGGCCTTCGGAAGTTTTGAATTAAATTTAAAATTCAAACAGAATAAAATAATTCGAAAATGGGGCCCAATGGGCCAGGGCAGATAATCACCCGCCTAGGCCACCCAGGTCGACTGGGCTGTCGACCTGGGCTACCTATGTCGACAGGGCTGTCGACAGCCCTGTCGACAGGGGTGTCGACCTGGTCGAGCCCAGTCAACCTGGCTGGCCAGGTCGGTGTGTGGTCGAATTTCTGTGGTCTGCTTTGTCATTAGGGCTAGGTGGCGGGTTTTTATTGGTCTCTCTTCCTAATGAATGGCTACGATCTATCCAAGCAACATCAATGGTCCTAATCAATTCCTAACCTCTATATAAACAACCCTAGACTAAACCCTAATCTATTCATTCAAATTAAGAACATAGCCGCCATGTTGCTGAGGAACGACTAAGAATAGCCGCCAACTAGAGAGGGAATTAGGAAGAAAGTTCTAAAGCCTAAAGCAATTCAAGTAACCTAAAGCCAATCAATTCAACAAAGGAATCATATCTCTTAATTTGAGAATTCGCCGCAACCATTGTAAGTAGAGTATTACTTTGGTATGAATAAACAATTGTGTTGATGTGTATGCTTGAATTGTGGCAATGAAAGTAATTCATATTTGTGCGTTCTTATCAATTTATATATGTTTGGATATTCTTGAATTATGTTATTCAATTATAAAGAACTACATGCGGTAGTTCTATGCAAGTATACGTTTGGAATATTGCGCAAAGTATATAATCTATGTTGAGGCTACATGTATGTAGTTGATTGAAATCCATGCAAGTTTGGAGCTTTGTTATTATGTCACTATGATGTATATTTTTGTGCATAAATCATTTTGCAAGTAATTGAAACAAGTTTGGTTGTTATAGTTCATATGAAACTATGTTGGAATTTTGACACCATAATCCATGTATTAAGTCATGCTTTTGCAAACTTATGAATATGGCTAGGCTATGAATGATATTTGGCATAATTGAAATCCATGATTAAGTCTATCTTGTTTACAAGGATTATATGATGACATATGTGAGACATGGCTAGGTTAGACTCAAAAATCCCCTTTCTGCAAGTTTAAAACAAACACCATGATTAGAAATATTTATGCCATGCTTATGTTTGACATTATGCCATGCTTATGCTAGAAATATTTGTGCCATGCTTGTGTTTGACATTATGCCATGTTTATGCTAGAAATATTTATGCCATGCTTGTGTTTGACATTATGCCATATTTATGCTAGAAATATTTGTGCCATGCTTATGTTTGACATTATGCATAAATAAGAATATAGGTTCATGTTGCAGTTAAACCTATGCAAGTTCACATGCTTTGATTCATGTCACCTATGTTACCATTATGCAAATACACCAGTTTCTATTATGTATTTCCAACGTCATATGCAAGTTCATGCGCTCACCTTCCCCTTTTTGTGTATGTGATTACGCCATAAGCCTCCCCTTCTCGCATGGCTAAATTGGGCTTTAAAAGGCTAAGCCCAATATATATAAACGGACGTGTAAAACGGGGGGAAATAACGTTGGGTTAAAAATAATTAATGAATGAAAATATGAAATAGAAGGGCCCAAATTCAAGTATGGGTTGGGCCCATGATTGGTGTAACCTTTACACCATTAACTTAATAATGGGCCGCAAATATTTACATATAAGAAATAAAGAAGAATGACAAAATATGTAAATGTAGAACATACGATGTGTTTAACCCGAGGTTGGATTGAGTTGTGATGTAAACCTGCCCGGAACCGCCCGGCTGTCCAGTAGTCACAACAATACCTATCCAATGTGGGAGGTTAAACATGGAGCCCAGCAAGGACCCGAGGTTAGACTGAGTTGTGGCGTAAGACTGCCCGGAACCAACCGGCAACAGGCAACCACAACAACACCTGTCTAATGTGAGAGGTCAGGGCCTTAATAAGACAATTAAGGCTGAGTCAGGATTAGGATTAAGTGGACTAAAGACTTAATCAAAATGGAACATGCTAAACTAAACGGACTGGTGGGGTTAGGTTAGAAACACTTAACCAACTTAGCATGTTGGCTAGAGATAGAAAACCTAGTAACGGGGGACCCTTTTCAGCAGTAACCCTAAAAGGTGTATCAGGATACCCTGAAACTAGGCAGGGTGGGGCACGATTACTGGGCTGATTGTAAGAGGTCAAATCGACGGCGGTGGTGTAGCAGTGTAGGTTCTAACGGAGTGCGGGCGTGCACACACTCCGGTGCAGAAAAATAAGGCACTGGACACCAGTAGCATACCTGTGCACTCTAAGGTTGTGTCGGGTTGCCACTATGGGACTTGATACACCCCATGGTGGGACCAGCATAGGTAACTACAGACATCGGGGGCCGTAAGACACATGTAACTATGCGAGTAGGAGCCGATCACCATAGAATGGATCACATCACCCTGATTATGGGGTGCAAATTGGAAACTAGTTTGTATGGGTTCGGAGATTTACATGGGGTACGATAGTATATTCGACCCTAGACAACTTAACCAAGTTATAATGCATGCCCACTTCCTGTTTATACTTATCATACCCAGTTCTTTATTCATAGACAAAGTAGTACTAGACTTACTCAGGCTTTATGTCTGACTCTATTTTTCTTTCGTCTTCTTTCTTCCGTTCCCCCCCCCCAGGTCCTCAGGGAGGGAACACAGCAGCTTGACCAACCTCAACATCCAGCTTGAAGAAGAGAAATGTATTGCTTGGACTTTCCTGTTTTGAACTATGGCTTTGGACAATCCACTATGGGGCTTTTGCAGTTTATCTATGTTTTATTTATGCTTCTTTAAATAATGTACTCAAGACAGATTATGAAAGTGTTATGTTATGTTTTTGGAAAGGATGTTGTTGTAACACGTATTTGACTTTATGAAATAAAGTTTGTTGTTCTTCCGCTGTTTACAAATATGTGTTCTTATATCTGTCTTGTATATCTGTGACTTGTACTTATAAACCTCCACCAAAATTAGGGCATTCCCTTTGAGAGTGACCCTAACGGAGGTGGGGTGTTTCATTTATGAGCCAAATTGGCAAGCCGCTTGGCTGTTTGATTTTCTTTTGGGTTGGAGAAGGCCCAGAAAGGCGAGCTATGGTTTGACATATTGGCCAGTAAAAAGGAGGTTATGGCGAAATTTTTCTAAAAGTTAAGGCGTTAGAAAATTTTTAGGATTTTTGAAAATTTTCGTTGATAAGAATTAATTAATACTTTAATTGAAATTAAATTGGTTCAGTTGAAACTGAAATTAAGAAGTGAACAGATAAGTTCTAACCAATCAATAGGGTTTGTTTCCTACCTTAGCAATTTCGAGGACGAAATTATTTTAAGTGGGGAAGAATGTAACGACCCGCATTTTTAGTGATATAATAATTAATTGATTTAATTATTTAAAAGGTGATCAAAAGGATTTCATGGTCGTTGAATTAAATAATGGTGAATATTTAATTAAAATAATATATTAAATAATATATTTAATTCTGAAATAATCAAAATTCGCTGAAATGGCGATATGGTGTGAACTGGATCATCTGTGATATTTAATTCAGTTTAGAATTGAATTAGAATAACGAATATATTATTTGAACGACAATTTGAACGTATAATTATATTATAATTAAAATCGAGCTTGAAATGGCGCTGTAGTTCGTAATTTGGCGATTTGAAATTCAATTGAATGTACAGGATTCGTTTTAAGCCGGATTTCTGTGAAATAAGAAACGTGTGGAGCTGGTGGAGTATATCTTTCTAGTGGAAGAGAAAAATCAAGATTTCGTCGTGTAGATTTTGATTTATGTCCAAACCAAATTTTAGAAAAGTAGCTGTGGAATTCCTTTGAAATTTATAAATATTTATTTATATTTATAAAAGGAATTTCATTATAAATCGAATATTGATTTAAAGCAGGATTTGAAATATCGAGCAGAAATTCATATAGGAATATTCTAGAGCTGTATGATATTCTGTTGCGGATATACACGATAATATTTATTTATAAATTTTATACTTAATTGTTTTTAAATATATTTATATATTTAAAAAGGTTATTTAAGGCTTTAAAAATAGCCAGTTTTGCAAACGACCTCAGAATTCGATGAAACTAATTTTGTTTGGTCCGCAATATTAAATTATTGTTAGATTCAAAATTCCGTGATTTTTAGAGTCACTATGTGGCCGTACGGATTTTTGGAGTGGAAAAAGTTAGTATTTTGACAGTTAAAAATACACTGTGTGAGCATACGAAGTCGGAATTCGATGAAACCAATTTCGTTGGGACCGCAATGCCGAACTCTAGTTGCATGTCCAGTTTCATGATTTTTAATATCATGTGTGAGCACACGGATTTTTAGAAGACAAATAAATGAGATATTTGCTAATTAAAAATATAAAATAATTAATAAAATAAAAATAAAAATGTGTGTGAACATAAAAAGGCCACACCTTGCTGTATTTCAACCACCAATTCTGTGTGGTTTTGAACTGATAGATGTGGAAGAAACAAATCCATACAAAGCAAATTAATATCCTATAAATATACCCCCATACTTCTTCTAACCTAGACTTTTTCTCCTTTGGTCAAAAAAACATTCCGCCACTTATCAGTTCTCTCAGCAAAAACCATCGCGAGTTCAAAAATTAGTAGGAATCAAAAACAAATACTATAAATCCAAAGGATTGTGTATTCAAACTCCTACAAATCTGTGCTTCGATCTGGTATGCTTAGTCAAGGGTTCGATACCCATTTTTTTTGTTCGACGTCGGTTACAGACATCAGCTAGGGTTGGGGAAATCTAAAAATATGGTTGTTGATTCATAGAATTAAGTTGATAATTGGGTTTGAAACATGAAGACGAGTTTGTGGTTGGAGTTACAGAAGTTTCGGTGATAGTTGTTGTCGCAGGTGGTACTGTAGAAGCAGTTTCTAGGTCAACGTCGGATTTTGAGGTATGAGTGCGAGTGGGAGGATGAGCATATCAAGTTGAAGAGGAGATTGTGATGAGAATTTTGATAGTTTTAGTTTTGATTTATGATGAAGGATGGAGGAGTGGTTGTGGGTGGAAGTCACGGCTTGGTGGAGTTTTGCTTGCGATGTGTATATTGGGATTGGGGAAGAAAGACATCGGGTTGGTTTTGTGGGGAAGCAGATGGGCCAAGAAACGGTAAAGCCCAATGAATTTAGGTGGTTTAGTTTTAAATTTGATTTAAAATATTCGTAAACTTGTATTTATAATATCATAGCCATACGGTGTCAGATTTAAGAATGGTCTGATCTATTAGGATCATATGGACGAGAGCTCCACGATGGAACTAACTGGAAGTGGATTGAAGCTCATTTGAATTTATAGCGAAATAAATTATTTGATTCAAATCAAACAAACAGTTTAGCGTTCTTTAACGATGAACTGCCAATGTGAGTAAATCTCACTAACTCTGAACAGTTTATAATTTCATGTTGTATTTTTAGAACTGTTAAATATTGGCTGATTGACTGTGTGTTGACCGTTTGATTGAACTGCTAGTCAGTTAGTTGAATTTCTATATTGATTCTGTTTATCAGAATATATCATATGGAACTGAAAGTGATGTTGATTTTATTGTGTAACGTCTGTGGATGCAGGGAAACAGATTGGAGGAATCCGATTGGATTCCTCAACAGCTATTTTATTATTTTCATATATTGTGATATATGACGTGGTTTATAATATGTTGTTGATTTTATGTGTATGAACGATATTTGATATCATGACTTGATATGTTAAACACCATAACACACCGAAATGTGAAAAAGGGGAATTTTTAAATGGTATTTGAAAATAAAATATTTATAAAATCAAAAGGGTTTTGTAAATGAAATGTTTATAAATGAAATATTTATAAATGAAATGTTTATAAATGAAAATTTTATAAATGAAATGTTTATAAATGAAATATTTATAAATAGAAATCTTTATAGGTGAAATTATATAAAAAGGGGAAATTTTTATAAATGAAATTTTTATAAAGAAAAAGGACTATTTATAAAATCATAAGATCTTATAAATGAGATATTTATTAGTTAAATAAATAGGAGATGTTAAACGAGATACTTATTTGTTAAGTAAATAAGTTATAAAAGAGATATTGACTTAGGAAACTGAATAAGTTATTAAAAGGATTATTTATTTGTTAAATAAATAGAATATGAAAAGGAGATATTTATTTGTTAAATAAATAAGATAGGATATAAGGAATATTTATTTAGTAAATAAATAGGATATTAATAAAGGAAATACTAAGGATAAATAAATAAGGTTAATAAAGGAAATACTTGGAAATAGAACCCTAACAGGAATTATTTGCAAACCATTTGCAACTAGAATTTGAAAAGGAAATATTTGTAAACCATTTACAAATAGGATTAAAAAGGAAATATGGGTAATGGCATTTAGGAAACAAATAGATTAGAAAGGAAATATTTATCTTTGGATAAATAGTCATTTATAAGTCTGAACTTATATATGAAGAAGTAAACAGATAAAAAGGAGCAGATTGATTTATAAATGATATTTATAAATTAAGTTAAATATTTATCATTTGGATAAATATAATATATAAGTTAGGACTTATATAAAGAAGAAGAAATCGATTTCAACATCGATGTTTGAAACTGAATAAGGACAAAGGGTTAATCAGTTAGGGTTAACCAGTTAGGTTAAACCGTAGAGTTAAACCAGTTAGAGTTAATCAGTTAGGTTAAACCGTAGAGTTAAACCAGTTAGAGTTAATCAGTTAGAGTTAAACCAGTTAGAGTTAACCAGTTAGAGTTAATCAGTTAGAGTTAAACCAGTTAGAGTTAACCAGTTAGAGTTAATCAGTTAGAGTTAAACCAGTTAGAGTTAATCAGTTAGAGTTAATCGATAGAGTTAAATCGAACTAGAGTTATTCAAAAGGAGTAAATCGAATGTAGTTTATTCGAATAGAATTAAAGGAGCAAATCGAATATAGTTATTCGAATAGAATTAAACGAGTAAATCGAATGTAGTTTATTCAAATAGAATTAAAAGAGTTAATCGAATATAGTTTATTCGGATAGAATTAAAGGAGTAAATCGAATATAGTTATTCGAATAGAATTAAAGAAGTAAATCGAATATAGTTTATTCAAATAGAGTTAAAGGAGTAATCAAATATAGTTTATTCGAAAGGAATTAAGTAAGGAGTTAAGTGAAAAGAGTTAATCGATTAGAGTTAAATAAATATAGTTAATCAAATGTAGTTTATTCGAAGAAAAATTTTCAAATCTAGTTATTCGTAAGAGAGATTATCAAATATAGTTATTCGAAGGGAGAAGTTATCGAATAGAGATTTATTCGAATGAGATTTACATAAGAAAGTTTGTTAAAGTTTAAAAGATAAACTTTGACCATTTCGAAGTTAAAACGTTGTTCAGTTAAGGTCTGAGAGGTAATTATACCCCAACTTGATTGACTTCCTTCTTAACTAAGGAATGGTAAGGTTTGATCGTAAAGGAGTTTTGGAAATGTTTTCCAAACGAGAAATCAGAAATGTTTTCTGATAATAGAAAATAAGAATTTAGAATATATGGAAACAGGAGATAAGTAAATTAATGAACTAAAGAGATAAATATTAAGTGATGATTGATCGATATAATTTCCATCTGGAAACAATATCGTCGTTTGCACACTGTTTTTCTTTGATGGTTAAATCATAGACTATCGAAGTTTTGACCATTTTAACGTTGTTAATATGGAGAGACCTGTTGGATAATTATCCAAAGAACCACTCTGTATTGGCATAAGCGTTGCGAATCATATATGCCAAAGATAATTGAAGACGGAGTAAAGTGCAAGGGCTATTGTATAAGTCTTAGATAACAGTACCTAAGATGGATGTATTAAATAGTGCCTTCGGTTCATCCTGTTCCTGGATGACTTGTACGGATGAATGTCTGACAGAGTATTTCCAGAAAGGTCACGTACATTGATTTCTTCAGCCGTACCAAGAGTGGAAGCGGAGAAGGAAACTTCTTTATCTAACATGTAATGTAATGTTGTAGACGTCAATTAGTGATTTTCGATGGATCTGACAATGTGGCATTCGAAGTGAATCTAATGTGATGATAAAGTGTAACCTCAAGCCTCATCAATCGGCAAATGACAGAAATCGGGGAGGTAGCATGGCTATGTAGGTCGCACCTATTGGGGTGTATAATCACCTGATCTAGAGTTTCATTTACTTCTAAAAATCTATTGTTGATGTTGTCCCATTCGGGAAACGGTTGCTGATCCGAACCGTTGGTGATATGCATTCGATACACTCAAGCGAAATGAGTGGTCGGTCATGTGTAGCCGGGTTGCAAGATGTTCTTGTTGAACCCCGTGTATTCCTTTCTAGAGGTACACTAGCGAAAGGTGATTCCATACCTTGTCATAGTTGGAAATCCATTTCCCAATACGTGCTTGCAGTTTTGATTGTATACTATATATGTAGAACGTGAGATGGATGCGTTTCTGCTAGATGATTATTATATTGTGGTTGATAGACATTATTATAGTATCAAAAGGTTTTTGATATAAAGATATTTTGGATCTCATTAGGGAAAAACCCGTTCTGTTATATGGCGTGGTCTTATGAGAAAACGTTTACTTGTTCAAACTGTTTTATACTGTTTTACTCACACCAGTCCCAGGACTGACCCGGAGTTTATTTTGTTTTGTTTTCCCTAAACTCTTAGGTGCCCAATTTTGTACGGGCAATCAAGTAGTCAGAGATTTACAGATACTTGAAGAGCTAGAGCAGGAAGCTTCATGATTATATAGCTATTATTATTTCACTGTGTTGTAAGTGCTGTACTTTGATAATGATGTGTATACATATACAGATTTATATTTCAAGGATATGTTATCTATTATATGTTATTCGTTCCGCTGTGAGGTCCGTGTTACTCTGATGTTGTGTTCTTCTTCTTCTTCTTCTATTCTAAGTTTCTATCTTATCTTTCCTCACCCTCTAATTTCTTTCATTAACCATCCGATATTTTCGACTCTTGATGTTCGATATGTGTTGTATATCGGATAATCAAGGTCGCATTTTTCCGGGTCGTTACACCATTGAAATGAATTGATTTGAAATTCTAAATATACGTGAACTATTTGAAAAGGTCGAGTTAATTCTCATTTCAAATAATTGATCGACGGTTTGAAGTCGAAGATATGAAGACGGTGCAAAACAGATGATCTTCACGTCGAATGGAGGGGTGCTACTGATGCTCATGATAGGAGTAGCCACCTTGAAGGGGCTGAAGTGGTAGCCGTCCTGACGTACTTGTTGATTGTACGGATGTGCGAGGTATAAGGTGCCTCCAGTTTCGTTCAGACCCAGAACGAACTTGTAAATAGACTGTGTGTCTGACATTGGATTTTGTTCTATGCTGATTGATCACTATTTAATATATATCTGTTTGGTGGCGGAGAATTTATTCTCTTCCTTAACGCCCTTCTCTGATACGTACGAGCTCAGAGGTTATATATCGATAGAAATCGGTCGCACGGAGTGAATTTCCTGTGTGGCATGCCTAAGTGGCAGATGGTCAAGGCTTCTGTTGAAAGCAAAGTCTTGTGGTTGATGATCAAAGCGCGGCCTGTGTGGCATAGCTTTGTGTATAACGTTAATTCGCGAGCCCCACACTCCGATATGAACCAGAAACGGGAGAGGATCCAAGGAGAACATGCGTCTCTTTCTAGTTAGAGGTAGTGTCAGTGACCTACCAGCCCTGACATTTACATTACTTTCACCTGTGTGGTTGTTGGATTTCGAGGCGCCTTGGATATGGAGTCATTTGGCTCATTTACGCCCCATAGGGCGGGGAGACGTATTGTTCAGGGTTTTATTTTAATCCTCTACGTGTGGACTGGCCCTGTGGCTCCTAGGTGCAGTTGCGGCTGTAGCCTGAGATACGGACTAGAGCGTCTCGAATTCGTTAAGGACTATCTTTTGCCTTGGTTCATGATGGAAATACAATTTCCAAATACGACATCATGCGGTTTTGATTGTATACCTATATATGGAGACATAGTGGTATGGGGCATTAATACCATCTATGATTAATACTTATAATTTGAAATTGTTTTTGAAACATACAAACACTAGTAATAATATCAAATGCTTTTGGTTTATTCCTATCAAGCATATTTTGGCCATTATAAGGTAAAACTCTATCCTTCGGTTTGCGTTGCATTGTGTGATGGGAACTAAGTCTTATAATGGCTTCATTTTTATAAAAAGCATTGCGATGTTTAAAAGATTTACTTATTTTAAAGCACTGGCATTCCAATGTAGTAAACCCGTTCCGCGAAAGTGGCGTGGTCCTGTGATTGGCCATATTATAAAATATGTTTAAGTAGATTTCTCATACCAGTCCCATGACTGACTCGTAGTTTGTTTCACTTGCAAACTCGGGTGCCCTTTTTCTACACGGGTAGCCTTGTATTCAGGTTTTAGCAGGCTCTTTCTGGATAGCGGGAGTTGAAGATGAATTCTAACATTTATCTCTTTTTATGCTGTTCAGCTCCAATTGTACATATTATGTTTAGATTTCCGTTGTAGACATTTTATGTAAAGCTGAACTGTATTTGTACTAAGTATGATCCTGTATACTGTGTAACTCTGATGATTATGTTTATCCAGTGTATTCTATTGTACAATATCTGGTGTATTCATTTATTTCTGTTCTGCTGTTATCTGTTTATGTGTTATATTCCAAAGATTACCTTTGCCACCGTGGAATGGGGTTTGGGGTTGTCACAGTATATGTGTTTTACTCAACCAAAATCTATTCCCCAAAGATATATGGTACCTGTACTTATCTCAATTTAACACATGAGTGACAAACACCTGAAATTCCTAAATAATATTTCATTAATCAACAAATATAACAACAACAATTCCCAAAATCAAACATATAGCTTTCATTTGAAAATACTGGGTTAAATCATTAATTTCACTTAATATGCGGTTTCATTCCAATTTAGTTATACTGGAATTTATTCTTTAGTTTATAATTCATTCATTCCATTTTAAATTGTTAATTATTTCTATTCAAACAATCTACCATCCAACAACAAACAATTCACATTCAACAATCAATACACAACCAAATAATTTGAGTTTACATTCAATATTAACATTTACTTTGGTTTTACATATTTGAATATCAATCGGTTAATATCCAATTGGTTTAATTATTATTTATTCAAATTTCGAATTCCAAATTAATTTAATTTAATTTCAATATCATTATTAATTTAATTTAACTTACAGATACTTAATTCAATTTGAATTCCATTCAAATCAATCAACATACAATATCTCAATAATTTAATAAAATTATTATTTTTTTATACAAAAATATATTTTGGGTAAAATTATTTCATTTACCCTCTTTACAAAACAATATTGAGTTCGTTACTTATTCAAATGCTTTTCAACACTTGAATAAATCAAACAACACAATACAAAACATTTGTTTATAAAATTTACAACTACGCTCTCATATATATACACTCAACTCAGTCTAGGGTATTACTAACCCCATCTCTATCGAGTTATACCACAGAGCCAAGGTTATTACTAAAACAATAGCTCTGATACCACTATAACGACCACGTTTTTTCGACCTCGATAATCGACATAAATACATTTATCATATTACATGTCGATCTTCTAAGCACCAAAAATACACGAACATTATTAGAAAGAAATTAGAGTGTGAGATAAGAAAGAAAGAATTATTAGAATAAAAGAAGAAGAAGAAGAAGAAGAACCAACACAGAATCAGAGTCTCACATTGTAGCGGAATAAAATATAATATAGAAATAAATATTTACTGAGAACATTAAAAATGCTTACAATCATTAGAGTACATCACACATTTGGACAGTTATAAAAATCTGTCATCATATACAACACACAACGGAATAACAACCATATATTATACGTCTGGACTTCTCCAGCTTGTCTCTTCATAGCATTTGATAACCTGAACCGTTACAATCCAGTCTAACACAAGCATTACAAATGACGGGTCAGTCTGGTGAACCAGAGTGAGAAAAATACACTAAGTTTACCACAACATCTAAGTTGATTTTAAAGTTAAAATCTTTTCAAAAGAAAAGGATAATCGTAAGACCAAATCCACACATAAATAAGGACGGTTTTTACATTACGATAACCCAAAATGATTTTTGAAATCAGTATCTTTTCTGATATTATAACAGTGTCTAAATATAAATAAATATAAATCTAGCAGAATGCTTGCATCTCACGCTCTACATATATAGTATACAATCAAAACCGCGGGCACTTATTGGAGAATGGATTTCCATGGCAAGGTATGTGCAACCACCTATTCGACAATGTACCTCCGGAAATGAATACATTGAGGTTCAACAAGAACATCTTGCAACCCAAGCTAAACATGACCCGCCCCTCACTTCGCTTGGGAGTACCGAATATATCATCACCACGATTAGGGCCAGCCAACTGAACCAATAGCATACATACATAAATAAAAAGGGACAACCGAAGACATTTGATTTCTTCAGATCTGGTAACGATATACCCTTTTGATTGGTGCGACCCACATAGCCATGCGACCTACTCGATTTTAACCATTTCCCGGTTGATGAGGCTAGAGGTTTAGCTTACCCTTTAGAATAGCACATCTCCATTCACTTTGAATGCCACATCGTCAGATTCGTCAAACCACTAATTGACGTCCACAAATATACTCTGGGTATAAAAGAAGTGCGACTTCTTCGCTACTAACTCAGTATATTTGTAAAAATCAACGTACGTGATTTCTAGGAAATAATCTATCAAACATTCGTCCATACAAGTCATCCAGGAACAGGATGAACAGAAGGCACCCTCCTACCACATCATATATATGTATCACCCCAAGGATCAGTAGTGAGTAGTCCTTGCAATCCGTAGATTTCAACCACGACAGAATCACAAATCAAATAACTCTGGTTGCAAGCCAGATAAATTTGATGAGTAGTCCTTCCGCTTATGGAGATTCACGGTCTTTAATTTCTCCGTCTTCAATTAGCATCTTTACTTATTTGATGGTTTGGAATGGTTTTTGAATATAATTCGATCCCGGTCTTTCCGTACCAACAATCGTATTGGCTAGATTTGATAGTCGGTTATTTAACTATCAAATAAATAATCATGTGAATGAAATGAGTTTACTGGTTCAATACTCGACATTACTTGGCCTCTTTAATTAAACATATGTTAATTATATTCTTTAAAATCTTCCAATATTTGGAGTTTATCCTTTACTTCTTATAAAATAAGAATATTCTTAAAAATCATTTCATTTACTTACAAACTTTTAGAATATAGTTTCTAATATTCTTTACGGAAATCATAACTCATGTTTCCTTCAATTTTTCTCATTTATAAACTACTACCATTCTTGGGTAATTGTGAAGTCGTTCAAGTTGGGGTATTTTATTTACCTCTCAGACCTTGACCAACAACATTTATATCTTCAGAATAAATAGAAGTTTATTAACCATAGTTTTCCTTTGGAAATCTTCTTTAAATCTTAACATCGTTTACTTAATTAATTACTAAGTAAACTATTATTATATTTCCCTATTAATCTTCAATAATCCTTTATACTATTATACTCGAACTTCGATTACATTATAAATAGAATTCTTTACAAAATTCCTTTAACCCCTCTTTATAAATATTCTTAAACTTGTTTTGCAACAACAATACCATAATTGTTTTATATTCAATATAACTGTCTTTAACAAATCTAATATAAATTATCTTCACAAATATTATATAAATATCTTTACCAATCTTTATATAAATATCTTACAAATCCTTATGTTTCTTTTTATCAAAACAATTCAACTTATCATCTGTAATAATGTTACAGATTTCATTTCAAAACTTTTACTTCATTTACAAATCTTATTTGTAAATTACTATCGATAACTAAGTTTTCGATTACATTTTTAAACTCTTAATTTCCATTTACAAAATCGTTTGTAAATCATTTACGACAACTTATATTCATTGCCATTTCCGAAACCTTTTACTTAACTTATACTCTCACTCCGCTTAACATTCCGAACATCGAATATCACATTCCAAACTTCGGAATAAATTTCACTTCGCCATTTCATACCATTTTCTAATTTCAGTTAGTTTACTTAATTCCATTCTTAAGTAACGTTAATTTAAAAATAACATTTTAACTTCATATTTCTTTAATAAATCTCATTTATAAAACTCATATTTAATATACCCTTTTTATCTCCTTTTAATTTTCTTACTTCAAATATTAAGTAAACGTTTAATTTACTCTATCGTATTTGCTTAAAATCTTTCCTAACTTCATTATAAATAACTGGGTTTTGAATATAAAACCCCTTCATAGTTCCTTTCACATTTCAATAAAATTCCATTACAACTCGATTACTTTTTAAATGAATTCCAAAAAAAAAGTAATCACTGAAATTATTATTATTATTATTATTATTTACTTCAAACATTAACTACTATAAAAGTAGTTAATTCCTTTATTAACAAAATAAAATAGTAAATTCCTTTTTAAAATATTATTAAACTAAAACAAATATTCTTTAAGCTTTTTCATTTCATTTATTCGAAACAACTAATTTAATAATCTATTGCAGTTAAACGGTTGACTTAGCCAAATCAAAACACGTTTATTTTATTAACCAATTCCAATTAGTCCTTCTTTCAAATTTATTAATAATATAATTAATTTAAATAATTCCAGTTAATTATTTCTTAAAAACAATTATTCAAATCTTAACCGTTAGGTTAATTTTACTCTCTTGCATTATAAACCTGATAAATATCTGATTTTGCTTTATAAAATCATTAAATAATTAAATATAAACTTAAATAATAAATATTTATTTTCTTTTAACAAAATTCTTATTCAAAATAATAGCTTTAAAAATCTATATTTAGTTATAAAATAAATTTTCATTTCCGTTGATCAACTTGACGGTAAATCCATATTTGAAAACCGATTGATTTATAGGCCATACACTGCCAATTACTCAACCAATTCTGCCCATTGGTTAAAACAAAAGCAAATGTTGAATTTCAGGTCAACAGTCAACAACCAAATCAATCACCCAATCAGAACAGTTCATATAATGATAATATGAAAGTAAATAACATTAAATGTATTTGAGGAATCCCGTTGGATCCCTCCAACCTGTACTTCCCTGCATTAAAATAGATTATTTCAAATAAATCCATTTAGTCCAATTTAACTGATAATTTCTATAACAGTAAATAACGGCTATTTAGCATCAACCAATCAACAAATCATTTCAAACAATTCAACACGTTTATTTTATAAACGTGACCAATAAGGTAAGTTACCTTCATTGGATCCAATCGTTAAAATAACGATTTGGTTTTTCATTGAAATTAAACAACGTTTAATTTTAGAAATTCAATCAATACATGAATATAAAAAAATATAAACAATCAACCATTTGCAAACGTTGCACGTAATTATAAAACCCGACTTATATAAAATATAAGTGGGAATAACTGAGTGAGTTTAACTCACCTTGATTTGATTCACTGAAGCATTTCGGTTCTCGGTTAAATTAAACTAGCGTTTAATTTAACTTAAATTTTCGGTTATCTCCATTGGTGTCCAAGATAGTTCCATGATATTGCGTCCATTATTACGATCGTAACGCAACTTATTTTGTTGGATTCTGTTAGCGGAATACAAAGTAATTAATATTTAAAGCAAAATCACTAATTTAATAATGTATGTAAGCCCTAATTACTAATTAATAAAATTAATTACATTTCATTTAAAAGAAATTGGGCCAACTCTCCGCGTTGCTTTGGGTTCCCGTCCCTTCGTTTGTTCAGCCGACAACAAGGTGTCCTCCTGTCATGTTTAAAGTTTAAACCCTATACGTGATATAAGAACATGATTAAATATATTTTAATTAATACTTAAATTAAACTTAGTGTTAGGCTAATTACATATTAACAAAACGTGTCCGAACTGTTTCCATCCCTGATTTCACCTTCTGCTTTCGTTCCGGTTCTGCAAAATTACATATTTTTAATCAATACACTTTAATTAAAAATAATTATTCTTTGAATTATAATTAGTTTTATACATGTTTAAGGATATATGGCTAATCTATGTATCATTTCTACTTCCTGGTTTGTTTACTCCTTTTCACATTAGCTGTTCTGGTAATTCTGCATAGGTCAACCATCACTTTAACATATGTTTGAACTAAATTGAACAAACCCCTTAATTATATAATTTAATTACTTAATCAAAATGCAGGCCGAACTATTTGTTCCATCGTTCAAAACCTTCTGCTTCTCAACTTTCCAAAAACAAATCCACGCACCTCCTTCGGTCCATCAGCATCAGATCGGAGGTTGCAGGAGGTCCACGCCTCACTGCCGTCGCCCTACGCTCCATGCGTCGCCCTGTTTGACGCCCCCATCCGCCTGCAGTTTCGTCGAAACCGCCAACACATAAGGCTTCGATTCTGATCACGATGTTGCTCCATTTCTGATTGCAACCGTCTAAATTCAAGCTCTAGTTGAGCTGCTCATTTTCGTATCTGGAAGTATTTAGAACTGATGTATGAATGGAACGATTTATTTTGAAGAAGGAAGAATTGTTTCTGTCATTCATTTCTTAACTGGAGGAGCTGCATTTTCTTCATTGCTAAAGAAACTGAACGAAGTGAAATTTTTGCATATAAATATATACAGTTGGTAATTGTTGATAAGAACAAGTTTGTTTCAAAACAGAATAGGCCTACGCGTGAATCAGAGCCGAGAATAGGGTAGGTTGTGCATATTTAATATGCTTAGAGTGAAGCATCACATAAATATAAATATATATTTTTTTATCACACAAATCGTTTGTGAAGTTGCGATGGACACGTTTATGTGGTACGATAGTCTGTGGTTTCCATGAGTTTAGGTTTGCAATTAAGCATGTAAAAAAAGGTCTATACGTTGGTGATTCATTCCTTAGGCTGAAAGGGGATATTAGGTTACACGTGCATGGTTCTTAGTTCAAGTTTGTCTTAAATGTAAAGTTTGGACTAAAATATTATTATTTTATTATTTAAACTTCACCGCGAAGCTTTTCATAAAATTAACACCCTATATGACTTCTAATTCGAGATAAAACACCTAATTCTAGCATAAAAAATATTCCGGACCCAATGGGACAGGTTTCGTCGAATTCCGAGGTCGTTTGTGAAAAGTCCTTTATAAATATCAATGAAAAATCAAGCGTTTAAAATTCCTATAATTACAGAAAAAATCCGATAATTTTGAAAGCTTGACATTTTACTAGACCTCTTCCTAACGGATCAGATGAATCTTGTTTTATCAAATTTGGAGTTCATTTGGCCAGTCATTTATTCGTTAAAAGTTACCCCTGCCAAAATAATCTAACAATTAAATAAAAACAAGGGCACTTTTGGCTTCCGAAGTCACATATGACATCCGTCTGCCACGAATTTTTTTTTCTTACAATAATTTAATGATGCGGTCCCAGTGAAACTAATTTCAACGAAAACTGAGACCATTTGCAAAAATGGCTATTTTTGACGCTCATATAATATTAATAAAATATTAATTAAATTATCAAATAATTCAATAAAATAATAATAAATTATTTATATGATATATATCCAAATAAAATATATATATACAGCTTCAAATATAAGTTAAACAACTAAATATTGTCAATTTTGAGTTAAACATTGTCCAAATTAAATTAAAAATCCTCATTTATTAATAAGCATTATATTTTAATAACGATTTCCATAGCGACTGTTTTAAAATTTGATTTGGATGTAACTAACAATCTATAACACAAAATATGAATTTTTCTCTTTCATTAGAAAACTATAATCAACCAGATCCAAATGTTTCTTGTTTGAAAGAATTCCAACTTAAAGCGGATGTTGTATATTCAATTAAAATTCAAAATTCCATATTACGAACTACCACGCCATTTCGAGCTCAATTTGAATTATATATAAATTTAACATTCAAACTTCGTTTTAATAAATGAATTCAATATTAAAAATCCATTAATATTCCAAATATAATATCTAAAATAATAAAAAAAATCTAAGTACCAAAAATACGCACACAAATTAAGTTCTAATTCCAAATATAATTAAGTAATTGATTTTTCTAACCAAATTCTAACTCATTCAGTCTCATTACTAATTCATATTGAAATTCTTTTTTTGCTATATTGAACCAATTCAAATTTTTATATTCCAATTTGAATTCCATTCAAATCAATCAAACACCCCAATATCTTAATAATTTAATAAAAGTATGTCTTTTCTATACAAAAATATAATTTGGGTAAAATTATTTTATTTAACCTCTTTATAAAGCAATATTGTGTTCATTATCAGCTCAATGCTTCTCAACACTTGAACCGATCAAACAACACAATACAAAACATTTGTATATAAAATTTACAAATACGCTCTCTCATATATACACTCAACTCAATTTAGGGTATTAATAACCCTACTCTATTGAATTACGCCACAAAGCCAAGGTTATTACTAAACCATTGCTCTGATACCACTTGTAACGACCCACTTTTTCCGTACAATTTAAGCTGACATTTATCAACCCACGTCAACTCGAAATGCACAGAAAAGCAGATAGTTAATGGAAAGAAATTAAAGGATGAGATAAGAAGGAAAGAAATATTAGAATAGAAGAAAAAAGAAAAAGAAACACAACAGAATCAAAGTCTCACATCGCAGCGGAAAAAAATATAATATAGAAATAAATCTTTATCGAGAGATTGAAAATACTTACAATCATCAGAGTACATCAATATTTCTGGACAGTTATAAGAACTTGTTCTCATACAGAGTTTAATAAATATTAGATATCATATGTCTTGACTTCTCCAGCTCGTCTATAAGATCCGATAACTTGAACCTCCAAAACTCGATCTGACCTGAGCATTGCAAACGCCAGGATCAGTCTGGTGAACCAGCATGAGAAAATTCACTAAGTTTATAAATAACAACTAACTTATTATAAAGTGGAAATCCTTTCTGAAGAAAGGATAATCGTAAGACCAAATCTGCAAATAAATACGAACGGTTTTTATCTTACGATAACCCAAAACATTTTTAAAATCGTATCTTTTTTGATATTGTAATAGTGTCTCAATCAAGTAAATAGCAATCTAGAAAAACGCTTGCATCTCACGTTCTACATACATATTATACAATCAAAACTGCTGGCACTTATTGGAGACTGGGTTCCGATTATGGTAAGGTATGGAACCACCTTCTGATCAGTGTACACTAAAGGGGATAAACTGGAGTTCAACAAGAACATCTTGCAACTCGGCCACACAAGACCGACCATTCATTTCGCTTGGATGTTCTGAATATATTGTCATATTATGGTTGCGAGCAACGTAACCGTTCCCGGGAGATACGGAAGCAAAAAAGAAGAACAAATAATTAATTTTCTCTAGATGGTGACAATACACCCTAATTGGAGCGACCCACTTAGCCATGTTGCTAGCCTGATTTTTTTCATTTTCGATTGTGAGGCTTGAGGATATAATTTCCTTTCATAACATCTGGCCACCATTCACTTTGAATATCACATCGCCGGACCCTCTAAATATCACTAACTAAAGTCCACAAAAATACCCTAGTCTTTAAGCTAAGAGAAGCGCCCTTCTCCTCCTTGAACTATGGCATGTTTGAAGATATCAACGTACGTAATCCCTTTGGAAATAACCTGTCAGACTTCCATCCATACAAGTTGTCTTGGGACTGGACGAACAGAAGGCACCCACCTACTGCATCCTAGGAACCACCCTATAGATCAGTAGCGAGAAGTCCTTGCAAATCCGTCGATTCCGACCATGACATAATCACAGTATACCTCTGATTGCAAGTTAGAGATTTTAAGTAATTCTTCCATTTTATGAAGATCAATGGTCTTCAGTGCTCTAACTCGAACATCTTCTGTTACCTTCGTATATTTGTTGGTCGTAATGGTTTTTGAATATAAATTCGATCCTGGATTTTCCGTACCAATAATCGTATTGACCTGATTTTGATAGTCGGATATTTAACTATCAAAATAAACAACCATTCAACCATGAAAGCAGTTCGCTGGTTTAGTACTTAGCATCATTTGACATTTTCAACTTTCCCTTCTTTAATCAAAACCTTTAAATCTTCCAATATTTGAAACAAAGCTTTTTATATCTTATTTCAAAAATACTGTTATACTCAAAATCGTCTTATTCAACTTAAACTTTTCAAACTTTATGTTATAATACCATACATCGAAATTCTAATTTTATTTCTCTCGACCACTCTCGTCCCTAAACTAATATCATCCTTGGATAATCATGAAGTCGTTCACATTGGGGTATTTTGTTACCTCTCAGGCCTTGAGTCAACAACATTCTAATCTTCAGAATAGATAGAAGTTTATCAACTAAATCTTATTCTAGTAATTATCCCACATATCCCATTTACTATCCGATTTAAAACATGATTTTAACATCATACTTTCTCTTGGAAATTTTATTTCAATCTTAACACATTTTACTTAATCTAATGATTATAAATATTATTTAAAATTTCTTTATAACTTCAACAATCTTTAAAATATATATACGAATCTTACTTCTATCATAAATAGAAACCTTCACAAACTTCTGATAAGTTTATTTCAAACCCATTTAGTTATATATCGGTAAAACCTCATCTCTTATTTAATATTGCGAATTTAGATCACATCTTAATAACTTAACTCTCCACACCATTTTATTTCAAACTTTGGTTTTCGTTTCGATTTCCATTTCACACCTACATCAGTCCTTAATCGTAAATCAGTAAGAAAATAATTCCCTAAATATCAACCTCGAAGGTCAAAATCAACATCAAATCAATACTCAGAAAATCATTTAACTGAACCTATCTCCAGTTAGGTTCTAGTTCTTCAATTTTCATATCTTGGGATTTTATTTCATTCATAAACCATTTCTAATAACTCATTCCAGTAATATTTTCAATAAAACTTGGGTTTTGCAACAACTCTGTTCAACTGGATTTTATAAAAACTAACTAAATAGAATTCCAATAAGAATTAGATTTAAAACTTCAATTCCAACGTAAATAATAATACTACAAATACAATTCATTTAAAAATATCATTTAATAATAAATAGACCTTATATTTTCATAACCCTTAATTAATACATTAAATTCCAAGATTTACCACTTTGATTATTATTAAAATAATAACAACCAAATATCAACATTTATCAAAATAAAGTGGTATACTTCACCATTAACTATTTAAATTAAATTAATAAACTAATTTAATATTTAATTTTGGTTAACTCAGTTGACTCGGTCAACTCAAACATGATTAATTTGTTAATCAATTCCAATTTGTCTTTCATTTAAATCAATAAAAAATATAATTACTTTAAATAAATCCCATTTACTTTAATTATTATTAAATAAATAATAATCACTTTCAATATAATCCCATTTTTTCTAAAAACTTAATAACATAAGATTTTTCATTATAAAACCATCATGTAATTTACCTTAAAAATTAAATAATAAATAATAAACATTTATTTCCCTTTTTATAAACTTCCTTTCAAAATAATGTATTTAAAATTCCATCCTCGGTTATAAATAAAATTTATAACATCATTTTTATCGGTTTACCTGACGTTAAATAAATTCTTATAAAACAGTGTATATTTGGGCCATTTGCTATTAATTCCTCAACCAATATTACCCATTGGTTAATAACAAACAATGTTGAACTTAGATACAACAATCAATAATCAGGTCAATAATCCAATCATATTCTGCAAACAGTTCGTATAATGATAATATGAAAATGAATAATAAATTTGAGGAATCCAGTTGGATCCCTCTAACTAGTTTTTCCCTACATCCAAATAGGTTACCTCAAATAATATCATTTAATAGGATAATTATAATAAACATGAAAAAATAATTCAACTGATAACAGTTGACTGATAATAACTATTCAAGCATCCAATTAAATTTAAGACGTTTATATTATTATAAACGTAACCAACAAGGCAAGTTACCTCGACTGGAAATAAATCGTTAAAAATAATGATTGGTTTTGATTAAATTAAACTAATGTTTAATTTAAATGAGTTATATAAAAATGTCAGCGTATATTCAAACAATCATCATATCATCCAATAATTAACAAACATAAACTCACAAACAATAAACTCGACTTATATATAATATAAGTGGGACAACTGAGTGAGTTAAACTCACCTTGGTTTCCATTAGTCATCAAAATGGTTTGTTTTAATTAAATTGAACAAGTGATTAATTTAGTTATAACTTCTAGTTGCGTTTAATTCTGTCCAAGCCAGCTCCAAAATATTACGCTCATCGATATGGTTTCAACTTCTCATGCTCATGTTTAGTTTATTAACAGATACACAGGTTATGAATATCATAGGCACACGATTTAATCTAATTACATCTTACATTAAAATTAATTACGTGATGATATATAATGGCCACGTTAAAATTATTTCATTATGCATGCAAATAAAAGAATTAGACCTGCATATATCACCTTCCTTCTAGCTATTGTATTGTGTGTCCTGCTTCCCATGTTATCACGAACTCTTTTTGTTCCAACCAAATTCGTTTCATACCTTTTTTTTAAATATAGGCCCAAAGCCCATGTGTTCCTCAACCCACTGTCCCTTCTGTTTCTTCTTCTCCATTATTCAAATAATAAGTTACATCTATTTTCCCATTATCATGTTCTACAGCACTCCCCTATTAACCGCGACTTGCACACAGTTCTCCCTCCACTTCTCCACGTTGTATTTTCCTCCCACCTGTTATTCACTTCACGCCCCTAAGTTTCTTTTTTTTTGTTTCAAACATCCCCACGTTTGCTTACTTTCCCCTTTCCACTAATTTTTTTTTATTTACTTTCGAAAACCTAACCCCTTTAATTTTTTCTCGGCCCAACTATTCTGCAAACCCAACCCGCAACTTCGTTATGTTTCTTCCTTCCCCAAGATGTACAGTACCCAAGCAAACATTCCCTCCCCACTTTCGTTTTCATTTCCAAAAAAAACATGCACTACCCCACTGCTCCATACTGTTGTAGCCAGCCTCCACGCTAAACTCGGGATGCACGAGCTCCATCCCTCCTTACTACTGTTTACACACACCTCTCCATGCATGTGTTCTCTCTTTATATATATATATATATATATATATATATATATATAACATATTTGGTTTGAACGAAGGCTTTGTTTTGTAAAGAGAAGGTTTCATGTCCTTCAGATTTTCGTTAATCTCAAACGAAATAATGGAAAAAAAAAATAGAGTAGCAAAGCTTAAATTTATAGAAGGCAGAGACATGGTTGGCACATTTAACTTTGCTTGGCAGGAACGTTTGTGGTTTAGGGTAGGGTATAGGTTTGCAGTTTGGGTAGTTGTGATTTTTCAAAAACGTAGGGGGTACGGGTTTTTAGCAGATTGGAACGCAAGAAAATATGTTGAGATGCAAGAAAACAAAATAAAACACTGGGGAAGGTTTTTGCCTTGCAACTGAAAAGGACAGTGGGAAAAGGTTAAATATAATAATCACTAAATCGACGTTTAAATTTCGTGTGGTCAAACACAAACCCCAAAAATAACGAAACTAGACACACTACTATGTCTTGACGTTCTGGATCCAATGGAATTAATTTCGTTGGATTCTGACTCCGTTTGCACGACGACGTTCATTTAATTTTTATTATATTCATCGGTTCACATTAATATATCGTTTACCAACAAAACAACTTCGTTTGGCTCCAAACTACAAATACAGCAATAATTAGCTCTACATATTCTAATAAAATTCGTTTAGTCGAAAATGGAGGTCGTTTGAAAAATGGTTATTTTTAAGGCTTATATAATATTGATATAATATTAATTTAATTCCAAACAATTAAATTAAATAATTAATAAATTATTATTGTCATCTATATCCAAATAAAATAATATATATAATTCCAAATATAAACCAATATGGAATTGTAACTCAATATTACATTTTTGAGCTAAACAATATTCAAATTATATTTGAAATCCTATTTAATTATATTAAATAAACGTTATATTTTATAAACGATTCCATAGCGACTATTTGTAAATTTGATTTAGCCATAACTTACAATTGATAATATGAAATCTATTTTTTTTTCTTTCATCAAAAAATTATAACCAAATAGATTCAGACGATTCTTTTTCAAAGAATTCCGACTTAAAATGAATTATGTATATTCAGTTGAAGTTCAAAACCCAATATTACAAACTACCGTGTCATTTAGTGTTCATTATAAAATAAATATAAATTTATATGTTAAATCGTCATTTAATTAATAAATTCTATATATAATTCCAATATAATATTTGAGCAGATTTAAATATTCAAATTTAAATGACCGAAAAATTTGGGATGTTAAAAATCATTTCTCTTGAGTGTTCTAAATGTATTATCACCAACGGTTGGGATTAACAATAGTTACCGTAGCATACAACAGCAATAAAGTAAAGAAGCAAATGGATTTTCTCTAGATCAGATGACAATACACCCTAATGGGAATGATCCACATAACCATGCGACCTACCCAATTTTATAACATTTTCTGGTTGATGAGGCTTGAGGTTATAATTACCTTTTTAAGAACATATGACCACCATTCACTTTGAATGTCACATTGTTAAACCCGCCAAAATCATTTACTGATTTCCCCAAAAATATCACGTGCATAAAGCTAAGAGAAACTCACTGAACCTGTAAAATTAGGTCTAACCCGAGCATTTCCAATGCCATGGATTAGTCTAGTGAACCAGAGTGAGAAACTCACATATTTTACAAGAAACATCAAACTTAATTTAGGTTTAAAATTTCTTTTCTTTGAAAGAAAAGTATAATCGTTAGACCAATCCACACATAAACGCAGACGGTTTTTGCCTTACGGTTCTACATACATATTATATAATCAAAAACCATGGGCTCTTAGTGGTGATTGGATTTCCAACTATGACAAGGTATGGAAACACCTTCTGATAGTATATCTCTGGAGAGGAATACATTGGGTTCAACACGAACATCTTACAACCAGGCCACACATGAGCGACCACTCATTTCGGTTTTGTGTATCGAATGTATATCACCTATGGTTGGGACCAACTATCATTTCCCGATAGGGATAACATCAATAGAATTAAGAAACAAATGAAATTTTCTCTAAATAGGTGATAATTCACCCTAATCATTGAATTCCACATTGTCAGATCCACCAAAACCCTAAATGACGTCCACAAAAATATTTTGGGTGTTAAGCTAAGAGAAGGTGTCTTCTCTGCAACCAAAGCGAAATACGTTTGAGGAAATCAATGTATGTGACTCTTAAGAAATACTCTATCATACATTCATCTATACAAGTCATCCATGAATAGGATGAACCGAAGGCTCCCTCCTACCACATCCTAAGTATCACCCTATGGATCAGTAGCAAGTAGTCCTTGCAATCGGTAAATTTCAATCACGATAGAACCACAATATATCTCTGGTCATGAAACAGAGATTTTAAGTAGTTCTTCCGTTTTATGAAGAACTCTATCTTTAACTAACATCTCATATCTTCCATATTCATGTATTTGTTGGTCGGAATTGTTTTTGAATATAAATTTGATCTAGGTATTTCCGTACCAACAATCATATAGGGCAAATTTGATATCGGTTATTTCACTACCAAATAAATAACCATTCAATCATGAAAATAAAATAAATTCATTGGTTCAGTATTCAGCACCACTTGGCTTCTTTAATTAAAAACTAATTAAAGAATAGTTAATTAAAACTTCTAATTTATTTCTTATTTTAATCCATGAATATTCTCAAAACCATTTTATTTCAATACTTAGAAAAATAATCTATAATCATATCCAATTTCCATTTACTACCATTCACAAATCATTTGCAGTAACATTATTCATTATTTAACAGGAAAATCAATTCAGCTTATTATTCATAAAACAATGTTACAAATCTTTTTTTTTTGTTTAGTTACTTGAAAACAATAACAAGTTTATCCTTTTAGAATAAACCCACTCTAAGTCTCATTCCTTTACATCCTTTTATTTGAAAATATCGTTATATTTTCGTAAATCGCCTTTTTATTTCCTTTACTTTGGAAATACCATTTTATGTCCTCAAACCATTTTATTTTCCTTTACTTTGGAAATATTATTGTGTATTCTCAAATCTTTTTATCTTCCTTTACTTCGGAAATCTCATTATATATTCTCAAACCTTTTATTAATGTCGCATTATTATCCCTCATAAAATCCCGAAGTTGTTCAAGTTGAGGTATTTTATTTACCTCTCAAACCTTGATCAGCAACGTTATTATCTTAAGATAGATATGAGTTGTAACTCAAAAATTGATATTCATTCTAATATCATAAAAAATCTCGTTTAACTATTTTATTTAAAATAAGGTTCTATAAACCTATCTTACTTTTGAAAATCTTCTTTTTAAATATTATTACTTAATTCGTTGATTATGTAATTTCTTACTAGAACATCAGCTTTTAACTTTAACTTCTTTAAAACAATTTGCTTTATTACTCGGATTTTATTACTAAATTCTATTACTACTTCTTTACAAAATTCCCTTTTACAAATCGATTCAACCATTTCCTCTTTTTGAAAATTTCATTTCGATTCCCTTCATTTCACTTAATTCTATTATCAAGTATCATCAATTTAAAATCAACGTTTTAAACTGCACATCCTTTTATATAGACCTCATTTATAAACTCCAGTTTAATATAAAACCCTCTTTAGCTCTATTTATTTTTACTTAATTCAAATATTAAGTAAACATTTATTTTAAGCTATTGTATTCGTTTAAAATATCTTTTATACTTCGTTTATAAAACTTGGGTTTAATATAAAACCCGTTCATCAACTCCTTTCAAAATTTAACTATATTTCATTTCGAACTTTATTACTTAGTTAATGAATTTCATTTAAAAAGTAATCTCTTAAATTATTATTAATTAAAATAATAATTTACTTCATGATTAACTACTGTCGAAGTAGTTAAGTTCTTTATAACTATAAATAGTAAATTCCTTTTCAAAATCTTATTAAAATTAAAATAGTATTCATTAAACTATTCATTAGATTAATTAGAAACAACTTAATCAGAAAACCAATTCTGATTAAAATAGTTGACTTGGTCAACTCAAACCATGGCTTTCTTGTTAATCAGTTCCAATTAGTCTTTCTTTTAAATTAATTAATAATATAACTATTTTAAGTATTCTCATATAATTGTCTCTTGGAACAATTAATCCAATCTTAACTTTTAGATTAATTTCTTGCTCATTAGCTTATAAATCTTATTAATGTAAGAATTTTCTTTATAAACAATTTAACAATCACTTATAATTAAATAATAAATATTTATTACCATTTAAGAAGCTTTCGTTCAAATAATAGATTTCAAAATCTATCTTCGATTATAAAATACATTGTATAACATCATTTCTATCGATTCACTTAACGGTAACTCAATATTTATAAAATAATTGATTTTTAAACGATCTGCTGACAATTACCTAACTAGTACTACCCATTGGTTAGTAACAAAACAACCATTGAATTCAGTTCAACAGTTAACAACCAAATCAATCATCTAACCATACTGGTTAAACAATCCATATAATTGTAATATGAAAATAAACAGTAAATTTGAAGAATCCAGTTGGATCCCTCCAACCCGTTTTTTTCCTATATCCAAATAGGTCACCTCAAAATAAATTATCCATTCAATATGATAATATATTTATTATCTGGATAAACAAAAAAAATAGTTCAACTAATAATTTCAATAATCAACCAATAATAGTAACCCAAGCATCCAACTATTAATTTTATTCGTTTATATTATTATGAACGTAACCAACAAGGTAAGTTACCTCATTTGGAAATTATCATTAAAATAACGATTTTATTTTCAAACAAACCGAACATTTAAATCAACCAATTCATCTAATATATAAAGATATATTTAGCATACAACCAATATTTTTCAACCATAGTACACAAATTAAATCCCGACTTATATAAAATATAAGTGGGTAAAAACTGAGTGAGTTATACTCACTTTGGTTTCGTTTATGTTGAAGTGGTTCGAGTACAGTTAAACTAAATAGTTGTTTAATTTAGCTACAAATTCGCACTGTCTCTCGCTCTATCCAGATTAGTTCCATAATGTTTTGTTCTTCGATACAATTCTAGTGCAACTTGTTTCGTTGGATTCTATTAACACGTAAAAGTTATACAAGTTTAAACATTAATGATTTAATTAATTTAACTTAACCCTTAATTATATTTTTAAAATAACTAATTATGTTATAACATTTTAATCGACCGATCCCTATTATCTTCACGCTGCTCTTGTTGCCAGGTTCCTCAACCCATGCTCGACTTTAATATGCCGTCGCCCCTCCTCCATCCCTCCACAGCCATTGATCAGCAACTACCAGGAGATGGCTGAGACGACCCAAACTTCCCCGTGAAGGAAAGAACAGGTTGCTTGGAGAATAAGATGAATCAGAACACAAACAGAAGAACATTTCACTACTTATTACAATAATTCCATCAGAATACAAGAATATACAAAGTATGAATAAATATTATACATCAGAAAAATATCAGAGATTACAATACATTACTACAGCGGAAAATAATACAAAACAAAACATAACTGAAAGAAATACACGGATACAGAGTTTTCCGAATATCTTTTCAGCTATAAACCAGGATCCAGTGAATATAAATCTGCAAAACCAAAACTACTAGCTGCCCGTGTGGAAATAGGGGCAACCAGAGTTTTGGTTAAAACAATAAACTCCAGGTCAGTCATGTGACTGGTGCGAGAAGCAAACAATTATTTAAAACTTTACTTTAAAAGAGAGTAATTCAAGGGACCACGCCGTATGACACGGAATGGGTTTCTTCCTAAGAATACTAGTGCATAGAATAAACAATGCAATGCTTTTTGGAAAAATGAAGCTATTATAAGACCCAGGTCCCAACACACAATGCAACACAAGCCGGAGGATTGGGTTTTCCCTTATAATAGCCAAACATGCTTGGTAAGTTTAAAACAAATCATTTGATACTATTATAGTATAAAGTGTATGAAAACAACTTCAAATATAAATGTATCAATCATAGACGGCATAGTGCCCCATACCACTATGTCACCATACTAGGCTTTACAATCAAAAACGAAATGTCACATATTGGAAATTGGATTTCCGTCATGATTCGAGGCCAGGGATGGCTCCTCACCGATTCGAGACACTCTAGCAAATGCCTCAGGATCTCCCGCAGAAGACCCCTGGATCTTCAGGGTCGGTACTTTCTTACGTTTAAGGATGGGTTATTCCTAAACACACGTTTCCCGGTCCTATCGAACCTATATTCATCGGTTCCGAAGAGACCGATATATCCGAGGCGCCTCGCAATCCAACAACCACATAGGTAAAATAATGACGATGTCAGGGCGAGTAAAACGCTAACACCACCCATAGATAGAAATAAACATCGTGCACTCCATGCAGTCACGATCCCGTTTTTGACTCATACCGAGGTGTGAGGCTCGCGAATTAACGCTATACACAAAGCTACGCTGTATTAAAGTCGTGTTTTGATCATCAACCCCAAGATTCTGCTTTTCAACAAAAGCCTCAATCACTGCATCTCATCATGTCACACAGGCAATTCATGCCATGCAACTGATATCTATCGATATATAACCTCTAAGATCGTACGTCTCAGAGAAGGGTGTTGAGCAAGAGAATAAATTCTCCACCACCAAACAGATATATATTTAATAGAAATCAATCAGCACAGAATAAAATCCAATGTTAGACACACAATCCATTTATAAGTTCGTTCTGGGTCTAAACGAAACCAGAGGCACCTTATTCCTCCCCCACATGTCCAATATAGGGGAGAGATCCTTGCATATCCGTCGATCTCCAAGTACGCCTGGACGATCACCACTTATTACCTCGGCTTGGGTGTACAGCCCAATCAAGACATCAGTAATCGTCCAAACGATGTGAAGATCTCCTGTCTTCAACCACCGTCTTTATCATCGACATATCGTCGAATTAGTTATTCAGAATGGGCATAAAGCCGGCCTTTCCGAATAACTCGCGTGTATAGTAAACAAGTGCTAAAAACCACAACATACGCCTCATTCCAATTCTGAATATTCTTTTATTCAAATATTCACATACTTTGGGAAAGGTTCCCATTAATTTTATCAAAGATAAATTCTTTAAATTTATTCTTAAATCTTCCTTTGGATATCATTTCAATCTAATTAAAGATCCATTATAACTCCCCTTGTTTTTAATCTTCCCAAAAATCAATATTAACGATTGTTTAACTTGGGAAATCATATTTTGCTTTTAACTGGATTAAAGAACTAATGTCATTTAAAACATAGTTCACGATAAACCCAAATCATATTCCATTCCATCAGCCTCTAACCGTAAATTAGCTAGTGAACAATTCCCTAAGTATTAACCCCGAAGGCCGAAACCAACATCATATCAATACCCAGGAAACCATTCAACTTAGCTAATCTCCAGTTAGTTTCTGATTTTCTTAACTCCATTGTTAATCGGGTTAAAGAACCAGTGTTATTTAAAACACCATTCACAATAAACCCGAAGACCAATTTCAATTCAATTCCAATTAAATATATTAAATTGGAAAACTTTACTTTGGAAAATTCCCGTTAAATCTTAATAAAAAGATTTATAAATTCTAAATCACATTTCATTGTAAATCGGATTAAAGAACGAATGTCGTTAAAAACATAGTTCATAACAAACCCAAAATTACATCAGTCTATAACCGTAAATTAGTAAGAGAATAATTCCCTAAGTATTAACCCCGAAGGCCGAAACCAACATTAGATCAATACCCAGGAAACCATTCAACTTAATTAATCTCCAATCAGTTTCTAATTTTCTTAACTCCATTCGGTTCAAGAACAATATTATTAAAGATACCATTCACGACAAACCCAAAATTCAATTTGATATTAAATACAAAGCTTTGAATATAAAATATATCGGCTCATATTCAATATCAAATTCTGAAACCAGCAAATATTGCATTGAAATAACGATATATATATCTTCCAAATTCCTCCACAATGTCCGTATAATCACAAAATCCAATATCGAAATATTTTGATGATAATTTCGATTCAAATCCATTCCAATTTATATATTGGAAATCTGGGTTATTTTTAAAATCATTTCATACCCAATTTATTTATTTTAAAAATATTGGATTTATTATTCTATTTCAAAACTAGTTCATTTCGATAAAAATATATTTTTATCTTTTCAAATATGGAATTTTTCATCCCAATTCTTTCCAAATCATTTATTATGATTTTACACAAATTATTGATATTTTTAAAAAATTTATCAAGGCCCGTACAGTCAATTTCCATAAACGGGCATCGAACTGCACTTACAACGACCTTTTCCAAATTTTATTTGGACATAATCCCAAATCCAACCGTTAGATTTCAAATCTGTGATATTTGTTAGAAAGCGCTTTTTGATACGAACCCAACGGTTTTGATTTTAGGAGAATCCAATGGTCAGATCTCCCGTAATGTCCGCTCGAAATCAATGGTCGAAATTCGCGAACTGCCGCAGCGCAGCCCGTTCTCTTCAGGTCATTATATATATATATATATATATATATATATATATATATATTTCATCGATTTCCTTTCATAACGCATTTTATAAATCGTTTTAAATTCGTTTTCAAAATGATTTCAACTTCATATTCAATTTCAAATCAAAATTGAATATTTCATATCATCGATATATAAATGATAGTATTTTCAAAACATTAGATTTCGAAACTATTTCTTTTTCGATATTCATTATAAAAACAAATAAAATCGATATAAATATCATTCACGTAAAAATTGCATCAATCTAATCAACTCGGCTTTATATATTTATATATTTTCGTGTCCATCCCAAATCAGACATCAAAACCAAATTTTGGTCTTTTACTAGATATTATTTTAAAAGATTCATCATTTTAAAATAATCGTTATTTTAAAATATTCATTCTTTCTGGACTGGAATCAGACATAGTCAATTACCATATAATTTGATTTATATGGATTTCATGCACATATGTACACAACAACAACAACGATAAACAATCAACCATCATCCAAAGTGCATTCTACACTGTATAAGCATTCAATATAAATATTCAACGCTCATACAGCCTGTCAATCTATCGATCGACATACAGCTAATTATTGGGCCTAGTGTACGTCATATATCATCCCAATACCCGTGTGGGGTTCCAATCCACAAATAATGAATTTTATTTGTGCAGTTGGGCGATGTGTAAAATTTATCGTCCGAATCAATATCAGTCAAATGTGTGTACGTAAACAAATCATTCGATTTGTTTATAAATATCTATTTCATTCCTATACACGTTAAAAATTATATTTTTAACTATAAAATATTTTATTTCCATTTATGAATATTTTATTTATCCATTCCACATCACAACCAATTTTCACAACAACATACAATCAAACAAACAAGCCGTCCATGGTCTGTGGACGACGGGTGTCGGGTGCTGCTAAGCACCTTTTGCATCCTAGTATATATTTTAACTAGAAAAATAAAATAAAATAAAAGTGAGAAGTTCTCACCTTTGGGTTCCACTCCGCCGTGCTTTGATTGTCAATCTATGTAGCATACCTACGTTAAAATTTATAATTTTAACCAATCAATAATTATTTCTTTGTATGATTATTTTATAAATAACATACATAGGATAAAATTTATATTTTTATCTTTCTAAAAATAATTTCATATTTTTATAACCACGCTACATAGATAAAAATCACATTTTTATACCGCTACTGTATAGATAAAAATCGAATCTTTCTATCGCTAATGAATATATATATATATATATATATATATATATATATATATAAATCACATTTTTACATTGTCATTCAAACGATAAAAATCATATTTTTACTCTGCTACATATATGATAAAAATCACATTTTTATATTGCCACTTAAATGATAAAAATTATATTTTTATCCTGTCGCTACATATACAAAGATCAAATTTTTATTATTATCTATATAATATAAATTTCATATTTTTATTATTCCTATAATATAAAAATCATATTTTTATTATTCCTATGATATAAAAATCATATTTTTTTAATCCTCTACATCATAGGTAAAAACTGAATTTTGTTTTTGTTATACTAATTACATTATATAAATAAAATAAAGAAATAAACGTAAATAAAAACTTACAGTAGAAATCGGAGGGGGGGCTTCATCGTCGGGCGCTGCAGAGAGGGGGCTCGGAGCATCGTCGTTTGTGGAGGAGTAGGGCACTCGCGGGTCCTTTCAGGTGGGGCGTTCAAACGACTGAAGGAGGCGGCGCTCGCGAGATCGCGGAACGGAGTGCGAGGTTGGAGGTAGGCGCGACGGCTCTAGCGTGGCTCACCTCCGGCAGGTGGCGGCGGCTGCGCCGCCCCCCTCTTCTCCCCCTTTTTTTTTTAATTTTTCCCTATCGATTTTGATTTTAAGCATGGTGAGGGGGTTGACTTTCAAAATAAAGGGGGGGTTTATTTAATTTAGATATTTTAATAACTTTAATTTCTAAAAGTAACTTTTTAACATAAACTCCAAACAAGACCTGCTAACTATCACCCCTGGCTATTTACCCCCATTCCAAACACAATGGGATATGTCCCGCAAGCTGATTCGACTATTTCGATCAGTTTTCGTTAAATTTAAAATTTAAATCTATATATTCAATTTGAACGCGCATTTCAATTTACCGAGGCCACATACGGACTCTAAAAATTCCCGAAAAATATTTTCTAGCTTTGTATTGACGATACGGTCCTAACAAAACTAATTTCGTCAAATTTGAAGATCGTTTGAAAAATGGCCATTTTCTGGTCGATCCAAATTGACTAATACTGTCAAAACACGTTTTACTTCGCCATGCTCACATATTGATTTAAAAAATTATGAATTTTGGAATCTAGCAATAACTTGACATCCCAGATCCAACAAAAATGGTTTCATCGAAAACGGATGTCGTTTGCAAAATTTCCATTTTAAGGGCTATATTTTCCATAGTGACTATTCTGAATTTTCAACTGGACATAACTTTTTATTCCCGCTATGAAATTTCAATTTTTCGGATTCATTGGAAAGATATTTTCAAATAGATTCTAATATTTTTGGTTTCAATAAAATTCGGTTTATTTTGAATCCTGTACATTCATTTGAAATTTGAAATCGAATTTTCAAACTACCGCGCCATTTTCAATTCCTTTTATAATTAAAATAGATTATTTATATTCTAACGTCGATCTATATAAATATATATGTTCTAATTCTATTCAAAATAAATTTCTTGTTGTTATTATTTAAAATAATCATTTTAAATATTCAAAATTCATTAAAATTGCCAAAATAAAAATTTTAAATTGGTTCGGATTTTCCGGGTTGTTACAATGGCCTTTCACGTCGCCTACTCATACCTCAGTCACGATAAACTCGAATACTCCCTGTGCCCTTGATAATTCTTCGACCATCGCTTCTACTTTGCGCTATTATGGTCATTGGAGTCCTCTCTAGATCATATCACAATCGTCCATTGTATAGCCCATGCCGAGCTCGACAATGTTGACGAAGAATGGTTTCCGATTAGATGAATGAATTTGGAGTAAAATCAGTGGAAAAGTTGGAAGTTGTTGTGTGTTGGTTGCATAAGATGGAGGCGACATATCTTTTGGTTGAACGCATAGAAAACAATAGATAGGGTTTGTAACGACTCTCCTTTTTTGCTTGATTTTTGCCAGTAATTGAACTGAAACAAACCGTCCATAAAGACGGATTGTTAGGGGTACTTACACATTTGCACAAAAATAAAATAACATTTCCATTATTATTACCATAATATTACATTAGAGATTACCAGAAATATCAGAATACAATGGTTACACAGCAGAAAGAAATACAAGTAGGCCTTCAGCGGAAGAAGAAATACCAAAAGCATAACTCTAGCTCCAACCTGAATCCAACTCTAAGGACTAAATCTGCAAACCAAACTACTAGCTGCCCATGTAAAAATTATAGGCACCCAGACTTTAGGTGTGGGAATAATAAACTCCAGGTCAGTCATGAGACTGGTGTGAGAACTTAAAACAGTTGTTTTTAGGATTTATTTTAAAGTTAGGTAATTCACTGGACCATGCTGCTAACGAGGAACGAGTATACTCCATTTGAATACCAGTGCATAGAAATTCACAATGACTTTTTTTAAAAAATATATCATAAGCTCGTTGTAACAACCCGGAAAATCAGAACCAATTTAAAATTTTTATTTTGGCCATTTTAGTAAACTTTGAATAGTTAAAATAATTTATTTTAAAGAATAAAAATAAAAAATTTATTTTAATCAAAGTTAGAGCGAATATATTTATTTTGGTTTCAAAAGGAATTGGAAATAGTATGGTAGTTTGAAAAGTTAAACTTGAACTTTGACTGAATGTACCGAATTCAAAATCTAATGGATTTTAGTGAAACCAAAAATATCTAAATCTCTTTGAAAATATCTTTCCGACGAATCTGAAAAATCGAAATTTCCTAGCGGGAATCAAAAGTTATGGTCAGTTGAATATTCAGAATGGTCGTTATAGTATAATTTATAGCCCGTATAAAAGGCCATTTTTCAAACTACCTCCGTTTTCGACGAAACCACTTTTGTTGGATCCGGAATGTCAAATTATTGCTAAATTTAATTTTCCAGAATTTTTGAAATTAATATGTGAGCGTGGCAAACGAAAATGTGTTTTGTCAATTTTAGTTAAATTTAAACGACTTGAAAATGGCCATTTTTCAAATAGTCTCAGAATTCAACGAAATTAATTTTGTTAAGACCATATCATCAAAACAAAGCCAGAAATATTTTTTCTGGAATTTTTAGAGTCCGTATGTGGCCTCGGTGAATTTAAAAGTACGATCGTATTAATTAAATAAATGATTTAAATATTAATTTTAAGAATTCAAGCCACATACAGTCATTTGGGTTGACGAGACCTAGCCCATTGGATCCAGAACGAGGGCTATTTGGTAGGATCAACTCTGGTTAGGATGGAAATGGAGTTGTTCAGAAGTTATGGATTTATTTGCATAATTTGCATTAAAATATTATAAATATTCAATTATCCATTTGCAAACCCTAGAACATTATTCACTTCTGTAGCTGCCGCCCTTTAACCTATGGTCGAAAATGCTCCTTCCTTCCTCCACTAAAATCTTGCAATCCACACAACAAATTATCTCACTCCAGTTGAGTTTATCGTAAAGGACTTCTCTTCGATTCCATACGATTGGATCTCCTCCTAGAGCCGTAGATTACCAGAACCGTGCACCCAGACCCGCCAACTTTCGGCCGTCGCCCCGTCCTCCCTGCGTGATCGAGCTGCCCCCCTTCACCAGTGTGGGTGCGCCGCCCATAGCCCGAAGTTGTGGTGCCATCTGATTATCCTCCAGCCCCTTCATTCTAACAAAAATTTGAACCCTAGAATTGAAGCTAATTGGGTTTAACGCAGCCTTGTCTGTGTTGAGGAAGAAAAGTTAATTCCTTTTAATATTTTATTAATTTAACTTAAAAACTATTATCAATCTTGTTTAAATCCTAACTAATTCATACGACATCGAAAATGAATGATTTCAGATCCTGTGCGATCGTAGAGACAAGATCTGCGCTGCTGTTCTAACTAGAAGCGATTCCGAGATGATAAAATTTTGACCAAATTTGCGGATCCAAAAAATTCAGATTTACGATTGTGAGATTTCTGATTTCAAATAATTAATCAATTTAATTATTTTTCTCGCTATGTAATGATTGTATGTATATGATTTAGATATGCTATGTTTTGAAATTTTGGATGATTGATCTATTGATTGGTGATGAATAAATATAGATCTGTATGTATTGGTTAAATTAAAATAAATCATGTTTGTCAATATTTTATTGAATAATATATATTAAACAAAAATGGTATGTCATGATTATTGTATTGAAATAGAATTGTCAATTCAATGAAAAATATCATCTTTGTTTACATTATTGTATTGAAATAGAATTGTCAATTCAATGAAAAATATCATTTTTGTTTATATTACTATATTGAAATAGAATTGTCAATTCAATGAAAAGTATCATTTTTGTTTATATTACTGTATTGAAATAGAATTGTCAATTCAATGAAAAATATCATTTTTGTTTATATTATTGAATTGAATTAGAATTGTCAATTCAATGAAAAATATCATTTTTGTTTATATTATTGTATTGAAATAGAATTGTCAATTCAATGAAAATTATCATTTTTGTCTATATTATTGAATTGAAATAGAATTGTCAATTCAATGAAAAATATCATTTTTGTTTATATTATTTAATTGAAATAGAATTGTCAATTCAATGAAAAATATCATTTTTGTTTATATTATTGTATTGAAATAGAATTGTCAATTAAATGAAAAATATCATTTTTGTTTATATTATTGAATTGAAATAAAATTGTCAATTCAAATGAAAAATATCATTTTTGTTTATATTATTGGATTGAATTAGAATTGCCAATGTAATTAAAATATCACTTTGTTTATGTTATTGAATTGAATTAGAACTTTCAATTCAATATAAAATATATCATTTTGTTTGTTGATTGACAATACATCACCTTTGTTGTTATTTGATTGAATTAGAGCTTTCAATCAAATGAAATATTGTTTTTTGTGGTTATAATCAAACTTGCAGTAAAAACGGACATTTGGGTAAATAGAAAATTTAGTTAAATAAAAGAATAAAATAAAAAGTTATATTTTTATTTACATATTAGATGTAAATAAAAGAATAGAATAAAAGGGTATATTTTTATTTACATATTAGATGTAAAACAAAGTTTAGATTAAAAGATTACATTTTTTATTCACATTTTAGTTGCAAATAAAATATATATTAAAAGATTACATTTTTTATTTGCATTTTAGTTGCAAATAAAACATAGATTAAAAGATTACATTTTTGTATTTGCATTTTAGTTGCAAATAAAACATAGATTAAAAGATTACATTTTTTATTTGCATTTTTGTTGCAAATAAAACATAGATTAAAAGATTACATTTTTTTTATTTGCATTTTAGTTGCAAATATAATATAGATTAAAAGATTACTTTTTTATTTGCATTTTAGTTGCAAAATAAAATATAGATTAAAAGATTACATTTTTTATTTGTATTTTAGTTGCAAATAAAACATAGATCAAAAGATTACACTTTTTATTTGCATTTTAGTTGCAAATAAAACATAGATTAAAAGATTACATTTTTTATTTGCATTTTAGTTGCAAATGAAACATAGATTAAAAATGTTACATTTTTATTTGCATTTTAGATGCAAGCAAAAACGTCAGTTTAAAGATTACATTTTTATTTGCATTTTATATGTAAACAAAAACATTGATTTAAAAGTTGAATTTTTATTTGCATTTTAGATGCAAATAAAAACATTGATTTAAAGGTTACATTTTTATTTGCATTTTATATGTAAATAAAAACATTGATTTAAAGGTTACATTTTTATTTGCGTTTTAGATGCGAATAAAAACATTGATTTAAAAGTTGCATTTTAGATGCAAATAAAAATATGAATTTAAAAGTTACATTTTTATTTGCATTTTAGATGTGAATAAAAACGTAGTTTAAAAGGTTACATTTTTATTTGCATTTTAGATGCAAATAAAAGCATAGTTTAAGAAGTTACATTTTTATTTACATTTTAGATATAGACAAAAACATAGAATTAAAAGTATCATTTTTATCATCTAATTAGAGACAATAATAAGAATAGAATTACATGATACATCTTTAGTGTCATTTTAATTGAAATTAAAAGAACAGAATTACAAGTTACATTTTCATCGTCATTTTAGATGAAATAAAAATAGTAGGATTAAAAGTCATGCTTTTATTGTCGTTTGGTTTCAACATAAGAAGTGAACATTAGGAATATATATTTTCATTGTAATTTAGTTACCATTGGTAATAATTAGACATTAAAGCAGGATTTAGTTCAAATCATCATTTTTATCATGTTAGTAAGATTATGAAAATCATATATAAAATCTCTAACATGAATATGTACTGTTTTTGGCTTGCATGTGATTGTTTGAAAGTAGTTGAAACCGCCAAACGATTTACGTTTATATATATATATATATATATATATAAATTAAACAAATCGCGCGCGGTATTTCATGTTTCGGCAATCGTAACTTTAAATGGTTATACCAAAGATCCAACTGTTGGATTTTCCCAAAACTGGAACCGTTAGGACCGCTTTGGGAAGATCTTTCCATCGATATAAATTTTGTAAAAATCCAACGGTTAGATTTCAAGATAAGTGTAAAACAAATTTTGGTAAAAACAGCGCCCCGGCCGCCCATCGATCCGAAGCGTCGTTAAATAAATTGGTTATTTTATATAAATAAAAATAGCAATTAATCATTATTAAATACCACTAATGATATGAAATGATTTTAAATTATATATGTGCGAGGATCATTTGAAAAGTCCGAGTTAAAACTCATTTCAAATGGTCATACGACGATCTAAATTGAAGATCTTAAAACGACGATTGAAGATCGGCGATCTTCACATCGAAAGGATAACTACTGATGACTGGCATTGGCTAGCTACCAATAAAGGGTTAAAGTGGTAGTTGTCCGAACGTACTTGTTAATTGTTCGGATATGCGAGCACCTCACTTCCGTGTTGGACATACGGGACAAGGAATAAGGTGACTCCGGTTCCGTTCAGACCCAGAACGGACTTTTAAATGGATGTATGTCCGACATTAAATTTCATTCTGTGTAATTAAATTGATATCTATTCATATATATCTGTGGTGGTAGAGAATTTATTCTCTTGCTTAACACCCTTCTTTGAGATGCATGAGCTCAAAGGTTATATATGGGTAGTTATCGATCGCATGGCGTGAATTGTCAATGTGACATGCCAAGTTGCAATTGATCGAGGCTTTTGTTGAAAAGCAGAGCCTTGTGGATGATGATCAAAGCATAACCTATTTCGGCATAGCTTTGTGTATTATGTTACCTCACGAGCCTCACACCCCGGTAGAGTCAAAAACGGGACAAGGGAACGCAGGGAGTGTACACATTTCTTTCTAGCTAGAAGTGATGTTTGGGTTTTTACAAGGCCCGACATTTTTTCTTATGTGGTTGATGGAATGAGGCGCCTCGTATTTTTATTGGTCGCCAATAGCCATTTTATAGGTCCAATAGGATCGGGGACTGTTTGTTCAGGAATTGCCAATCTACCAACGTTATTTGTGGACCGATCCTGCAGGATTCAAGGGTTCACTGCGGGGAAACCTGAGACATTTCTTGAGTGTCTCGAATCGGTTAGGAGATCGTCCCTAACCTTGACTCATGATGAAAACCAACCTCCAATACGACATTACGGTCTTGATTGTAAACCTATATATGGCGACATAGTATATGGTAGCTATGTCATCTAGGATTGATACATTTATTTTGAAGTATTTTTGAAACATATTTGACACTAATAATAATATTAAAAATATTATTTCCTACGTATCAAGCATTTTTTTATCATTATAAGGTAAAACTCTATCCTCCGTTTGCGTTGCATTGTATGATGGGACATGAGTCTTATAATGATTTCATTTTCTAAAAAGCATTGCATTGATTTTGACTTAAAATTTATAAATCATATGCACTGGCAATCCAATGGAGTAAACCCGTTCCGCGTTAGCAGCGTTGTCCAATTATTTTCCATATTGTTAGTTTAGTAAGATTTCTCATACTAGTCCCACGACTGACTCGTAGTTTGTTTCACTTTGCAAACTCGGGTGCCCACATTGGCAGCCAATTGATAGGTTTCAGGTAGGGATATTTTCTGGACTGGAGCTTGCTGATGAAGATGACGAAGGGTCTTTTCTTTTTATTTACTTCTTGAGACATTGAGACAGTATTGAGTATTGATGTATTTTGGGAGATTGAGACTTTATTTCTTTCCCTGTTTTAGACATCTATTTTGCTAAGTGTATCATGTACTGCGTACTCTGATGTTCTGTGATGATGTTTGTGATGACATTTCCATTTCCGCTGCAATGATTTATATGTTCTGCTATTATCTGAGATTTGTTATTGTTTTAATTATGTTATGCTCCTATGATTATCCTTACTTTCGTACCACGGAAGTTTGGGTCGTCACACTCATCCCACATCACACAATGCAAGCACACACCAGATGAGTGAGTTTTGTCTTATGATAGCCAAAAATGCTTTTGATACGTGAAAATCCTCTTTCATATTATTATTAGTTCGTATGTGAAAAACCTTTCGAAAGTAAATATATAAATATAGCCAGCATAATGCCCCATTTCATTATACCGACGTAATCTTGCTAGTAACCAGTAGGCTATACAATCAAAACCATACGGGCTCGTAGTGGAGATTGGGTTTCCAACATGATGGCTCCTGCTATGAAAGATCATTCGTGTGCTCACAAACTTTCTTGCGCGCATCATCCCAATACTCGGGGTAAACGTCCAGACTCGGACACTGTTATACTAGCCCACCATACATGAATTAGAGTACCCAACAAATAGTTTCCTAGACTAGGGGACTTCATAGTACCCATTCATCATCACATCCCGGTACACCAAACATACAAAACCAATATAAAAATTTGATCACCAATTTTCCATCAATTCGGGGTTTGAGGTTCATTGAGGTCATGATATACACAAAGCTACGCTTTAATAAGCCTTGCTTTGATCATCAATACCTCATCACATAACTCAAGTATGCCACATTATCCATTCACCACGCATCACTGATATCTATTAATATAAAACCTCCATGCTTATACGTCTCAGAGAAGGGTGTTAAGCTAAGAGAATGAATTCTCCACCACTAGGCAGATATATATTAATAAAGATCAGTGCTACAAAGTCAATTATAATGTCAGACACCCAATCCATAAAGATTCGTCGTGGGTCTGAATGAAACCAAAATCTGGAATTCCTCCAAATACGTCTGGACTACTGCCACTTAACTAATTTAAAATCCATCTGTAAATGGGAGTGACACATTCGAGACATCGAGCAGGTCGACCTTCCGATGTGAAGGGTCCAGGTCTTTAACACCGTCTTCAAATGCTTATTTTCTCCAAACGTCATTTTATTATTCGGAATGGTTTTCAAATCCAATATCTGATCCTGGTCTTTCCGAAAATAAGAGCAATTTTAAAAACACAATTAGGGATTACACAAGCTTTCAACCAATCTCCTTCCATCTTGGATTTTATTAATTAAAACTTTTTAAACCATTCTAATTTTGTCTTTAACAAATTCCATATTTTAACCTTTCTCCTTTAAAACACATTCTTTAAATCAAAGATAATCTAGCCTCAAAACCTCAAATAGCTTTCTATTTGATAACTCGTTATCCAAATCCATTTCCTTCAGAAAACCCTTACTCCATATTTCAATTATTTCAACTATAGTGTCCATTTAAAATGATTTTCCAACATTTAATTCTTTAATCTTAATTAAAAGATTATATTTCTTTCCCAATTCTTTACTTCTAATTTCCTCAAATCAAAGATTTGATTAAACTCCCACTTACGGTATGAATTTCCATGACTCAATCTTATCGGGTTTCAAGAATGATATTATTGAAGATATCATTCATAACAAAACCCAAATCAATTGATATTGAACATAAGTTATAAAGAAATTGTATCTACTTATATTTGATACTAATTCTCATAATTAACGAATACTATAAGTGGAATAAAGATAATGGTATCTTCCGAGTTCCTCAAATTGTATACATTTACACCACGAAATTTCATATCAAATATCTGAATATCATTTTATGTTATCTCAACAAATCGGGAAATCCTTATCTTAGTTCAAAAATTATCAAACCCCTTGATATTGGATTTGGATAGAAATACCATCAACTTATCATGAACATTAATCCCAGTATCCAACCCATACTGTAAGGTAATAACGGTAAACTACCTTCTAAATTCCTCGAGTAGTAAGAGTCATCGTCTACCAATTAATATCAAACATCCGAAGATTTATCTTTAATCATGTCCAATTATTTAAAATTGGAAAACCCGTTTCAATATTAAATAAATCAATTCACACTCCATAAAAATATTTTTATAAAATTAAAAACTTTGAAAATATTTCACAAATCATTTAAAAAAGATTACTTATAGTTCAGAAAATAGTTTGCGGGTTAAAAACTTAAAAATAGATTGTTTTCAAAGAAAACGTTATAACATCATCCCAACATCGTTACAAAAGCGTTACAAAACAGTTATATTGGCTAACTTGATCGAAATAACCTTTATATTATCCAAACCTTAAATTTTCTAGTTCAAAACACTTTCAAATTATTTATAATGATTTTACCAAAAAATTCCATAAATTTAAAACATTAAAATGGCTATTTATAGTTATGGTCAATAAACTGCACTTACAACGACCTTTCCCAAAATGATTTTAAACATAATCGGAAAATTATAACTCGAAATTGAAAACTGCTTTCTCTCATTTGAAAGCCCTTGTTAATAGAAACCAAAAGTTTTTCATTTCGGGGAAATCCGATTTGAATTGTAACAAGCGTTTAATGTTAATGGTCAAAACATGAACTCCCACTCCGCGACACATCCTATTCTGACCATAATATATCTTAATATAAAATAATTCCAAAATTCTTCAAACAACATAGGAAAACCAATATATACTTGTACTGAGACGAACCGAACTTCCCCGTGAAGGAAAGCCCGGATTGATTTGAGAGCACGACAAATCAGAACACAAACGGAAGAACATTTCATTGCTTATTACAACAATTAACATCAGAGTACAAGAATATACATAATATGAAGAAATAATATACATTCGATCAATATCTGAGATTTAAATTACATTTAAATACATAGTAGCGGAAAAATAATACAAAACACAACTGAAAGGAATATACGGATACAGTGCTTTCCGAATATCATTCCAGCTGTAAACCAGGATCCTATGAATATAAATTTACAAAACCAAAACTACTAGCTGCCTGTGTGAAAAATAGGGGCACCCAGAGTTTAGGTTAAAACAATAAACTCCAGGTCAGTCATGTGACTGGTGTGAGAACTAATACAGTTATTAGCTTGATTTTAAAGTTAGATAAATCAAGGGACCACGCCGTATAACACGGAACGGGTTTAACCCCAAGAATACCAGTGCATAAAACAAACAGCGCAATGTAAATAAAGAACAATGAAGCTATTATAAGACTCAGGTCCCATCACACAATGCAACGCAAGCCGGAGGATAGAGTTTTACCTTACAATAGCCAAATATGCTTAGTACATTTAAAACAAATCATTTTGATACTATTATAGTGTAAAGTGTATGAAAACAACTTCAAATATAAATGTATCAATCATAGACGACATAGTGCCCCATCCCACTATGTCGACATACTAGGCTCTACAATCAAAACTGCAAAGTCACATATTGGAAGTTGGATTTCCGTCTGTGAACCATGGCAAGGGATCGTCCTTACCGCTTTGAGACTCTCTAGCCTAAGCCTCAGGACCCAGACACAAGTGGGCCCTTGGAGCGTCAGGGTCGGTGCACACGAAGTGGATTAAAATGTCTGAATAATGCATTTCCCCGCCCTATATGGCGTAAATCTGGTCTGTATAAAGACCATACTATCCATCGACCCCGCAGTGCCGACATATCTGAAGTGTCTCGCTATCCATCATCCACATAAGTAAAACGTCAGGGCATGCAAAACCCTGACACCACTACTAGCTAGAAGGAAACACATGCCCTCCCTGGGCTCCTCTCCCGTTTCTAGTTCACACCGGGTGTGAGGCTTGCGAATTAACGCTACAGAAAGCTATGATATATTAAAGTTATGCTTTGATCATCAACCACAAGACTCTGCTTTTCAACAGAAGCCTTGATCATTTGCATCTCAGCATGCCACACAGGCAATTCATGTTAAGCAACTGATGTATATCAATCACACAAAATGAAATCCAATGTAAGACACACATCCATTTACAAGTTCATTTTGGGTCTAAACGAAACTGGAGGCACCTTATTCCTCATCCCGTATGTCAATACAGGAGAGAGGTCCTCGCATATCCGGTCGATCTCCAAGTACGTCTGGACGATCACCACTTATTACCTTGTCTTGGGTGTACAGCCCAATCAAGACATCAGTAATCATCCAAATGATGTAAAGACCTCTGGTCTTCAACCACCGTCTTCATCCTTGACATATCGTCAAATCATTTATTCAGAATGGGATAAACCCCGTCTTTCTGAATAACTCGCGTATATAATAAACAAGTGCTATAAAAACACAACATACGCCTCATTCCAATCTAGAATATTCCTTTATTCAAATATTCTTATACTTTTGGAAAGGTTCCCATTAATTTTATCAAAGATAAATTCTTTAAATTTATTCTTTAATCTTCCTTTAGATATCATTTCAAACCAAATTATGGTTTATCCAAACTAGTCGGGATTAATGCACCTTACCGGAGTAATCATTTGTTTAATTTCCTAACCCCAACCTATTCATCCTATGGAGCAAAACTGGTAATATTCCATATCTAACACCACAGTGTTATCGGTAAATATTAATTACCATTTCATGTTCAAATCTAATTAAAGATTTAACTATCGCTTTAGAGCAAAACTGGTGATACTCCATTCTCGATCATTTCAATCTAATTAAAGATTCATTAAAACTCCACTTAGTTTTAATCTTTCCAAAAATCAGTATTAATGATTATTTAACTTAGGAAAAACATATCATTTCTTTAACTGGGTTAAAGAACTAATGTCCTTTAAAACACGGTTCACGATAAACCCAAAATCACATTCTATTCCATCTGTCTCTAACCGTAAATTAGTAAAAGAACAATTCCCTAAGTATTAATCCCTAAGGCCGAAACCAACATCAGATCAATACCCAGGAAACCATTCAACTCGGCTAATCTCCAGTTAGTTTCTAATTTTCTTAACTCCATTGGGTTTAAGAACAGTATTATTAAAGATACCATTCACGACAAACCCAAAATCTCATTCCATTGTTAATCGGGTTAAAGAACAAGTGTTATTTAAAACATTGTCCACGATAAACCAAAAAATCCAATTTAAATTCAATTCCAATTAAATATTAATTAGCTGGAATATTTCCCTGAATCTCAACTAAATGATTTATCCTCTTCTCAACTGGGTTTAAGAACAGTGTTATTTAAGACACCATTCACGACAAACCTAAAATCCCATTTGATATTAAATACAAGGCTCGGAATAGAAAATATATCGGCTTATATTCAATATCAAATTCTGAAACCAACAAATATCGTATTGGAAATAACGATATATATATCTTCTAAGTTCCTCCACAATGTCCGTATAATCACGGAATCCAATATCGAAATATTCTGAAGATAATTTCGATTCAAATCCATTCCAATTCATATATTGGAAATTCCGGTTATTTTTAAAACCATTTCAAATCCAATTTATTTATTTAAAAAGATTGGATTATAATTCTAGTACATAACTAGTTCATTTCAATAAAAATATGGAATTTTTCATCCCATTTCTTTCTAAATCATTTACTATGATTTTACACAAATTATTGATATTTTTAATAATTTTATCAAGGCCCGTACAGTCAATTTCCATAAAGGGTCATCGAACTACACTTACGACGACCTTTTCCAAAATTGATTTGGACATAATTCCAAATCCATCCATTAAATTTCAAATCTCTTATATTCTTTGAAAAGCTCTTTTCGATACGAACCCAACGGTACCGGTTTCAGGAGAATTCGACGGTCGGATCTCCCGTAACATCAATTCGAAGTCAATGATCGAAATTCTCGAATGGTCGCTGTGCGACGCGTTCTATTCAAGCAATTAAATATATATAATATATATTATATATATTTCGTCGATTTCAATTCATAACGTATTTTATAAATCGTTTTAAAAACGGTTTCAACTTCATATTCAATTTTAAATCAAAATTGAATATTCCATATCATCAACATATAAATGATAATATTTTCAAACATCAGATTTTGAAATCACTTCATTTTCGATATTCATTATAAAAATGAATAAAATCGATAGAAATATTGTTCGCATCAAAATGACGCATATCTAATCAACACACACACACACACACACATATATATATATATATATATATATATATATATATATATATATATATATATATATATATATATTTAAATATATTTGTGCCCATCCCAAATCGGACATGAAAATCAGATTTTGATCTTTTACCGAATATTATTTTAAAATATTCGTTATTTTAAAATATTTGTTATTTTAAAATATTCATTCTTTCTGAACTGGAATCAGATTCAGCCAATTACCATATAATGTTATTATATGGATTTCATACAATACATGTATTGTACAACAATGATAAACAATCAACCATCATCTAGATTGTATTCTACACTGCATATGCATTAAATACAAATATTTAACGCTTACAACAACCTGTCAACCAATCGATCGACATACAACTAAACAATTGGGATTAGTGTACATCAAATATCATCCCAACAGCCGTATGACATTTCAATCAACAAACACTGAATATTATTTGTGCAGTTGGGCGATGTGTAAAATGTATCATCCCAATCAATATCAGTCAAATGGGTGTACATAAACAAATTGTCTGATTTGTAAATGAATATTTATTTCCATTTCAGGAGAATTCTATCCTGTTCTTTTATACATTAAAGATTATATTTTTAACGTTAAAATATTTATTTCAATACTTTACTATTTTTAACAGTTCATTCATTCAATAAAAATGTTATTTTTAACTAACACTTTTTATTTTAGAAAATTTCGGCATTATAACGGTGCGATATTGAAATCAGGTAATATCTAGCATTACCCCTCTCCTGATATTGGCTCGTGCCATACACACATAACAATTCAATCAATTCAATTCTCATCCCAAACCAATTCAAACAAATAAATCAACCAAACCAAACTATCAAACAAGTCGTCCATGGTCTATGGACGACGGGGAGCAGTTCATATATGCAGTTATAAAATAAATAACTGTATAAAAATTATAGTGAGGAGTTCTCACTTTTGGGATCCACTCCGCCAGTTTTATTTCTGAATTTCAGAACATTCTTGATTTGCCTAACATTCCAACGCAGTCTTCTCTACGATTTTCATATTAAAAATCACATTTTTAATATGATGTTTATATATTTAAAAATCGCTATTTTTATATCGCTACTTCCTTATAAAAATCATATTTTTACTTCTCTAAAAATCAAAATTTTATTTCGCTACATATATGAAAATCATATTTCACATCCGCTATACATATATTATGAAGATCATATTTTTATCATCGCTATATACATACTGTTACTTCATAAAAATTCTATCTTTTCAGTTTTTAAAAATCTAATTCTTTTCAGCTTTAAAAATCTAATCTTTTCAGTTAAAAAAAATCTAATCTTTTTCTTCTTTAAAGATCTAATTTTTATTTACATTAAAAATCTAATTATATAAACAAAATCTAATGTTTTTATTTTAACAAAATCAAATCTTTTTATTTTTATATATACATAAAAATCACGTTTTTTAAACAAGATTATTTCATATAAAAATAACCCTATTTTTAATTACAGAAACAAATTAAAAATAGAAATAAACAAAATAAAAACTCACCGATGCTTTTTGGGGATGGGGATGGCGCGACTGACGTCTGCAGGTGACGGGGGAGGAAACGCAACGGTCAACGGCGGCCAAGATGATCAGACACGGTTCGAATGGAGGTTAGGGCACACGGTTTTGAGCGGAGGAAGGAGAGAGGGTGAGGGTAGCAGGGTCAGGAGGGTGTGGCGAGGCTGATACAGGTGGCGGCGGGCCCTTAAAGCGGTTGGGCAATGGGCTTCTGCCGAACTGGTGGCGGGGTAGTTGGGTCCGAACGGAGAAAGGGGCTAAGGAGGAAGGAGGAGGGGTAGATGGGCGGAGAGGCGCGTCGAAGCAGGGGGGATGGGCGCGGTGGAGCGGCGGTGGGTGGAGGAGGGGCGACGAGAGTCGGTCATAAAGGAGGCGCGATATTTTTTTTAATTTCAGATCTAGGTTTAGAGAGGTAAACGGGGACTCCGTATATATGTAATTTTATATTATTTTATTTTATTTTTTTATTTCAAAAATGTTGACTTTTCGTTTGACCCCCAAACAAGACCCAATGACTGTCACTCATAGCGCAATACCCTCATTTCAAACACAATGGGATGTGTTTCGTAACCCAATTCGACTATTTCGAAAAATTTCCGCTAAATTTAAAATATAAATCATTATATTTCAAATTCAAACACACATTTTAATTTACCAGGGCCACATACTGATTCTAAAAATTCCAGAAAAATAAATCTAGCTACGTTTTGACGATATGGTCCTAACAAAACAAATTTCGTCAAATTTGGAGACCGTTTGAGAATTGACTATTTTTTGGTCGATCCAAATTTACTGAAGGGTGCGTTTTTTAGAGGTTCCTATTAAGGCTTTAAATTAAAACCACGTCCCTCCCATATAAAATCTTCAAACCCGGTCCCTGGAATTACTTCCGCCTGACACATCTTGAAAGTTCCGCTTCCTCCTTTCTTCCTATTGCCTCCTCCATTTCCTGTAAGAAAAACAATGCAACAATGCATAATTTTTTTTCTAAAATCATAAAATGATCTCAGAGATCCACGCCAATTGGAAAAAAAAGTTGCATACATGTATGCAACTATTGCCAATAGTTGCACACATGTATGCAACTATTGCATAAAGGGAATTCAGTTAACGTTTTTGCCTACAGATATGTTGCACACATCTGTGCATGTTTTCAGTTTTATTTGCACACTTGAATGCAAATAAAAATGAACTACGTTTCACTGTTATGAATTATTGCATCCTTCTATGCAAGAAATGTGCAATACATGAACAGAAATATGCAAATAAATTAAGGCGGAATAAAGCACTGGAATACATTCACATATGCATGCAACAAAATCAAATATGTGCATAATAAGATGCATTTAACTGCACTTTTTTCACCGTTTTCTTGGTGTTTTTTTGTTTTTTGTCGTGTTTTTTGGACTGAATTTTTTGTAGAATGCATAATTTATTTTAATATAAATTTACTAATTTTTTTTATTTTTTTAATTATTATTTCATGAAGTTTTGAAAAATAGAGACCTGATTTATAATAAGTTTATGACCGGATGTGAGCCTAATTAAGTTTGTTTTTAGGGACCTGAGCCTTATTTTCACTTGACTAAAACTATAAAAACACGTTTTCTTTTGCCATGCTCACATATTAATCCCAAAAAATATGAACTTAGGAATCTAGCAATAATTTGACATTATCCAACAAAAGTGGTTTCGTCGAAAACGGAGGTCGTGTGCAAAATGGCTATTTTTGAGGGCCATATTTCCATAGCGACTATTCTGAATTTTCAATTGGACATAACTTTTTATTCCTGCTATGAAATTTGGATTTTTCAATTAGTTGGAAATATATTTTCAAACAGATTCAAATATTTCAGGTTTTACTAAAATCCAGTTTATTTTGAATCCTATACATTCATTTGAAATTTGAAATCGAATTTTCAAACAACCGCGCCATTTCCAATTCCTTTTAAAATTAAAATAAATAATTATATTCTAACTTCGATTCAAATAAATATATACATTTTAATTCTATCCAAAATAAATTTCTCGTCGTTATTATTTAAAATAATTCATTTTAAATATTCTATATTCATTAAAATTGCCAAAATAAAAATTTTAAATTGATTCTGATTTTCCAGGTTGTTACAATCTCCCCCACTTAAAATCTTTTCGTCCTTGAAAAGGAACGGAGCTGAAAGTTGTTCAACTAACCAACTCAACTTTCATTCTTCAACTTTTCAGTTCCTAAGAATTTTCAATTTTTTCAAAAATTTGGCTAACACCCTAAATTTTCGAATTTTTTTGCCATAACCTCCTTTGTACGGGGAGCACTGGGAAAATTCCCCAACTGCCACATAGGCCCTCTCATCTCAAAAAGAAAAAGCCAAGCGGTCCATAAAATCATCCAAACCCAAGAAATATTGTAAACATGTACCTATTTGTTGGGCATACAATTTTATTCCTTTGCTTAGCTTCCCTGCTATGACTTTTTCAATATATATGCATGTACATGTATGCACTTTCAAACAATTTTCAATTCAGTTCAATATTCGATACAATTTTTTTATATGTACCATTCTTTCACATAATGGTTTAATTAGATAACAAATAATCATACAACACAACCATCAATCAATTAGTGAATTAACGTTTCAAATTCATAATTTTGACATATATACAAAAAATCATGTTTTTGATGCCAATTTACAATAATAACACTATCTTGTTTTGGTTCTCACACCAGTCAAAAGGAAATATATAGATATCTCACTTTCAAAACTCGAACATAAGTCCTGATGATGTAGTTACAATCATCAGAATCATCTCCGTGCGACTAGAGGGTGATTTTATATATGTCCAGTATATTAAAACTTCAAATACACGTGGATCAGACGTATAAGAAAAAATTTATATACTTGATTGTCCAAATCAATATAAAAATAATATTCATATACATATAACAGATTTTAAATTTTCAAAACAAAAATTGTTTTCATCTTTATTTGAAAACAACTCTCTTCCGACTCATTCTAGGATACTACTAATCCCATCTCTAATGAGTCATTCTTACTGGATATTTCTAGTCCAATCTCTGATGAATTCTTTCATTTGGTTCTAACGTGTCTTGTTCTCTAAGCTATGTAAACCAGAGCTCTGATACCAAAATGAGACGACCCGAACTTCCCCATGAAGGAAAGCTCGGATTGAATTGAGAACGACAAATCAGAACACAAACAGAAGAACATTTCATTGCTTATTACAACAATTTACATCAGAGTACAAGAATATACAGAGTGTGAAGAAATAATATACATTCGATCAATATCTGAGATTTAAATTACAATCAAATACATAGCAGCGGAAAAATAATACAAAACACAACTAAAAGGAATATATGGATACAGAGCTTTCCGAATATAATTCCAGCTGTAAACTAGGATCCTGTGAATATAAATCAGCAAAACCAAAACTACTAGCTGCCTGCGTGGAAAATAGGGGCATCCAGAGTTTAGGTTAAAACAATAAACTCCAGGTCAGTCATGTGACTGGTGTGAGAACTAATACAGTTATTAGCTTGATTTTAAAGTTAGATAAATCAAGGGACCATGCCGTATAACATGGAACGGGTTTAACCCCAAGAATACCAGTGCATAAAACAAACAGCGCAATGCTAAATAAAGAACAATGAAGCTATTATAAGACTCAGATCCCATCACACAATGCAATGCAAGCCGGAGGATAGAGTTTTACCTTATAATAGCCAAGCATGCTTGGTACGTTTAAAACAAATCATTTTGATACTATTATAATGTAAAGTGTATTGTAACAACCTGTATTTTTAATAACCTGTTAAGATATAAATTGAGGCAGAATTTAATTTAAAAATCTGAATCAAGGGGAAATGGGCTGTGCCATTGCGTTCGTCTCGGAAAAATACGCGAAATAGAGTCCGAGTTTTCGAAAATCGGAGTCCGTATGACCCAGTTAAGGCCCATTGAAGTTTTCAGAAATTTCCATATTAAAAACAGATTTAAATTTTAAGTTAAAAACAAGGGTTAGGGCACAACTGGCGGGGAAAACTCCCGCCAAGACCCCCAAGTCGACAGGCATGTCGACAGGGGTCTAAGGGTGTCGACTGCCCTGTCGACAGCCCTGTCGACACAGGGTGGCCGGGCTGTTTTGCCTGGCGCACCATTTCTGATCTGGGCTTGGTTGTGTGGCTTGGTTCTGGAGAATTCCGAAATCTGATGGACCTAATTCAACTAAGGGTTAATCCTAAGGCTAATATCACTCTAATCTTCTATAAATATGACCCTAATCCTACCCTAAAACCCCATTATTCATTCTAGCAACCAAACTATGTCAAATTGATTTCTCAAATGGCCTCCACTTAAAAACCCTAGCCTCCACCCTCTTCATAAATCATTCCTATGAAGATTATGATGTTCATACAAGCATTTCTAAGTTGTATGAATGATCATTAGCTTGCATACATCATCAAGTTGCAAGTTTTATTTGCTAAGCTAGAGTTTTTGGGATTTTTGTTAAGAGTGTTTCTTATTGGAGCTTTGTTTTGGGTTTTTATGCTTGCATAAAGGGCTTCTCAATCTTTACTTGTAGATTTGTGTCTTCATAATATTTGTAAGCCCTCTTACCTTCATTTTAGAAACTCTAAAGTTAATATGTGATGAAAGTTGGGATTTATGCATGTTTAATAAGTTATGCATGCTTATGCGAGTTCACTATGCCATGTTACACATGTTTAATAAGTTATGCATGCTTATGCGAGTTCACTATGCCATGTTACACATGTTTAATAAGTTATGCATGCTTATGCGAGTTCACTATGCCATGTTACACATGTTTAATAAGTTATGCATGCTTATGCGAGTTCACTATGCCATATTACACATGTTTGATAAGTTATGCATGTTTATGCAAGTTCACTATGCCATGATTTGCAAGTTTAACAAGTTATGCATGTTTATGCAAGTTCACTATGCTAAGTTATGCAAGTCCAACATGTTATGCATGTTTATTATGATATGTAAGATTCATCATGTATGTTGTGCCAAGTTCCCTCTTTCTATCCTTTATGCGTTATGACGAATATGTAAGCGATAGAATGACGTTGGGGGGTTTGGGTAAAACTTAAAATACATGAAAATATAAGATTGGGAATTTACCTATTAAGTTAGGTCTACCCCTTGGGAATTTACCTATTAAGTTAGGTCTACCCAAGTATTTGTTAAACTTGTAATTATGTTTTGAAAATAAAGTGGACATGACACTTAGAAAACATAAGTGTGGCCAACTCGAGGTTGGGTTGAGTTTGTAGCGTAATTCTACCCGGAACCTACCGGCTTAACTAGTGGCTACAAACAATAGGATCCAATGTGAGAAGTTGGTCATGTGGTGCCAAGACCCGAGGTTAGACCAAGTTGTGGTGTAAATCTACCCGAAACCCACCGGCTTAACTAGGTAACCGCAACAAAGTCTATTGTGAGAGGTTAAGGCACAATTAAATTAATTAATGCCTCATGATTAGGGTTAAGTCATGGCCCACTAATACTTAACCAATTTTTGGGGATACAAGGGATTAAATGGGGTTAAGTGGTGAACTGTTGGTTACACTTAACTAATTTAATCCATGATTAGTGAGGGTTAAACCACACTTAACCCTCTTAGAAAACCCTAGCAACGTGGTCTGTTCCAGCAGTAATCCCAGTTTGGTATCATTCACAACCCTAGAGGCTAGGCTAGGGCGGGGCACGATTACTGGACTGATGTAAGCGACCAAAGCGACGGCTGAGTGGTACAGCGTTGCGGGTCCAGGCGGGCTATGGACGTGCACGTAGTCCGGTGTTGGACAAACTCGAGGCACGGGTACCAGTAGGTTTAGACTGTGCATTATTGCTTAGGTGTCTGGGGTTGACACCCGAGGGCTTGATACACCCGAAGGTGGACCCAGCACAGTCTGACTACAACCATATGTGGGCCGTATGGACACCAACACTTGACGTGTTAGGTTTATAGGGAGCCGATCGACTAGACCGTTGGGCTGGACCTTGTATTAAGGTCACCTCATGTTATTGGGCCAAAGTTTGGGCTGAGGGATCAATACCTGTTATGTTAGTTTGCTAGTACACTGTGGTGCAAAGCTTAATCTTCTTTATGTGATGACACCTTTATCTATTGCCAGTATGTTCATCTCAGTTTCCATCATGATGTTAACTTTATTAGTTTATAGACTGATCGTAGTAGGGCTTACCAGTCTTTTTGACTGACCTGTTTTCTTTCGCTTCTTTCTTCCGTTTCTTCCCCCCCCCCCCCCCCTCAGGTTCTCAGGGAGGGAATAGTGGTGCTTAGCTTGGATCGCTTGCTTGTTTGCTGGATAGCTCATGTATGTCTGGACATTGAGCTCGCTATGGTTTATCATCTTTATTTTGGGGATAGCACTATGTATTTCAGTATTTCTGTTTATGATGTACTAGACATGTTTATTTTGGCAGTTGACTTTATGATGTACTAGACTTGTTTTGAGATGGTTTGACATATTCCGCTGTTTTATTCTCACTTACTCTGTTTTACATATATATTTATGTTCTTGTTCTGCCTTGATATATCATTATGCATGCTTACCCAGTTCTAACGCCCCCCAGAAGCTAGTGCCCCCGAAAGAGTGACCCTAGCGGAGGTGGGGTGTTACAAATTTGGTATCAGAGCATATGGTTTACAAGAAAGAACAAAAAGTTTTTAAAAGACTTTTGAAAAACTATTTTCAAAACAAGTATAAAGTATTTTCCAAAGAAAAGTCTAGTATTTTAAAAGGCTATTCCCCAAAAAGCCATTAGCGTTATCCTTCGTTCCCTTGACCTAATCTTATCTTATCTTTCGTTTCAGTATGGCTGAGAATCTTGCCATCCCGGATGGAGTAAACGTACCACTCTGGTATAGGAGACTTCTAGAAGCTAAGGGGGCAGCTGGCCCCGCAAACCCTACTCCCACTCCTCCTCCTGTAGTTGAGAATCCTCCCCCTAATGTCCCTCCTCCGGTGGTTCCTGTTCCTCCTCCTCCAGTTGCTGAGGCTCCTCTTCCTCCTCCTCCCCCTCAGCATCCTCAGGTTGAGTTCACGAAGGTTTGTAAAGACTTCAAGGCGATGGGAGGCAAGAATTTCCTAGGCACGGAATCTTTTGTTGAAGCTAGGAATTGGCTGAAAGACACTGAGGACTTGTTTGCTATCTTTAGGATTGATGACGAGAGGAAGATCTTATTGACGGTGTGGCTTTTGAAGGACGAAGCAGCCTATTAGTGGGAGGTCACCAATGGGACGAGGCCTGTCGAGACTTGGGCCGATTTGAGGGCTAGATTTGTGGCCAAGTTTCTATCTTCTGCTGAGGCGAATTTACAGATGGAGAAGTTCATTGCATTAAAGCAAGGTGATATGTATGTCAAGGAGTATGTGAACAAGTTTAATCAGCTGGCCCGTTTTGGTTTGGATATGGTGAACACTCATGAGAAGAAGGCTCTTCGATTTGCTAGAGGGTTGAATGAGCCGCTGCAGGGTTTGGCGATGTCACATATTCCGCATGGGGCTACTTTTGAGAGTTTGGTCGATATGGCTCTACTTCAGGGAGATGGAAAGAAAGAGGTCAAGTCGAGTGATACTCAAGCAAAGAAGACTGATTCTCAGGGTAAAGGCAGTCAAGGTGGTCAAAGCAGTCAGGGGAATCAGAGCAAGAACAAGAAGGGGAACAACAACAAAGGCAAGGGAAAGTGCAATTACTGTGGTGTGCCTGGACACTTTGCTAAGGATTGTAGGAAGAAGAAAAGGAAGCTTAGTGGTGGATGTTTTTCCTGTGGTGAGACTGGACACTTCAGCAAGGAATGCCCGAAGAAGAAAGGGCAGGGTCAGACTCAGCGTGCTGGACCTTCAGGAGGGCAAGTTCATGCTCTCAATACCGCTCCAGTTCCCGATCGAGGTAGTGTTTCTGTTGAGAACCTTGTTTATGTTTCTGATCTTCCAGTTCGTACCTTGTTTGATTCTGGTGCATCACATAGCTTTATTTCATCTGATCTTGTTGATAGTTTGCACCTTAGTACTAGCTTAGTGGATGATCCCGTTTGTGTTTCGAATCCCATTGGGGGTTCTGCTCATCTATCTATGATATGTGAGGATCTGAGGATCTCTATACTCAGTGTAGAGTTCTTGTGTAGTGCGTATGTTCTTGGTTTCAGGGGATACGGATTGATTTTGGGCATGGATTGGCTGTCTAGACATGGAGCCATTCTTGATTGTGAGCATAGGGTTGTGAGGCTTGTGACTCGCCTTGGCAACACCTTAGAGATTTCATGCAATCCGAAGGATCCCGTCATGTTGTGCTATCTTGAATCTCTCGACTCGTCAGAGGAAACCCTTCAGTCTGTAAGGGTGGTCCGAGATTATCCAGATGTTTTTGAAGAAGTTAAGGGGTTGCCCCATAAACGAGAGATTGATTTTCGCATTTATCTGGTGGATAATGCTAAGCCTGTTTCTTTGCCCGTTCGGCACATGGCTCCGCGTGAGAGACGGGAGCTCAGCAAGCAAGTAAAGGAGTTGCTTGAGAAGAACTTCATCAGACGAAGTATATCCGAATGGGGAGCGCCTGTGGTGTTTGCTACTAAGGCAGATGGTTCTCTTCGACTTTGTGTGGACTATAGAGAGTTGAATAAGCTGACTAAGAAGAACAGACACCCATTACCGAGGATTGATGATCTTTTTGACCAGCTTGTTGGTGCTTTTGTTTTCTCTCAGCTTGATCTTGCTACTGGATTTCATCAGCTCAGAGTGGCTGAAGATAGTATAGACAAGACTGCATTCAGAACTCCAGATGGATTCTTTGAATGGCTTGTTATGCCGTTCGGTTTGACGAATGCACCCGCGTATTTCGTGGACTTGATGAGTAGGGTGTTTCGAGAGTTCTTGAACAAGTTTGTCGTGGTCTTTGTGGATGATATTCTGATCTTCTCTAAGGATGAAGAAGAGCACGTGAGGCATCTTGTAGAGGTGATGGATACGCTTAGAGCGCATCAGTTAAAGGCTAAGTTCTCCAAGTGTCACTTTTTGAGAAGGGAAGTTCGGTTCCTTGGGCATATTGTATCTAAGCAAGGCTTGGCGGTGGATCCCGCTAAAGTAGTTGCTATGCAGGATTGGAAGACTCCAAGGAATGCAACCGAAGTGAGAAGTTTTCTAGGTCTTGCAGGTTTTTACCGGAAGTTCATCAAGGACTTCGCGAAGATATCCGCTCCTCTTACTAAGTTAACGAAGAAGAACTTAGTTTTTGCTTGGGATATGGACTGTGAGCTTGCTTTTCAGAGACTCAAGAGAGCCCTTACCTCAGCACCAGTTCTAGCTTTACCCGATGGTGGTAAGATGTTTACCGTGTACACTGACGCTTGTGGCACGGGATTGGGCGCCGTTTGGATGCAAGAAGGCAGAGTTATATGTTTTGGTGGTAGGCAACTTAAGGTGCATGAGAAGAATTATCCCACTCATGATCTAGAGCTGGCAGCGATAGTATATGCACTCAAGGCTTGGAGTCATTATCTTCTGGGAGAGAGATTTGAGCTGTATACTGATCATAAGTCTTTGAAGTATCTCTTTTCGCATAAGGATCTGAACTTGAGGCAGCAAAGGTGGATGGAATTCTTGGCGTCCTACGATTTTGATATAGCCTATACCCCTGGCAAGGGGAATGTTGTAGCGGATGCGTTGAGTAGAAAAAGGTTGACACTAAGTCCTCTATTTGTTGAGATGAAGAATTTAGAGTTCTTGGCAACCTTTGATTTCTCTTTGGCAGTTGAGTCGATGACCGGTTCTTTAGCATCTCTTGAGCTCAGGCCTACCCTTCTGGATCAAGTTGGGGCTTCGCAGAAGGAAGACCCTCAGATAATTGAGATTATGGATAAGCTGATTCGAGGGGAGACATCTAGTCACCTTGCTCGATATTCTATAGATGATAAGGGTTGGCTGAGGAGAGACGGAAGGCTTTGTGTTCCGATGGTGGAAGACTTGGTGAGGAAAGTTCTTGAGGAAGCACATCACTCCAAGTTGACTATACATCCGGGTGGAGATAAGATGTATAAGGATATGAAGCGCATTTTCTTCTGGCCTGGAATGAAGAAGGATGTGGCAGAGTTTGTCTCTAGATGTGTTGTTTGTCAGAGAGTAAAAGCCGAGTCGAAGAAGCCCGGTGGGCTATTGCATCCTCTAGAGGTCCCACTATGGAAGTGGGAGAGTATTTCTATGGACTTTGTTGACGGATTGCCAAGGTCAAGAAAAGGGAATACAAGCATATGGGTCATTGTGGATAGGCTTACGAAGAGTGCTCATTTCATTCCGGTGAAGAGCAAAAGGACCGCATCTGGACTAGCATCAGTATATCTTCGTGAGATAGTACGACTACATGGAGTCCCTTCTAGCATAGTCAGTGACCGAGACCCCATCTTTACTAGTCAGTTCTGGAACAGTTTGCAGGAAGCTATGGGCACGAGGTTGAACCTGAGTACGGCTTATCACCCACAAACGGACGGTCAGACAGAAAGGGTGAATAGGGTACTTGAGGACTTGTTGAGGCTTTGCATTCTGGATTTTGGTGGTACTTGGGAAGACCATCTTCCTCTTGTGGAATTTGCTTATAATAACAGTTATCAGGCGAGCATTGGGATGGCACCATTTGAGGCTTTATATGGGAGACCGTGCAAGTCACCTACATGTTGGTGGGAGACTACAGATAAGCTTATACTTGGACCTGACATGATTAGAGATACACCCGAGAAGGTCGAGTTGATTAGAAGACGGATGAAGGCGGCCCAAGACAGACAGAAATCTTATGCTGATAGGCGAAGGACTGATTTGGAGTTTGATGTTGGGGATATGGTTTTCGTGAAGGTTTCTCCTTTGCGGAATGTGGTTCGGTTTGGAGCAGTAGGAAAGTTAGCACCAAGGTTTGTTGGACCGTTTCCAGTTGTAGAGAGGATCGGGCAGATGGCCTATAGAGTGGAATTGCCCGAGAAGCTAGCTGGAGTGCATAATGTTTTTCATGTTTCGCATCTCCGGAAGTGTTTGCATAAGTCAGCAGAGGTGGTTGAGCCAAGTGTTCTAGAAGATGTGGAAGTAGAGAAAGAAGCTACCTTGAGGAGAGCTCCGATTCGTATCTTGGGGACAGAGATCAAGAAGCTAAGGAATCGTGAGGTCAAGTTGGTGAAGGTTCAATGGGGTGAAGCCGAGGAAGACGCAACTTGGGAAGCTGAAGAGAAGATGCGTAGGCTTTATCCATTCCTTTTTGAGGGTACACTCTCAATCTCTTTATCTTTCCATGTCTATCTAGTTTATCTAGTTCATCGTGTCTATCTTATCATGAGAACCTTAGGTAGAATCCTTTGGATGAAACATGTGTTTGAGACATGTTATGTTTGATGGTTGCAAGTGTTTGCAAGTGGTTACTCGTGGATGCATGATACACATTAGGCACTAGATCGGCTCACACACTCCTCATATTGCATGTGCATGAGTGTTTATGCTTATTCTTGGATGAAATTTGTATGCTATCACATGGATGTTGCATATGGATGTATGATTGAGCACGCATGTAGATATTATACATTATGTTAGGGATTTGCATACATATGGATACATTTCACTAACATATTTTGCATTGATCTTTGCATTAGATAAGTACATATACACACACTTTTGCATATGTTCATACAGCATTTAGAATCTTTTAAGGACAATGGTTTCTCGTGGATGATGTTTTGAGTAGACGGATGTTGGATGGTAGGATATGTTCTTCCTAACTTGAAGATTTCGGGGACGAAATCCTTTAAGGAGGGGAGAATGTAACAACCTGTATTTTTAATAACCTGTTAAGATATAAATTGAGGCAGATTTAATTTAAAAATCTGAATCAAGGGGAAACGGGCTATGCCATTGCGTTCGTCTCGGAAAAATACGCGAAATAGAGTCCGAGTTTTCGAAAATCGGAGTCCGTATGACCCAGTTAAGGCCCATTGAAGTTTTCAGAAATTTCCATATTAAAAACAGATTTAAATTTTAAGTTAAAAACAAGGGTTAGGGCACAACTGGCGGGGAAAACTCCCGCCAAGACCCCCAAGTCGACAGGCATGTCGACAGGGGTCTAAGGGTGTCGACTGCCCTGTCGACAGCCCTGTCGACACAGGGTGGCCAGGCAGTTTTGCCTGGCGCACCATTTCTGATCTGGGCTTGGTTGTGTGGCTTGGTTCTGGAGAATTCCGAAATCTGATGGACCTAATTCAACTAAGGGTTAATCCTAAGGCTAATATCACTCTAATCTTCTATAAATATGACCCTAATCCTACCCTAAAACCCCATTATTCATTCTAGCAACCAAACTATGTCAAATTGATTTCTCAAATGGCCTCCACTTAAAAACCCTAGCCTCCACCCTCTTCATAAATCATTCCTATGAAGATTATGATGTTCATACAAGCATTTCTAAGTTGTATGAATGATCATTAGCTTGCATACATCATCAAGTTGCAAGTTTTATTTGCTAAGCTAGAGTTTTTGGGATTTTTGTTAAGAGTGTTTCTTATTGGAGCTTTGTTTTGGGTTTTTATGCTTGCATAAAGGGCTTCTCAATCTTTACTTGTAGATTTGTGTCTTCATAATATTTGTAAGCCCTCTTACCTTCATTTTAGAAACTCTAAAGTTAATATGTGATGAAAGTTGGGATTTATGCATGTTTAATAAGTTATGCATGCTTATGCGAGTTCACTATGTCATGTTACACATGTTTAATAAGTTATGCATGCTTATACGAGTTCACTATGCCATGTTACACATGTTTAATAAGCTATGCATGCTTATGCGAGTTCACTATGCCATGTTACACATGTTTAATAAGTTATGCATGATTATGCGAGTTCACTATGCCATGTTACACATGTTTAATAAGTTATGCATGCTTATGCGAGTTCACTATGCCATATTACACATGTTTGATAAGTTATGCATGTTTATGCAAGTTCACTATGCCATGATTTGCAAGTTTAACAAGTTATGCATGTTTATGCAAGTTCACTATGCTAAGTTATGCAAGTCCAGCATGTTATGCATGTTTATTATGATATGTAAGATTCATCATGTATGTTGTGCCAAGTTCCCTCTTTCTATCCTTTATGCGTTATGACAAATATGTAAGCGATAGAATGACGTTGGGGGGTTTGGGTAAAACTTAAAATACATGAAAATATAAGATTGGGAATTTACCTATTAAGTTAGGTCTACCCCTTGGGAATTTACCTATTAAGTTAGGTCTACCCAAGTATTTGTTAAACTTGTAATTATGTTTTGAAAATAAAGTGGACATGACACTTGGAAAACATAAGTGTGGCCAACTCGAGGTTGGGTTGAGTTTGTAGCGTAATTCTACCCGGAACCTACCGGCTTAACTAGTGGCTACAAACAATAGGATCCAATGTGAGAAGTTGGTCATGTGGTGCCAAGACCCGAGGTTAGACCAAGTTGTGGTGTAAATCTACCCGGAACCCACCGGCTTAACTAGGTAACCGCAACAAAGTCTAATGTGAGAGGTTAAGGCACAATTAAATTAATTAATGCCTCATGATTAGGGTTAAGTCATGGCCCACTAATACTTAACCAATTTTTGGGGATACGAGGGATTAAATGGGGTTAAGTGGTGAACTGTTGGTTACACTTAACTAATTTAATCCATGATTAGTGAGGGGTTAAACCACACTTAACCCTCTTAGAAAACCCTAACAACGTGGTCTGTTCCAGCAGTAATCCCAGTTTGGTATCATTCACAACCCTAGAGGCTAGGCTAGGGCGGGGCACGATTACTGGACTGATGTAAGCGACCAAAGCGACGGCTGAGTGGTACAGCGGTGCGGGTCCAGGCGGGCTACGAACGTGCACGTAGTCCGGTGTTGGACAAACTCGAGGCACGGGTACCAGTAGGTTTAGACTGTGCATTATTGCTTAGGTGTCTGCGGTTGACACCCGAGGGCTTGATACACCCGAAGGTGGACCCAGCACAGTCTGACTACAACCATATGTGGGCCGTATGGACACCAACACTTGACGTGTTAGGTTTATAGGGAGCCGATCGACTAGACCGTTGGGCTGGACCTTGTATTAAGGTCACCTCATGTTATTGGGCCAAAGTTTGGGCTGAGGGATCAATACCTGTTATGTTAGTTTGCTAGTACACTGTGGTGCAAAGCTTAATCTTCTTTATGTGATGACACCTTTATCTATTGCCAGTATGTTCATCTCAGTTTCCATCATGATGTTAACTTTATTAGTTTATAGACTGATCGTAGTAGGGCTTACCAGTCTTTTTGACTGACCTGTTTTCTTTCGCTTCTTTCTTCCGTTTCTTCCCCCCCCCTCAGGTTCTCAGGGAGGGAATAGTGGTGCTTAGCTTGGATCGCTTGCTTGTTTGCTGGATAGCTCATGTATGTCTGGACATTGAGCTCGCTATGGTTTATCATCTTTATTTTGGGGATAGCACTATGTATTTCAGTATTTCTGTTTATGATGTACTAGACATGTTTATTTTGGCAGTTGACTTTATGATGTAATAGACTTGTTTTGAGATGGTTTGACATATTCCGCTGTTTTATTCTCACTTACTCCGTTTTACATATATATTTATGTTCTTGTTCTGCCTTGATATATCATTATGCATGCTTACCCAGTTCTAACGCCCCCCAGAAGCTAGTGCCCCCGAAAGAGTGACCCTAGCGGAGGTGGGGTGTTACATGTATGAAAACAAGTTCAAATATAAATGTATCAATCATAGATGGCATAGTGTCCCATCCCACTATGTCGCCGTACTTGGCTCTACAATCAAAATCGCAAAGTCACGTATTGGAAATTGGATTTCCATCTGTGAACCAAGGCAAGGGATCGTCCTTACCGCTTCGGGACTCTCTTGCCCGAGCCTCAGGACCCAGACACAGGTGAGCCCTTAAAGCGTCAGGGTCGGTCCACACAGAGTCGATTAAAATGCCTGAACAATGCATTTCCCCGCCCTATGGGGTGTAAATCTAGTCTGTATAAAGACCATACTATCCATCGGCCACGCAATGCCGATATATCCGAGGTACCTCGCTATCCATCATCCACATAAGTAAAACGTCAGGGCGTGCAAACTAGAAGGAAACAGATGCCCTCCCTGAGGTCCTCTCTCGTTTCTGGTTCACACCGAGGTGTGAGGCTCGCGAATTAAAGGTACACAAAGATATGCTATATTAAAGTCGTGCTTTGATCATCAACCACAAGACTCTGCTTTTTAACAGAAGCCTTGATCATTTGTATCTCATCATGCCACATAGGCAATTCACGCTATGCAACCGATGTATAACAATCACACAGAATGAAATCCAATGTCAGACACACATCCATTTACAAGTTCGTTTTGGGTCTGATCAAAATCGGAGGCACCTTATTCCTCGTCCCGTATGTCTAATACAGGAGAGAGGTCCTCACATATCCGTTCAATCTCCAAGTATGCCTGGACGATTGTCTTGGGTGTACAGCCCAATCAAGACATCAGTAATCATCCAAAGATATGAAGACCTCCGGTCTTCAACCATCGTCTTCATCCTCGACATATAGTCGAATCAATTATTCAGAATGGGATAAACCTAGTCTTTCGGAATAACTCGCGTATATAATAAACAAGTGCTATAAAAACACAACATACACCTCATTCCAATCCAGAATATTCCTTTATTCAAATATTCTTATACTTTGGGAAAGGTTCCCGTTAATTTTATCAAAGATAAATTCTTTAAATTTATTATTTAATCTTCCTTTAGATATCATTTCAAACCAAATTATGGTTTATCCAAACTAATCGGGATTAACGCACCTTACCGAAGTAATCATTTGTTTAATTTCCCAATCATAACCTATTCATCCAATGGAGCAAAATTGGTAATATTCCATAGCTAACACCACAGTGTTATCGGTAAATATTAATTACCATTTCATGTTCAAATCTAATTAAAGATTTAACTATCGCTTTGGAGCAAAACTGGTGATACTCCATTCTCCATCATTTCAATCTAATTAAAGATTCATTAAAACTCCACTTAGTTTTAATCTTCCCAAAAATCAATATCAATTATTATTTAACTTGGGAAAACATATCCTTTCTTTAACTAGGTTAAAGAACCAATGTTCTTTAAAACACGGTTCACGATAAACCCAAAATCACATTCCATTCCATCAGTCTCTAATCGTAAATTAGTAAATGAACAATTCCCTAAGTATTAATCCCGAACGCCTAAACCAACATCAGATCAACTGGGTTTAAGAAGTGTTATTTAAGACACCATTCACGACAAACCCAAAATCCCATTTGATATTAAATACAAGGCTCTGAATAGAAATTTATCGGCTTATATTCAATATCTAATTCTAAAACCAACAAATATCGTATTGGAAATAACGATATATATATATATATCTTCCAAATTCCTCCACAACGTCCGTATAATCACAGAATCCTATATCGAAATATTTCGAAGATAATTTCGATTCAAATCCATTCCAATTCAAATATTGGATATTCTAGTTATTTTTAAATCCATTTCAAATCCAATTTATTTATTTATAAAGATTGGATTATAATTCTAGTACATAACTAGTTCATTTCAATAAAAATATGGAATTTTTCATCCTAATTGTTTCCAAATCATTTACTATGATTTTACACAAATTATTGATATTTTTAATAATTTTATCAAGGCCCGTACAGTCAATTTCCATAAACGGTCATCGAACTGCACTTACGGCGACCTTTTCCAAATTTGACATGGACATAATTCCAAATCTAACCGTTAGATTTCAAATCTCTTACATTCGTTGGAAACCTCTTTTCGGTACGAACCCAATGGTACCGGTTTTAGGAGAATCCGACGGTCGGATCTCCCGTAACGTCAATTCGAAGTCAATGGTCAAAATTCGCGAATGATCATTGGGCGGCTCATTCTATTCAAGCCATTAAATATATATATATATATATATATATCATATATATTTCGTGGATTTCAATTCAGAACGTATTTTATAAATCGTTTGAAATTCGTTTTAAAAATGGTTTCAACTTCATATTCAATTTTAAATCAAAATTAAATATTCCATTTCATCAACATATAAATGATAATATTTTCAAACGTCAGATTTTGAAATGACTTCATTTTCGACATTCATTGTAAAAATGAATAAAATCAATATAAATATCGTTTGCGTCAAAATGGCGCATATCTAATCAACGCGGCTATATATATATATATATATATATATATATATATAAATATATTCGTGTCCATCCCAAATCAGACATCAAAATCAAGTTTTGATCTTTTACATAATATTATTTTAAAATATTCATTATTTTAAAATATTCGTTATTTTAAATATTTGTTATTTTAAAATATTCATTCTTTCTGAATTGGAATCAGACACAGCCAATTACCATATAATGTTATTATATGAATTTCATACAACACATGTATAGTACAACAATGATAAACAATCAACCATCATCCAGAGTGTATTTTACATGGCATAAGCATTAAATATAAATATTTAACGCTTACAACAGCCTGTCAACCAATCGATCGACATACAGCTAAACAATTGGGATTATTGTACGTCAAATATCATCCCAACACCCGTATGGGGTTTCAATCAACAAACACTGAATATTATTTGTGCAGTTGGGCGATGTGTAAAATATATCGTCCCAATCAATATCGGTCAAATGGGTGTACATAAACAAATCGTTTGATTTGTAAATGAATAATTTTTTTCATTTTAGGAGAATTCTATTCTTTTATACGTTAAAAATTAATTTTTAACATTAAAATATTTATTTCAACACTTTACTATTTTTAACCGTTCATTCATTCAATAAAAATGTTATTTTTAACTAACACTTTTTATTTTAGAAAATTTTGGCATTATAACGGCGTGATATTGAAATCGGGTAATGTGCATTACCCCTCTCCTGATATCGGCTCGCGCCATACACACATAGCAATTCAATTCAATTCTCATCGCAAACCAATTCAAACAAATAAATCAACCAAACCAAACAATCAAACAAGTCGTCCATGGTCTGTGGACGACGGGCAGTAGTTCATATATGTAGTTATAAAATAAATAACTGTATAAAAATTATAGTGAGGAGTTCTCACCTTTGGGATCCACTCCCCCAGTTTTATTTTTGAATTTCAGAACAGTCTCAATTTGTCTGACATTCCAATGCAGTCTTCTCTACGTTGTTCATATTAAAAAACACATTTTTAATATGATGTTTATATATTTAAAAATCGTTATTTTTATACCGCTACTTCCTTATAAAAATCGTATTTTTACTTCATTAAAATCATATTTGTATTTTGCTACATATATAAAAATCATTTTTCACATCCGCTATACATATATTATAAAGATCGTATTTTTATCAACGCTATATACATGTTCTTACTTCATAAAAATCCTATCTTTTCAGTTTTTAAAAATCTAATTCCTTTCAGTTTTAAAAATCTAATTTTTCAGTTAAAAAAATCTAATCTTTTTCTACTTTAAAGATCTAATTTTTATTTACATTAAAAATCTAATTATATAAACAAAATCTAATCTTTTTATTTTAACAAAGTCAAATCTTTTTATTTTTATATATACATTAAAATCACGTTTTTTAAACAAAATTATTTTATATAAAAAAAACCTATTTTTAATTACAGAAACAAATTAAAAATAGAAATAAACAAAATAAAAACTCACCGACGTTTTTTTGGGATAGGGATGGCGCGGCTGACGCCTGTAGGTGACGGGGGAGGAAACACAGCGGCCATCGGCAGCGAAGATGATCGGACATGGTTCGAATGGAGGTTAGGGCACACGGTTTTGAGCAGAGGAAGGAGAGAGGGCGAGGGCAACGAGGGCAGGAGGGTGTAGCCAGGCTGATACAGGTGGTGGCGGGGCCCTAAAGCGGCTGGTCGACGGGCTTCTGGCGAACTAGCGGGGTTGGGTTCGAACGGAGAAATGGGCTGAGGAGGAAGGAGGATGGGCGGAGAGGTGCGTCAGAGCAGGAGGGATGGGCACGGTGGATAGAGGAGGGGCGACAAGAGTCGGTCAGAAAGGAGGCGCGATATTTTTTTAATTTCAGATCTTGGTTTAGAGAGGTAAACGGGGGGCTGGGTATATATGTAATTTTATACTATTTTATTTTATTTTTTTATTTCAAAAATGTTGACTATTCGTTCGACCCCAAAAGATACCCAACGACTATCGGCCATAGCGTAATACCTTCATTTTGAACACAATGGGATGTCTTTCGTAACCCAATTCGAGTATTTCGAACAGTTTCCACTAAATTTAAAATATAAATCATTATATTTTAAACTCAAATGCATATTTTAATTTACCGGGGCCACATACTGATTCTAAAAATTCCAGAAAAATAAATCTAGCTATGTTGTGATGATACGGTCTTAACAAAATTAATTTCATCAAATTTGGAGACCGTTTGAAAATGGCCATTTTCTGGTCGATCCAAATTGACTAAAACTGTAAAAATACGTTTTCTTTTACCATGCTCATATATTAATCCCAAAAATTATGAATTTTGGAATCTAACAATAATTTGACATTCCGGATCCAACAAAAGTGGTTTCGTCGAAAATGGAGGTCGTTTGCAAAATGGCTACTTTTAAGGGCTATATTTCCATAGCGACTATTCTAAATTTTCTATTGGACATAACTTTTTATTCCCACGACGAAATTTTGATTTTTCAGATTCGTTGGAAAGATATTTTCAAATAAATTCAAATATTTTTGGTTTTACTAAAATCCAGTTTATTTTGAATCCTGTACATTCATTTGAAATTTGAAATCAAAATTTCAAACTACCGCGTCATTTCCAATTCCTTTTATAATTAAAATAAATAATTATATTCTAACTTTGATTCAAATAAATATATACGTTTTAATTCTATCCAAAATAAATTTCTCTTCGTTATTATTTAAAATAATTCATTTTAAATATTCAATATTCATTAAAATTGCCAAAATAAAAATGTTAAATTGGTTCTGATTTTCCGAGTTGTTACATGCTTATAAACCATTTAAAATATTTTCACCTTTTCAAGACAAAACTCTTTTTCATAGTTTAAAAAAAACATTATTTAACATCAAAAACTTGTTTAATAAAACATTCCTCCTTACGGAAGTTGTTCGTACATATTTCCTTTAAATTTCTAACCCATTTCAAATTTCAAATTCAAAAAAAAAATCCAAACCAAATATTCAATATTATTTACGCTTTCGACGATGGAGGAGATTTAACTGATCGCCGATGCAATACCATAATTGCAGTGTCATAGTGTGTCACACAACATTAACAACCATATAAACATCCATAGCAACCAACATTAATATTTTTAAATGAATAATAATTGTGCATAAGCGTTATAACACTAACGCTTAATGGTGTGTGTTCTAATCTATGCAAGCATCATCCATCACAATAAACACCAACCATTAACCTCCATAGCCAGTTGAAACTGATTACACTAGTTAACTATCCAAATTATAACTAATTCTTTACTAAATAGTGTAAAATAAACTAGCGTAGAAGTATAAATAGTTCTCACCAATATAGCTTTCTAATTCTTCACGGTAGGCAAGTCTAGCTGACTGCGACTGAACCATCGGACGGTATTTTGTGGTGCACCCTCTTCTTTGCCAAAATATATAATGTATATTAATTTGTCTCTTGTTTTATTATAAGAAGAGGGGAAGGACGATGAACTTTGGCAAGGTGGTGGTGGAGGGAGCTGGAGGCCGAATGGAGGAAGGAGGAGGAGGAAAATGAGAGGAGGAAGGGAGTTTCTATGCCATGAAAACCATGGCCTAAAGCATTAAGAAGAAGAAGAGAGAATGGAGAGGTGGGAATGAATGAGAAAATAAAAAAAAAGGTGTTTCTTATAGGAAAAATGGAGTAAGGAGAGAGTGACACATCAAAGGACACATGACATTCATGCATGAAAGGGTGTATGCAAAATTACAAGCGTCCTAACCCTTGTTATCTTAAAAAGGAGAGTGGCATGCATTAGGACAAGTGGCCATACACTTGTTAATTTAAGGAGGGTGCTTAAGATAGCATTTTACTCAAAATGCTAGGAAATTCAAAGACAACACTTATAACAAAAGCTACCAATGGTTCTACTATTCATAAAATTATATTTATCTCTGACAAAAGATCATATAGAAAAAATATAATTTAACTAATACGAATTTGACAAAATTTGTTGTAACAAAAGCCTGGTAATTTTTCATTATTTAAATTAATGTATTTATACTAAATACTATTTAAATCAATATTATATCCAAAAATTCAAATTAAACATTCAAAATTTCAATTTTAAATTGGTTAAAATTATGGATCATTATAGTGTTTGACTCTGGCTGATGGTATTTATAGTGTAAGATTGTAACATAATATTAGTAAACGTAACTTTTTCATGAAGTAATGCATTAAAACTACCATGTACGATCCCCGATCGAGATGAAACTCATAATCCTAACATAAAATAATATTCCGGACACGATGGGATAGGTTTCGTCGAATTCCGAGATCATTTGTAAAACTTCCTTTATAATTCACAGCGTGAATTGACATGCATTGAAATTGCACACGACCACAAAATCAATCCAATTAATTTGAAACTTGAAATCTTACAATAATTAATCACTATGGATTTAATAAAATTAGTTTCATTGAAATTAGAGTTTGTTTGAAAATTGGTTATTCTTAATTTTCGAATTAAATTGATAAAACTATTAAATAAAAATCTAAGCGTTTACCATTCGCACAATCAAACAGTAAGTTTGATCGATATGAAAATCGAAATCCTACAATAACTAACTAATACTGTAACACCCCACTTCCATTAAGGTCACTCGCAAAGGGAATGCCTTAACTTTGGTGGAACGTTATAAGTAAACAGAACAGAAATTTACAAGACAGATATGTAAGGTAGTACTTGAAAATTTTATAACTTTATTATAGCAGAAACAGAAATAAGTTTGGTTACATCACAATACCAAAACCCAAGTACACAAATATCAGTCTTATACAAAATCCTTCAGAATGAATAATTTTAAAGCCATAATCCCCAACAGAGAATTTCATAAATAGGTAGAATCAAAGCCAAGCAATATTTCAAGCACTTCAAGCAGATGGATCCTGAATCAAGCTCCTATGTTTCCACCCGGAGAACCTCGGGCCGGGGGGGGGGGGGAGGACGGAAGAAAAGAGGCGAAACAAAAAAGGTCAGACATAAGTCTGGTGAGTCCAATGAATTTCAGCATATAAACAGATAACAGTATCATGACATGTAAATAAAACTGGATGAGAGATAATCATAACAGGAGTAGCAGGTTAACAGAAGAGATAGAATGATATAGGCTAAACTAAGCTTCTTAGTTGGTTTTCACTTCTCTGCACTAATACTAGTATAGCAGAATTAGGTGTTGTCCTAATATCTAAACCGAATGATCTCTTCAGAAACAAGGTGCTAGTAATGGGCCTTTACCACCCTAACAGAGACAGATGTACAGAAATAGAATGCTAGTAATGAGCCTTTACCACCCGAACCGAGACAGACGGTTACATAAACAGAATGCTAGTAATGGGCCTTTACCACCCGAACAGAGACAAACGGTATAGAAATAGAAGCAGAAATGAAATCAGAGATGGAAACAGAATATTCCCTACGAAAACAGAATGTTAGAATTAGGTGTACACTAGTAATGGGCCTTTACCACCCCAACAGACGATACCACACAGAAACAGACAGGTGTTACCACCCCAACAGAAACATACGGTACCCCAACAGAAACAGACAGAACTAAGTGTAACCTAAATTCTACCCCAAGCGATTGGCTCCCTAATACATAAATACCCTATGTCGGCCCCACAGAAGGGTGTATCATTCCCTAAAGTGGCAACAAATAGACATAGAGGACCTATTTACAGATGTCACGGCGTCTTACATCCTCAGAGCAGACTGGATCCATGCATGCACATGACCCAGTTGGAATACACCATCAACACCCCTTGCCATTATCAGAATAAACCTCTTATAATTAGTTCAGTAAGCGTGCCCTGGACCCCTGCCTAGAGTTGGGTCATAGTTTTGATACCAGAAAGGGTTACTGACTAACATGGGTCCCAAACAACAGATGACACAAGTAATTACCCCTCCTAACCTTGTGTCCCCAGACTAACAGATTTCAGATTAATTTGCTTATAGATTTCAGATGTACAAAGTCCATATTTACTAGTTCTCAGATCAGACATACAGGTTAACAAGTTTTCAGACTAACGGATCAGATATACATATTAACAAGTTTTCAGACTAACGGATCAGATATACAGATTAACAGACTTATAGATTGTTTCACCTAACCTTATATTGGGCCTACAGATTTTCAAACTGGTTTATTAGATTCATCAGTTCGGTTGGTTTAACCTTATCTACCCAATACATTTTAGGCATCATATTTATCTTAGATTTGCATTAATTAAATATTAACGCACAGACCTCTCACATTAGGTCGGTAACTTGTGGCTGCTGGATGTGCTGGGCGGTTCCGCGATGACTTCTTCCACAAGCCATACATAGCCTCGTGTCTAAGCATCTTTATGCCTACGACCTCTCACATTAGACTGATAGTTTGTGGTTGCTAGTTAAGCCGGTTGGGTCCGGGCAGGCTTCTACCGCAAACAGAGTCTAACCTCGTGTCTCAGCTTCTTATTTTAGCTAAAGTATTCATTCACAGATTATGCCAATATCAGACTAATTATGCCAATTCGACAAATTAACTTCTTTACAAGTTACAGCAGATTATCCAAAGTTCTATTAAAATGTTTTGCTCAATTTTAGATCGAGCCTACAGATTTTCATAGCCCAAATTACCGTATTCAGTTTCAACAGATTTAGCAGATTAGGCAATTTAACAGATTTAATCATCCCTTAAAATTCCATTGACATACCTCGCTTAATCATAAAATTAAGCCTAATTTTACATGCTCAAATTATGGTCATAATTCAGAATATAACATATGCCCAAAATTCCTAGTTAAATTTACATAGTACAGAATATTCTCCAAGAACCCCAAATCATGATATACAATATGAATTATGCCAAATTATAGCCTTTGATTTCAGCGTATGTCAAATATCCAAAATCCCCATTTAGGCGTATTCTCAATTAATAGTTATCTTATTTTAATATAGATCTTTTATGCCTAAATCATATATCCTTTTTCTTCCAAATCATAGACCATCATATAGAATATGCCCCCAAATCTAGATCTTAAATTATAACATATATTATGTCCTCAAAGTCAAATCTTGAATTATAACATGCATTATATTCCCAAATAACAAGTCATATGTTGTCATACAATAATTCTCCTTCTTCTAAACCATAACTGTCATATATCGTATGCCTAGATCTAGATCTAGATCTTAAATTACAACATATGCCCTTTTCTTAAATCAGTCACAAATCAGTCATGTCCAATTATGCATCATTCATTATTTTCCTCAAATTAATCGTTCGTGCATCAATCTCTTATGAGATTTGGCTTAGGCTCGTGGTAGCCTGGCTATAGAACAGAAGGAAGGAAGAGATACATAATAGTTACAATAATAAGATAGATCTACATAGAAAAAACAGATCTGATAAATAGGAATAAGATAGATCTACACAGAAAACAGATCTAATAAACAAAAATATGCGTAATCTCCAATTCAGATTTATAACCATGTCAAGATCAATATTAAATTTCATATCTGAAAATAACTGTACTCATCTAGGTTGGATTCTAAAAGAAAAAGGGTTGTAGTTGTTCTCTTTTAATCCTATTCAGGTTGGAAGAAGAAGGAGCACTTGTTCTAGCTTAGGTTTTAGCAGAGTAAAGACGCCATTGATTTATATTAATATGAATTAGGACAGAGTATAGGCGTATTGAAATTGTGTCGAGAGAAAGTGAGGTTTAAGGGTGTTTAAATAACTTAGGAGCAACGAATCTGGTCAAAACGGGCGTCTAAATACAGAAAAACGAATTTGTCCACGGATCTGGAAAAGGAGGGAGGTCGACCCCATGGTCAACCTGTTCTACCCAGGTCGACACCTAGGTTGACCCCCTGGTCGACCTAGGTCCTGGGCGGGAATTTTCCCGCCCAGCCCGGGTGTGTGACTTAAATTTCGAAACTTTGAATTTGAATTCGGGCTGGTTTCTATTTTAAATTCCTGAAACTTCTAAGTGCCATAACTTCTTTATACAGAGTCCGATTTACGCAAACTGGACACTATCTCAAGCAGAATTCCGAGACGAACACAATGGCATAACCCGTTTCCCTTAATTCTTCTTTTACAAATTAATTATACTTTGTTTTGTTACTTTATATTCACAGAAAATACGGGGTGTTACAAATACGAATGCAACAACACAAGTTTCGTCACAATATGAGACTATTTCCCTAGAATGATATTTTATACGCAAAACAACGCTATTCTGGACACTGAATTACCCGGTATCCAAAAATAGCGAACTATATACCTAATCTGACTCTAAACGTCAATACGAATCCAATGGAATTGGTTTCACACTTTAATTCATTTGTTATCTCAAGTTATACACAAATACTTGTCCATTTAAATTAAATTCAATTAATTATGCGCTATACAAACCGACTGAGCGTTTATGGCCACCGTTGTCACATATTGTGCAGTTAAAGCGCTCAACGGATCCAATGCGGTGGAGGTGCAAAAAGTTGTAGCGGGGATGAAGCGAGGAAATAACCGGATATATCGGATTCATCTAAAATAAAATGTAAAACTCATATTTAATGCTTTTACAAATATCAAAATGATAAATAAATAGAAAATTAACGTTCTATTTTATTACAATTAGTACATTTTTAATTTTAAATAAAAGCATGTACAAATATATATAAATAAATTTAAACTCTTATTTAACATAATATTATAGTATTTTCTATTCTGAAAAATATATGTCAAAAAATTCTATTATAATACTAATTTTATGGATTTTATAATGCGAAAATGTCTGTTCTCAATTCATTTCCTTCGTAGGAGATACAGCGGAATATAGCTAAAATAATGGGATATATCGGGAATATCGAAATATAGAGGGCATAAAGAGGAAAGGATATTTCAGAGGCTTTTTGTAAATAGCATAGCGGTAGAAATCCGCTACACGTAATAGCAGGGATATGGCGGGGTGATAGTGGGGCATAAACTACACAGGTCACATACGAAATCGGATTACCACGAAATTTGGTTTTGTACAATAATTTAACGTTACGGTTCCATTGAAACTCATTTCATCGTAGACCGAGGTTTTTTTGCAAAATGGCCATTCTTAAGGCTTATATAATACTGATAAAATATATAAATTCCAAAGACCCAATTAAATAATAATAAATTATTATTATTATATATATCCAAATGGAATTTTATATATATAGCATCAAATATAAAAAAATATGGATTTAAACTCATCATTACCAATTATAAGTTAAACGATATAAATATTAAATAAAAATTCCTTTTATATTTATTAAATAAACGTTATGGTTTATAAACGATTTCATACCGACTTTTTGAAATTTTGATTTGGACATAACTAACAACCTATAATCTTCATTTTTCTCTTTCATTGAAAAATTATAATCAAATAGATTCGGACGATTCTTGTTTTAAAGAATTCTAACTTAAAATGGGTTATGTATATTCAATCAAAGTTGAAAACTCAATATTACGAACTACCTCGATGATACGAGCTCAATTTTATTTAAATATAAATTATATGTTCAAACTTCGGGTATTAAACGAATTCTTTATTATAAATCTATTTATAATTCTGAATCAATATTTAAAATAATAAAATTAATTAAATATATGACTGCCAAAAATATGGGACGTTACATTCCTTCCCCCTTAAAACAATTTCATCCCCGAAATCACTAAGGTAGGAAAAATGTTACAAACTCATTAACTATCAAAAATATATTTAGCTAGAATTTCCAGTTTCGCTTTCTAAATTTAGAATTCCACAAATTTAATTGGTTTTAATTTAACACATAAATTTTTCTATTTAACAAAAATTCCCAAAAATTTTGAAAAAATTTCTAACACTTTAAATTCCTAGAAAAATTCGGTAGAGTCTCCACTGTACAGAAGGACTTCTGCGATATCGCAGGATCAACAAATATATATACATCGACCCACACTGTCGGAAAATAATCTACAAAACCCAAATTTTATATTCTCACGTAGGCGTACCACCCTATACGAGCATTATTGAGCATATTTTCTCAACATAGGTGCAACCTATGCAGCTATAATCTTTCCTTATAGCCTTTTGGAATAGGTTTTAACTCAATTCATCATGTAAGTAACAATTACATGTAATTATTAAATAATATTTCATTTATCATCAAGTGTAACTACATAGATACCAAGAACTAAACATGAAACATCATTCATTTTAAAAGAGGTATGCAATGCAAGATTAAATCATTTAATTTCAATTCGTAAGCTGTTTCATCCAATTCATTACACTGGAATTAATTTCCTTAGCTTTCAATTTATTCAACTTCTTATTTAAACCATAGATGAATTATATTCAACCAATTTAACATACAATAAACAACCACTGCACAATCGACAAAACCAAATCAATTTAATTTTTATATTAAATTCACATTAATATTTACTTGGTTATCTTCACTTTGGTTTACATACTTTAATTATCAATAGATTAATATTTGATTTATTTCCGTTTAATTATTATTCATTTGATTTCCAAATTCCAAATATATTTATTTAACTCCATCTCTATATCCATTCTTAAATTTACCCTAACTAACCAAGTTAAGTTCCAATTCCGTATTCAATTAACTAATTGATTTTCTAATATTAGTTTACTTCCATTTTATAATCCCAATTCTGATTTTATTTCAAATATCATTCATTTTCTTTTTTTAATTTTGTTTAACTTATCTTTAAGTTAAATTGTGATTCATTCAATCCTATATTAAAATTTCCTACATAGATTCTATATGTGAAATTTCTTTGGTTATATTAAACCATTCCAATTTTATAATCCAATTTGGATTCCATTCAAATAAACCAAACAAACCAATATCTCAGTAATTTGATAAATTATTTCTTTTCTATACGAAAATATAATTTAGGAAAAGTTATTTCATTTACCCTCTTTACAAAACGATACCGTGTCAGTTGCCAGTTCAAAATTGAACCAATCAAATAACACAATATAAAACATTTTTGAAATATACACAGTTCTCTCAAATATATACACTCAAACTCCATCTAGGGTATTACTAACCCCATCTTTAATGAGTTACGCAATAGAGGCAAGGTTATTACTGAAAATTATGCTATGGTACCACTGTAACGACCCGGTGAATTCAACGCCCGAATTCTGACAATAATACATAAACTTATATTACTTGCCAAACACAAGTATCCAAAATGCTAGATAGTTAATAGAAAGAAGTTAGAGGGTGAGATGAGAAAGAATTGTAAGAACAGAAGAAGAAGAACAACAACAACAACAACAAACTAAACTACATAACACAGAGTCTCACATCACAATGGAATAAAATATAATGCAGAAATAAATCTTTATTGAGAGCTTTAAATAAAACTTACAGTCATCAGAGTACAATTTACAGTCAATACATCTGGAAAGTTATAACAACATGTCCTCACATACAATACACAACGGAATAAATATTAATACGTCTGAACTCCTTCAACATGTCTTCTGTAGTCTGTATCATTCTAACCTAAACCAATAAAACTCGGTCTATCCCAATCATTTCAAATGCCATGGATCGGTCTGGTGAACTAGAGGGAGAAACTCACTGAGTTAATAAGCAACATCTAACTTGATTTTAGGTTATAAATTTCTTTTCTTTAAAGAAAAGGATAATCGTAAGACTATTCCACACATAAACAAGGACGGTTTTTACCTTATGATAACCCAAAACATTTTGACATCATATATATTCTGATATAATAGTGTCTAAACCAAATAAATAACCATCTAGCAGAATGCTTGCATTTCACGCTCCACATACATAGTATATAATAAAAAACCGCGAGCTCTTATTGGAGATTGGATTTCCAACTATGACAAGGTATGGAACCACCTTCCGATAGTATATCTCTAGAGAGGAATACACTAGGTTCAACAATAACATCTTGCAACCCGGCCATACATGACCGACCACTCATTTTGCTTGAGTGTATCGAATGTATATCACCAATAGTTGGGATCAAAAACCATTTTCCAAAAGGGACAACATTGATAGAATAAATAAAAACAAATGAAATTTTCTTTAGATAGGTGATAATACACCCTGATGGGAGCGGCCCATATAGCCATGCTGCATGCCCAATTTTTGTCATTTCCCGGTTGATGAGGCTTGAGGTTATTATTACCTTTTAGAACATATCACGATCGTTTGCTTTGAATGCCACATTGTTAGATCCGCCCAGTCACTAATTGACATCTACAAAAACATATTAAGTGTTAAGCTAAGAGAATGTGTCTTCTTTGCCACCAAACATAAATACGTTTGAGGAAATCAATGTACGTGACTCTTAAGAAATACTCTGTTAGACATTCGTCCACATAAGTCATCCAAGAACAGGATAAACCAAAGGTACCCTCCTACCACATCCTAGGAACAATCCTATAGATCAGTAGCGAGTAGTCCTTGCAATCCATAAATATCAATCACGATAGAACCACGGTATATCTCTAGTTGTGAATCAGAGATTTTAAATAGTTCTTCTCTTTTATGAAGATCTACGGGTCTTCAATTTCTCCTTCTTCAACTAGCATCTGATATTTTCCATATTTGCGTATTTGTTGGTCAGAATGGTTTTCCAATATAAATTTGATCCCGCTCTTTCCGTACCAACAATCGTATAAGCTAAATTTGATAGTCGATTATTTAACTATCAAATAAACAACCATCGAATCATGAAAAATAAAAGAAATTCATTGGTTTAGTATTTAGCATCACTTGGCTTCTTTAATTAAAAATTATTAACAAAGAATTAATTAAAACTTCTAAATCTTTCGATAATTCGAATATAACTTTTATTTCTTACTTTATACATAAATATTCTCAAAACCATTTTATTTTAATGCTTAAAAAAATAACTTATAACCATATCCAATTTCCATTTACTATCATTCATGAAACATTTACAATAACATTATTCATTATTTAGTGGGGAAATCAATTCAACTTATTATTCGTAAAACAACATTGTGAATCTTTTCTTTTGTTTCATTACTTGAAAACAATAACCAATTTATCCTTTAGAATAAACCCATTCTAATTCTCATTCCTTTACTTCCTTTTATTTCGATATTATCGTTATACTTTCACAAATCTCCTTTTTTTTCCTTTACTTTGTAAATATCATTTTATATTCTCAAACCTTTTTGTTTTCCCTTACTTTGGAAATATTATTATATATTCTCAAATCTCTTTATTTTCCTTTACTTTGGAAATCTCATTATATATTCTCCAACCTTTTATCAGTGTCGCATTATTATTTCTCCTATGGAAATAATACACTATTTCTAACAACTTTAGCATTAAAAACTAATATTATCCTTAGAAAATCTCGAAGTGATTCAAGTTAAGGTATTTTATTTACCTCTCAGTCCTTGATCAACAACGTTCTTATATTAAGATATATATGAGTAGTAACTCAAAAAATGATATTCATTCTAATATAAAAAAAATTCTCATTTAACTATTTTATTTAAAATATGGTTTTATAAACCTTTCTTACTTTTGAAAATCTCCGTTTTAGATATTATTACTCAATTCGTTGATTATGTAATTTCTTACTAAAACAACAACTTTTAATATTAACTTCTTTAAAACAATTTGATTTGTAACTCGGATTTTATTACTAAATCCCACTACTACTTCTTTACAAAATGCCATTTACAAATCCATTCAACCATTTCCTCTTTTTTGAAAATCTCATTTCGATTCCTTTCATTTCACTTAATTCCATTATAAACTATCGTCAATTTAAAATCAATGTTTAAACAACACATCCCTTTTAATAAACCTCATTTATAAACTCCAGTTTATTATAAAACCCTTTTTAGCTCAATTTCTTTTTACTTAATTCAAATATTAAGTAAACATTTATTTTAAGCTATTATATTCGCTTAAAATATCTATTATACTTCATTTATAAAACTTGGGTTTAATATGTAACTCGTTCATCATCTCTGAGACGACCCCAAATCCCGTACTAACGGTGACAAGGGTAATCTTTGGAATATAACACATAAACAGATAATAGCAGAACAGAATTAAATAAATACACCAGATAATGTACAAATAATACACTGGGTAAACGTAATCATCAGAGTTTCACAGTATACAGGATCATACTTAGTACAAATACAGTTCAGCTATACATAAATGTCTACGGCGGAAAACAAAACATATTGTACAATAGGAGCTGAAGAGCATAAAAAGTGATAAACGATAAAATCCAACTTCAGCTCCAGCTATCCAGAAAGAGCCTGCTAAAACCTGAATACAAGGTTGCCCGTGTAGAAAAAGGGGCACCCGAGTTTGCAAGTGAAACAAACTACGAGTCAGTCATGGGACTAGTATGAGAAATCAACTTAACACATTTTAAAATATGGCTAATCACAGGACCACGCCACTTTCGCGGAATGGGTTTACTCCATTGGATTGCCAGTGCTTTACAACAGGTAAATCTTTTAAACACCGCAATTCTTTTTATAAAAATGAAGCCATTATAAGACTCAGTTCCCATCACAAAATGCCACGCAAACCGGAGGATAGAGTTTTTACCTTATAATGGCCAAAATATGCTTGATACGAATAAAACAAAAGAATTTGATATTATTACTAGTGTTTATATGTTTCAAAAAAACAATTTCAAATCATAAGTATCAATCATAGACGGCATTAATGCCCCATACCACTATGTCGCCATATATAGGTATACAATCAAAACCGCACAGTCACGTATTTGGAAATTGGATTTTCCTCAAGAACCAAGGCAAAAGATAGTCCTTACCGACTTTGATACAATCTATCCTACCATGTCTCAGGATCAGAGCTCAAGTGACCCTTGGATCGTTAGGGTCGGTCCACTCGATGTGGATTAAACTTGAACCCCGAACAATACATCTCCCCGCCCTATGGGGCGCAAACGAGCCAATGAATGACTCCATCGGTCCCGGATCGACCGATAAAACCGAGGCTCCTCGCAACAGCAACAACCACACAGGTGAAAATTGTATAAATGTCAGCCAGTACAAGCACTGACACCATCTCTAGCTAGAAAGAGACGCAAACCCTCCCTGATGTCCTCTCCCGTTTCTGGTTCATACCGGGGTGTGAGGCTCGCGAATTCACGTTATACACAAAGCTACGCAACACAGGCGGTGCTTTTATCATCAACCATAAGGCTTTGCTTTTCAACAGAAGCCTTGATCACTGCACCTTAGCACGCCACACGGGCAATTCACACCATGCAACTGATGGCTATCAATCACACAGAATGAGTTCCATTGTCAGACACATAGACCATTTGCAAGTCAGTTCTGGGTCTGAACGAAACCGGAGGCACTATATACCTCGCATATCCATCAATCTCCACGTACGTCTGGACGATCACCACTCATTATCCATATTTCGGGATGCCTCCCAATCAGGACATCAGTTACCATCCAAACGAGGTGAATATCTCCGGTCTTCAACCACCGTCTTCATCTTCGACTCCTTATCGTCGATTCAGTTAATCAGAATGGGATAAACCCTGTCTTTCTGAGCAAATCGCGTATATAATAAAAAGTGCTACACGAACACAACATACGCCTCATTTCAATTCATCGGTCACTAACCATAAATCAGCAAGAGAACGATTTCCCAAATATTAACCCCGAAGGCCGAAACCAACATCAGATCAAAACCCAGGAAACCATTCGACTTAGCTAACCTTCAGTTAGTTTCTAAATTTCACATTCCATATCGTTTATAATATGTCATAACGATTTATCGCTATTTTTGTTTATTTATTTATAGCCAATTCATTCAAACGACACTTCAGGCCATAACGCGGCCATGGCGTTGTTTTTCTTCAGATTTGATTTACACATATCTGAAAATCTAACCATTGGATCTTGAAAATTTTATATCATTAGAAAGATATTTTCAAAACGAATCCAACGGTTCCAGTTTTGGGAAAATCCGACGGTCGGATCTCCCGGTACACTCGTTTGAAGTTTCGATTTCAAAATACGAACTGCAGCGTCATTATTCGATTTAATTTAGATATATATATATATATATATAATCGATTCTGGAGCTGTTTTTCCGTAGATTTGAATTAAACATTCCAGACAATCCAACCATTGGATCTTCACAAAGTGGGTGTCGTTGGAAAGATATTTCCAACCATCGGATCTCCCGCACTAATCGTTCGAAATCACAGTTTCAAAACACGAACTGCAGCTTCGTTATTCGATATATTTTAATTATATTTATATATATATATATATAAATATAATTGATTCTTCGATTTTAAAGCCATATTCTTTTCAAACATTTGATAAAAATGATATTCAACAGACCTTTATTTCGACACTTCACTATTTTTAACGATTCATGTATATAGTAAAAATGTGATTTTTATTGCAAAACAATTTATTTCAAAACACGACTATTTTATATAGTTCATATAGGTGATAAAAATAGGATTTTTATTATAAAACAATTTATTTAAAAACACAACTATTTTATATAGTTCATATAGGTGATAAAAATAGGATTTTTAATATAAAACAATTTATTTAAAACACGAATACCATTTAACACATGAATTTCTATTCAACGAATGAATTTCTATTCAACACATGAAGGTTTTCTATTCAACACACGAATATAGTTTCAACACATGAAAATAATTCTAACACATGAATATTATTCAAAATTTCGGTAGCATAACGGCAGGGTAGTTAAAGCCGGGGTCGTCCCTAGTACGGCTCCTCGCTCTACCTTAAAGCCTCGCAGCTTTTGACAATGGGGATTTCATGCATCTAGTTCGCACGCAGGTGGCATGTGTATTTTTATTTCTTTTCCACAAAACCAATCCTATGTGGTTTCAACCCAATAATTCTCAACCACAAACGGGTATTTTTCAACCACAATCAATCAATTTCAACCACAAACAACCAATTTCAACCATTCGCTATCAACCAATTTTCACACCAATCACAACCAACAAATATCGCCCATGGTTTGTGGACGAGGGACGTATATATATATAAGCATTTCACTTCTATTTCAACACATATATAATTTTTACAACGCATATATAACTTATACATCGAACGTACAACTTATGCAACGCTTATACATGAGGTGTACAATGCTTATATAACTCATTCATTGACTATATAATTTATGCATCATCGTTTTCCATATCGTTTATAGTTTAGAAATCTCACATTGGGTTCCACTCCACCAAAAATAGCAGAAGGCTCAGAAAAATATGCGGTCTCTTCTAGAATGTAGAAGGCATCCACATGAGTCCACTGTCTCTTGTTTCACTGAATTTGTCAACATAGCAAAAAGATATGATTTTTACAGTGAAATCAAAAACCGTAGCGCTTTAAACTGCTATTAAATAGTTTTAAATAGTTTCAGTCGTTACCTATCCGATTTGTTCAAAACTAGGTCTTCAAATAACTTCTAATCCGTTGAACGAGGCGACGATCAGGCGGTGCCACCTTGGAGTGCTTGGAGAGGCGCCCCGATCGACTGTGGTGGTGGCTAACTCGAAGCACGGTGGAGGGGGAAACCAGGGCATGAACGACCGATGTTTGCGGAGGTGGATCTCTCGAACGACGTGACGAGGAGGGGCAAGGCTTATATGGATTTGAAGAGGGGACTTCGATCTTCAAAAAGTTCCAAAGGAGGAGGTGGTTTCGTTGAGAGATGGAAGAGAAAAGGAGGAGGGAAGAACGGGGTGGTTTCCGCCATTGGCTTCAGGGGTATCGGGGAAGAAGACAAGTGATGGCCAATAGAAATTTTTTATTTTATTTTATAATTTTTAAATTCTCAAAAATACCCCTTGTCACACACGAACACCAATCCAAGCCCAACGACTGTCGCCCCTAGCTAAATACCCCCATTCCGAACACAATGGATATGTTTCGTAGGCCTATTCGACTGTTTCAATCAGTTTTCCTTCAAATTAAAATATAAAACACTCAATATTTGATTTGAACGTACATTTCAATTTGCCGGGGCCACATACTGATTCTAAAAATTCCCGAAAAATAAACCTAGCTATGTTTTGATGATACGGTCCCAACAAAACTAGTTTCGTCGAATTCTGAGACCGTTTGAAAAATGGCCCTTTTCTGGTCTATCCAATTTAATAGAAATTGACCAAACACATTTTCCTTTGCCACGCTCACATACTAGCTTCAAAAATTATGAAATTTGAAACCTAGCAATAATTTAACATCCTGGATTGAATAAAAGTGGTTTTGTCGAATTCCGAGGTCGTTTGCAAAATGGCCATTTTCACGGGCTATATAAACTCTATAGCGACCTTTTTGAAAATTCATTTGGCCATAACTTTTGCTTCTCGCTATGAAACTTCGATTTTTCAGATTCATTAGAAAGATATTCACTAACTGATTTAAATATTTTTGGTTTCACTAAAATCCTTTTTGTTTTGCACCCGATACAGTCAGTGAAAGTTTGAATTCAAATTTTGAAACTACCGCGCCATTTCAGGCCTTGTTTATAATTAGAATTAATTATATTTCTTTTCAAACATCGATTCAAACTTACTTTTCATCGCTATTATTTAAAATATTTATTTTAATTATTTTAAATTCACTAAAATAGCCAATTTATAGATCCGGGTTGTTACAATCTCCCCCACTTAAAACTTTTCGTCCCCGAAAAGGAACAAAGTCGAAAGTGGTTTGATTAATTAACTCTACTTCCAATCTGGCTTCCATTCTCCAACTTTTCAGTTTCTGAGAATTTTCAAATTCTTCAAAAATTTGGCTAACACCTGGAATTTTCGAAGAATTTCGCCATAGCCTCCTTTGTACGGGGAGGGGTTTGGAAATTTATTGGGCCGTATTAGGTACCCAATAAATCCTATAAAGCATACACATATTTATAGTGATATATTCTGGTGTTTACAGGGGAGCCTGTATAGATAATAACTCCAGAGAATAAATTCTCGTCACCCTGTCTAAGCCTGATGGAGTGTGTATTTTTAATTACTCCAGAGAATAAATTCTCGTCACCTCGTCCCGTGTGGGAAATAAATAATCCATGTGCCATATCTAATAACTAGAGAGACGTGATTATTGTCAACTCCAGACCCGTGTGGGGTTTTTATTATTCTGGCAATTTATCGTTCCATTTTATATGGTCCATATCTTATCAGTTCAACGTGTAATATATAGTCATCGCCATACAAGCCTCTCGCTCGTATGGTAAAACTTCAACCTCGTCACACAAGCTCCAAATGCTTATGTGGTATATGATGAAATATGCCTATCTTCAAGAAGTATGCCATGTAGTGTAGTTCAAAATTAATTGTTATTATCCTATGGCGACGTTTATTATTACACACAGAACAACCAGCACTCCGCATCCAATGGCATTCACAGGAGTTGATATAATAATAAAATTGCACATCCAATTCATTAAGGTTTACCTATTTGTTGGGCACGCAAATAAAATCTTTACTCAACAGCTATCCATTTACCTGTTCAAACATATAGGATGCACATGTATATATTGCTATCTATTTTTAAATCAGTTCAATACGTGATTTAATCGAATAAATTCTACCATTCATTCTCTTATCGATTTAAATTAACTATCGTTCTAATAATTTAATTAATCAAATCTACTATCACACAATACAAACAACAGGCAACTACTTTTTAACTTTTCAAAATCATACAAATTAATTCATACACTCTTTTTAAATTAATCGGACTATAGAATTAAAAGTGCACATCCATGGAAAGAAAATAACAACAAAGTAGAGAACTAAATGGTAATGTAAAGTATGGTAAATGTATCTTGCACCGGAGTCAATCAGAGATATCCACTCGACACTTAGGATAGGCTTTCTGAATGCTCTCCTCAGTTTCCCAAGTACAATCTCGCGGATCTCCACTCCATTGCACTTTGACTAAGTGAACCTTCTTGTTCCTCAGTTCTTTGGTTTTTTTGCCAATGATCTTTAGCGGCTCTCTTCTCACAGCCAATTCTGGAGTAATTTCAATATCCTGTTGCGCTGCTTCTTCCACGATCAAGTCCGGATCATGAACGTGCTTTCGAAGTTGAGATATGTGAAATACATCATGCAGTCCAGGCAACCAATCTGGTAATTGAATTTTATAAGCGAGGGTTCCAATCCGTTCAAGTATAGGGAATGGACCAATAAATCTAGGCGCCAACTTCCCAGTTTTGCCAAATTGAATCACTCCTCTCATTGGAGAAACCCTTAGATACACATAATCACCAACAGAAAAAGCCAAATCCCTTCTTCTCGAATCAGCATAGCTCTACTGTCGGCTTTGAGCGGCGAGTAATCGTTTCTTAACAAAATCGACTTTGTCGGTAGCTTCACAGATCATATCAGGTCCCAATACAAGCCTATTAACAGGTTCGACCCAACAAGCAGGAGATCGGCACGGCCTACCATACAATGCTTCGAATGGTGACATTGTTAGGCTCGCCTGGTAGCTGTTGTTGTATGAGAATTCAGCTAAATGCAAATGGTCCTCCCATGATCCACCAAAATCAAGAACACAAGCCCGCAATAAATCTTCTAGAATACGATTCACCCTCTCAGTCTGACCATCTGTTTGAGGATGATAGGCGGTGCTTAGATTCAACTTCGTTCCCAGTTCTACTTGAAATACCTCCCAGAATTTGCTAGTAAATATTGGATCTCTATCACTAACTATACTGAGCGGCACTCCATGTAGCCTAACAATTTCCTTGAAATAAATCTACGCCAGACTCTGAGCAGTTCTATTGGATTTGATAGGTATGAAATGGGCGGTCTTCGTGAAGCAATCTACGATCACCCAAATACTGTCATTTCCTTTCCTGGTTCTGGGAAAACCATCTATGAAGTCCATGGAAATATGTTCCCACTTCCAACCTGGAACGTCCAACGATTGCAACAATCCAGCCAGTTTCTGTTGGTCACTTTTGAATAGCTGGCAAGTAGGGCATCGGCCAACATATATTGTAATGTCCCTTTTCATAGCCTTCCACCAGAATGTTCGCTTGAGATCGTTATACATTTTGGCCACACCTGGATGGATACTCAGCTTGGACTTGTGACACTCGTCCAACACTTCCCTTTTTAACTCGAGGATGTCGGGAACACAAATCCTTCCTCTCAATCTAAGAGTTCCATCGTTATCTATTTGAAAACATGAGGGTTCGCCTTTCTGAATCCTTTTGATCATATCCTTAATGAAATTATCATCCTTCTGAAGAATAGATATTTTGTCAATCAAGGAAGTCGTAATAATAAAGCTGGCGATTATTGCATTCTTTCGACTTAGCGCATCGGCCATGACATTAGCTTTCCCTGGAGGGTATAGAATCTAAAAATCATATGCTGCAAGGAACTCTAGCCAACGTTGCTGTCTCAAATTCAAGTCTTTCTGAGTGAACAAATACTTCAATGACTGATGGTCTGTATACAGTTCGAATTTCTCACCCAGAAGATAATGTCTCCAGATTTTCAAAGCAAATATGATAGCCAACAACTCAAGATCATGAGTGACGTAGTTCTTTTCATGTGGCTTCAGCTGACGGCTAGCATAAGCAACAACTTGACCTCTTTGCATTAATACTACACCAAGGCCTTCTCTAGAGGCATCTGTCCAGACTTTCAAATCCTGATTACCGTCAATAATCGTTAACACTGGAGCCGTCGTTAATCTTAACTTTAACTCCTCAAAAGCCTCCTCACATTCTGGAGTCCATTTGAACTTTGAGTGCTTCTTTGTAAGCTTTGTTAAGTGACTAGATATGTTCGAAAAATCTTTAACGAACTTCCGATAATAACTAGCCAATCCAAGAAAACTGCGGACTTCTGTAAGAGTACTAGGCTGTTTCCAGTTTTGAATAGCGGTGATTTTACTTGGATCCACAGTAATTCCCTCTTTTGATACGACGTGGCCAAGAAATTTTACTTCATCTTGCCAGAATATACATTTGGAGAGTTTAGCTATCAATACATTCCTTCTCAGAATTTCTAGAACTTGCTCCAAATATTTTTTATGTTCAGCCTTTGGCTTAGAGAAGATTAGAATATCATCAATAAAGACCAGAACAAACTTATTCAAGACTCCTCTGAACACTCTATTCATTAAATCAACGAAGTATGCAGGAGCGTTACATAGGCCGAACGGCATTACCAACCATTCGTAGAATAAGTCTGGACCCCTGAATGTTGTCATAGGAACACACTCTTCGGCAATACGAAGCTGATGGAAGCCTGTAGCTAGGTCCATCCTTGAAAATACTTGTGCTCCATTCAGATGATCCAATAAATCATCGATTCGCGGCAATGGATATTTATTCTTTATTGTCTGCTTATTCAAGTCACGATAATCCGCACATAGTCGCAGAGTACCATCAAACTTTGGGACAAACACCACTGCTGCTCCCCAATCAGAGAAACTAGGCCTGATCAGACCCTTCCATACAAGCTGTCGAGTTTGATTGTCTAATTCTTCTTTCTCCTTTAGAGTCATTCTCCGAATAGCGTGCACTACTGGCCTTGCATTCGGAATTAAAGCGATCTTGAAATCAATTTCTCTCTGCGGAGGTAAGCTGACAACTTCTTCGAAAACATCTGCATATTTCTTGACGATAGGAATATCTTTTATGAGGTCGGGAATATTCTCTGTGACTACAGGGATATTTTCTATTTGAAGAGGAGAAACATCCAGAGCCGAATAAAAGTCTTTTCTATTTGAATTCGGGCCTTCGCAGGGTATGGTTATATAATTCCCTGATTTAGCCTTTGCCTTAACAACTCTCTCGGCGCATCTAACCTTAGCCTCATACTTGGTTAACCAATCCAATCCCAAAATAAGATCGAATTCAATAAAATTCATGATAATAGAGATGGTAGGGAACTTAAAACAAGAAAAAGAGACAGGCACCGCACAAATCTAGCTAAGATCAAGAGAACCTCCAACCGGATTATGGACAGTGATGGGTTCTTTGAGCTTCCTCAAATTCAAATCCAATTTCTTAACCGCATTCTTTGCAATAAAGCTTCGGGACATGCCTGTATCAAACAGCAATTTAACTGGAATATTTTTGACATTAAGTGTGCCTTCCAAAACATCCGCCCTTTCCTGACCAGATGAAGATGCAGGCACTTCTGCCACTTTATTTACATTTACTGCTTCAGATTTTCTGAATAGCGGGCAGGCCTTTGAAAGATGACCGGCCTGATGGTATTGACTGCACTTTCTATTCTCTTGAAAATTCTTCTCGGATTTAGACCCATCATTCTTGCGTCTTTTCGAAGACCTACAGTTCCTCATCGAATGCCCTTGCTGATCACACTTTAGACATATGACCGTCTTTACCTTTTTCTGACTGACCTTTGGCCTCTTTTTCACCTCAGCCTTCGTACTCGCCTCAGGCTGTGCACTTGCCTCAGGGCTATCTGTTTCAAATTTTCTTTTGCTGCTAAAACTGATTTGTTCTTCGTCTCGCAACATACCTTTCCTATCGAGATCCTCATACTGGTAAGCCATGTATATCATTTCTGAAAAAGGAAGCTTCACATTCCTCATTACACTATTCTGATATTTTCTTTGTAGGCCATGAATAAACCTCAGATTCTTCCTCTTTGGATCTTGAATTAGATGCGGGGCAAAATGAGAAAGTTCGTTGAATCTCTTATGATATTCTGGAATGGTCATATCTCCTTGTATCAGATAAGAGAATTCATCACATAACCGCTCTGTCGCTTCAGGAGGGGTAAATCTTTCTAGAAAATCACTTTGAATCTATCCCAGGTGATATCACCTTCTGGATTATCCTTAATAATCGAATCCCACCAGAACAAAGCTTCTTCTTTGAGTGCCCAAGACGCCAGTAATCTTTTCTGATCATCTCTCAGCTTTAGACCTTCAAAGATTTTCTCAGCAGAACGAATCCAATCTTGTGTTTCCATAATGGACTCTTTGCCAAAGAATGGTGATCCACCCAGATTTCGATATTTCTTGAACAGAACTTCTATATCTGATTCTGGAAGCGGGAGCACAACTGCCTCATTAGCTTGTCGAGCCATACAATTATTTCTTCTGTTTCTGTCACTCATTTTCTAGTACGTCTGCAATTAGCAGACAAAGTGTCAGGTCAACAGAAAAGATATTTCAAAATATAGAAACATATACTTGAATGTAAATGTGTCTATCGGGGTGTATTCCATTCTGCTTTACTCATACTAGGATATTACTTATCCTATCTGTAATGAGTTACTCGTCCTAGAACACTACTGGTTCTATTTCTGACGAGTTCGTTAATATGTTATATTCCAGAATTAAGCTTAACCAAAGCTCTGATACCACGTTGAGACGACCCCAAATCCCGTACTGACGGTGACAAGGGTAATCTTTGGAATATAACACATAAACAGATAATAGCAGAACAGAATTAAATAAATACACCAGATAATGTACAAATAATACACTGGATAAACGTAATCATCAAAGTAACACAGTATACAGGATCATACTTAGTACAAATACAGTTCAGCTATACATAAATGTCTACGGCGGAAAACAAAACATATTGTACAATAGGAGCTGAACAGCATAAAAAGAGATAAATGATAGAATCCATCTTCAGCTCCAGCTATCCAGAAAGAGCCTGCTAAAACCTGAATACAAGGTTGCCCGTGTAGAAAAAGGGGCACCCGAGTTTGCAAGTGAAACAAACTACGAGTCAGTCATGGGACTAGTATGAGAAATCAACTTAACACATTTTAAAATATGGCTAATCACAGGACCACACCACTTTCGCGGAATGGGTTTACTCCATTGGATTGCCAGTGCTTTACAACAGGTAAATCTTTTAAACACCGCAATTCTTTTTATAAAAATGAAGCCATTATAAGACTCAGTTCCCATCACAAAATGCCACGCTAACCGAAGGATAGAGTTTTTACCTTATAATGGCCAAAATATGCTTGATACGAATAAAACAAAAGAATTTGATATTATTACTAGTGTTTATATGTTTCAAAAAAAACAATTTCAAATCATAAGTATCAATCATAGACGGCATTAATGCCCCATACCACTATGTCGCCATATATAGGTATACAATCAAAACCGCACAGTCACGTATTTGGAAATTGGATTTCCGTCAAGAACCAAGGAAAAAGATAGTCCTTACCGACTTTGAGACAATCTAGGCTACCATGTCTCAGGATCAGAGCTCAAGTGACCCTTGGATCATCAGGGTCGGTCCACTCGATGTGGATTAAACTTAAACCCCGAACAATACATCTCCCCGCCCTATGGGGCGCAAACGAGCCAATGAATGACTCCATCGGTCCCGGATCGACCGATAAAACTGAGGCTCCTCGCAAAAGCAACAATCACACAGGTGAAGATAGTATAAATGTCAGTCAGTTCAAGCACTGACACCATCTCTAGCTAGAAAGAGACGCAAACCCTCCCTGATGTCCTCTCCCGTTTCTGGTTCATACCGGGGTGTGAGGCTCGCGAATTCACGTTATACACAAAGCTACGCAACACAGGCGGTGCTTTTATCATCAACCACAAGACTTTGCTTTTCAACAGAAGCCTTGATCACTGCATCTTAGCACGCCACACGGGCAATTCACACCATGCAACTGATGGTTATCAATCACACAGAATGAATTCCATTGTCAGACACACAGTCCATTTGCAAGTCAGTTCTGGGTCTGAACGAAACCAGAGGCACTATATACCTCGCATATCCATCGATCTCCACGTACGTCTGGATGATCACCACTCATTATCCATATTTCGGGATGCCTCCCAATCAGGACATCAGTTACCATCCAAACGAGGTGAATATCTCCGGTCTTCAACCACCGTCTTCATCTTCGACTCCTTATCGTCGATTCAGTTATTCAGAATGGGATAAACCCGGTCTTTCTGAGCAACTCGCATATATAATAAAAAGTGCTACACGAACACTACATACGCCTCATTTCAATTCATTAGTCACTAACCATAAATCAGTAAGAGAACGATTTCCCAAATATTAACCCCGAAGGCCGAAACCAACATCAGATCAAAACCCAGGAAACCATTCGACTTAGCTAACCTTCAGTTAGTTTCTAAATTTCACATTCCATATCGTTTATAATATGTTATAACGATTTATCGCTATTTTTGTTTACTTATTTATAGCCAATTCATTCAAACGACACTTCAGGCCATAACGCGGCCGTGGCGCTGTTTTTCTTCAGATTTGATTTACACATATCTGAAAATCTAACCATTGGATCTTCATAAATTTTATATCATTAGAAAGATATTTTCAAAACGAATCCAATGGTTCCAGTTTTGGGAAAATCCGACGGTCGGATCTCCCGGTACACTCGTTTGAAGTTTCGATTTCAAAATACGAACTGCAGCGTCATTATTCGATTTAATTTAATTATATTTATATATATATATATATATATATATATATATATATATATATAATTGATTCTGGAGTGGGTTTTCCATAGATTTGAATTAAACATTCCAGACAATCCAACCATTGGATCTTCACAAAGTAGGTGTCGTTGGAAAGATATTTCCAACCATTGGATCTCCCGCACTAATCGTTCGAAATCACAGTTTCAAAACACGAACTGCAGCTTCATTATTCGATATATTTTAATTATATTTATATATATATATATATATATATATATATATAAATATAATTTATTCTTCGATTTTAAAACCATATTCTTTTCAAACATTTGATAAAAATGATATTCAACAGACCTTTATTCCGACACTTCACTATTTTTAACGATTCATGTATATAGTAAAAATGTGAATTTTATTGCAAAACAATTTATTTCAAAACACGACTATTTTATATAGTTCATATAGGTGATAAAAATAGGATTTTTATTATAAAACAATTTATTTAAAAACATAACTATTTTATATAGTTCATATAGGTGATAAAAATAGGATTCTTAATATAAAACAATTTATTTAAAACACGAATACCATTCAACACATGAATTTCTATTCAACACATGAAGGTTTTCTATTCAACACACGAATATAATTTCAACACATGAAAATAATTCTAACACATGAATATTATTCAAAATTTCGGCAGCATAACGGCAGGGTAGTTAAAGCCGGGGCGGTCCCTAGTACGGCTCCTCGCTCTACCTTAAAGCCTCGCAGCTTTTGACAATGGGGATTTCATGCATCTAGTTCGCACGCAGGTGGCATGTATATTTTTATTTCTTTTCCACAAATCCAATCCTATGTGGTTTCAACCCAATAATTCTCAACCACAAACGGGTATTTTTCAACCACAATCAATCAATTTCAACCACAAACAATCAATTTCAACCATTCGCTATCAACCAATTTTCACACCAATCACAACCAACAAATATCGCCCATGGTTTGTGGACGAGGGGCGTATATATATAAGCATTTCACTTCTATTTCAACACATATATAATTTTTACAACGCATATATAATTTATACATCGAACGTACAACTTATGCAACGCTTATACATGAGGTGTACAATGCTTATATAACTCATACATCGACTATATAATTTATGCATCATCGTTTTCCATATCGTTTATAGTTTAGAAATCTCACATTGGGTTCCACTCCACCAAAAATAGCAGAAGGCTAAGAAAAATATGCGGTCTCTTCTAGAATGTAGAAGGCATCCACACGAGTCCAGAGTCTCTTGTTTCACTGAATTTATCAACATAGCAAAAAGATATGATTTTTACAGTGAAATCAAAAACCGTAGCGCTTTAAACTGCTATTAAATAGTTTAAAATAGTTTCAGTCGTTACCTATCCGATTTGTTCAAAACTAGGTCTTCAAATAACTTCTAATCCGTTGAACGAGGCGACGATCAGGCGGTGCCACCTTGGAGTGCTTGGAGAGGCGCCCCGATCGACTGTGGTGGTGGCTAACTCGAAGCACGGTGGAGGGGGAAACCAGGGCACGAACGACCGATGTTTGCGGAGGTGGATCTCTCGAACGACGTGACGAGGAGGGGCAAGGCTTATATGGATTTAAAGAGGGGACTTCGATTTCAAAAAGTTCCAAAGGAGGAGGTGGTTTCGTTGAGAGATGGAAGAGAAAAGGAGGAGGGAAGAACGGGGTGGTTTCCGCGATCGGCTTCAGGGGTATCAGGGAAGAAGACAAGTGATGGCCAATAGAATTTTTTTATTTTATTTTATAATTTTTAAATTCTCAAAAATACCCCTTGTCATACACGAACACCAATCCAAGCCCAACGACTATCGCCCCTAGCTAAATACCCCCATTCCGAACACAATGAGATATGTTTCGTAGGCCTATTCGACTATTTCAATCAGTTTTCCTTCAAATTAAAATATAAAACACTCAATATTTGTTTTGAACGTACATTTCAATTTGCCGGGGCCACACACTGATTCTAAAAATTCCCGAAAAATAAACCTAGCTATGTTTTGATGATGCGGTCCCAACAAAACTAGTTTCGTCGAATTCTGAGACCGTTTGAAAAATGGCCCTTTTCTGGTCTATCCAATTTAATAGAAATCGACCAAACACATTTTCCTTTGCCACGCTCACATACTAGCTTCAAAAATTATGAAATTTGAAACCTAGCAATAATTTAACATCCCGGATCCAACAAAAGTGGTTTCGTCGAATTCCGAGTTCGTTTGCAAAATGGCCATTTTCACGGGCTATATAAACTCTGTAGCGACCTTTCTGAAAATTCATTTGTCCATAACTTTTGCTTCTTGCTATGAAACTTCGATTTTTCAGATTCATTAGAAAATATTCACTAATAGATTTAAATATTTTTGGTTTCACTAAAATCCATTTTGTTTTGCACCCGATACGTCTGTCAAAGTTTGAATTCAAATTTTGAAACTACCACGCCATTTCAGGCCTTGTTTATAATTAGAATTAATTATATTTCTTTTCAAACATCAATTCAAACTTACTTTTCGTCGCTATTATTTAAAATATTTTAAATTCACTAAAATAGCAAATTTAATTTTTTTTTTAAATTGGTTCAGATTTTCTGGGTTGTTACAAACTCCTTTCAAATTTTAAATATATTTCATTTCGAACTTGATTACATAGTTAATGAACTTCATTTAAAAAGTAATCTCTTAAATTATTATTAATTAAAATAATAATTAACTTCATCATTAACTACTGTCAAAGTAGTTAAGTTCTTTATTACTAAAATAAAAAGTAAATTCCTTTTAAAATCTTATTAAAATTAAAACAATATTTTTTAAACTATTCATTAGATTAATTAGAAACAAATTAATCAGATAACCAATTCCAATTAAAATAGTTGACTTAGTCAACTCAAACCATGGCTTTCTTTAATTCCAATTAGTCCTTCTTTTAAATTAATTAATAATATAATTAACTTAAATAATCTCATTTAATTGTCTCTTGGAACAGTTAATCCAATCTTAACCGTTAGGTTAATTTCTGCTCATTTGCTTATAAATCTTATTAATATAAGAACTTGCTTTATAAACTATTTAACAATCATTTATAACTTAAATAATAAACATTTATTTCCTTTAAATATACTTCCATTTAAATAATGGATTTAAAATTCTATCTCCAGTTATAAAATAAATTTTATAACTTCATTTCTATCGATTTACTTGATGGTAAATCAATATTTATAAAATAATTGATTTTTAAACCATCTGCTGACAATTACCTAACCAATACTGCTCATTGGTTAATAACAAAACAACCATTGAATTCAATTCAACCGTTAACAACCAAATCAATTATCTAACCAGATTCGTTAAACAATTCACATAATTGTAATATGAAAATAAATAATAAATTTGAGGAATCCAGTTGGATCCCTCCAACCTGTTTTTTTCCTGCATCCAAATAGGTTACCTCAAAATAATTCATCCATTCAATATGATAATATATTTATTATCCTGATTAACAAAAATAAGCAGTACAACTAATAATTTCAATAATTAACCAATAACAGTTAACCAAGCATTAAACTATTGGTTTTATACGTTTATATTATTATAACGTAACCAAAAGGGTAAGTTATCTCATTTGGAAATAATATTTAAAATAACGATTTGATTTCATTTAAATTAACTGAACATTTAAATCAACCAATTCATCCAATATATATAGATATACTTAGCATACAACAAATAATTTTCAACTGTAGCACACAAATTATATCCCGACTATATAAAACATAAGTGGGTGAAAACTAAGTGAGTTACACTCACTTTGGTTTCATTTATCGTTGAAGTGGTTCTATTACAATTAAATTAAATGGTTGTTATTTTTAACAATAAATTCCCATTGTCTTATGCTCTATCCAGATTAGTTCTATAATGTTATGTTCTTCAATACGGTTCCAGTGCAACTTGTTTTGTTGGATTCTTTTAATACATGTAAAAGTTAAACAAGTTTAAATATTAATGATTTAATTAATTTAACTTTACCCTTAATTATATTTTAACAATAACTAATTACTTTATAACGTTCCAATCGACCGGTCCCTATTATCTTCATGTTGCTTTTATTTCTGGGTTCCTCAACCCATGCTCGACTTCGATATCCCGTCGTCGCTCTGTCATCCCTCCACCAGCCGTCGATCGGCAACCACTAGGAGAAAGTCTTCTACGTCGCCTACTCACACCCCCAGTCATGAGAAACTCGAACACTCCCTGCTCCCCCAAAAAGCCTTAGACTGTCGCTGCTACTTTGTATTATTCTGGTCACTAGAGTCCTCCATATCAGATCACAATCGTCCATTGTCTAGCCCTTTCCGACCTCGCCAACATTGCAAAAGAAAGGTTTTCGATTGGTTGAATGAATTTGAAGTAAAATCAGTGGGAAGGTTGTTTTAGACTCTAGTTTACCCAAGATTATCCCCAGATCATTTCCCATTGCATGAACCTAAGATTTCATATCATAACATGTATGCATTTCATGCAAAAATCTCAGTATACAATAGATGCAAGAATTTGGCAACCACACATATTTATTTAACACAACAATATATATTTAGACAAGCTTTTAATCCAATGAATAGAGTTAAACATCCATTCTTTAAACTGTCATATAGTGATACCGTCTTTACTTCCTAATTCACTAGCTTAGATGTCATTTGTATAGTGAAAAAATTATTTTATCTCTACATCGTAATTTATATGCATATGTTACTGTGCAAATATGATTAGAGGCATGCTTAGGGTAACTCCTAACCCTTAGTCTCTCCTCACTAAGTTCCATCATATGAGTATGTGGATTTAGCTTAGAAAATCAAGTAAGAACAAATGGATTAGCACATGAAACATTCATTGCTCCATTTGCCTTTTATATAGGAATAAATATAAGCATAAATCTCTTTGTTTATGCTTCCTACTCCTATTTGCTCAATCCTACTACACGTCAATGCAATAATATCTTGATAACCATTTCTATCAAGTCTACAAGGTTTTCAAATCATAAAACATTAATATATGTTTGTCATTATCAAGAGAATATTTATTTAAGAGCAAGATCTTGCAATTTCATATACATATCAAATATAAGTTCATTAGAAGTGGATGCATCATATAGCACTTATTTATATAAAAATGCATCATACTCACCAAAACCCTTTCTCCTAAGTTTACTAGTTTGTTTTCTACTTGTTTCTATTACTCTTGTAACGTCCCGCATTTTTATCGGTTTGTATTTGAATATTTAAATCAATTAAATATTGAATTCGTAATATAAGTGGATTTATATATAATTAAAACAAAGTAGAACGTAGAAATATATATACATATTTAATATAATCGAGCTCATAACGACGCAGCAGTTCGTAATTTAAAGTCTGAACTTCAAACGACTATACAGGGTTCGTTATAAATCGGATTTCCTCGAAACAAGAAACGTTGGAATCCATTAAACTATATCTTTCTAACAGAAGTGGCAAATCGAGATTTCGGATTATATATTGTAAATTATGTCCAAAGTAAATATACAGAAAAGCAGCGCCATGACCATAACGGTTATTAAAATATATTTAAATATCGGCTTCGAATTTGGACAAGGTTCTTTTGAGACATAGTGATAATTTAATTTTTATAATTTTTAATTAATTAAATACGTAACTTTTTATTTGGGGTATTTTGCACCCTATAATAATATTTTGGGGTTTCAAAATATAACTTTAACTACTGATATTAATATACTTTTGGGATCGTGGCACCTCGCTGAACACAACTGTATCCTTATTTCAGTCCATAGCAGCTCGGACATGAACGTGATTTTATTAAATGTGATACACTAAACTTTAAAAATAAATATACCAAACAATACATGTTCGAGCATTCCTTCTTTTTGTCCATTCTCGTAGGGTTCATTTTGGCTTCTCCAAAGATAGTCTGTAGACCTACGGAGCTTCATGTTGAAGCATGTCGTGTTATCAAATCAACGTCACCATACAAATTAAATGTGATAAGAAAATATACATACTATTCAGACGTCCTATTCTATGAACATCACAGTACACACATTCCCTCACCCTAAAACCCAATTTACAAAACCTACGGTTTCCTATTACTTCATGCCAAAGGAAGCCATACACATGAATTTTCAGATCAATTAGTCGCAATCCTAGCTATTAAATAACACAGAGTATTCTGTGTGCTATTACGTCACGGCAAAGGAAACCTTCCGCTTGAAGTAATTAAACAAATACATGAAGGAGCAATGACTTTTCTTTTCCTGAGTCTATGAAGTGAAAACACGAAAACTACCTAAGGAATGCGCTGCCACCTACATTCCTATTACTTGGGCAATAAGGTCCTTAACCCATAAATACGCACGCCAGCCTTCTCACCTTTCATCTACAGACCGAAAGTTTTCAATGATTTAAATGAAAATATAAAACTCTGGAAACTTCGCAAAAGAGGCTGGTATGGGAGCTTGGTGAGACAGTCGGAGTGGCGAACTATGGCGAACCAATGGGGGTTGTTGCGAGTTCTTCAGAGGGGTATAAATGATCGCAAAGTGTTCTGGTGACGGATTCTGGAAAGGGGTGTTCGAGAAATGATGTGGGATGTGATAGGAAGTATGGTGAAAACGTAAGGTAGAAGGAGAGTTGTAGAGAGGTTTGTTGGAGGTGTTATCACATCAAGCACGGTGGAGTGCATAACGAAAATGGTGGCCGTTTGGCTCAGGTGTGAACTGGAGAAATGGCAGAGCCAAGGTGGAGGGTGTATGCGGGTTCAAAAGAGGGTGGTGACATGGAGAATTTAAATGGAAGAGGACTGTTTAAAATATAATACAAGAGCAGTAGTGTTCTTTTTTTTTTTTTTGAGAAGTAAAGAGAGGGGCACGGAAAAAGCGAGGGGATTGTTTAACAGAGGAAGTGGGATTTTAAAATAAGAGAAGAACACGTTATGGTCATGAATGTGTTTAGCAAGGGTGTAGCGTTTGTTTTGGATAAGGGGGTGTTATATTGAAAGGAGTAACGTTATACATGAATGGGAACGTGGATCTGAAGCCTCGGTATTAGTGTGAATAGTACTTTGTAGACATTAGGAAAAGGAATACACATAGAAAAAAATGTAAACATCTGGCGTTTGAAGTTTTGTTGAATGATGGAGTGCGCTGGCAAGACAAGGAATGCACGGTGAAGATTTGTTTGAAAGGATGACATGAGTGAGGAAGAAAAATGTGGAGATGAAGCCAACAGGAGGTGTAAAGTGAACAGGATAGGGACTGGGGTGTGCGGCAAGTCAAAGGATGTAAGTGCTTGCATTTTTGGAAAGTGGATTTGGTATATGCAACGTTCTGGAGCTGATGTGTTAAAATAATAGGAAGGTGATGATCATGGGACTTGCGTACACGTGGGGCGTGTTGAATGGGCTGAGGACCGCATGGAGTGATGGATGATAACATGAATAATGGGGGGATTAGTTACTGGCGGTCATGATTCTGAGTAAGGCGGCTATGATGACAGCGTCGGGGTCGGTTCCGGTGGCACAGTGAGGCTGCGGTGGCTAGTCAAGTGTTGATGACCCATTCGTGAAAACCACGAGCTAATAAGAAGAAGTGAACTCATCTTAAACGAACATAAAATTGAATACTGAAGAACAAGCTTGGATTCATGACTCTTCAGAAATGAGATATTCTTATATGTGACTTATCATAAGTCTACAAAGAATAATGCTGGGAGAGGATATGTTATTTTCTTTGATCAAGCGGATTTTTGTTACGGACTGATTAGAAAAGGGAGTCCTTCGTAACGTTGGATCCATATGCAAGGACGCTACACGATGAAGCTGTTCTAAAGCAGATTGACGTTCGCTGGATTTAAAGCAGAATTGAACGCCGGGTATAATCAACTGGCGCAAATCGTTATTTAACGGTTAGCGCGCGAAGGTGAGTAAATTCACTAACTCTGATCTATTTTAAAATATTATAATTATATTTTAAATATTGGTTGAATGCTTGTAAATTACAGTTAAACTGGTTGAAATAGATATATATCGTTGCATATGTACACATCATTGGTTGGATACTGATTTGACTAACATCTGTGGATGTAGGAAACCGGGTGGGGGAATCCAACCGGATTCCTCAATATTTATATGTATTGTTTGTTTTATATGCACTGTTTGAACCCAAATTTCATTTAAACCTTGTATGGATATCGATTAAATCAATAAATGATATCGATTAAGAAAGTGGCATCAACTGACCATAAATCCATCGTTTGATTAAGAAGTTGATTGGTTGTCAGACAAATCGAAGAAGTTAATTATAAAAATTATAAATTTTATAATTAAAGAGAATTTTTAAACTTTAATAGAAATTCTATTATAAACTGGTATTTTATAGTTCATTTTATAAAGTAAAATACTAGTTTATTATTTTTAATTAAACAATTGTTTCTTAAGTGGACCTCATTTAAAATGATGTTGAATTATAGATGTCAAGATTTTTGTAACAGAAAGAGATGTCAAGATTTTGGTAACGGAAAGAAGTGTCGAGATTAGTAATAAAGTGGAATATAGTAGCCTTTTGCAAGTTTTGAACTATAGCGATAAAATAACGTTGTTGACTAGGCTTAAGCGTGACTGTTCTGTCGAGATTAGTTATAAAGGAGAATATTACAGTGTATGACAAGTTTTTGAACTATAACGATAAATTAGCGTTGTTGACCAAACTTAAGCATGATTTTTATATAGCACTACTCCCTAGGGAATGTAAACAGTTTTTTTTTGAAATCCACTTATTCTAAAGTAATAAGTAACGATGATTGTCCAAAGAAATATAAGAACGAGTAGTGGAGAATCGTTTCAGAAAACGATGTCATCATTTCGATGTTTGAAATATGATTAGAGTTAAATAACACTATTAGAAATGGAACTACAATTCGACGATGGCGAATGGTAAATAAAAAGTGCCCATGGTTGTGTGATGTTAGTTGAACATTTGAATGAATGTTTGTTTTTAATTCGATAGTTAAATAACCGACTATCGAAGTGTTTTGACCATCGTTATCAATATGGAGAGACCGATTGGATATATTATTCGTAAACCACTCCGTATGGGCATAAGCGCTGCGATTTTGATTATGTTGAAGACAATTGAAGACGGAGTGAAATGCAAGGGTCGTTCTGTTCTAGAATGGTGTTTTCTGTTTGTCCAGTCCCAGGACAACTTGTATGGATGAATGTCTGAAAAAGTATTCCTAACGGTCACCTAAGACGATCTATTCAAGGTATTACGCCTGGTGGCGGAGAAATTCATTTCTCTTAGCTTTTATACCTGTAATATTTTTGGGAATATCAACTAGTGATTTGACGGGTTTGACGATGTGGCATTCAAAGTGTATGGTGGCAAGATGTTCTAAAAGATAGACGTAGCCTCTAGCCTCACAACCGGAAATGACAAAAATCGGGCAGGCAGCATGGCTATATGGGTTGCTCCCATTAGGTGTGTAATCACCTATCTAGAGTTTTACTTCTTTAAACTATTTCGATGTTGTCCCTTTTCAGGAAACGATGGTTTGAGCCCAACCGTTGGTGATATACATTCGATACACTCAAGCGAAATGAGTGGTCGGTCATGTGTGGGCCGGGTTGCAAGACGTTCTTGTTGAACCCTGTGTATTCGCCTCTAGATATACACTATCGGCAGGTGGTCCTATACCTTGTCATAGTTGGAATCCAATCTCTAAAAAGCGCCCTGCGGTTTTTGATTTTATACTATGTATGTAGAGCGTGAGATGCAAGCATTCTGCTACTTGGTTATTTACTTGATTAGACATTATTATAATATCACTGGATTTGGATATCAAAATATTTCGGGTTATAGTAAGGTAAAAACTGTCCATGTTTATGTGTGGGTTGGTCTTACTATTATCCTTTTGTTTCAAAAGGATTTTCAAAGTTAAACCGTATGGTTGGAATTTACTCACACCAGTCCCATGACTGACCCAGAGTTTATTTTGTTTGTTTTTCCCTAAACTCTTGGTTGCCGAAATTGGTATGGGCAGTCAAGTGTTTCAGGATTTTACAGATACACTTGGAGGAGCTAAAAGCAGAAGGCTTCACTGTTAATATTTAGAGATTATTTCCACTGTGATATGATGTATTGTACTCTGATAATGGTATGTATATCCAAATTCAGATTTGCATTTCAAAGTTATGTTATATAATACATTTTATTCGTCCCGTTGTGAGATTCGTGTTTACTCTGATTCTGCTCAGTTGTGTTCTTCTTCTTCTATTCTGTTAGTTCTATCTCTTCTTTCTCATCCTCTAATTTCTTTCTATTAATGATCTGAAATTTCGTGCACTTTGGGTTGAATGTGTAGGATATTAGTCAGCTCAAATGGGTACGGATTTTTGGGTCGTTACAGTTGGTATCAGAGCTGAAGGTTAAGTGATTACCTTGGCTCTGTGGCGTAACTCAATAGAGATGGAGTTAGTAATGCTCTAGATTGAGTTTGAGTGTATATATACGAGTGAACGTATTTGTAAATTTATATATATATAAAATTGTTTATATTGTGTCGATTGGTTTAGCGAGTGGTTTATGAATACTGGTCGATACTGGATTGCAAACTGTATCAATAGGTGTTTCTAAACTCTTGAACAGAGTTATTCGACACAATATTGTTTATAAAGGCTGGGTAAATGAAATATTTTACCCAAAAATATATTTTTGGAATTATTCAATATATTGTATATATTTGTTATTTGAATAACATTATGGTTAAGATGGGTACGTAAATAACCCATCAGAACTTATATAATGTAATTTGTGAAATTTAATGGATTAAATCCAAATTTAAATCTAGAATTGAAATAAACCCTAGAAACTTGGAAAAGGATTAAATATATAAAAATTTAAAATCCTGGGAGAGGTTTGGAAATATTTTCCAAGCATTTTGAAAAGATATTTTGAAGTGATTTTCAAATGAAAATGTTTGAAAGTAAGTGTTTTAATATAGTATTTAACTCACTCCAATCACTGGAAAATAAATTTTGATGATGACGGCCGCATCATCAGTGTTCATTTTCGAGTCTCTAAGTGACAGATTACTACCAAAGATTTTGTTTTGAAATAAGTTGTTCGGAAATTCAAATGTTTTGAATTGCTATGTTATGAATATATATATGATTTCAAACTGATTTGAAATGAAAACCCCAGGAATTTGAATTCTGAAATTTAAAAATTACTTATGAAGTAAATAAACAGAGAATTTAAATAAGTCAAATAAAATTGGTTTGGATTAGAGGTAATCTGAAATGGAATTGAATTGATGAATTAAGAGTTGGAATTGATTTTGGAATCGGAGCTTGAATGAAGATATATGTGGATGATGTGGTTCAAGGATAATTTTAATGGAAATCGAGTGGGAATGAAGTGGTATATGCTGATTGGACAGCAAATAGAAGAGATAGAGTGGAATGCCAGACAAAATGGTTGTTTGAATTTTTTTTGAACTGAAGAAGGCCCAGAGTAGCAAGTTGTAGTAGTACCAAATGAGCCGTGCAGACGGGATACTGGCGGAACTCTCCGAAAATTTAAACTGTTAGGGAATTTTCAGAATTTCTGAAAGTATTCGTTAATAAGAAGAAATTAATATTTTAATTAGAATTAGTCGGTTCTGTTGACACTGAATTTAAGCAATTAAATAAAAAAATTACCTAATTATAATATATATTGTAGCATTTTTCCTACCTTAGCAATTTCGAGGACGAAATTATTTTAAGCGGGAAGGAATGTAACGTCCCGCATTTTTATCGGTTTGTATTTGAATATTTAAATCAGTTAAATATTGAATTCGTAATATAAGTGGATTTATATATAATTAAAACGAAGTAGAATGTAGAAATATATATATATATATATATATAGTATAATCGAGCTTATAATGACGCTACAATTCGTGATTTAAAGTCTGAACTTCAAACGACTATACAGGGTTCGTTATAAATCGGATTTCCTCGAAACAAGAAACGTTGGAATCCGTTAAACTATATCTTTCTAACAGAAGTGGCAAATCGAGATTTCGGATTATATATTGTAAGTTATGTCCAAAGTAAATATATAGAAAAGCAGCGCCATGACCATAACGGTTATTTAAATATATTTAAATATCGGCTTCGAATTTGGACAAGGTTCTTTTAAGACATAGTGATAATTTAATTTTTAGAATTTTACTATAATTTTTAATTAATTAAATACGTAACTTTTTATTTGGTGTATTTTGCACCCTATAGCAATATTTTGGGGTTTCAAAATATAACTTTAACTACCGATATTAATATACTTTTGGGATCGTGGCACCTCGCTGAACACAACTGTATCCTTATTTTAGTCCATAGCAGCTCAGACATGAATGTGATTTTATTAAATGTGATACACTAAACTTTAAAAAAAAATACCAAACAATACATGTTCGAGCATTCCTTCTTTTTGTCCATTCTCGTAGGGTTCATTTTGGCTTCTCCAAAGATACTCTGCAGACCTATGGAGCTTCATGTTGAAGCATGTCGTGTTATCAAATCAACGTCACCATACAAATTAAATGTGGTAAGAAAATAAACATACTATTCAGACGTCCTATTCTATGAACATCACAGTACACACATTCCCTCACCCTAAAACCCAATTTACAGAACCTACGGTTTCCTATTACTTCATGCCAAAGCAAGCCATACACATGAGTTTTCAGATCAACTAGTCGCAATCCTAGCTATTAAATAACATAGGGTATTCTGTGTACTATTACGTCACGGCAAAGGAAACCTTCCGCTTGAAGTAATTAAACAAATACAGGAAGGAGCAGTGACTTTTCTTTTCCTGAGTCTATGAAGTGAAAACACGAAAACTACCTAAGGAATGTGTTGTCACCTACATGCCTATTACTTGGGCAACAAGGTCCTTAACCCATAAATACGCACGCCAGCCTTCTCACCTTTCATCTACAGACTGAAAGCTTTTCAATGATTTAAATGAAAACATAAAAGTCTGGAAACTTCGCAAAAGAGGCTGGTACAGGAGCATGGTGAGACAGTCGGAGTGGCGAAATTTGGCGAACCAATGGGGGTTATTGCGAGTTCTTCAGAGGGGTATAAATGATCGCAAAGTGTTCTGGTGATGGTTTCTGGAAAGGGGTGTTCGAGAAATGACGTGGGATGTAGTAGGAAGTATGGTGAAAACATAAGGTAGAAGGAGAGTTGTAGAGAGGTTTGTTGGAGGTGTTATCACGTCAAGCACGGTGGAGTGCACAATGAAAATGGTGGCCGTTTGGGTTAGGTGTGAACTAGAGAAATGGCGGAGCCAAGGTGGAGGGTGTATGCGGGTTCAAAAGAGGGTGGTGACGTGGAGTATTTAAATGGAGGAGGATTGTTTAAAATATAATACAAGAGCAGTAGTGTTTTTTTCTTTTTGGAGAAGTAAAGAGAGGGGCACAGAAAAAGCGAGGGGATTGTTTAACAGAGGAAGTGGGATTTTAAAATAAGAGAAGAACACGTTATGGTCATGAATGGGTTTAGCAAGGGTGTAGCGTTTGTTTTGGATAAGGGGGTGTTATACTGAAAGGAGTAACGTTATACATGAATGGGAACATGGATCTGAAGCCTCGGTATTAGTGTGAATAGTACTTCGTAGACATTAGGAAAAGGAATACATATAGAAAAGAATGTAAACATCTGGCGTTTGAAGTTTTGTTGAATGATGGAGTGCGCTGGCAAGACAAGGAATGCACAGTGAAGATTTGTTTGAAAGGATGACATGAGTGAGGAAGCAAAATGTGGGGATGAAGCCAACAGGAGGTGCAAAGTGAACAGGATGGGGACTGGGGTGTGCGGCAAGTCAAAGGACGTAAGTACTTGCATTTTTGGAAAGTGGATTTGGTATATGCAGCGTTCTGGAGTTGATGTTTTAAAATAATGGGAAGGTGATGATCATGGGACTTGCGTACACGTGGGGCGTGTTGAATTGGCTGAGGACCGCATGGAGTGATGGATGATAACATGAATAATGGGGGGATTAGTTACTGGCGGTTATGATTCTGAGTAAGGTGGCTGTGACGACAGCGTCGGGGTCGGTTCCGGTGGCACAGTGAGGCTGCGGTGGCCAGTCAAGTGTTGATGACCCATTCGTGAAAACCATGAGCTAATAAGAAGAAGTGAACTCGTCTTAAACGAACATAAAATTGAATACTAAAGAACAAGCTTGGATTCATGACTCTTCAGAAATGAGATATTCTTATATGTGACTTATCATAAGTCTACAAAGAATAATGCTGGGAGAGGATACATCAAGCTGATTTTGTTACGGACTGATTAGAAAAGGGAGTCGTTCGTAACGTTGGAGCCATATGTAAGAACGCTACGCGATGAAGCTGTTCTGGAGCAGATTGACGTTCACTGAATTTATAGCATGTAACATCCCAAATTTTCTGTTAACTGTAACTTGACAAATTAAAGTATAATTAATTCTAAATGATGAAATCAAGGGAAATGGGTTAAGACACTGCGTTCGTCTCGAAATTCTGCTTGAGATAGAGTCCAAGTTTGCGTGAAACGGATACCGTATGAAGAAGATATGGACAAACGAAGTTGGGCAGAAAAATCAGAAACGGGTCAGAATGCACTGGCGCACTTGGGTAGTGCGCCAGAACAAAATTGCACTGGCGCACTTGGGAAGTGCGCCAGTACAATTTTAGCACTAGCGCACCTGCCAAGTGCGCCCAGGCCTGAAACCCTGGTTGGTCAGGCCTTGGCTGGCCTGGTCAGGTTCTGGTCGATTTCTGAGGCTTGGCCGAGTCACTAGGACTTGCATGTCACTTTTTGAATGGCTTCTCTTGAGATGGATGGTCTGGATTCACTCTAGCTTCATCGGCGACTCTAATCGGATTAAAATTCTATAAATACAACTCAAGTCTAACCCTAAATTCACACAAATAATATAATACTAAAGCCGTCATGTTGCTGGAAAGGAACTAGGAGTGGCCGTCAGTTAGAAAGCTTAGAGACAAGCCAATACTAAAGTAAAACACGAATCAAAACAACGTTAGTCTACCCAAAGGAAAGCATATCAAATTCAGAATTCATAATCCAGAATCCAAGTCCATCGTTCGTTGTAAGTATAGTGATTTTACCGATGAGAATAAAACTAGGACTTGATTCGATGTAAATTGGAAGTGGAATTGTGCTATTATGTAATGACGATGTTAATTCATATCTATGTATTAAAAAGATTGTGTTGCGAATGAAATTGGGATGTTTGTGGTATAATTAAGATTGATGTTGATCCTATTGTACTTTTAGAATCACAACAACATCACAAGCAAGTTGTATAGTTCATGTTTATGTGATTATATAGATCGTTTGTGATTAGAACCTCATGTATATACTTTATGCTAGAAGTGTTTATGCCAAATGGGTATGTTATATACATGCCCCCTTGTTTATACAAAAGTTGTAAGTTCCTAATTGGATCCATGTCAAGATCCACTTTAGTACATGTTCCAAGTTGTAATTAGATATGCGATTGGATCTAGTTCACATTCTTGTCATAAAGTTATACATATTTATGAAAATGTCATATTCTTGTCATGTGCTAGTGATGTTCGATGTTATGCCTAGATCCAAAAACAAGTTTAGACTTATGTTGTCTAAATCATATGCTAATTCATGTGACACCTATTTGGTTAGACCCTTATTTCGATGCAAATTCACAATATATGTAAATTGATTTAGGCTATGTTGCAAATTCACCTATATGTATATTGACTATTTTGCAAGTTCACATCTATGACATTCATGTTGGCTATTTTGCAAGTTCACACCTATGATGTTCATATTGACTATGCCAAAAATGCCAAGCTTACACCTATGTTATGTTTATGTTTATGAATTCCCTTATGCCTATTTGTGTGCGCTAAATTAGGCTAAATTTTTAGTCTAATATTATATGCTAAAACTATGCGAACGAAAATTAGGCTAAGATTTTCAACCTAATGTTTAAGCGGGGTAACGTTGGGGATATTAATAAAACTTGACATAAAAATATATGAAATTGGCATGTTTGTCACATGCCAAAATTGGTGGCATTTAAACGTTATAAATTCTTATACCAAAAATGTTAAACTTGGAATGTGGGCCATAACATTTAATTGTTGACAAATTTACATATATTCAGAAATAAAGACAAATATGTAAATTTAGAAAATACGAATATTCTTAACACGAGGTTGGATTGAGTTGTGATATAAATCTGCCCGGACCCGCCCTTCTGTCCAGTAGTCACAACAATACCTATCCAATGTGGGTGGTTAAGCATTGAGCCCAATAAGGACCCGAGGTTAGACTGAGTTACGGTGTAAATCTGCCCGGAACCGACCGGCACATCCAGTAACCATAACAATATATGTCTAATGTGAGTGGTCGGTGCTTTAAATGGCTAAGAACAGACAAGTCAGGATGGTAGGGTTAAGTTAACTAAAACACTTAACCAATTCAACATGTTAATGAAATTGATGGGTGGGGTTAGGTAAATACAGACACTTAACCACTTAACATGTTTGACTAGAAAACCCTAGTAACGAGGACCCATTTCAGCAGTAACCCAATTACGTATCATGGTACCCTGAAACTAGGCAGGGTGGGGCACGATTACTGGGCTGATTGTAAGCGGTCAAAGCGACGGCGGTGGGTGCAACAGTGTGGGTTCTAACGGAGTGCGGGCGTGCACACACTTCGGAGCAGACAAACAGGGCACTGGGGGCACCAGTAGTATAACCTATGCATTCTAAGGTTTGTGTCGGGTCGCCACCATGGGACTTGATACACCCCATGGTGGGTCCAGCATAGGTATCTACAATATTTGGGGGCCGTAAGAAACATGTAATTATGCGAGTAGGAGCCGATCTTTAGAAAAGGGGATCACTTTACCTCCAGCATGGGGTGATAGTTAAGATAATACAAGTAGGTGCAGAGATATAGTGTGGGGTGCGATAGTATATTCGTTTCAAAACTACTTCATCTTAGTTTATGATACTTTCCTGTTTCCAGTTTATACCTATCATGCCATTACTCTTATTCTCATACTGAAGAGTCACTAGGCTTACCAAGCTTTATGTCTAACCCTATTTTCTTTCGTCTTCTTTTCTTCCGTCCCCCCCCCCCCAGGTCCACAGGGAAGAAATAACTCAGCTTAGTCCGATTCTTTAAAAGCTCCAAGATAGTTGATGTACGGTTTGGAGTCTCTTTCCTTGGCTATGGCTGTTAGTCACACTCTATGGGGATTTATGCAGTATTAATCATGTTTTATGCTTCTTTATTTAAAAACCAAGACAGAAATGATGTTGTAATGTTTTGGAAGTTGTTATGAGACAATTATGGAAATGTGTTGTATGAACAAGTATTTTATGAAATAAAAGTCTGATGTTTTCCGTTGCTTATATATATGTGTTTATATCTGTCTTGTGTTTTATCTGTGACTTTTACATACAAACCTCCACCAAAGTTAAGGCAGTCCCTTGTGAGTGACCTTAATGGAGGGTGGGGTGTTTTACATGGTATCACAGCATAGATTTACCAGACTAGATAAAAAATTTGAAACTATTTTCAAAAATAAGTTTAAAGAAGCATCTTTTTCAAGAAAAAGTGTTATTTTTAAAAAAGCATAATTCCCCAGATCCATATGCACTATCTCTCTATCCTTTTGTCTTGAATCTTTCCTTTTCGTTTCAGCATGTCTAGGGACCTTACTCCCCAGCTACAGATGCTTTTACCCCTCCTCCTCCTCCTCCTCTACGTGAAACAGCAAGTGGAAGAATCGCAGAACAAGAAGACGGATAATAGTCAAGGAGGAAAGGACCACAACAATAATAACAAGACACATGAGAAAAGGAAATGTTATTTCTTTGGCATTGTTGGGCATATAGTCCAGGATTGTAGAAAGAAGAAGAAGAAGATGGGGGCATGCTTTCAATGTGGTGATATTGGACATATCAGCAAGAACTGCCCTAAGAAGCAAGGGCAAGGCCCGCAAGCAGGACCCTCTGGGGGTACCTCTTTAACTTTTTCTCCTAGATGCTTTGTTTAATCCTGCTTATCTTCTCAATCCTATCTTGAGAACCTTTGGTAGAAATATTTCTGTAGAAAGCTTAGTTTATCTGTATGATCATCCAGTTCGCACTCTCTTTGATTCTGGTGCATCACACTCCTTTATTTCAGCTGCTTTAGTAGAATCTCTACACCTAGACACTAGTATGGTAGAAGATCCCATGGTTGTTTCAAATCCAGTTGCGGGCTCGGCTTATTTGTCGATGGTTTGCTTGGATTTGAAAAACTCTATTCTAAGTGTTGAATTTAGATGTAGTGCCTTTGTTTTGGGCTTCTCAGGTTATGGGCTGATCTTAGGCATGGACTGGTTATCCAGTAATAGTGCCATTCTTGATTGTGAGAAAAGAGTGGTTAAGCTCTTGACTCGGCTCGGTAACACTCTAGAAATTTCTTGTAATCCCTTGAATGCTGCTATGCTTAGTTTTCTAGAGTCGCTTGACGCTTCTATTGAGAATTTGCAGTCGGTTAGAGTAGTCCGGGAATATCCGGATGTCTTTGAAGAGGTGAAAGGCTTACCTCCGAAGCGAGAAATAGACTTTCGCATATATCTTGTTGATAATGCAAAGCCCGTAGCTCTGCCTATTAGACACATGGCTCCAAAGGAGAGAAAGGAGCTCAGTAAGCAAGTTAAGGAGCTTCTCAAGAAGGGGTTTATAAGAAGGAGTATCTCGGAATGGGGCGCTCCAGCGGTGTTCGCCACCAAAGCAGATGGTTCACTACGTCTTTTTGTGGACTATAGGGAGCTAAACAAGCTGACTAAAAAGAATAGACGCCCGCTTCCCCGTATAGACGATTTGTTTGATCAGCTTATAGGTGCGTCGGTCTTCTCCCAACTTGATCTGGCTACTGGGTTCCATCAGCTAAGGGTAGCTGAAGATAGCATTGATAAAACGGCGTTCAGAACCCCAAACGGTTTCTTCGAGTGGCTTGTCATGCCTTTCGGTTTGATGAATGCACCCGCCTATTTCGTAGACCTGATGAGCAGGGTGTTCAGAGAATTCCTCAATAAGTTTGTGGTGGTCTTCGTAGACGATATTTTGATCTTCTCAAAGAATGAGGAAGAACATGCTCATCATCTGAAAGAGATCATGGATACTCTCCGTGCACATCAGCTAAGAGCGAAATTCTCCAAGTGCCACTTTTGGAGAAAGGAAGTAAGATTTCTGGGGCATATAGTGTCCAAAGAGGGGTTGTCTGTGGACTCCGCGAAAGTGGTGGCAGTGCAAGATTGGAAGACACCAAGAAATGCAACCGAAGTTCAAAGCTTTCTTGAGCTAGCCGGTTTTTACTGAAAATTCATTAGGGATTTCGCGAAAATATCAGCTCCACTCACAAGGATAACAAAGAAGAATCTGGCGTTCACTTGGGATTTGGATTGCAAGTTTGTTTTCCAACGATTAAAAAGGGCTCTCACAACAGCCCCAGTTCTGACTTTGCCAGATGGAAGTAAAATGTTCACAGTATATACGGATGCTTGCGGTACGGGGCTAGGCGTTGTTCTGATGCAAGAAGGGAGGGTAGTAGCTTATGGTGGAAGACAATTGAAAGCGCATGAAAAGAACTACCCAACCCACGATCTTGAGTTGGCCGCCATCGTCATTGCGCTTAAGTGTTGGCGCCATTATCTCCTAGGTGAGAAGTTCGAATTATATACTGACCATAAATCGTTGAAGTATCTTTTCTCGCAGAAGGATCTTAACTTGAGGCAGCAAAGGTGGATGGAGTTTCTTGCCTCGTATGATTTTGAAATTTCCTATACTCCTGGCAAAGGCAACGTAGTAGCAGACGCGTTGAGTAGAAAGAAACTAACCCTAAGCCCTCTCTTTAGGCCCTCCTCATATTTTATATCTGGTTTATTGGCATCCCTAGAAGTACGACCCACTCTTTTAGACTCAATAGGGGCCGCACAACGTGAAGACCCGCAGCTTGTGGATATGATTGATAAACTAATTAGGGGTGAAACTTCCAGTCACCTCAATAGATATTCCATTGATGATAAGGGTTGGCTGAGGCGAGATGGAAGATTATGCACCCCACAAGCTAGGGATTTAGTGAAGAAGGTTCTCGAGGAGACCCATCATTCCAAGATGACAATACACCCAGGTGGAGACAAGATGTACAAGGACGTAAAGAGAGTTTTCTATTGGAGCGGCATGAAGAAGGACGTGGCAGATTTCGTTTCTAAGTGTGTGACATGCCAACAGGTCAAGGAGAAACAAAAGAAACCTGGAGGACTGCTTCATCCTCTAGAAGTCCCGCAATGGAAGTGCGATAGCATTTCAATGGACTTCATTGACGGGTTGCCTAGGTCAAGAAGAGGCGATACTGGCATTTGGGTAATAGTGGGCAGGCTTACTAAAAGCGCCCATTTTATACCTATCAAGAGTAGAAGGACTGCTTCGTCTCTAGCTTCTCTTTATCTCAAGGAAATAGTTCGACTCCATGGAATACCCTCCAGCATAGTGAGTGACAGAGGCCCCATCTTCACGAGCAAATTTTGGCGGAGTCTGCAAGAAGTTGTCGGCACACAGTTATGTTTGAGCACGGCCTATCACCCCCAAACTGATGGTCAGATAGAAAAGGTGAATAGAGTATTAGAAGATCTTCTAAGACTATGCGTTCTTGACTTCAGAGGGACTTGGGAGGATCACCTTCCTTTAGTGGAATTCGCCTATAACAACAATTACCAAGCTACCATCGGTATGGCGCTCTTCGAAGCTTTGTATGGAAGACCTTACCGATCACCAACTTGTTGGTGGGAGTCCACTGACGAGATTATACTTAGGCCAGATGTGATTGGAGAGACTTCAGAAAAAGTGGACTTGATACGAAGGAGAATGAAGACTGCCCAAGACAGACAGAAATCCTACACCGACAAAAGAAGGACTGACTTTGAGTTTGAGGATGGGAACAGGGTTTTCCTTAAGGTATCCCCTTTAAGGAACGTCGTTTGCTTTGGATCCGCAGGAAAGCTAGCACCAAGATTTGTAGGACCATTCCCTATCATCGAGAATATTGGGAAAATGGCTTATAGAATAGATCTGGCTGAAAGATTGGCTGGAATTCACAACGTCTTTCACGTTTCTCATCTCCGGAAATGTCTACATGAATCAGCGGAAGTGGTGGAGCCGAGCATTCTAGAAGAAGCCAATGTGGAACGCGAAGCAACTGTGAGGAGAGTTCCAACTCGAATCATAGGAACTGAAATCAAAAAGCTACGCAACCGCGAAGTGAAGCTCGTTAAGGTTTAGTGGAGCGACGCCAAGGAAGACGCGACTTGGGAAACTAAGGATAGAATACGCGCGGCCTACCCTTTTCTTTTTGAGGGTACATCTTTGACCTCTCTTTTTCCTTAAGTTGTTCTTATATCTATCTTTTTAGGTATATCTCCTCGATATTATCCTTTATCCTTAGGTAGAAACCACTTTGGATGTAAACATGTATTTGAAACATGTTATGGTTGATGGCTGCAAGTGGTTGCAAGTGGTTGTTAGTGGTTGCTCGTGGATGCATATACACACACAACCTAGGTTTTAGATCGGCTTAGTCACTTCATACTGCAAATGCATATATGTATTCATATTTGTATGTGGTTCAAACTTGATATGTGGTAATATGGATGTCGCATTTGTATTGATGGTTACACACTCATGTAGAATTATGAGTAAGGACAAATTTGCATACATAATGGACTCATGACACTTACATGATTTGCATTAAGGAGGTCAACTAGATCAGTAGACCGCATGATTTTGCATTAGTTAAGGACATATACACACACCGTGCATATAATCATAAAGCATTAGAAGTCTTTTAAGGACAATGGACGCCTGTGTTTGTTGGTTGAGTAGATGGACGATTGGATGTTAGGACTTACGTTCTCCTAGACTTGAAGATTTCGGGGACGAAATGCTTTAAGGAGGGGAGAATGTAACACCCTGAATTTTCTGTTTACTTTAACTTAACAAATTAAAGTATAATTAATTCTAAATGATGAAATCAAGGGAAATGGGTTACGCCATTGCGTTCGTATCGAAATTCTGCTTGAGATAGAGTCCAAGTTTGCATTAAACGGATATCGTATGAAGAAAATATGGACGAACGAAGTTGGGCAGAAAAATCAGAAACGGGTCAGAATGCACTGGCGCACTTGGGAAGTGCGCCAGAACAAAATTGCACTGGCGCACTTGGGAAGTGCGCCAGTACAATTTTAGCACTGGCGCACCTGCCAAATGCGCCCAGGCCTGAAACCCTGGTTGGTCAGGCCCTGACTGGCCTGGTCAGGTTCTGGTCGATTTCTAAGGCTTGGCTGAGTCACTAGGACTTACATGTCACTTTCTGATTGGCTTTTCTTGAGATGGATGGTATGGATTCACTCTAGCTTCATCGACGGCTCTAATCGGATTAAAATTCTATAAATACAACTCAAGTCTAACCCTAAATTCACACAAATAATATAATACTAAAGCCGTCATGTTGCTGGAAAGAAACTAGGAGTGGCCGTCAGTTAGAAAGCTTAGAGACAAGCCAATACTAAAGTAAAACACGAATCAAAACAATGTTAGTCTACCCAAAGGAAAGCATATCAAATTCAGAATTCAGAATTCAGAACCCAGAATCCAAGTTCGTCGTTCGTTGTAAGTATAGTGATTTTTCCGATGAGAATAAAACTAGGACTTGATTCGATGTAAATTGGAAGTGGAATTGTGCTATTATGTAACGACGATGTTAATTCATATCTATGTATTGAAAAGATTGTGTTGCGAATGAAATTGGGATGTTTGTGGTATAATTAAGATTGATGTTGATCCTATTGTACTTTTAGAATGACAACAACATCACAAGCAAGTTGTATAGTTCATGTTTATGTGATTATATAGATATTTTGTGATTAGAACCTCATGTATATACTTTATGCTAGAAGTCTTTATGCCAAATGGGTATGTTCATATACATGCCCCCTTGTTTATACAAAAGTTGCAAGTTCCTAATTGGATCCATGTCAAGATCCACTTTAGTACATGTTCCATGTTGTAATTAGATGTGCGATTGGATCTAGTTCCAACCCTTGTCATAAAGTTATATATATTTATGAAAATGTCATATTCTTGTCACGTGCTAGTGATGTTCGATGTTATGCTTAGATCCAAAAACAAGTTTAGACTTATATTGTCTAAATCATATGCTAATTCATGTGACACCTATTTGGTTAGACCCTTATTTCGATGCAAATTCACAATATATGTAAATTGATTTAGGCTATGTTGCAAATTCACATATATGTATATTGACTATTTTGGAAGTTCACATCTATGACATTCATGTTGGCTATTTTGCAAGTTCACACCTATGATGTCCATATTGACTATGCCAAAAATGCCAAGCTTACACCTATGTTATGTTTTTGTTTATGAATTCCCTTATGCCTATTTGTGTGCGCTAAATTAGGCTAAATTTTTAGCCTAATATTATATGCTAAAACTATGCGAACGAAAATTAGGCTAAGATTTTTAGCCTAATGTTTAAGCGGGGTAACGTTGGGGATATCAATAAAACTTGACATAAAAATATATGAAATTGGCATGTTTGTCACATGCCAAAATTGGTGGAATTTAAACGGTATAAATTCTTATACCAAAAATGTTAAACTTGGAATGTGGACCATAACATTTAATTGTTGACAAATTTACATATATTCAGAAATAAAGACAAATATGTAAATTTAGAAAATACGAATATGCTTAACACGAGGTTGGATTGAGTTGTTATATAAATCTGCCCGGACCCTCCCGGCTGTCCAGTAGTCATAACAATACCTATCCAATGTGGGTGGTTAAGCATTGAGCCCAATAAGGACCCGAGGTTAGACTGAGTTACGGTGTAAATCTGTCCGGAACCGACCGGCACATCCAGTAACCGTAACAATATCTGTCTAATGTGAGTGGTCGGTGCTTTAAAAGGCTAAGGACAGACAAGTCAGGATGGTAGGGTTAGGTTAACTAAAACACTTAACCAATTCAACATGTTAATGAAATGGATGGATGGGGTTAGGTAAATACAGACACTTAACCACTTAACATGTTTGAATAGAAAACCCAAGTAACGGGGACCCATTTCAGCAGTAACCCAATTAGGTATCATGGTACCCTGAAACTAGGCAGGGTGGGGCACGATTACTGGGCTGATTGTAAGCGGTCAAAGCGATGGTGGTGGGTGCAACAATGTGGGTTCTAATGGAGTGCGGGCGTGCACACACTTCGAAGCAGACAAACAGGGCACTGGGGGCACCAATAGCATAACCTATACATTCTAAGGTTTGTGTCGGGTCGCCACCATGGGACTTGATACACCCTATGGTGGGGCCAGTATAGGTATCTACAATATTTGGGGGTCGTAAGACACATGTAATTATGCGAGTAGGAGCCGATCTTTAGAAAAGGGGATCACTTTACCTCCAGCATGGGGAGATAGTTAAGATAATACAAGGTGTAGAGATATAGTGTGGGGTGCGATAGTATATTCGTTTCAAAACTACTTCATCTTAGTTTATGATACTTTCCTGTTTCCAGTTTATACCTGTAATGACCCGGATATTTGACGGTGTAATAATTAACTTATTTAATTATTTAAATAATGAATATATTATTTAATCGTCAACGTTAGAACGTATAATTATATTATAATTAAAATAGAGCTCGAAATGGCGCTGTAGTTCATAATTTGGCGATTCGAACTTCAACTGAATGTACAGGATTCGTTTTAAATCGGATTTCTGTGAAACAAGAAACGCACGGAGCTGGTGGAGTATATCTTTCTAGTGGAAGAGAAAAATTGGGATTTCGTCGTGTAGATTTTGAGATATGTCCAAATCAAATTTCAAAATAGTCGTTATAGAATCGTTTATCGACCGTAACGGTTTATTCGATATAACTAGAGATCGGGTTTGAATTTAGACAAGGTTCTTTTGGGAAATAGTGATAATTTAATTTTTAGAATTTTACTGTAATTTTTATTTAATTAAATAAGCAACTTTTTGTTTGGAGTATTTCGCACCCTGTAATCAACATTTTGGGGTTTCACAGTATGAGCTAATCTACCGGTATTATTATATTTTTGGGATCGTGGTACGTTGGTCGTCACAACGGTATGTTCAACTCCGTCTATAGCAGTCCGTACTGTGAACCAAATTTTACATAGCAAGACACTCTTATTTCCGGATTAATAACAAACCTTTTAGTCAGTGTTAGATATATCCAAAGAAGTTAATTATCGGCCATTTTTGAAAGCAAACTAGTAGACGACAGGATGAAAGAAGTGGCTTATTTATTTAATAAGGACTGACATACAACAAAGTCTGCTTTAAAGATGTGACCTTAGTTTGAGCTTTATTGTTGAACTCAGCATCCAAATTAGCATTTTTGTAGTTGCGCCTTTTGCCCATGACAACAGGTTTATAACGCGATTTTCATGGATTGTAGAAAATATCTCCTATAAAATATCTAGAAAATATCTAACCCTTAGCCCTATAAATACTCTAAACCCTTTTACCTTAAGACCTAACTCTTTCTGCGTCGTCATTTTCTTCCTCTGTTCAGCGAAACGCAAGTTTATAAATTCGAGAACAATCCAAAAAAAATTCCATAATTTATGAAACTAGTACACTTGCAACGCTTGAACCATTCTCTTCAAGTTGGTGTAATTCTTATTGAGATCGACGATGGCAAGTTTCACTATTTCTTTTACAGTGAATCTAGGGTTGAGTAAAACCGTGAGCATGAAGCACCGATTTAGTTTTTAACGGTTGTTCTTGGAATCTTGAGCTGAAATCGAGATGGTGTACAAGTTTTCGTGGATTTTGGGACAGATTTTGTTCAATGGTTTTTCCTGAAATGAGTAATGATGGCACTGGAACGCAACATGATGAGGGCGTTCGAGTTTGTGATGTTAACCATAGATGGGAGGGGGAGGATTTGGAGGGATGAAGAGGGCACTATCAGGTTGGTGTTTAAGTGTAGCGATGGAGGGTTTCTGGGTGAAGGAAACAAGTGGATACGGGAATTCCTGGAGTTTGAAAATGACGAGTGCGAATTAAACGATGAACATGAGGGATGAAACGGTGGTAGAGGAGTTATATGTTTGTGATAAAAATAAAGATGTGTATGGTGATGGCGTGGTGTTTTGAGAGCAAGAAGATGAAGTGAGTATGGAGGTCAATGGGATCGGTTGTGGTGAGGAACAAAGTCTGGAGCTCGAACTGTAATAGGGGAAGAAAGACAATTAGAGAAGGAGTTTTAACAGTTTAATTAGCAGGAGATTTAGACGGTGATGAGCAGTCTGTTATGGGTTTAACGAAGTACTTAAAAATGGTGATTTACGATGATTTTGGGGTTGGTGTTTCAGCACAGTGTACTGGGAGTAGCGGGTTTGAGAAGTCGGCTTAAAGATTTTAAAACATGGTTTAAGTGGTGATAGCAGTTTTGTAGAACGTGGTGAAAAAGGGGTTGGTCACGGCTTTTTGGTTGGGTTCGTGTGAAGAGTGGAAATGGTGGAAACTGTATAAGAACTGAAGTCTGGTTGTTTAATATGAGGGAGACGACACTATTCCAAGCAAGTCAGTGGAGTATGAAATGAATGGGCCGACAAAGAAAAGGTTAAGCCCAAAATTTTAAATTAGTTTAAGTTTAGTTAATTTCAAATTTAAAATAGCGTGTAACTGGTAATTTTTATAACATGAGCATACGATGTCAGAATTGAGCGAAACAAGATCCGACAGGATCGTATGGTCGGGAGCTACACCATGGGACTGACAGGAAGTGAATTAGAGCTCGCTACAATTTATAGCGAAATAAATTGTCTGTCTGAATCAACGACAATTATCGTTAGTTAACGATGATAGTCCAATGTGAGTAAAACTCACTAACTCTCCTCAATTTATATTTTAAATATAAATTGTACTTTATTTTGTTGAATGTTGTATATTGATTGTTAAACTGGACTGTTAAATAGATTTGATTGAAAACATAGATATAGTCATATGTTATATCGTTAATCAAATATTAATTTTTGTTTAGTAGAATATTTCATGTTGAAATGAAATTGATGTATATTATACTGTGTAACATCTGTGAATGCAGGGAAGCAGGTTGGAGGAATCCGACTGGGTTCCTCAACAATTATTTTACTGTTTTCATATATTATGATATATGTTGTGATTTATATTCTGTTATTGATTATGGATGTTAGAACGATATTGATCATCGTTGTTTGATATTTTGAATATCATAAGGAACCCTGAGTTGTAAAAAGGAATATTTCAATGTGTATTGAAATAAAGGAAATTATTTATAAATCGAACACGGTTTTATAAAAGGAAATTATTTATAAAACAAATAGAGTTTTATAAAAGGGATATTTATTTAGAAAATAAATAGAAATAAGATATATTTATTTAGAAGATAAATAGAAGTTGTAAATAGGAAAGATTTGTAACGGTAAATAGAAGTTGTAAATAGGAAATATTTGTAACGGTAAATAGAAGTTGTAAATAGGAAATATTTGTAACGGTAAATAGAAGTTGTAAATAGGAAATATTTGTAACGGTAAGTAAACGTTATAAAAGGGAAATAGTTGTAACGGAAAACGTAGTTTATCAAAGGGAGTTAATCAAACGTAGTTTATCAAAGGGAGTTAATCAAAAGTAGTTTATCAAAAGGAGTTAATCAAACGTAGTTTATCAAAAGGGGTTAATCGAATATAGAAATTAAGAAGTGAAGTTAAACAAAAATTAGAAACTGACCAGAGATTAGTAAGTTGAATAGTTTTCTGAGTATCGATCTGATGTTGGTTTCGGCCTTCGGGATTTATACTTAGAGAATTGTTCTCTTACTAGTTTACAGTTAGGGACTAATAGTTGTGGAATGATAGTGATGCGTAAATGAGGATTGGAAATGTTTTCCAATGTTGAAAACATATATTTTCTAATTTTAGAAAATAAGGAAATATGAATATATATATATATATGGTTGATGATTGGATCGATAATTCCATTTGGAATTTAGATCGTTGTTTGTACACCGACATGTTTTCATTGATAGTTAAATCACAGACTATCAAGTTTTGACCATATTTACGTTGTTGATATGGAGAGACCGGTTGGATTCTTATCCAAAGAACCACTCTGTATTGGCATAAGCATTGCGAATATGCCAAAGAAAATTGAAGACGGAGTAAAGTCAAGGGCTGTTGTATAAATCTTAGATAACAATGGACTAAGATGGATGTACTGAATAGTGCCTTTGGTTTCGTTCAGTCCTTGAGCGAACATATATGGACGAGTGTCTGACAGAGTATTTCCAATGATCGAATGAGTTGGACTGTACAAATATATATGGTGGCCAACGGATTTATTCCCTTCGCATAATATCCAGAATCTATTTGTGCAGATCCAACTAATGATTAACGGATTTGATAATGTGGCATTCAAAGTAATCGTGCCATCAATGAAAGATAGATAAGCGTAGTTTCTAGCCTCACATCCGGTAAATGACAGAAATCGGGCAGGCAGCATGGCTAAGTCGGTCGCACCGAAGTAGGGTGTATAATCACCTATCTAGAGAATATTCATTTGCTTCTTTAATCTATCAATGCTGTCCCATATATATATATGGGAAACGGTTATTGATCCCAGCCGTTGGTGATGTACATTCGATACACTCAAGCGAAATGAGTGGTCGGTCATGTGTGGCTGAGTTGCAAGATGTTCTTGTTGAACTCCAGTGTATCGCTCCTACAGTACACTGATCGGAAGGTGGTTCCATACCTTGTCTTAGTTGGAAATCCATTACCCAATACATGCTTGCGGTTTTGATTGTATACTATATATGTAGAACGTGAGATGAAAGTGTTTCTGCTAGATGATTATTATAGTGTAGTTGATAGACATTATTATAATATCAAAAGGTTTTGATATAAAGATATTTTGGATTCTCATAAGGGAAAACCCCGTTCCGTTATACGGCGTGGTCTTATGAGATATCGTTTACTTGTTTGAACTGTTTAAACCTGTTTTACTCACACCAGTCCATGACTGACCCGGAGTTTATTTGTTTGTTTTCCCTAAACTCTTGGGTGCCTAATTTGTACGGGCAGTCAAGTAGTTCAGGATTTTACAGATACACTTGGAGAGCTTGGAGCAGGAGGCTTCAAGATTCTATAGCTATTATTTCCGCTGTTGTTGTAAGTGTTGTACTCTGAAATGTTATTGTATACATATACTGTTTGTATTTCAAAAGTTATGTTATATTTTATTCGTTCCGCTGCGAGATTCGTGTTACTCTGATGATGATGTTCTTCTTCTTCTATTCTACTAGTTCTATCTTATCTATCCTCACCCTCTATCTTCTTTCTATTAATTTTTTGAATTTTCAGTGCAATTTAGGGTTGGACTTGTGTTATTTAGTCAGCTCAAATTGGACTGGATTTTTGGGTCATTACAGTTGGTATCAGAGCTTAAGTTAAGTGAATTACCTTGGCTCTGTGGCGTAACTCAGTAGAGATGGGATTAGTAATATCCTAGATTGAGTTGAGTGTATATATACGAGTGAACGTATTTGTTATTTGATATAAAATTTTGTTTTATATTGTGGAGCTTTATTGGTTGAGTGGCTTATGAATTCTAGTCGATAGTGGGGCACCACAATATCGATAAGGGTTTCTAAACACTCGAATACGATGAACCAACATGATATGTTTTGAAATTAACATAGTATAATTGGTTGTATTGGTTGTTAGTATAATCGAATAAGATTAAAAAGGTGAAATGGTTATAAATAACTAAGCAGGATTCATATAAGTGAAGTATATGAAATAAGATGAATTAAATCTGAAATTAAATCAGGATTAGGAATTAAAATAAGGAAATTTTAAGTTCCTGGGAGATTTTGAAAATGTTTTCAAATTGGAAGTGTTATAGTATTGAACTCACTTCGATAAACTGGGAAATAACCCTGATGAGTGTGGCCACATCATCAGTGTTCATTTTCGAGTTCTAAGTGACGAATTACTACCAAAGGTTTTGTTTTGAATTGTTAGAGAAAAAAAAACAAGTTGTTTAGAAATTCAAAGTCTTTGAATTGGTATTAGGATTTAAAAATTGATTTGAAATAAACCCAGGAATATAAATTCTGGAATTAAGATTTAACTTATGAAGTTAAATAGATTAAAATATTGAAAGTGAATAAATTAATTTGAATTAAACTTGGACAAGGTTATACATAATTTGGAATTATATTGGGATGATATCGAGTAAGTTGATTGATTTTATAAGGATTTGGAATCAAGAAGTGTACTTAAGTTTGAAATGGAATTTGACTTGAGTATAAGCAATTGCTTGAGTTTGAGGATAAAAACTGACAGGAGATGGATTGGAATGACATTGGTATATGTTAAGTTGATAACCAATGGGAATGGTATAATGATATGGTCAGCAAAAAAGTACAAGTTTATATTTCATATGAGTTTGGTGATTTATGAGCCGAATTGGCAAGCCGCTTGGCTGTTTGATTTTCTTTTGGGTTGGAGAAGGCCTAGAGAGGCGAGTTGTGGTTTTACCGATAGGGCTGTACAAAGGAGGTTATGGCGAAATTTTCCAAAAATTTAAAGTGTTAGAAAATTTTCAAAATTTTTGAAAATTTAGGTTAGTTGGAAGGAATTAATATTTTAGTCAATATTAATTGTTCAATTGAAACTGAAGTTAAGGGGTAAACCGATAAATATTTACCAAATAGATAGGGTCGTCCTCTAACTTAGCAATTTCGAGGACGAAATTATTTTAAGTGGGGAAGAATGTAATGACTCAGATATTTGACGGTGTAATAATTAACTTATTTAATTATTTAAATAACGAATATATTATTTAATCGTCGACGTTAGAACATATAATTATATTATAATTAAAATAGAGCTCGAAATGGCGCTGCAGTTCGTAATTTGGCGATTCGAACTTCAACAGAATGTACAGGATTCGTTTTAAATCGGATTTCTGTGAAATAAGAAACGCACGGAGCTGGTGGAGTATATCTTTCTAGTGGAAGAGAAAAATCGGGATTTCATTGTGTAGATTTTGAGATATGTCCAAATCAAATTTTAAAATAGTCGCTATAGAATCGTTTATCGACCGTAACGGTTTATTCGATATAACTAGAGATCGGGTTTGAATTTAGACAAGGTTCTTTTGGGAAATAGTGATAATTTAATTTTTAGAATTTTACTGTAATTTTTATTTAATTAAATAAGCAACTTTTTTTTTAGAGTATTTCGCACCCTGTAATCAACATTTTGGGGTTTCACAGTATGAGCTAATCTACCGGTATTATTATATCTTTGGGATCGTGGTACGTTGGTCTTCACAACGGTATGTTCAACTCCGTCTATAGCAGTCCGTACTGTGAACCAAATTTTACATAGCAAGACACTCTTATTTTCGGACTAATAACAAACCTTTTAGTCAGTGTTAGATATATCCAAAGAAGTTAATTACCGGCCATTTTTGAAAGCAAACTAGTAGACGACAAGATGAAAGAAGTGGCTTATTTATTTAATAAGGACTGACATACAACAAAGTTTGCTTTAAAGACGTGACCTTAGTTTGAGCTTTATTGTTGAACTCAGCATCCAAATTAGCATTTTTGTAGTTGCGCCTTTTGCCCATGACAACAGGTTTATAACGCGATTTTCATGGATTGTAGAAAATATCTCCTATAAAATATCTAACCCTTAGCCCTATAAATACTCTAAACCCTTTTACCTTAAGACCTAACTCTTTCTGCGCCATCATTTTCTTCCTCTGTTCAGCGAAACACAAGTTTATAAATTCGAGAACAATCCAAAAAAATTCCATAATTTATGAAACTAGTACACTTGCAATGCTTGAACCATTCTCTTCAAGTTGGTGTAATTCTTATTGAGATCGATGATGGCAAGTTTCACTGTTTCTTTTACAGTGAATCTAGGGTTGAGTAAAACCGTGAGCATGAAGCACCGATTTAGTTTTTAACGGTTGTTCTTGGAATCTTGAGCTGAAATCGAGATGGTGTACAAGTTTTCGTGGATTTTGGGACAGATTTTGTTCGATGGTTTTTCCTGAAATGAGTAATGATGGCACTGGAACGCAACATGATGAGGGCGTTCGAGTTTGTGACGTTAACCGTAGATGGGAGGGGGAGCGTTTGGAGGGATGAAGAGGGAACTATCAGGTTGGTGTTTAAGTGTAGCGATGGAGGGTTTCTGGGTGAAGGAAACAAGCGGATACGGGAATTCCTGGAGTTTGAAAATGACGAGTGCGAGTTAAATGATGAACAGGAGGGATGAAACGGTGGTAGAGGAGTTATATGTTTGTGATAAAAATGAAGATGTGTACGGTGATGGCGTGGTGTTTTGAGAGCAAGAAGATGAAGTGAGTATGGAGGTCAAAGGGATCGGTTGTGGTGAGGAACAAAGTCTGGAGCTCGAACTGTAATAGGGGAAGAAAGACAATTAGAGAAGGAGTTTTAACAGTTTAATTAGCAGGAGATTTAGACGGTGATGAGCAGTCTGTTATGGATTTAACGCAGTACTTAAAAATGGTGATTTACGGTGATTTTGGGGTTGGTGTTTCAGCACAGTGTACTGGGAGTAACGGGTTTGAGAAGTCGGTTTAAAGATTTTAAAACATGGTTTAAGTGGTGATAGCAGTTTTGTAGAACGTGGTGAAAAAGGGGTTGGTCACGGCTTTTTGGTTGGGTTCGTGTGAAGAGTGGAAATGGTGGAAACTGTATAAGAACTGAAGTCTGGTTGTTTAATAGGAGGGAGACGACACTATTCCAAGCAGGTCAGTGGAGTATGAAATGAATGGGCCGACAAAGAAAAGGTTAAGCCAAAAATTTTAAATTAGTTTTAGTTTAGTTAATTTCAAATTTAAAATAGCGTGTAACTGGTAATTTTTATAACATGAGCATACGATGTCAGAATTGAGCGAAACAAGATCTGATAGGATCATATGGTCGGGAGCTACACCATGGGACTGATAGGAAGTGAATTAGAGCTCGCTACAATTTATAGCGAAATAAATTGTCTGTCTGAATCAACGACAATTATCGTTAATTAACGATGATAGTCCAATGTGAGTAAAACTCACTAACTCTCCTCAATTTATATTTTAAATATAAATTGTACTTTATTTTGTTGACTGCTGTATATTGATTGTTAAACTGGACTGTTAAATAGATTTGATTGAAAACATAGATATAGTCATATGTTATATCGTTAATCAAATATTGATTTTTGTTCAGTAGAATATTTCATATTGAAATGAAATTGATGTATATTATACTGTGTAACATTTGTGAATGCAGGGAAACAGGTTGGAGGAATCCGACTGGGTTCCTCAACAATTATTTTACTGTTTTCATATATTGTGATATATGTTGTGATTTATATTTTGTTATTGATTATGGATGTTAGAACGATATTGATCATCGTTGTTTGATATTTTGAATATCATAAGGAACCCTGAGTTGTAAAAAGGAATATTTCAATGTGTATTGAAATAAAGGAAATTATTTATAAATCGAACACGGTTTTATAAAAGGAAATTATTTATAAAACAAATAGAGTTTTATAAAAGGGATATTTATTTAAAAAATAAATAGAAATAAGAAATATTTATTTAGAAGATAAATAGAAGTTGTAAATAGGAAATATTTGTAACGGTAAATAGAAGTTGTAAATAGGAAATATTTGTAACGGTAAATAGAAGTTGTAAATAGGAAATATTTGTAGCGGTAAATAGAAGTTGTAAATAGGAAATAGTTGTAACGGTAAGTAAACGTTATAAAAGGGAAATAGTTGTAACGGAAAACGTAGTTTATCAAAGGGAGTTAATCAAACGTAGTTTATCAAAGGGAGTTAATCAAATGTAGTTTATCAAAAGGAGTTAATCAAACGTAGTTTATCAAAAGGGGTTAATCGAATATAGAAATTAAGAAGTGAAGTTAAACAAAAACTAGACTAGAGATTAGTAAGTTGAATAGTTTTCTAAGTATCGATCTGATGTTGGTTTCGGCCTTCGGGATTTATACTTAGAGAATTGTTCTCTTACTAGTTTACAGTTAGGGACTAATAGTTGTGGAATGGTAGTGATGCGTAAATGAGGATTGGAAATGTTTTCCAATGTTGAAAACATATATTTTCTAATTTTAGAAAATAAGGAAATATGAATATATATATATATGGTTGATGATTGGATCGATAATTCCATTTGGAATTTAGATCGTTGTTTGTACACCGACATGTTTTCATTGATAGTTAAATCACAGACTATCGAGTTTTGACCATATTTACGTTGTTGATATGGAGAGACCGGTTGGATTCTTATCCAAAGAACCACTCTGTATTGGCATAAGCGTTGCGAATATGCCAAAGAAAATTGAAGACGGAGTAAAGTACAAGGGCTGTTGTATAAATCTTAGATAACAATGGACTAAGATGGATGTACTGAATAGTGCCTTCGGTTTCGTTCAGTCCCAGAACGAACATATATGGATGAGTGTCTGACAGAGTATTTCCAATGATCGAATGAGTTGGACTGTTCAAATATATATGGTGGCCAACGGATTTATTCCCTTCGCATAATATCCAGAATCTATTTGTGCAGATCCAACTAATGATTAACGGATCTGATAATGTGGCATTCAAAGTAATCGTGCTATCAATGAAAGATAGATAAGCGTAGTTTCTAGCCTCACATCCGGTAAATGACAGAAATCGGGCAGGCAGCATGGCTAAGTCGGTCGCACCGAAGTAGGGTGTATAATCACCTATCTAGAGAATATTCATTTGCTTCTTTAATCTATCAATGCTGTCCCATATATATATACGGGAAACGGTTGCTGATCCCAGCCGTTGGTGATGTACATTCGATACACTCAAGCGAAATGAGTGGTCGGTCATGTGTGGCTGAGTTGCAAGATGTTCTTGTTGAACTCCAGTGTATCGTTCCTAGAGTACACTGATCGGAAGGTGGTTCCATACCTTGTCTTAGTTGGAAATCCATTACCCAATATGTGCTTGCGGTTTTGATTGTATACTATATATGTAGAACGTGAGATGAAAGTGTTTCTGCTAGATGATTATTATAGTGTAGTTGATAGACATTATTATAATATCAAAAGGTTTTGATATAAAGATATTTTGGATTCTCATAAGGGAAAAACCCGTTCCGTTATACGGCGTGGTCTTATGAGATATCGTTTACTTGTTCGAACTGTTTAAAACTGTTTTACTCACACCAGTCCATGACTGACCCGGAGTTTATTTGTTTGTTTTCCCTAAACTCTTGGGTGCCTAATTTGTACGGGCAATCAAGTAGTTCAGGATTTTACAGATACACTTGGAGAGCTTGGAGCAGGAGGCTTCAAGATTCTATAGCTATTATTTCCGCTGTTGTTGTAAGTGTTGTACTCTGAAATGTTATTGTATACATATACTGTTTGTATTTCAAAAGTTATGTTATATTTTATTCGTTCCGCTGCGAGATTCGTGTTACTCTGATGATGATGTTCTTCTTCTTCTATTCTACTAGTTCTATCTTATCTATCCTCACCCTCTATCTTCTTTCTATTAATTTCTTGAATTTTCAGTGCAATTTGGGGTTGGACTTGTGTTATTTAGTCAGCTCAAATTGGACCGGATTTTTGGGTCATTACAATACCTGTCATGCCCTTACTCTTATTCTCATACTGAAGAGTCACTAGACTTACCGGGCTTTATGTCTGTCCATATTTTCTTTCGTCTTCTTTTCTTCCGTTCCCCCTCCCCCCCCCCCCCCAGGTCCATAGGGAAGAAATAACTCAGCTTAGTCAGATTCTTTAAAAGCTTCAAGATAGTTGATGTACGGTTTGGAGTCTCTTTCCTTGGCTACGGCTATTGGTCACACTCTATGGGGATTTATGTAGTTTTAATCACGTTTTTTGCTTCTTTATTTAAAAAACAAGACAGAAATGATGTTGTAATGTTTTGGAAGTTGTTATGAGACAATTATGGAAATTTGTTGAATAAGTATTTTATGAAATAGAAGTCTGATGTTTTTTGTTGCTTATATATATAAATATATGTGTGTGTGTGTGTGTGTGTGTGTTTATATTTGTCTTGTGTTTTATCTGTGACTTTTACTTACAAACCTCCACCAAAGTTAAGGCAGTCCCTTGTGAGTGACCTTAATGGAGGGTGGGGTGTTTCATAGCAGAATTGAACGCCGGGTATAATCAACTGACGCAAATCTTTATTTAACGGTTAGCGAGCGAAGGTGAGTAAATTCACTAACTCTGATCTATTTTAAAATATTATAATTATATTTTAAATATTGGTTGAATGCTGTGTGATGGTCGTTTAGGTAAATTACAGTTAATTTGGTTGAAATAGATATATATCGTTGTATATGTACATATCATTGGTTGAATACTGATTTGACTAACATCTATGGATGTAGGAAACCGGTTGGGGGAATCCAACCGGATTCCTCAATATTTATATGTACTGTTTGTTTTATATGCACTGTTTGAACCCAAATGACATTTAAACCTTGTATGGATATCGATTAAATCAATAGATGATATCGATTAAGAAAGTGGCAGCAACTGACCATAAATCCATCGTTTGATTAAGAAGTTAATTGGTTGTCAGGCAAATCGACGAAGTTAATTATAAAAATTATAATTTTTATAATTAAAGTGAAGTTTTAAACTGTAATAGAAATTCTATTATAAACTGGTATTTTATAGTTCATTTTATAAAGTAAAATATTAGTTTATTATTTTTAAATTAACAATTGTTTCTTAGGTGGACCTCATTTAAAATGTTACTGAATTAGAGATGTCAAGATTTTTGTAACGGAAAGAGATGTCAAGATTTTTGTAACGGAAAGAAGTGTCGAGATTAGTTATAAAGTGGAATATAGCAGCGTGTTGCAAGTTTTGAACTATAGCGATAAAATAAAGCTGTTGACTAGGCTTAAGCGTGATTGTTCTGTCAAGATTAGTTATAAAGGAGAATATTACAGTGTATGACAAGTTTTTGAACTATAACGATAAATTAGAGTTATTGACCAAACTTAAGCATGATTTTTATATAGCACTACTCCCTAGGGAATGTAAACAGTTTGTTTTGAAATCCACTTATTCTAAAGTAATAAGTAACGATGATTGTCCAAAGAAATATAAGAACGAGTAGTGGAGAATCGTTTCAGAAAACGATGACATCATTTCGATGTTTGAAATATGATTAGAGTTAAGTAACACTATTAGAAATGGAACTATAATTCGACGATGACGCATGGTAAATAAAAAGTGCCCATGGTTGTGTGATGTTAGTTGAATATTTGAATGTATGTTTGTTTTTACTTCGATAGCTAAATAACCGACTATCGAAGTGTTTTGACCATCGTTGTCAATACGGAGAGACCGATTGGATATATTATTCGTAAACCACTTCGTATAGGCATAAGCGCTGCGATTTTGATTATGTTGAAGACAATTGAAGACGGAGTGAAATGCAAGGGTCGTTCTGTTCTAGAATGGTGTTTTCTGTTTGTCCAGTCCCAGGACAACTTGTATGGACGAATGTCTGAAAAAGTATTCCTAACGGTCACCTAAGACGATCTATTCAAGGTATTACGCCTGGTGGCGGAGAAATTCGTTTCTCTTAGCTTTTATACCTGTAATATTTTTGGGAAGATCAACTAGTGATTTGACGGGTTTGACAATGTGGCATTCAAAGTGTATGGTGGCCAGATGTTCTAGAAGATAGACATAGCCTCTAGCCTCATAACCGGAAATGACAAAAATCGGGCAGGCAGCATGGCTATGTGGGTCGCTCCCATTAGGGTGTATAATCACCTATCTAGTGAAATTTCTTTTACTTCTTTGAACTATTTCGATGCTGTTCCTTTTCGGGAAACGGTGGTTTGAGCCCAACCGTTGGTGATATACATTCGATACACTCAAGCGAAATGAGTGGTCGGTCATGTGTGGGCCGGGTTGCAAGACGTTCTTGTTGAACCCAGTGTATTCGCCTCTTGAGATGCACTATCGGCAGGTGGTCCCATACCTTGTCACAGTTGGAATCCAATCTCCAATAAGCGCCCTGTTGTTTTTGATTTTATACTATATATGTAGAGCGTGAGATGCAAGTGTTCTGCTATTTGGTTATTTACTTGATTAGACATTATTATAACATAGTTCGAAATGAACCCAAAATCAACTTCCGTTTATTTCCAATTATATTCATTAATTGAAAATTCTCATTAATATTAATTAAAAGATTTATTCCTTTCTTATATTAGGTTTATGAACTAATGTTATCGAAGACACCATTCACGATAATCCCAAAATCCAATTTAATATTAAATACAAGGCTCTGAATAGAAGTCATATCGACTTATATTCAATATCAAATTCTGAAAGCAACAGATATCATATTGGGAGTAACGATATCTATATCTTCCAAATTTGTAACGACCCACTTTTTAGTACACTTTAAGCTGACATTTATCAGACCATATCAACTCAAAATGTACAAAAAAGTAGATAGTTATTAGAAAGAAAACAGAGGGTGAGATAAGAAAGAAATATTTAGAATAAAAGAAGAAGAACCATATCAGACGGAGTCTCACATCGTAGCGGAAAAAAATATAATATAGAAATAAATCTTTACTGAGAGTTTGAAATAAAACTTACAATCATCAGAGTACATCACACTTCTGGACAATTATAATAATCTGTCCTCATATACAATCACACAGCGGAATACATATATATCATACGTCTAAGCACATCTATCTCGACTTCATAGCATCCGATATCCTGGACCTGTACACCTCGGTCTAACCCAAGCATTACAAACGACGGGTCAGTCTGGTGAACCAGAGTGAGAAAAACACACTAAGTTTATAGGTATCACACAAGTTGATTTTAACATCAAAATCTTTTCGAAAGAAAAAGGATAATCGTAAGACCGAATCCACACATAAATATGGACGGTTTTTACCTTACGATAACCCAAAACATTTTTTGAAATCAATATTATTCTGATATTATGATAGTGTCTAAATACAAATGGATATAAATTTAGCGGAACGCTTGCATCTCACGCTCCACATATATAGTATACAATCAAAACCGCGGGCTCTTATTGGAGATTGGATTTCCCGGCAAGGTATGGGACCACCTTCTCGACAATAAACCTCTAGGGATGAATACATTGGGGTTTAATAAGAACATCTTACAACCCAGGCTAAACATGACTGGCCCCTCACTATACTTTGAGAGTACCGAATATATCATTACCACGGTTGGGTGCCAACCAATCGAACCGATAGCATACAAACATAAATAAAAAGGGACAACCGAAGGCATTTGATTCACCAGATCAGGTACTGATATACCCTTTTGATGGGTGCGACCCACATAGCCATGCGACCTACCCGATTTTATGTCATTTCCGGTTGATGAGGCTAGAGGTTAAGCTTATTTGTTTGTTTATTTAATTTAATTCTTCTGGACATCTAGCCACCATCCACTTTGAATGCCACATCGTCAGGTCCGCAAGATATCACTAATTGACGTCCACAAAAATACTCTAGTTGTTAAGAGAAGGCCTTTCTCCGTCACAACTGTGGTACGTTTGAAGAAGTCAACATACGTAATTCCTTTGAAAATACTCCGTCGGACATCCGTTCATACAAGTTATCCAGGAACAGGATGAACCGAAGGTATCCTCCTACCACATTCTAGGTATCACCCTATGGATCAGTAGCGAGAAGCCCTTGCAATCCGTAAATTCCAACCACGGCAGAACTTCAGTATATCTCTGGCCGCTAAACCAGAGATTTTAAGTAATTCTTTCGCTTTATGAAAATCAACGGTCTTCAATGCTCCATCTTCAATCTTTATACCTTCGTATTTGCTAGTTCGGAATGGTTTTCGAATATACGTTTGATCCCGGTCTTTCCGTACCAACAACGCATTTGACCATATTTTGATAATCGGTTATTTAACTATCAAAATAAACAGTATTTCAATCATGAAAATAAAATGAGTTCATTGGTTCAGCATTCAGCGTCATTTGGCCAAAAAAATTAATAAATGGTTAATTAAAAACTAAGGCACGTGCTTCGCACACAGCAGATTTTGGTACAAAAACGGTGATTGGTAGTTAAAACAATCAATATGTATGTGGTGGTTAAAATACTGAATTTACTTCTTATTTTAACATACTAATGGTTCTCAAGGCCATTTCATTTAATACTTAGAAAAATATCTTATACTATACTCAATTTCCATTTAGAACATTTGCTCCGTCATTCTTCATTATCTATAATTAGAAAATCAGTTCGACTTATTCCACGTAAAACCACGTTATGAAACCCCTATTTGTTTCATTACTTTGGAACTATAACCAATGCTTATTCTTATAGAATAATCCCATTTCAAACTTAACATTTCATTTCCTTTTAACCTGAAAATATAGTTATATTTTCACGTAATCCTCTTTTATTTTCCTTTACTTTGGAAACATCATTATATATTTCCAAATCTTCACCAATAACGTCACATTATTATTTCTCTAATCAAGATAATAAATTATCACTCCTTTTTACCATTACAACTAATATCCTCTCAGATAATCCTGAAGTCGTTCTAGTTGGGGTATTTTAATTACCTCTCAGACCTAGATCAATAACATTCTTATCTTAAGATAGACAAGGGTTGTAATTTCAAAATCCAATATTTCATCAAAACAAATCCCTTTCTATTTTATTTAAAATATGGTTTTATCAAACCTTCTTGCTTTTGGAAATCTCTTCTCAAATATAATCATTTTTCTTTAATTCACTGATTAAGTAATTACTTACTAAAATATCAACTTTAACTTCTACTTCTTTAACAATTCATTTTATAACGCGGATTTTTGTTACAAAATCGTATCACTCGCTCCTTTACCAAATTCACTTTTAACAATTCCTTTTTCTAATTCATTTCACTCAATTTCTGCTTTGAAAATATTATTTCAAATTCCCAGTTTACTTAATTTCATTATTGAATAATGTAAGTTTGAAATTAACATTTTAACACTTCATTTCCTTTTATAAATGTCATATCTACAACTGGGTTTTAATATAATCCCTTTTAATTTCAATTCCCTTTTACTTCATCCAAATATTAAGTAATCATTTAATTTAAGCCACCGTATTTGCTTAAAAATCCCTTTTATAACTTCTTTATAAAACTCGGGTTTTAAAAATAAAACCTATGCATAAATTCCTTTCACAAGCCAATTAGATTTCTTCTTAACTTCGAATGTTTTTTTTAATTGAGTTCCAATTAAAAATTAATCTCCTAATTATTTAATATAATAATTTATTTCAATCCTTAACTACTATTTAGGTAGTTAATTCCTTTATTAATTAAAATAAATAATAAATTCTCTTTTTAAAATCTTATTAAAATTAAAACAACACTCGTAAACCATTTCCTTAGATTAGTTCAAACAAACTAATTAATAATTACTTTCACTTTGAACGGTTGACTTAGTCAACCCAAAACACAGTTATTTCGTGAGTTGATTCCAATTACTCATTCCTTTAAATTAAATAATAATATAATTCATTTAATTGTTTTCTTTAAAAACATTTATCCAACTTTTAACCGTTTGATTAATTTCCTACTCTTTTTTTTATAAATCTGATTAATATCAGAATTTACTTTATAAAATCAATTAATAATTAATTATAAACTTAAATAATAAATAATAAATATTTATTTTCGTTTAATAAACTTTTATTCAAAATTTAGATTTAAAAATCTATCTTCAGTTATAAAACAAATTTTATAACTTCATTTATATCTATTCGCCTGAGGGTAAATCAATATTTAGAAACCGATTGATTTATAGGTCATATGCTGCCAATTACTCAACCAATATCACTCGTTGGTTTAAACAAAACAAATGTTGATATTTAAGTCAATGATCAACAATTAAATCAATCATTCAATCCTAACAGTTCATCTGATGATAATATGAAAATAAATAACATTAAATATATTTGAGGAATCCGGTTGGATCCCTCCAACCTGTTCTTCCCTATATCCAAATCGGTTATCTCAAATCAAATCATTCAATTCCATTTAACTGATAATTTTCATAACAGTAAATAACAATTATTTAACATCAACCAATTAACACAACAATTCAAACAATTAAACACGTTTATTTTAGAAATGTGACCAATAAGGTAAGTTACCTCCATTGGTTCCAATCGTTAAAATAACGATTTGGTATTTCACTGAAATTAAACAATGTTTAATTTTAGAAATTCAATCAATATATACATAACAAACAGTCAATCATTAGCAACCATTAGCAATCATAGCACACAAAATAAAACCCAACTTATATAAAATATAAGTGGGAAGTACTGAGTGAGATTAACTCACCTTGATTTTTCTATTCCACTGAAACAGTTCGATTACAGTTAAATTAAACAGTTGTTTAATTTAACTGCAAATCCCAGTCATCTCCTTTAGTGTCCAGATCAGTTCCATATTGTTCTACTTGTCAAGACGATTCTAACAATATTTAGTTTGTCCGACTCTGAAACATATGATATTGTTATCAATAATTAAAGTTATATTATTTAATAATTAACTCCCTTAACTAAAAATATCATTAATTTATTTACATTTCATAAAAATTTGGCCAATCAGTTCTTCTACGGTCCTGACTTTTATTCTTGTCCTTGTTCAACATCTGTGATAATTTAACATTGCAGTTAGATTATTATTATTAAGTAATAAAATTAAATAATTTAATTATCACTTGCTAAGTGTATACTCGTTTTAGTCGAACCCATGAAGTGAACGACCGACCCTGCGTTTCAGTTTTGCAGCTTTCCAAATCCTGTATCAATGCGATTTAGTTAATAATTAAATTTACTTAACCACTTTAGTTATAACTTAATTAATAAGTAAATTAAACCATTACGTTCAAATGATTTGGCCGACTACTTTCATTTCCGCCCTGCTCCTTTCTTCTACTTCACTTCTATATATTTTCGTTCCAGAATTCTTCATTTCAAACTTTTGATTATACTAATCTAGTTTGTTTTGAATTCCCTTCTTTCACAATTGTCCATGGTTTGGTACATCGACACCCAGTCCCCACTTCTTCTGCACGTAATAACCCAAACCACTCCATCATAAACCTCACGTATCGTTCTCATACCCATTCTTCTTCTGCAAAATAGGATTTTACATTAATTAAAGCCTTAATTTTGTTGATTACAACTAATTAACCACGTATATTACTATTGATTAAGGTTAATTATGCCAAAACCTTTCAGCATCGTTCCAAAAACCATCTGGTATTCATTCAAACATGAAGAACCCATCCTCACCGAAACTTCATCGCTACTGTGCCTTGCTGCACCCAACCGCCACCACCAGCGGTCGATCTGAAAGCACCCAACGACTCGCCAAGCTCCACTCTACCTTCGCCTGAAACGACTCTCAACTCGGTGCCTCCAATCAGTCCAAAAACTCCCCAAAACTGTCGTTGCATCAAACCAAAATCCGAGCTCTGTAGTTCATCAATTCGGATCTCCTCCGTCCAGAATAATAAGCACGCCTTGCCCGACAAATTTGCTAAAGAAAGTGTTGCCAATCAATGAGCAGACCGAAGGAAAAAACATAGAAAAGCTGGAGTATTCTGCGCGTTGGTTTTTGCCATGACGGCTGAGAGAGTTGTTGACCAAACGTGAAGAAGTTTAGGGTTTCACCGTAGCTTTCTATTTATAGGGAGAATGTTACATTATTATACTAATTTAACCAAACTTGGTGACGAAGTAACAACCTAAAACACTCACATATGATCTTTGTTTTTGAGAAAATAAGGTATTCCTAGCATAAAAAAATATTCCGGACCCAATGGGACAGGTTTCGTCGAATTCCGAGGTCGTCTGTGAAAAGTCCTTTATAAATATCGATGAAAAACCACACGTTATAATTACAGAAAAAATCTAAAAATTTTGAAACCTTGATATTTTACTAGACCTCTTCCTAACGGATCCAATGAATCTTGTTTCATCAAAAGTGGAGTTCGTTTGGCCAGTCGTTTATTCGTTAAAAGTTACCCCTATCTAAATAATCTAAACAATTAAATAGAACAGAGACGTTTTTGGCCATTAAAGTCACATACGACATCAGTTTTCTACGAAGTTTGATTTACTTACAATGATTTAACGATACGGTTCCAATGAAACTAATTTCATCGAAAACTGAGACCGTTTGCAAAAATGGCTATTTTTAACGCTTATATAATGTTAACAAAATATTAATTAAATTTCCAAATAATTAAATAAAATAATAATAAATTATTTTTATCATATATATCCCACCAGAATATATATACAACTCCATATATAAATTATACAACTCAATATTGTCAATTTTGAGTTAAACGATTTAAATTTCCCTTTTAAATATATTAAATGAACATTATATTTTAATAACGATTTTCATGGCAACTATTTTAAAATTTGAATTGGACATAACTAACAATCTGTAAAACGAAATCTGAATTTTTCTCTTTCATACAAAAATTATACTTTACAAGATTCCAGCGTTTCTTGTTTCACAGAAATCCGTCTTATATCAGATCCTATTTATTCAATCAAAGTTCAGAACTCTATATTACGAACTGCAGCGCCATTTCGAGCTCGATTTATATTATATATAATTTAATGTTTAAATTTCGCTATATAATGAATATATATATATATATTAAATCCATTTAAAATTCCAAATAAATATTTGAAATAATAAATTAAATTAAATGTATGATTATAAAAATACGGGACATTACAAAATTCCTCAACGATATCTGTATAATCACAGAATCCAATACTAAAATATCCGAAGATAATTTCCATTTAATTCCCATCCAATTTATATATTTGGAAATTCTGGTTATATTAAAACGTTTTCAATTCCTATCATTTCTTTACTCTAGTTGTTAATTAGTTAATTCAAATAAAAATATCTTTTCAAACTCAGAGTATTTCACCCAAAATCTTTCCAAAACATTTATTATGATTTTACATAATTTATTCATATTTTTAATAATTTTAGTAAGACCCTTACAGTCGATTTCCAATATCGGCCACCGAACTACATCCATAGCGACCTTTTCCAAAATTGATTTGGACTTATCTTAAAATCAAAGCATTGGATATCAAAAATTCTTTTTTTATTAGAAAGTTCATTTAAACACGAACCCAACAGTTCTGGTTTCAGGAGAACCCAATGGTCGAATCTCCGGTTATGTCAATCCGACGTTACGAGTCGACGTTCGTGAACTATCGCTGTGTGACGCGTTCTATTCAAGCCCGAATTCGATTTATAATTAAAATATAAAATCGAATATATTTCTAAAATAATTTATAAGTATTATAAATTATTCACAACTACCATTTGAAATCTAATTTTAATTTTTTTACTTCAAAATCAAATATCTTTATATTAAGCCATTATATTATATATAATATATTTCAACAATTTCCATTCAAAACGTATTTTATAAAACATTCATAATTTCGTTTACAAACAATTTCAACTTCTACTTCAATTTTAAATCAAAATTGAAAATCCCATATTATTACAATATAAAAATAATAATATTTTCAAAATATCAGATTTTGAAATCAAATCTTCTCGATATCCATTATAATTTTATAATTTCTGTGTCCATCCAAAATCGGACATCAAAATCAAACTTCAGTTCTCACTGAATATTATATTAAAATATTCGTTTTTACCTCTAACTGAAATGAAATTCAACCAATTACTATATAATTTAATTTATATGGATTTCATACATCACGTGTGTTCAACTATAATTATAAATAATTATTAAACATCCAATCCACATCCAAATTGCATTCACAACTGTATAAGCATTAAATAATTAAATAACGCTTAGAACAGTCTGTCAATCAATCAGTTCACATATAACTATACACAAGGGAGATGTGTGAATTAATTATCATCCCAAGACCCATGTGGGGTTTTCAACCAATAAATAATCTGTAACGACCCACATTCTATGCATCGGAGGATAGTAGAGTATTTATTTCGTTTTCATATGAGATCGTATAATCGTGTAACTTTGAGGAACGACTATTGGAGTCATTTCCCATGTTCACGATTTTTGCCGATTTTTAAATGACCGTTTGGCCCTAGAGAAACTTGTTTTGACTATAACTTTTGATTGGTAAGGAATTTTGACCTGAAACCATTTCCATTGCATTCGAATGATGGTTTACCTTTCCGTAGAGTGGTCACATTGATCAAATGGACATACCGTTTGGGAGAAATAGCTGAAACAAGGTTTGGAATGTGAAAAACAACATAATTGGGATTAACCGGATGATTGCAGCTAAGCCCATAACTCATTTCGGGATTAGGGTTATGGGAGAGCTTAAATGAGTTAGAGAATAGTTCGTATTCATTTTTCCAGCCGCCACAAACCTCCCTTGAGCTCTAGCAATGGCCTCCATCTTCTAAATCGCTCCCAAAACACCGTTTTTGTCATTCCTAATCACTAATTAAACAAATCAACACCAAATCAAGGCGGATTAGCGTCAAATCAGAGATAGGGCTGATGGAATACATTGGGATCCGTGCCATAATAGTAGAGTTTCAGATCTAAGATTATATTTATGGCTAAGGTGAGTGATTTGCATTATTTTTCCACTAATTAGGGGTGATTAGTGTTAAATAGAGAAATTATTGCTCAGAAAAATCTAGAAAAAAAATTAAAATTCTAAAATATTATTTTATGCCTCTATTATAAATTTGGGTTAATTTGGGCATGTTTTGCTAATCGTATGGTTAAATCATGATTAAGGGGATCAAGGGAAAAACATGGGTCTTGGGTATGTTTGAGCCATTTTAACATATTAGATTGTTGTTTTGGCGTTTATGGTCGTTTCTACATGTTTCTATGACTGTTTCAAATGATTTGTGTTTGCATAGAAAAGTTAGATTGGTCGAAAATGCTTTCGTATGACATAAATTGCTTGCTGGGACAGTTGCAGGAAATTGGTCAGTGCCTGTTCGTGAAGCACTTGTTATGACCCGACCCCCTCCGTTCGCGAAGCACCCTTTACGAGCCAACAGCAAGTCACGAGCCAACCTGGTGCTTAGGTCATGATCTTGAGTCACGAACTAGAGCAGGGACCATCTACGAGCCGGAATATGGCACCACGAGCCACTTTAAGCATCACGAGCCATGGACTAGATGGGACCCATGAGCCGACCCAAGAGCATCATCACGAGCTGAGGACAGGAGGGCGAGCCACGAACCGATGACCAGGGTGAATCACGAACCGATCTCCAAGTCTGGACAGCGAACGAACTTAATGAAAACTGAAGTGCGAACGGGATGACGATCAAAACCCGAGATGCAAAGGTAGTCCAAATGAGGAGTTGTTACTCGGGATCAAAATGGGAACCAACGAGTTAACTTCATGAGTTGGACTTTGCTGCGGGACGTGTGCAAAGGGGTTATCGATGTCTATAGCTTTGACTCACCACTGAGAGAAGGATATTGGCTATGGACCAGTGCAGTGGAGTTGTCATAACTCCATGGGGCAAAGTGATCGAAGCAGGGCTACAGTGCAGTGGGGTTGTCATGACTCCATGAGGCAGAGTGGATATAGCAAAGTACTGGTGGTTACAGATCGGTGCAGTGGAGCCGTCATGACTCCATGGGGAAGAGCGATCGTAGCAAAGAATTGGGTGATCAAAGTGGTAGATATCGTATAATTTACGCACTGAGTGAGAGATGTAAGGATGATTGCTATGTTGGTGTTTGCTACCACCATGACATGAACATCCCCTCCCCATTATTTCACACTACGTGTTAGTGTAACCTTAGAGTATTGTACATCCTGTTGTGCTAACTCTTTGGTTGTAGGTCCAGGTTCAGGTATGGTTATGTATACCTGTTATTGTTTTGTTTTATTGCTTATCGCTCATACCATACTTTTCTCTGACCCAGAGTTTTATGTCTCTTCTTATTACTCTGTGTGTTCTTAAACGAGCAGACTAGAGATAGGTTAGCTGGTTATGCACGAGTAGATGTTCAGAGACGAGCAGGAGGCTTACACGTGTCATTTCCATATATTCTCCTCATGTGGTTGTTGGTCACTACTTTGGGCATTAGTAGTGCACCTTTTCTATTTTCTTTAGAGACAGTATTTTGAAGTTGTAATAATGATGATAAGCTGTATTTTGGATTTCCGATGCTATGATGATTTAGTTTTCATCTTATGCATTGCCTCGCCTGTTTTATGTTAAGTTATGTTATTATTATATTTTATTCCATGCGCTGTGAGATATACTACAGGTTCTTTGTGATTCTTAGTTCCAACCCTTTCTTTCTTTCTTTGACAACCGTCCCGTGCTAGTTGGACATCGGTACAACGCATTTTGAGGGAAATGTCGGCTGGTACAGGGCGGGCCGTCACACTTGGTGTCAGAGCTTAGGTTGCGTAGTTAACCTAGGGGAAGACATCAGGGATAGATAGTACATGTATATGAGAGCGCGTATTTGTGATATTTTGGTTTTTGAAAACTATTATATATATACTATTAGTATATCTAAGGATGAAGTCGCACTGCATTGGCACCACTATGGGGATGGTTAATCATTTTCTCTTTGCAGATTAAACGATGAGCCGGTATACGAGGAGTCTGAGTTTAGGGGCTAACAATAGGAATGTCCTTGATATAAGGGCAATTTTTACTACCTTCATGCGAGAGATGCTTAGGGATGCTCAGGGAGCGGTTCCTAATGTTGCAAACGGTGGTGGTGCAGTAGTACAGGCGCCTAGGACCAATTTCGCCAAGCTCTGTAAGGACTACACTAGTCTTGGTGGGAAGCTGTTCCACGAAATGGAATCGGCTACAGAAGTTCAGGATTGGCTTGATAGTTGTGAGCGTATATTCGAGGATTTGGGAATCAAAGACGCAATGAAGAGAAAGCTAGCATCCCGCTAGCTGCAAGGACGGGCTATGAATTGGTGGAACGCTATTATGGCAGCTACTCCTGAGGATCAAGTTACTTGGGATCAGTTTAAGACCTAATTCAGTGATAAGTTTATCCCAGCTGCTCAGAAATCATAATTGTTTAGGAAGTTCTTGGAGCTTAAGCATAATGGTAGGGCAGTCTCGGAGTACATTGATGAATTCGATACTCTATCAAAATATGGACTACCCCTTATTGGCACTCCCTAGAAGAAGAATGAGAAGTTCATAACAAGCTTAGATCAATACTTGGGGGAAAGGCTTATAAACCATATTGATGAGACTTTTGAATCGGTTGTTGGGAAAGCATTGAGATCAGAGAGCCTTCATCCTAAGCCCAAGGTTGAAGTCGCTGTTGCATCTGCAGAGGGGCCAAAGCCGCAGGCAAGCGGTGGAGGCAAGAATAATTCTCAGAATAAAAGGAAGTAGAGTCAGACTAACGATGGTCAGAAAAAGAAAGATAATAAAGATGTTGAGTGTTTTAGCTGTGGCAAGAAGGGCCACTATGCCAAAGAATGTCGAGCAAAGCCAGCGGATAGGAAGTGCTTCAACTGCGACCAAGTGGGACATCACAAGATAAATGTCCGCAGCCCCTAAAGAGAAGCAGTTGTGAAAGCATATGCTATTAATGTTGTTCCTTCTTCGTCGAATGCCCCAACTGCAGCGGAGAAAGGAAAGAATGTCGTCATTCAAGGTATGCTTTCTGTTTATGATGTTCCTGTTCGAGTATTGTTTGATATTAGGGCTTCCCGTTCCTTCATATCTAGTGGCAGGTTGGGATTGGAACCAGAGATAGTCGATAGACCTTTAGTTGTGACGAACCCGATTGGTGGTTCGACTAGCCTTAGCATGATTTGTCAAAATTTGGTCTTATCAAGTCATGGATGTATGTTTGCTTGTGATTGCTTTGTTTTGGGAATTACTGGGTTTGGCATTATTTTGGGAGTCGATTGCCTCCAAAGATATGGGGTGGTGGTAGAATGTGAGGGATTTTCAATGACTATTAGGGTGGATAATGGGCGGAGGGTAGTGTTTGGTGGCCTACCTAGTGATGAGGCCATGGCTAGTTTTCTAAATTCCCTCGACATCCTGCAGGATGAGTTAGCAGGAGTTCCCATTGCTGGCCAGTATCCGGATATCTTCGAGGAAGTGACTGGACTTCCACCACACCGAGAGATTGAGTTCCGTATTGATTTAGTGAAAGATGTCAGACCTATAGTGATGTCACTTCGTCGTATGGCACCAAGGGAGCAGCAAGAGCTCAGGGTGCAAGTAAGCGATCTTTTGAAGAAGGGATTTATCTAAAGGAGTGTATCCGAGTGGGGAGCACCAATTGTATTTGCTACCAAGGCAGATGGTTCCCTTTGTTTATGCGTAGACTATTGTGAGTTGAACAAAGTGACTAGGAAGAATAAGTATCCTCTTCCGCGGATATATGATTTGTTTAATCAACTAAAGGGAGCAAGAGTGTTCTCCCAATTGGACCTCGCGACAGGATTTCATTAGCTTCGAGTAGCATCTGAGAGTGTTCCAAAAACGACATTTCGGACGCCGTCTGGATTCTATGAGTGGTTGGTCATGCCATTCGGGTTGACCAATGCACCAGCATATTTTGTGGATCTTTTGAATAGGGTATTCAGAGATCAATTGAATAAGTTTGTTCTTGTGTTAGTGGATGATATACTTGTTTATTCGAGGACAGAGGAAGAACACAAGGAGCATTTGAGAGTAGTGATGGAGGTGTTGAGAAAACACCAACTGAAAGCGAAGTTTTCTAAGTGCCACTTCTGGAGGAGGGAAGTGAGATTCTTGGGCCATGTTGTTTCAGAGAATGGTATTGCTGTGGACCCTGCGAAGGTGGCTACAGTACAAGATTGTTCTATGCCCAAGAATGCAACAGATGTAAGAAGTTTCTTGGGATTAGCTAGATATTATTGTAAGTTTATCCAAGACTTCTCCAAGATAGCGGCACTGTTAACTCAGTTGACCAAGAAGAATCAAGCTTTCATTTGGGACGAAAGGTGTGAAAATGCATTCAAGAGTCTAAAGGAAAAGTTGATGCATGCGCCAGTATTAGTCATTCCTAAAGGAAATGAAGAGATGACGGTATACATAGATGCATGTGGTATCGGACTAGGTGTTGTATTGATGCAAGGAGGTAGGTTGTAGCTTATGCTAGTCGACAGCTGAAACCGCATGAGAAAAGATATCCTACGCATGATTTGGAATTGGCAGCGACTGTGTTCGCTTTGAAGATGTGGAGACATTATCTCTTGGGAGAAAAAATCGAGTTGTTTACCGATCATAAGTTGTTAAAGTATCTTTTCTCTCAGAAGGATCTAAATCTCCGGCAGCAAAGATGGTTAGAATTTTTGGCTTCCTATGATTTCGATATCGCATATACACCAGGAAAGGGCAATGTGTTAGCTGATGCATTAAGTAAAAGACATGCCAGTTTAGGGGCTATGTTTCTGGAATGGAAGCAACTGGAGTATATCGCTGGGTCTGATTTCAGACCAAAGTGCAAATTGGATCTAGAAATGTTAGCAAGTTTGATGATCAGACCCACTTTGATTGAGCGGATTTGTTCCATTCAGAGGGACGATCCTAATCTATTAGAAATCTTCTCCAAGTTAGAAACGGGAATCGACGAGGAGATGAACAAGTATGCGCTTGATCGAGATGGATGGCTTAGAAAGAATGCGAGGCTAGTTATGCACAATATTAATGGTTTGAGAGACGAAGTTCTTAGAGAATGTCATCACTCAAAACGGACTATACATACCAGTGGTAACAAAATGTATCGAGACATGAAGCAGACCTACTACTGGGAACGGATAAAATGAGAAGTTGGAAAGTTTGTATCCAAATGCATGAATTGCCAGCTAGTTAAAGCCGAGCAAAAGAAGCCTAGTGGTTTGTTGCAACTGTTAGAAATTCCAAAATGGAAATGGGAACAAGTCTCAATGGATTTCATTGATGGGTTATCAAGGACTAGATCGGGCCATGATAGTATTTGATGATTGTGGACCGATTGACCAAGAGTGCAAGGTTTATACCTGTCAAGTCGAATAGAACGACGGCTAAGTTAGCGGAACTATATATGAAGTGGGCAGTGAGATTTCATGGAGTACCCAAAAGCATTGTGAGTGACTGAGATCCGTTGTTTACTAGTGGGTTTTGGAAAAGCTTACAATAGGCTTTAGGGTCATAATTACATCTCAGTACCGCGTACCATCCTCAAACTGACAGTCAAACAGAGAGGGTGAATCGAGTATTAGAAGATCTCTTGAAGATCTTGCATATTAGATTTTGGAGGGTCATGGGATGACCATTTACATCTGGTTGAATTCGCATATAATAATAGTTATCAGTCCAGTATTGGTATGGCTTCATTTGAAGCTTTGTATGGAAGACCGTGCAACTCACCATCATGTTGGTTGGAAACCGGTGAGAAATTTATGCTTGGACCAGATGTGATAAGAGAAACTTCAGACAAGATCAAGGTTATCCAACAGCGAATGAAGGCTGCCCAAGATAGGCAGAAGAGTTATGCTGATAAGAGGTGAAGAGGTTTAAAATTCTACGTTGGCGACTTGATGTTTGTCAAGATTTCTCCATTAAAAAGTGTGATTTGATTTGGTAGGAGAGACAAGTTAGCACCAAGATTTGTTGGTACATTCCCAGTTCTCGAGCAAGCTGGGAATTTGGCATATAAAGTTGAGTTGCCAAACAAGATGGCGGGAGTTCATAACGTATTTCATGTTTCCCAGTTAAGGAAGTTCGCACACGACCCTGATATGGCTATTTCACCGGATCAGTTAGATGATGTCGAGGTAGAACCCGAGGCGGTTGGGAACCGCTGTCCGATTTGTATTGTCGAGTATGATACGAAGAAACTTCGAAGGAAGGCGGTGAAACTCATCATGATCCAGTGGGGCGAGAATGAGAATGGTTGTACTTGGGAAATAGGAGAACATAAGGAAGTCGTATCCAGAACTCTTTACCTGGTAAGACTCTAATCATGGTATAGTTATTTCCCTCGTTAGTAACCCGCATGCTAGGATAGACTTGTTTTGTCGTTATGTATGTTTGATTATTTGAAAATGGTTGATAGGCATGCGGGGCACCTTTGTATGTTTTGATTAAGGAATTTCGGAGGTGAAATTTCTTAAAGAGGGGAGGGGGAGAATGTAACGACTCGCATTCTACGCATCGGAGGATCATAGAATATTTATTTCGTTTTCATATGAGGTCGTATAGTCGTGTAACTTTGATGAACGGCTATTGAGGTCATTTCTCATGTTCACGATTTTTGCCGATTTTTAAATAACCGGCTTACCCCTGGCGAATCTTGTTTCAACTATAACTTTTGATTAGTAAGGATTTTTGACCTGAAACCACTTCCATTGAATTAAAATGATGGTTTACCTTTCCGTAGAGTGGTCACATTGATCAAATGGACTTACAGTTTGGGAGAAATGGCTGAAACAAGGTTTGGAAGGTGAAAAACAGCATAATTGGACTTAACCGGGTGATTGGCTGCTAAGCCCGTAACCCATTTCGGGATTAGGGTTATGGGAGTGCTTAAATGAGTTAGATAATAATTCCTATTCATTTTTTCCAGCCACCACAAACCTCCCTTGAGCTCCAGCAATGGCCTTCATCTTCTTAATCGCTTCCAAAACATCGTTTTTGTCATTCTTAATCACTAATTAAGCAAATCAACATCAAATCAAGGCGGATTAGCGTCAAATCAGAGATAAGGCTGCTGGAATACATTGGGATCCATGCTATAATAGTATATTTTCAGATTTAAGTTTATATTTGTGGCTAAGGTGAGTGATTTGCATTGTTTTTCACTAATTACGGCTAATTAGGGTGATTGGTGTTAATTAGCGGAGTTATGGCTCAAAAAAATCTGGAAAAATTTGTAAAATTCTAAAATATTATTTTATGCCTTTTTTAGAAATTTGGGTCAATTTGGGCATGGTTTAATAATCGTATGGTTAAATCATGATTAAGTGGATTAAGGGAAAAACATGGGTCTTGGGTATGTTTGATCCATTTTAACATATTAGATTGTTGTTTTGGTGTTTATGGTCGTTTCTACATGTTGCTATGACTATTTAGAATGATTTGTGATTGCATAGAAAAGTTAGATTGGTCGAAAACGTTGTCATGTGGCGTAAATTGCTTGCTGGGATAGTTGTAGGAAATTGGTTGTTGTCTGTTCATGGAGCACTTATTACGACCCGACCCCCTCCATTCGCGAAGCACCCTTCACGAGCCAACAGCAAGTCATGAGCCGACCTGGTGGTTAGGCCACGATCTTGAGTCATGAACCAGAGCAGGGACCATCTACGAACCGGAATATGGCAACACAAGCCACTTCAAGCATCACGAACCGTGGACTTGATGGGACCCATGAGCCGACCCAGGAGCATCATCATGAGCTGAGGACAGGACGGCGAGCCACGAACCGATGACCAGGGTGAATCACGAACCAATCTCCAAGTCTGTACAGCGAACGAACTGAATGGAAACTGAAGTGCGAACGGGATAATGACCAAAACCCTAGATGCAAAGGTAGTCCAAATGAGGAGTTGCTACTCAGGATTCAAATGGGAACCAATGAGTTAGCTTCATGAGTTGGAATTTGCTGTGATACGTGCGCAAAGGGGTTATTGATGTCTGTAGGTTTGACTCACCACTTAGAGACAGATATTGGCTATGGATCAGTGCAGTGGATTTGTCATAACTCCATGGGGCAAAGTGATTGTAGCAGGGCTATGAGCCAGTGCAGTGGGGTTGTCATTACTTCATGGGGAAGAGTGGACATAGCAAAGTATTGGTGGTTACAGATCAGTGCAGTGGAGCCGTCATGACTCCATGGGGCAGAGTGATCGTAGCAAAGAATTAGGTGATCAAAGTGGTAGATATCGTATACTTTACGCACTGAGTGAAAGATGTGAGGATGATTGCTATGTTGATGTTTGCTACCACCATGACATGCACACCCCCTCCCCATTATTTGCACACCAAGTGTTAGTGTCACCTTAGAGTATTGTACATCCTATTGTGCTAACTCTTTGGTTGCAGGTCCAGGTTCAGGTATGGTTATGTATACCTGTTATTGTTTTGTTTTGTTGCTTATCGCTCATACCAGACTTTAGTCTGACCTAGAGTTTTATGTCTCTTCTTATTACTTTGGGTGCTCCTAAACGAGCAGACTAGAGACAAGTTAGCTGGTTATGCATGAGTAGATGTCCGGAGACGAGCAGGAGGCTTACACGTATCATTTCCATATATTCTCCCTGTGTGGTTGTTGGTCACTACTTTGGGCATTAGTAGTGCACCTTTTCTATTTTCTTTAGAGACAGTATTTTGAAGTTATAATAATGATGTGGATCATAAGCTGTAGTTTGGATTTCTGCTGCTATGATGATTTAGTTTTCAGATTATGCACTTTCTCGTCTGTTTTATGTCAAGTTATGTTATTATTATATTTTATTCCATGCGCTGTGAGATATACTACAGGTTCTTTGTGATTCTTAGTTCCAACCCTTTCTTTCTTTGACGACCGTCCCATGCTAGTTGGACACTGATACAGCGCATTTCGAGGGAAATGTCGGCTGGTGCGGGGCGGGCCATCACATAATCAATTTATAAATTATTTATTTATTCCAAATGATATTATTTAAATGGTTGAACATAAATAAGCCATTCGACTTGTAAATGGATGTTTTAATCCAATTTCAGCTACCACAAATAAATTAACATCGTTTTAACTTATTAATTATTTCAAAATCACATTCAAATCATAGCACAAATGATCATCCATTCATCCATCTGGTTTTCAAACAACTGGATGTGAGCTACCGTATACCGCAAAACAATTTGTGATGATAAACAAATATAGATCAGCATAGGAAATCAATATATATATATATTTAGTTATAAAATAAAATTATTGTACAAACTAGTTAAGTGAAAGAGTTCTCATATTGATCGATTTTGAAATCGTTAGAAATGAAGATTAAATTAAACTAAATGTTTAGTTTAACCAAAAACTGCAACTCACCCTAAATTCCTTCCAGTCAGCTTCACTGCGAAACATACCTTTTTTGTGTGATTCTGTTGTTATATGAAAAAGATATGGTCGTCTATATTTTAATAATATAAATAAAATAATTAAACTTGCAATTAGTCAATTAATTCCCTAAACCTATTCTTCATCGTTTACAACTTTCAGAATACGTTCGAACCCATCTTCACCTTCAGCTATCACCTGCGCGCATCACCTAAGGCTATCAGAGGTCGATCCACTACTGCCAGAAGAAGCGCACCACCATACTCGATCTTTGCCCGAAACCGTTTGCACCCCAGGTTCACTGATCTCCAGAAAATATCCCTTAAACGAAATGGGTTCCAGGCGCCGCTCCATTCACCGTGGTTCACCATGGTCCATCACCACCGGTCGTTTTGTAGATCTCACAGCCCTCCATTTTATTGTAGTTAGAATTTTTCAACAACTCTTCGTGGATTAGGAGAGATCGGGAAGGGAAGCTCGTGAGTTTTATGTCGTTTGTTTAGCTCATGGCGGTTGGGAAGAAACGTTGACCAAGGGAAAGCTTTTGACTTAGGTTTAGTTTTAAAAGGGTATAAATATATAGTTATATTATTATTTAATTCATATGTTCCTTGTTTAACTTTTCAAACTCCAAATGAATCTCAATGATTGTCGTTCCTAACCAAATACCCCTATTCCGGACACAATGGAATATGAAGCTAGTTCAATCGTTTCGACCAGTTTTTATAATAATTAAAGTATATGTCATTATAACGTTAAATATTAAATTTGAACTTATGTTTTAATTTACCACGGCTACATACTGACTCCAAAAATTACGAAATATGAAATACCGTTATGTTTTACAATTGTGATTCTAAATAAAATTATTTTGTTGAATTTGGAGACCGTTTGAAAAATGGTCTTTTAACTAGCTTATTAGATTATAGGATCTGTTTGGCATACATCCCTAGAAACTTTCAAAATGTAAACGACCTCCCTCCCATGTTTAAAATACCAAGCGGGACCCTAGAATTTCATGTTACGCAAAAAAATGCGCTGCCTAGTAATTTTTTTTCTAAAATCTGCAAATATTCTCAGAAGATCACGGAAAAAGGAAAAAAAATTACATACATTTATGCAAGTAAACCCAATAGTTGTATTCATGTATGCAACTACTCCTGAAGCAGTTTACATTGAAAATCTGCATGAATTCTTTCATACATGTTTGCAAGTATTTTAAAAACATGCATACATGTATGCAAATAATTCATGAAGATTTCAAGTGGAAAAATCTGCATGAATACTTGCATGCATGTATGCAAGTATTCTGTTTTCTTGCATACATGTATGCAAGTAAAAATGAACTAATATTTATGCCTACGGATTGTTGCATACATGTGTGCATTTATTCTGAATACTTGCATGCATGTTTGCAAATAAATATGAACTGATTTGCATGCGTACGAATTATAGCATACTTGTATGCAAGAATTCTGTATTACTTGCATGCATGTATGCAAAAAAGTCAACACAGATGCATAACTAAAATAGTTTCACAGCTGTGTGCTAGAATTTCAAATATATGCATCATACGAAGCAATAAACTACTATTTCGCCTTTTTAGTTTTTGACGTGTTTTGCGGTTGTTTTTTCAACTGAATTTTTTTATGTTCTCGTGTTTTATTTAAATATGAATTTATGTGATTTTTTTGACCTATTTTCGAAAAATAAGGATCTAATTTATAATAAGTTTAGGACCGGATGTGAGCATAATTTCGAAATTTATTAGGGACCTGAGCTTAATTTTCACTAACTTATAACTGAAATTAAACATGCGTTTAAATTTACTACACTTGCATACTAATTCCAATTGATTTGAAATTTTAAACCTGATAATAATTTTGCGTTCTGGATCCAACAAAATTGGTCTCGTCGAAAACGGAGATCGTTTGCAAAGTGGCTATTTTTAAGGGCTTAAATAATATTAAAATATTAATAAATTCCATAGTGACTTTTAAATTTTAATTTGGACACAACTTATAATTTATAACATGAAATCTCAATTTCTTACATTCGTTAGAAAGATATTATTAAATAGATCCTAACGTTTCTTGTTTTAATGAAATCCGATTTATATTCCATTATGTATATTAAATTGAAATTCAAAATTAAATTGTCAAACTACCGCAACGTTGCGACGTTACAAGTTCGTTTTAATTAAATTTTAAATTTATATGTTCAAATTTCGTTTTAAATAAATTTTCAAGTAGTTAATTCTCAATATAAATCATTTAAAATGTTTAGTTTCTATTAAAATAAATTAAAATTTTAAATTGGTTCCAAAAATCAGGGTTGTTACAATCTCCTCCACTTAAAACTTTTCGTCCCTAAAAAGGAAGATGGAACCGAAGGTCGTTTACTTAACCAACTCAATCTTCGCATGACTCAAGTTCTTACCTTTTAGTTTATAAGAACTTTCTAATTTCTCGAAATTTGGCTAACGCCTTAAATTTCTAAAAAAATTCACCATAACCTTCTTTGTACAGGTTGATCGGTACAATTACAACGCGCATCTACAGGCTCTCATAAATCAAACCCAATCAATCCAGTAAATATGTCCCTTTTTTTTCAGGCATACAATTTTATTCCTCTTCTTAGTTTTCATAACCTGGCATGTACAACATACATATGTATATATATATATCCAATTTCAACTAATTTCCAAATTAATTCTGTTCTATATTAAATTTGATTTGGTTTAATTTACCTTTCATTTTAAAATTGGTTTTATTATTCTAATATTTTTATTAGTTAACTAATTAGCACACATTACAACCAACAATCAATTAGTTGATTAGCTTTTCAAATATATAACTTTTATATACACTCAAAATATATTTTCAATGCCAAATCACAAATATTAAACTTTAAGTTTTGGTTCTTACACCAGTCAATTGGAATCATATAGATATTCCACTTTCGAAACTCAAAAATAAACACTGATGATGATGCAGCAATCATCAGAATCATCCCCGAGCGACTACAACATGATTCTATATTTACCCAGTATATATGAGACTTCGAATACACGTTCATGAAATGTGTATGCAACATCTTCTTATACTCGAGAGTCCAAACTCAAAATCAAATAAAATATTTAAATACTTATAATAAGATATAATTTTCAAAACTAAATTTGTTTTATAAATAACAATCTTCAAACTCATTCTGGGGTATTACTAAGTCTATCTCTAACGAGTCATTCTTATAGGATGTTACTTGTCCTATCTCTAATGAATTCCCTCATCTAGTTCTAATGTGTCTTGTTCTCGAGCTTTGTAAACCAAAGCTCTGATACCAAATGATACAACCCGAACTTCCCGACCGGCCTAAACCGAACAATAAGGCAGATTGCTTTGAGAACACGACGCACTAGAACACAGAACAAGAGAACATTTCATTGCTATTACAACAATTTACATCTGAGTACAATATATCAGAGTATGAATAAATAATATACAACGAAAAATAATATCAGAGATTTAAAATAATAGCAGCAGAAATATAATACATGAATATAATGTGCAGCGAAAAACATCAACTATCACAGTTGAAAGAAATAAACAGATACTAAGTCCGTGGATGATTTTGGTACCTTAGCCAAGTTATTCAGTGAGCAATTCAGGCTCCAAGCCACTAAGGTACGGGATGTCATGGAATTGAACGAGCTTGAGCAAAGGCCTAGAGAATCCATTAAGGCTTTCCTCACTCGCTTCAATGCGGCTGCAGCTGAAGTTGGGAATCATGAACCCCGACTGGTTTTGATGGCTTTGAAGGGAGCAATACGCAAAAAGACCAAGTTTGGGCGATAGATTAAAAAGAAAAAGCCAACCACGCTCGAGGAACTATTCAATAAATCTGAAGAATACATGAGTGTTGATGTGGATCTAGCCTATGCTCTGGATGTTCCAAAAAGTAGTGCACAACATGAGAAGAAGGATGTTAACGTGCAGAACAGACAAAAGAATTCTGGTGGTCAGAAAAGGGGCAACGATGGAAAGGATAATCGATCTAACAAGAAACTCTGCTTTTTTAAGAATTCCGAGTTGACTCCTCTTAATGACATTGTGGAAAATATCTTCATGGCAACTAAGGCTACCGAGGAATATCCAACGCCAGGAAAGGTTAAAGTCAGTGATGCTGCAATTAAATCAGGCAGGTTATGTAGGTTCCACAACCAACCAGGCTATAATATGAATGAGTGCAGACATCTAAAGAGCTTAACTGTAGAATTAATAATGAAGATAGGCTCCAGCAATACACAAGAAACCCACAGCTTAGGCCTCCCAAGGACAAGGAACATCCGCGGGACAGCCTAGACAAAGTGAGCATGCTTCAGTTGTTGTTATTCCAAGACCAATCATCAACACGATTTCAGGACCCCACCTAGCCGGACTAAGCTGAGGGGACATTGTGAAGTATACTCAATAGATGAAAAGCCTTCCTAATGAAGAAGGACTTATGGTCGTGAACAACGCCTCTCCTGCCAAAATTCCAAAGACTTCATAGGATGTTGTTGTGTTCAAGGATAGAGACTCGGACGGATTGCTAACACCAACGGTTGATCCCATGGTTGTTACCATCGGTCTGGGTCCAGCCATAGTAAGAAGGATCTTGGTTGATAGTGGGGCATCCGTCAATGTTCTATTCATTAATGCATTTAACAAGATGAATCTTTCTATGGATGACAGGAGAGCTTGCCAGAACAAGATCCATGGTTTTATGGGACAACCTACTCAACCGATTGGCATCATCAATTTGCTCGTCGAACTTGGGGAAGGAAAAAAGAAGGTTGCCCTGAAGCAAGATTTTGTCATAGTCGATGAGCTTTCTGCCTACAAAGCTTTCTTTGGAAGACCAGCTTTGGCCGCATTTAAGATAGCAATGGCTCCATGGTGTTTTACCATGAAGTTTCCTACCAATAATGGAGTTGGCGGGATTAAGGGTGACCAGAAGGCAGCGAGAGAATGCTATATGGCAGAACTGGTTGAAGCAAGGAAGAAGGATACAAACAAGAATGTGGAGGCTCCGCTCTACATTCATGACTCCCCCTTATAGAAATTAGGGAAGGGCCCTCATACTGGCGAGCCCATCGAAGCTCAGAAGGAAATGGATCCGAGGAAAGCCAGTATGGGGGAAAATAGAGCGGTGCCAGCTGAAGCCACAATTTCTATTCCAGTGGACGATAAAGATCTCGATAGAGTCTTGAAAATAGGTTTTCAGCTAGGCCTAAAGTTGTAGAAAGAGTTAATGTTGTTTTTAAAAGCAAATTTAGATGTTTTCGCTTGGACACATTCCGACATGTGCGGAATTTCATGTGATGTAATAGTGCATAAGTTGAATGTTAATCCAAGTTTAACTCTGATGGAGCAAAAAAGAAGAGTTCAAGGACCTGAGAGATCTGTAGCATTAAAAGAAGAAGTGGATAGATTGTTCAAAAATAACGTCATACGAGAATCCACATATCCTGATTGGGTTTCCAATCCAGTCCTTGTTAAAAATTCCAACGGCAAATGGAGAATATGCATAGACTATACAGACCTCAACAAAGCGTGTCCTAAAGACAGTTTCCCATTGCCCAGAATTGATCAACTTGTTGATGCAACTGCGGGGCACGAACTATTTTCTTTCATGGATGCGTACTCTGGATACAATCAGATTATGATGCATAAGCCAGATGAGGAAAACCCGAGTTTCATAACGGATATAGGCCTATATTGCTACAAAGTCATGTCGTTTAGGTTGAAAATTGCAGGAGCAACGTACCAGCGCCTTGTGAACTCCATGTTTAAATCTTAGATTGGAATACAATGGAAGTCTATGTGGATGATATGCTAGTGAAATTGAAGAAAGTCAAGGACCATCATGAAAACTTGACTGAAATGTTTCATATCCTCCGTAAGTATGGGATGAAGCTAAATCCACTTAAGTGCTCATTTGGAGTTATGACGGGAAAGTTTCTTGGGTTCATAGTCAACGCTAGAGCCATTCAAGCAAATCCTTCTCAAGTCACAATCTTATGGGAGGTGCGTGCTTCAAGGACAAAGAAAGAGCTTCAAAGCCTAAATGGGAAAATAGCTGTGCTTAACCGATTCATTTCAAAGGTTACAGATCGGTGCATTCCACTCTTCGATTCTTTGAGGACAGGAAGGAAGGATTTTCAGTGGGCTCCTAAATGCCAAACAACATTCGAAGAGTTTATCACGCACATGGAATCACCATAGATGTTGTTAAAGCCGAAAGATGGAGAGGAACTGTTCCTATATCTGGTTGTATTATCTCACGCATTAAGCGATGCATTTGTTCGGGAAGATGCCAAGTTTCAATGGTTGGTTAACTATATCTCTAAGAGGCTTGCTGGGGCAGAATTAGACTATCCTAAGTTGGAGAAGCTTGCGTATTGTCTTCTTATTGCCTCAAAGAAGCTAAGACCATACTTCCAAGCCCATCCTATAAAGGTCCTCACCGACCAACCGCTAAGACAAGTCCTTTTCCGCCCAGAAACTTTGGGGAGGCTACTGAAGTGGCACATAGAGCTCAGCCAATATGAAATCACTTATCATCCTCGAAAAGCTATTAATGGGCAGGCCTTAGTGAATTTTATCACTGAGTTCATGGATAGGGGGAAGGAACAGAAGAACTAGCAGAGGCGATGGCCGGTTGGAAGTTATTCCTTGATGGATCCACGAATGATTACTACTCAGGGGAAGGAATAGTCTTAGAACTCCTGAAGGCCATTCCTTATGCTACGCCCTAAGGTTGGAATTCCCATCAACTAATAATGAAGCCGAATATGAAGCATTAATCGCAGGGCTAAAATTGGAAAAAGAATTGAATCTAATAACCTTGCAAATCCTTAGTGACTCACAGCTACTGGTATGTCAAGTTCTAAAGGAATTCTGGACCAAACTCGGAAACCTTCCTGCTTATCTTACCAAAGCTTTGGAACTTCTCAATGATCTTGTCTACTACACTAAGATTATTGAAGAACATGTATCCTGGATGACCCCAATCAAAGAATATATCCTCAACGGAACACTTCTAGAGGAACCAAAAAAGCAACAAAAAACATTATGCAATGCTCCATTGTACCTTATCTAGGATGGAAGGTTATACAGGCGAGGTTTCTCCATGCCACTGCTGCAATGTGTAACTGTTTGCGAACAAATTAAATAGTTGTAAACAACTGTAAAATCCGTTCGGCTTTCCTAAACAACAAGGATTGTTGTAGAGGGTATCGAACTCTGGGACCAAAAATATTTTAATTAATAAATCCAATCAAGTTATTCCAGGATTTTGATTGATTGAAAACACAGAAAGTAACAACAAATAAAAAGAGATTTATATAATAAGAGAAAGCAATTAGGGGATAATGACATAGATTGGATTCACACTCATCAATAGCCAACAAATAAATATAGATCTAATTCATGTTTCTGTCACACACATGAATCAACGATAATTAGGTTCTCAGAAACAAATAAGTAAATAAAAACAAGAATAGCCTATGCAGGAGCTGAGCTCTTAAACAACCATAGACTATCAGGATAGATTCACTAATTAATTTCTAAAACCTTAAAATTAGATCTAAATATGATAATCGTTAGATCGAACACGAATATACCCTGTAAAGGAGCATAGCTCTTAAATGACACAGAATATGAAGGTTCAGATCTAACAATTGATCCAGATCCAGATCTACATGTTTATAGTCCTCATCTATTGGCTATGTGATTCATGTTGAATCATATCTATTAGCGTCATTACCCTCTAATCAAAGGGAATTAGCTAGACATAGCTAAAGAAGAAGAGAAACATAAACTAAATAACATGAATATAAATAAAATAAAATAACAACTGAGAGAAAGGGAGAAGAAGAGTTTTATTCCAAGAAGAGAAATACAGAATAAAACTAAGTGTGTTTTTACATGAATAAGATACAAGGTATTTATAGTTGTATTGGCCAGGGATAAGAGGCTCATTACACAATGTGGGACAAAATCCCTTTTTTAAATAACCAAGTAGCTAAGTGTGAATGCATGTGAATGGAAGGCATTTCATATGAGCCAATGTGAACGCAACATGAGAGAGATGCCCTGCAAATGAGCTAATGTGAACGCGTATGAATAGATTTGCAATTGTAATAGCTTGCGGGCATCAAATGGCATCAATTTCAATTGTTTTGAGCATGAATAGGAACTCCGTAACATCTGCAACAAGCTATCTTTATGAAAAGGCATTGGATTAACATATGCGGCAGAAGGTGGTTGAACAGCAATATTTCTTCAAGCTTTAATCTTACTCTCAAAATCAACACTCTTTATACACCAATTCTTCAAGCTTTTCAACAATTACGTGCATTAATCTATTTATCATAAATAATCTGAAAACACAACTATAAATACATAGTATCAATTATTTTAAATATAAAATAAGATAAATAAGCGGATAAAATATACACATTTACATGTATATCAGTAACCAAAGAGGAATCCAAAGCAATCCTGGTAGAATTACATGACGGAGAATGCGGAGGTTACATAGGCGGTAAACATTGGCCAATAAAATTATGCGATATGGCTACTTTTGGCCCGATGTGAATCTGGATGCAATGACCTATGCTAAGAAATGCGATAGATGCCAAAGATTTGCGAAGATTCCAAGAGCACCTCCTATAGAACTGACTCAGATGCTCAGTCCATGGCCATTTGCTGTCTGGGGCATAGATTTGATTGGAGCATTGCCTACGCCAAGTCAAGTATGAAGTATGCAATCGTGGTCGTTGACTATTTCACTAAATGGGCTGAAGCCGAACCATTAGCAACTATTACTTCGAAAAAGGTGGTTAACTTTGTCTTGAAGAACATTATCTACCAATCGGGATACCTCAGAAGATAATCATCGATAACGGAATTCGGTTTGAAAGCAGCGAGTTCCTATATTTCTATGCCAAATACAAGATCAAGAAGAGTTTTGCAGCCATTGCTCATCCGCGGGCCAACATACAAGTTTTATCATAAATAATCTTCATACACCAATTATTCATACACCAATTCTTCAAGCTTTTCAACAATTACGTGCATTAATCCATTTATCATAAATAATCTGAAAACACAACTACAAATACACAGAATCAATTATTTTAAATATAAAATAAGATAAATAAGCGGATAAAATAGACACATTTACGTGTATATCAAATACCCCCACACTTATCTTTTTATTCGTCCTCGAATAAACTAAACTAAGATATGTCACACGTTCGTAGGAAACACGATTGCATTTAGCGTATGCAACAAGCCGTTAAACATCTGGGTGTCCCCAGTAGGACGAGTGTTGTCTCGTTAGGGTTTTCAGCTGATACTACCCACAAAATCCAAAGCGTCTTATGTACGTGAATTAATCAAACAATGTATTTAAGGTCTTTCACATTCCAAGGACTTTACCTAACTGCAATAATAACGGTTCAACCCCAAATTGTCCATTCCATTGTTGGTGCAAAAATGAATAAAAAAATTCAAGCTGAATCATAATTCCTTGATAACACTGTAATTGTCTTGAAGGTTAAGAGCGTGTTGTCAACCAAAGTTCTACACATCGACATTGTGCACCAAACCATTTATTCATTCTTTTTTTTTTTGAATAATTTTTGCACTAGTGTAACCATAATGGATTGGATGTGAGTTATGCATAGATGTAGGAAATTTTTTGCAAGTTCTAAAAATATTCTAGATAAGAGGGCAAGTGTATTAGTTAAACTTCAGGCTACAAAAGATAAAGTACTACTAAGGCACATATGAACATTTTTATTTCCTTTCATCTCCTCTACTACAATCCTCACTTCCAAGTACGGTATAATGGATTTGGATGGAATGGAACTGAATGATTTATAGTCAAGAATGATGAATGACAATTTTATTCTGAGAGACTCTCGCTTTATTTCATTTCAATTTTTTTTCCTTTTTTTTCTTTCTTTTGTTCTTTTGCATGATGAATGACGAATGGAGATGGAATGGAATGATACCGTACATTATTTCATTTGATTCCTCCTCTACTAAGCGAATCAACACTTCATGAAAGGAAAGTTTGTGCCCTAGTTACTCTACTTCTATAACCTTAATTCAACACATAAGTCTGGACTGATGTTATACAAAAGGCTGAAAGGAATGATAAGCAAAGTTTTGTAAGATAGATAACCCATATAAAATAAGATGTGGTATATGGTTATCCTACCTTAAAACAAGTACGGAGTGGGTAGTGTAATATTGGTATAAAAAGTGACGTTTCTGAACCTTTGAAAATAAATCAGTACAAGGTTCTTTAGTATACCAATATAAGAAAAACTTGTCGAAACATGGATGTAATTCGACTAAAACTTGGGTTTGAATAATGTGGGGTATCGAAGAAGAACGCTACAATGATTCATTTCTCCTTAATTGGGCCAAGTGGATTTTAGAACTTACGATTTTGAAAATTTGAGTGAGAAAAATATTATGCATGAAAACGAACTCAGAAAATCCAACAAATGTAAGTGCAAAATCATTATTATTTGATTTTTATTTTTTATTTTTTTTACTTGCACATTCTAACATGTATAACAAAGGTTGACGCGCTTACTCCAGAACACAACTAACGTCTGCACAGTCTCAAGCTAGCATCTTAAAAAGACACATTACGACTCAATGAATAAATAATGTTCATTCCCATCACCCAACAATTCAACTTATCAAACAAGAACCAAGGTGTTATTTATAAATTTAAGTTAATCCTTGTTCAATGAATGACCTAGTTCATAACATTTGATTGCAGATGTAATGTAAATCCCCCCCCCCCCCCACACTTGAGTGTGACTGTGTCCTCACAATCGTTAATTAGACATATCTTAGTGAAAGGGAAAAACAAAATAAGAGACTATTTACATATGTACAACAGAGGGTTAGTGTGTCTTACCGAATGTAATGTAGCTCATGGAGGACCATGAGCTCTTCCTCTTGGTTTGGTATTGGTTCCAAGTAAGGTTTAAGGCGTTGACCATTGACCTTATAGGATGATCCTTCAGTTGGATTATCAATTTCTACCGCACCATACGGAAAAACAGTCTGTACAGTATAAGGTCTTGTCCATCTAGATTTTAACTTACCCGGAAATAAATGCAATCTTGAGTCATATAACAAAACTTTTTGACCTGGCATGAAAGTTTTACGTAAAATGGATTTATCATGAAAACTTTCATCTTATCCTTGTAAATTCGTTCATTTTCACAGGCATCATTCTGAATTTCGTCAAGTTCATTAAGTTGAAGCTTCCTATGTTCACCTGCTTGCTCTAAATCAAGATTCAAAGTTTTTATTGCCCATAACGTCCTATGTTCTAGTTCAACTAGCAAGTGACATGGCTTACCAAAAATCAACCGATAAGGGGACATACCTAAGTTTGTTTTGAAAGCGATGCGGTAAGCCCAAAGAGCATCGGTTAACTTTTGAGACCAATCTTTACGATTTCGATTCACAGTTTTCTCAAGCAATTGTCTACTCTGCCTATTCGATACTTCAACTTGCCCACAAGTTTGAGGATGGTAAGGAGTGGATAACTTGTGGGTTATCGAATAATTTCTCATGAGAGCTTCAAAAGAACGATTACAAAAGTGTGTTCCATTATCACTGATTATTGTGCGAGGTGTGCCAAACCTGGAGAAGATGTTTTCTTTCAAGAAGCGCACAACAACCCTGTTATCGTTTGTTTTGCATGGAACAACTTCGACCCATTTAGAAACATAATCTACGGCTAAGAGGATGTACAGGTTCCTAAAAGAATCAGGGAAGAGTCCCATGAAGTCTATACCCCACACGTCAAAAATTTCGACCTCTAGAATGGGGTATAGGGGAATCATATTCCGTTTAGAAATTTTCCCTAAGAATTGACATCGATCACAAGTTTTGCAAAATTCGTACGCGTCTTTGAAAAGGTTGGGCCAGTAGAAACCCGATTGGAGAACCTTTTCAGCTGTCTTTTTGGGACCGAAGTGACCACCACAGGCTTTGTCATGACAGAAAGAGAGGACACTGTGAGTTTCAGTGTCGGGAACACACCTTCGAATGATTTGGTCGGGACAATACTTGAAAAGATAGGGGTCATCCCAATAAAAATGTTTCACTTGGGAAAAGAATTTGTGTTTATCCTGCTTAGACCAAAAAGAAGGGGTCTGCTTAGTGACTAAGTAGTTGACAATGTCAGCGAATCAAGGATCTGTGGATAGAGAAAATAGTTGTTCATCAGGGAAATTCTCGTTGATCGGAAGAGGAGAAGACGGGGCATTTGGAAGACGAGACATGTGGTCTGCAATAACATTGTCAGATCCCTTTTTATCCTTAATGGTAAGGTCAAATTCTTGAAGTAGAAGGATCCAACGAATGAGACGAGCCTTAGCATCCTTTTTAGAGAAAAGGTACCTAAGTGCGGAATGATCGGTATGAACGGTGATGTGTGAGCCAACTAGATATGGTCTGAATTTTTCTAGAGCGAAAATGACTGCCAAGAGTTCTTTTTCAGTGGTCGTATAGTTGATTTGAGCATCGTTAAGAGCCTTACTCGCGTAGTAAATGACATGAAGAATTTTATTGATTCGTTGTCCTAAGACAGCGCCAACAGCGAAATTCGAGGCGCCACACATGATTTCAAAAGGCAGCTTCCAATTAGGAGAGCAGATGATCGGGGCGGAGACAAGTTCATTTTTATGATGCTTAAAAGATGAAATGCAATCAGAATTGAACTCGAAAGGAACATCCTTACGAAGAAGACTGGCCAAAGGTCGAGTGATTTTGCTAAAATCCATTATAAAGCGACGATAGAAGCCAACATGACCTAAAAAGGATGGATGTCCTTAACGGATTTGGGAATGGGAAGATTCGAGATAACCTCAATTTTGGCTTTGTCTACTTCAATTCCTTTATTAGAGATGACATGTCCTAAAACAATGCCATGTTTAACCATGAAGTGACACTTTTCCCAATTAAGTGTTAAGTGTTTATCTTTGCAATGGTTAAGAACAAGATCCAGGTGATGTAAACACTCTGTGTAATAATCCCCGAAGATGGAAAAATCATCCATGAACACTTCCAAAAATCGCTCGATCATATCAAAAAAAATGCTAATCATGCACCTCTGAAAGGTTGCAGGTGCATTACAGAGACCAAAAGGCATACGACGGTACGTAAATGTACCAAATGGACAAGTGAAAGTGGACTTCTCTTGGTCCCCAAGAGCGATAGGGATTTGATTGTAGCCCGAATACTCATCAAGGAAACAATAGTACCCGTGTCCGGCTAGTCATTCTGACATTTGATCGATAAATGGCATAGGGAAATGATCCTTACATGTTGCAGCGTTAACTTTCCTATAGTCAATGCAGACACGCCAACCGGTCTGGGTGCGGGTTGGGATAAGCTCGTTAGCTTCATTTTGGATCACAGTAATCCTGATTTCTTAGGTACGACATGAATCGGACTAACCCATTGACTATCGGAAATTGGGTAGATGATTCCATTGTAATGACATTTAAGGATTTCAGCACAAACTGCTTCTTTCATTATGGAGTTTAGTCGACGTTGGGGATCACGAGTGGGTTTGGCATCATCTATAAGGTGGATTCGATGTTGGACTATCGAAGGACTAATCCCCTTAATATCAGCCATGGACCAACCAATTGCCTCCTTATTTTTCTTAAGGATGGGAAGGAGCAATTGTTCCTTCTCTAAAGTAAGGTCAGAAGCGATAATGACAGGAAAAGTTTCATTGCCTCCTATGTAAGCGTACTTAAGATGACTGGGCAGCACTTTGAGGTCAGATTTTGGGGATGACTCAACCGAAGAAATTGGTTGAGGGAATGACTCAATTGTGAGTGGCTCGACAGGAATCGAATCAGAGACATTTTCGGGAATATCTTGAAACAAAGTTTCGTAATTTGATTCAATTTCGTTTTCAGATGGTCCAGCTCAGATTCATTATCGTGGACAACATGGATTTCAGAAAACTGGTCCACATAAGAGTTATGAGAGTTTTTAGTTCTAAAGATGTTTAGCTCAACAGTCATGTTACCGAAAGAAAGTTTCATAGACCTATTTCTACAGTTGATAAGCGCATTAGAGGTTGCTAAGAAGGGTCGTCCTAGAATCAAAGGGATCTGGTTTGTAGGATTGCTTACCTGTTGAGTTTCTAGGACAATGAAATCAACTGGAAAGATGAATTCGCCTATTTTGATCAATACATCCTCGATTTCACCCACAGGTTTCTTATTTGAACGGTCATCAAGCTAAAGGGTAACCTTGGTGGGTTTCAGTTCTCCTAGCCCTAATTGGCGGTAGACAGAACATGGAAGCAAGTTAACACTAGCACCTAAGTCTAGCAGGCATCTATCGATTTTATTGTCCCCAATAGTACCTGATAATGTGGGGCAGCCAGGATCTTTGTATTTCACTGGCATTGATTGGGACAAGACTTCGCTTAGAGTTGCCGCTAGAAACACTTTCTTAGGTACATGTGTATGACGTTTCTGAGTGCACAAATCTTTTAGCAATTTAGCGTATTGTGGAACTTGTTGTATAATATCTAAAAGAGGAATGTTCACTTTAACTTGCTTAAATATTTCAAGGATTTTTTCTAGCTGATCCGTCTTTTTTTCTATGTCGGATTCTATGAGGAAATGGAGCAAACAACTCAGTAGGTTGGGCTACTTGAGTTTGAGGATGGTCCTTGTCAGAAATTGGCTCAATGTTTTGATCTGAGTTGGTCAAATTATCAATAAGGTTTGGAAGATCGTCTAATAAATCATTTTGGTTGACCACATGGTTGTCAATCTTTTTGCTGGATCTAAGAGTCGTGACCGCGTTCAAGTGACTAACGTTTGAATCTTGAATGATGTGAATTTGGTTGGGGTTTGAATTTTGTCCTCTAGGGTTTTGAATGGGTTGACTTGGAAACGTACCCTTTTCCCTTTCACTTAATCTAGCATTAAGTTGAGACATTTGTTTTTGAAGTTCACTCATTTGTTGATTTGTGTTTGCCATATATGATTGCAAGGAGTTATCTAACTTGTTTTGACTTTCAACACTTTGCTTAGTCATTTGCGCTAATAAGTTGCTCACCTCAGATAAATTCCCCTCAATCGTAGAAAGGCGTTTTTCATATTGGGGTGCAACCGTTTGATTGTTGAAAGGCGCTTGGTTCGAAGTGTACTGATTTTGCCTAAGAGGAGGGTTCACAGCATTGTTCGAAAATACTCGATTCGATGGTCTGTTCATCAGAGGGTTATTCGGACCATAAGAAAGATTTGGGTGGTTGTTGGGTCTGTTGAAAGCGTTTACTTGCTCAAGGGACTGGGGACAGTCATCAGCCATGTGATTAGTGTCAAGACATATGTGACACATAGCTTGGGAAACGTTATTAGACTGAGTGTGTGTTCTAATAACGTTCAGGATGGCATCAACAAGAGTATTATAAAAAGAAGAAGAAGAAGAAGAGGATTCGACAGAATTACTACTGGATCGCGAATAGAGAAATTTTTCATTGGTTCGTTCCCATTGTTTTGATTTTTCTGCTAACTCGTCCAGAAATTCCCAAGCTTCTACGTCAGTCTGTTTTAGAAAATTGCCCTGACACATGGACTCTAACATTTGCCTAGAACTATTATCAAGTCCATCGTATACAGTTTGACATAACGACCATGTCTCATAACCGTGATGGGGACAACTTAACAGCAGTTCTTTAAATCTTTCGAAGTATTGACAAAAAGATTCATCCCCTTTTTGGTGGAAATTGGTGATTTCATTTCTTACTCTAGCTGTTTTTCTGGGGGGTAGAACTTTTTAAGGAAAACTGCTGTAAATTCATCCCATTTTTTAATCGAATTTGGGAGAAAGCTGCGAAACCATTTTTCTATGGAGTCAGTTAGTGCGAATGGAATCAAACGAAGTTTAATACCATCCTCACATAACTGTTGTAATTTAAAGGGTGCACAAGCATATTCAAATTTCGTTAAGAAACTATATGGTTCATCATGAGAAAAATTTCCGAATTTGGGAAGGATGTTTATCTGACTCAATTGGATTTCAAAGTGATTACCCATAGGATTGGGTAATTGAATGCAAGAAGGGACAGAAACTCTATCTGGAAGGATTTTGTCCATCAGGGTACGAGTTGTGGGTTCGTTACCCATTTCTAAGGGTTATTCGGGAAAATTGGTTGTTGAAGAAGGGGAAGGTGGTCTGATTTGAACTAAACGATGAGATTCTTGGTCACGGGTCCAAATTTGCATGCACTAGAAAGAAAAAAAAGAGAGTTTGTTAAGGAAATTTAGACAATGGAGGAGTTCGGTAAGAGGTGAGAAGGAAAAAAAAGTTTTGAAAATGGGAGCTTTTTTGTTTTTTGAAAAAGAACGACCTACAGACTAGCGAGGTTTAAAAGAAAAAGAAAAAATGTTAGTTTTTGTTTGTTTTTATTTTTCAAATTTTTATTTATTTTTGAGGAATTTTGAATTTTTTTTTCACAAAACAATCACACACAGAAATTAGCTACAATGAAATTTTCTGTCCTTAATGGCTCCTAACCCAAAATTATATAGTGACATGTTTGATTACTTAGATCACCTCAGCCAGTTAACGGACAGGAGTTATCGGTGCACCAGGAATCACCCTAGCAATGCAGCCGAAGGTTTAAGTACCTTCAGAGTAACAACCGATATAATATTTACGAATCACCGTAATATTTATAAATAGTTATTTCTCTGTCGTAGTCTAGACACCAAGAAATAATTCATTCCAAATGAATCAACTATCAAAATACAATTAAGCTCTAGATGAGCCCGCGACTCCCTTAAGTCCAATGTCTAATCGTTATTATTAGTCAGATTCTATGATGAAATGCAATTTGTGGGCCAAGGAAAGGGTGATGAAATCCCTCACGTTATGTGAATTGGGGTGTTTCCCTTAAGAAAATGAATGCAGATGCAGAAATAATAATCACAAAAATTAAAAGATTTTACAAGCAAGCCACTGCCCCTATAGAAGATTTTTACAAGCAATGTCTATATTTTTTTTATTTGCAGCAGAAGTCCCTGTAGAGTTAGAAAATACTCACCTAGATCGGTAGCCCGTCCAGTGCAATTGAGAAGCGCTAGCGCGTTCACACCCCACTTGGTGTGCAACCGTTCGAGCACTGAATAGTATGTTGCTTTTTGTTGTTATCGCCTTCTATTAATTACTTGACTGTGCTGCGGCACGGGTTCGGGCTAGGAACCCGATTTTTTTTAAGACCTTTTTGTAATTTCCACTGTACCTGTTTTCGATTTTTTTTAGAAATCAATTTAAATAAAAACTAAACAAACTGAACAAGACTAAATTCAAAAATAAAAAATAAAAGAGAAGAATTAAGCAAATAAAATCAAAATAAAAATGAAAACTAAGCTCAACGACGAAAAAAACCAAATTAAGACTCAACAAAATCAAGACTCGACAAAAGCTAAACTAGGCTAGAAAAAAGAAAAAAATTTGAAATAAAATAAAATTAAAGAAGACCCAAAGTACCACCACTCACTCCACTCACGTTTAAAATAAGAGAAACGCACTATCCCTAAAATAAAACACGGCAATTCAACCAATACAACACGCTCAATTATTTCTCAGAAAACCAGGTACCGAACCCTAGACATTGCTTCTGCTTTTGGGTATAAAATACCAAAACTAAGTTCCTAGAAACCAACGCAATTGAGTCCACAACAATTTGCATAATATTTTCCTTTCTTTCTTTCCAACTCCAACACACAGACTTGATGAAATCGCTTTGTTCCCGATCGGATTTTGGTTTGAATTTTCCCAAATCGGATTCTTAAAGTCGAGTTTGGGTGAAAGTGCGAGGTCTGAGATTTTGATTTCAACAGCGTTCGAATTGGGTGGTTCTGGACAAGGGATTTTGATGCTCGGAATTTGGGTATTGCAAATCGGGTATAGGGTCATTGAGGGATCGGATGGCTGTTGGTAGGGTTTCGACAGGAGGGCTCAGATCCGTGTGAAAGTTGGTATTTGCGGTTGTCGGCGCAAAGGAGGGTTTCAGATCTGATAATGTTCGTGGATATTTTTTGTTTGGAGCAGGGAGTTTGCGTGATGTGATGGTGGAGGAGGCGACGCGGATTGTGGTGTTGACAGCGATGGATGCTGTACTGGTTTTGGGGATAGGCAGTTGGGGCAATTTGAAGAGGGTGCTGAAATCGCGGGTGTGTGACAGAGAAAGGGTAGATGCGGTGCTCTGAAGGGTTGACGAGGCTAGTATGGTATTGGATCAATCTTGGTTTTGATGAGGGTTTGTGGGTGTTTGAGGTGTATCGATGAACTTGGAGATGATGTGTGGGTTCACGGTAGATCTGTGTTATGGTGATGAGCAGTATGTTTTAGCGAATGATGATTGTCGGTTGAAGTTTTGTGAAGTGAGGTTTTGTGAAGAAGGGTTAGATTCGTGGTGATGTCTGGACAAGGGGCCGGTGTTGTATGGTTGTTGATGTGAAGGGTGATTGAAGAGGGAGGAGCAGTGAATTGATGGTTTTTGTGAAATTGAGGGACGTGAATTTAGTTCAGGTGGTTTATTGGTGGAGCAAAAATTCGTAATTGATGTGAAGTGGATGCTTGCCGTTTATTTATGGTGAGCAAGGCATTGGTGTGGTTCAAGTTGGAAGTGATTCAAGACGGAATTGTCACTGTCTGGTATTGGTTGCATGGTGGAGAAACAAGGAGAAGACGGGATTGACACAACAAGAAATCAAAGCAGACCAAAAAAAGAAAGAGGATGCCAAAAAGGATTATTTTTTTATGTAAAAGCAGAAAAATTTGTAAAATGGGAAAGAAATTAAAAACAAAAATTAAAAAACGTGATGTGATGGTGGAGGAGGCGACGCGAATTGTGGTGTTGACAGCGATGGATGTTGTACTGGTTTTGGGGATAGGCAGTTGGGGCAATTTGAAGAGGGTGCTGAAATCGCGGGTGTGTGACAGAGAAAGGGTAGATGCGGTGCTCTGAAGGGTTGACGAGGCTAGTATGGTATTGCGTCAAGCTTGGTTTTGATGAGGGTTTGTGGGTGTTTGAGGTGTATCGATGAACTTGGAGATGATGTATGGGTTCACGGTAGATCTGTGTTATGGTGATGAGCAGTATGTTTTAGCGAATGATGATTGTCGGTTGAAGTTTTGTGAAGTGAGGTTTTGTGAAGAAGGGTTAGGTTCGTGGTGATGTGTGGACAAGGGGCCAGTGTTGTATGGTTGTTAATGTGAAGGGTGATTGAAGAGGGAGGAGCAGTGAATTGATGGTTTTTGTGAAATTGAGGGACGTGAAGTTAGTTCAGGTGGTTTATTGGTGGAGCAAAAATTCGTAATTGACGTGAAGTGGATGCTTGCCGTTTATTTGTGGTGAGCAAGGGGTTGGTGTGGTTCAAGTTGGAAGTGATTGTAGATGGAATTGTCACTGTCTGGTACTGGTTGCGAGGTGGAGAAACAAGGAGAAGACGAGATTGACACAATAAGAAATCAAAGCAGACCAGAAAAAGAAAGAGGATGCCAAAAAGGATTTTTTTTTTAATGTAAAAGAAGAAAAATTTGTAAAATGGGAAAGAAATTGAAAACAAAAATTAAAAAACGTGATGTGATGGTGGAGGAGGCGACGCGGATTATGGTGTTGACAGCGATGGATGTTGAACTGGTTTTGGGGATAGGCAGTTGGGGCAATTTGAAGAGGGTGTTGAAATCGCGAGTGTGTGACAGAGAAAGGGTAGATGCGGTGCTCTGAAGGGTTGGCGAGGCTAGTATGGTATTGCGTCAAGCTTGGTTTTGATGAGGGTTTGTGGGTGTTTGAGGTGTATCGATGAACTTGGGGATGATGTGTGGGTTCACGGTAGATCTGTGTTATGGTGATGAGCAGTATGTTTTAGCGAATGATGATTGTCGGTTGATGTTTTGTGAAGTGAGGTTTTGTGAAGAAGGGTTAGGTTCGTGGTGATGTCTGGACAAGGGGCCGGTGTTGTATGGTTGTTGATGTGAACGGTGATTGAAGAGGGAGGAGCAGTGAATTGATGGTTTTTGTGAAATTGAGGGACGTGAAGTTAGTTCAAGTGGTTTATTGGTCGAGCAAAAATTCGTAACTGACGTGAAGTGGATGCTTGTTGTTTATTTAAGGTGAGCAAGGTGTTGGTGTGGTTCAAGTTGGAAGTGATTCAAGACGGAACTGTCACTGTTTGGTATTGGTTGCGAGGTGGAGAAACAAGGAGAAGACGGGGTTGACACAGCAAGAAATCAAAGCAGACCAGAAAAAGAAAGTGGATGCCAAAAAGGATATTTTTTTTTAATGTAAAAGCAGAAAAATTTGTAAAATGGGGAAAAATTGAAAACAAAAATTAATAAACGTGATGTGATGGTGGAGGAGGCGACGCTGATTGTGGTGTTGACAGCGATGGATGCTATACTGGTTTTGGGGATAGGCAGTTGGGGCAATTTGAAGAGGGTGCTGAAATCGCGGGTGTGTGACAGAGAAAGGGTAGATGCGGTGCTCTGAAGGGTTGACGAGGCTAGTATGGTATTGCATCAAGCTTGGTTTCGATGAGGGTTTGTGGGTGTTTGAGGTGTATCGATGAACTTGGGGATGATGTGTGGGTTCACGGTAGATCTGTGTTATGGTGATGGGCAGTATATTTTAGCGAATGATGATTGTCGGTTGAAGTTTTGTGAAGTGAGGTTTTATGAAGAAGGGTTAGGTTCGTGGTGATGTCTGGACAAGGGGCCGGTGTTGTATGGATGTTGATGTGAAGGGTGACTGAAGAGGGAGGAGCAGTGAATTGATGGTTTTTGTGAAATTGAGGGACGTGAAGTTAGTTCAGGTGGTTTATTGGTGGAGCAAAATTTTGTAATTGACGTGAAGTGGATGCTTGCCGTTTATTTGTGGTGAGCAAGGTGTTGGTGTGGTTCAAGTTGGAAGTGATTCAAGACGGAATTGTCACTGTCTGGTATTGGTTGCGAGGTGGAGAAACAAGGAGAAGATGGAATAGACACAGCAAGAAATCAAAGCAGACCAGAAAAAGAAAGAGGATGCCAAAAAGGATTTTTTTTTAAGTAAAAGCAGAAAAATTTATAAAATGGGAAAGAAATTGAAAACAAAAATTGGCGAGATAGTTTTTTTTTTACTTTTTTGGAAGATTACGGTATCAAATACCAAATCGTCTAAACAAGAATTTTTTTCTTTATATAAATAAAAATAAACTAACAAAAATATTTTTGGCTTTTTTAATTTTATTTTATGAAGGAAAACTAAAGAGAAAATAAACAAAAATAAAAATATAACCCGAAGAATTATTAATAAAAATTATTTTGGTCCCCGGCAATGGCGCCAAAATTTGTTTGCGAACAAATTAAACAGTTGTAAACAACTGTAAAATCCTTTCGGCTTTCCTAAACAACAAGGATTGTTGTAGAGGTTGTTGAACTCTAGGACCAAAAATATTTTAATTAATAAATCCAATCAAGTTATTCTAGGATTTTGATTGATTGAAAGCACAGAAAGTAACAATAAATAAAAAGAGATTTATATAATAAGAGAAAGCAATTAGGGATAATGACATAGATTGGATTCACACTCATCAATAGCCAACAAATAAATATAGATCTAATTCATGTTTCTGTCACACACATGAATCAACGATAATTAGGTTCTCAGGAACAAATAAGTAAATAACAACAAGCATAGCCTATGTAGGAGCTGAGCTCTTAAACAACCATAGACTATCAGGACAGATTCACTAATTAATTTCTAAAACCCTAAAATTAGATCTAAATCTGATAATTGTTAGATCGAACACGAATATACCTTGTGAAGGAGCATAGCTCTTAAACGACACAGAATATGAAGGTTCAGATCTAACCATTGATTCAGATCCAGATCTACATGTATATAGTCCTCATCTATTGGCTATGTGATTCATGTTGAATCATATCTATTAGTGTCATCACCCCCTAATCAAAGGGAATTAGCTAGACATAGCTAAAGAAGAAGAGAAACATAAACTAAATAACATGAACATAAATAAAATAAAATAACAACTGAGATAAAGGGAGAATAAGAGTTTTATTCCAAGAAGAGAATTACAGAATAAAACTAAGTGTGTTTTTACATGAATAAGATACAAGGTATTTATAGTTGTATTGGCCAAGGCTAAGAGGCTCATTACACAATGTGAGACAAAATCCCTTTTTCAAAATAACCAAGTAGCTAAGTGTGAACGCATGTGAATGGAAGGCCTTTCATATGAGCTAATGTGAACGCAGCATGAGAGAGATGCCTTGCAAATGAGCTAATGTGAACGCGTATGAATAGGTTTGCAATTGTAATAGCTTGCGGGCATCAAATGGCATCAATTTCAATTGTTTTGAGCATGAATAGGAACTCCATAACATCTGCAACAAGCTATCTTTATGAAAAGGCATTGGATTAACATATGCGGCAGAAGGTGGTTGAACAACAACATTTCTTCAAGTTTTAATCTTACTCTCAAAATCAACACTCTTCATATACCAATTCTTCAAGCTTTTCAACAATTACGTGCATCAATCCATTTATCATAAATAATCTGAAAACACAACTATAAATACACAGTATCAATTATTTTAAATATAAAATAAGATAAATAAGCGGATAAAATATACATATTTATGTGTATATCTATAGTAACCAAAGAGGAATCCAAAGCAATCCTGGCAGAATTACATGACGGAGAATGCAGAGGTTACATAGGCGGTAAACATTGGCCAATAAAATTATGCGATATGGCTACTTTTGGCCCGATGTGAATCTGGATGCAATGACCTATGCTAAGAAATGCGATAGATGCCAAAGAATTGCGAAGATTCCAAGAGAACCTCCTATAGAATTGACTCAGATGGTCAGTCCATGGCCATTTGCCGTCTGGGGCATAGATTTGATTGGAGCATTGCCTACGCCAAGTCAAGTATGAAGTATGCAATCGTGGTCGTTGACTATTTCACTAAATGGGCGGAAGCCGAACCATTAGCAACTATTACTTCAAAAAAGGTGGTTAACTTTGTCTTGAAGAACATTATCTACCAATTCGGGATACCTCAGAAGATAATCATCGATAACGGAACTCGGTTTGAAAGCAGCGAGTTCCTATATTTCTATGCAAAATACAAGATTAAGAAGAGTTTTGCAGTCGTTGCTCATCCGCGGGCCAACATACAAGTTGAAGCAATCAACAAAATTTTGAAGTCAACCATCAAGAAGCGTCTTGAAAAAGCTAAAGGTGGTTAGGTAGACGAGCTTCCTCTTGCACTGTGGGCATATCGTACCACTCATAAAATTGCGACTGGGCACACTCCATTGTCACTCACATTTGGATCCGAGGCTATGACCCCGGTGGAGCTGGAAGTTCCCACACATCGAAGAATCCACTTCAACTAAGAAGAGAACGAGAAACTACAGCTCGATGCACTCGTTGCTTGAAGGAAAAAGAAGAAAGAAGTAGAACTCAAAATCATTGTACATCAAAGAAGGATAACTCGTCATTTTAATGGTAAAGTTAAACGGAGAGAAACTTCCAGGTTGGGGACCTTGTTCTAAAAAGAATCATGACGGGAAATTGAGTATTTGGATCAAACTGGGAAGGACCGTATATGATAAGCCATAGATTTTTAGACGGCACCTTCAAATTGAAAATAACGGATGGCATCCCGCTTCCACGAGCCTGGAATAGCATACATCTACAACATTACTTTGCTTAATGTTTCTTTTACATGTTTTGAAAAGTTGTTAACATCAGACATTGTAAATACCAAGCAACATTGTTATAAACTTTGTACATATTGATGAAAGAAATTTCTTTGCTTGCCTAAATCGTACTTTTGCAAATTCTTGTTTACAAGTTGCTAAAATTTGATTTTGATTGCAGGTCCCCTAAAAAGGACAATGACACATCTATAACCAAGTAAAACCCGGTGACCGTTGCAGAACATCCTGATTGGGATAGCTCAAGCGCCCGTTGCTCAATACTCAAAACATCATTCGTAACAAATACGAAGGTTTAGAGTACAAAATTGCAAGCAAGGGACACCAGGAACAGAGCAGTCAAGTGATGTAGCATTCTAACTACAAACAAAGTTGTAAATTTCATTGTATGGGCACCTTCTTAATTCCAAGTTCCAGGTCCCTAGTTCTAACAAATCGTGATAAAACTCAATAAATGAACTAGCAGTCTTCCCCGTGGAGTCATGCAACTCTAAACCAAAGACCTCCCCGAGGGGAACCCATTTGATCGTCAGTGCCATTATTACATGGCCCAATTACGACAAACGCTGGGCTTCTAAACCAAAGACCTCCCCGAGGGGCACCCATTCGACCGTCAATGCCATTAGTACATGGCCCGATTACGACAAACCCTGGGCTTCAAAAGACCTCCTCGGAGGCATCCGATCAGATGTTAGGTCTTCCAAACCCAGTTATTGATGTTGGATATTCCAAATCCAGTTACCGATGGACTTTAAAGACCCCTTCAAGGGCATTCTATCATAAGCCGGGTCTTCCAAGTTCGGTTAGTGACAGACCCAAAGACCTTTTCAAAGGCGTTCGACAAATTCTATAAGTGGTTGAGTTATTCAGTCACAACGAATAACAGATTTACAAAGGCATCTTTGGAGGCACGAAAAACAAGACCTTTCCGGGGACATATGTTCAAATCTAATTTTCGAACGGACTGGATTGCCAGGTTAGTGAGAAACATGATTGAATATACTAAAATATAAGACCTCTCAAGCAGGGGCACAGAAACAAAATTTATCTTCACAAAAAGGTATGAGATGGATCGACTAGACCGGAAACTCTTGATCATGATCATCACAGGAAATTTCAAAATGGCAAAAACACATGACCAACAGATTCCAAATAAAATCGTTCACAAATGTCATGCCCAACCTTTAAAGTCTGTGACAAATTTTGTTGTGGAGGCATTACCACCGCATTAAAGAAATTTAATAATGCTCACTTAAACATACCATAAACTCGTCACAACTTTACATTAAAGGCTTAGCATCTACAAGGATTACTCTGACCAACAAAGTTGAATCCCTTAAAAAGGCTAAGGCAGACTTGAGAGTTTCGATACAGTGACAAGCACAAAAATGGTTAGTCACGGGAAAGAAATCTTAGATATTGCTCCAGTCAGAACTAAGGAAATTTAGCAAAATTGGTCAAGAAAATCTAGCTAATAATGATCCGTGGCTATAACTAAAAAATCATTATTTATAAAAAATGTACAACGAGGTCATCTTAATATCAAACAATGCAATAACAAATAGCTTGTAATATAAGGGATTTTGTGTTATGAGCATGAAGAGAAAACAGGTGTGGAATGCAGAACAAGAAGGTACGACAGAGCTAAAAATAAAAGCTTAAGTATAGTAAGCAGAACACAATTTCATTTCAGCGACACAGAACTAGATCATAGAATTACATGTCAAGTACAAAAGTATCAGGCATAAATGTACGTAAAGTAACAAGCTTAAGAGTAGTAGGCGAGGGCCAGCACTCGCATATACAACCAGTCTGAATACGGTAATCAGAATCTAAAGCAAAGTCATGAGTATTACTGTTTCTTGCCACCTGACCTCGGAGCAGGCTTAGTGGAAGGAAGAGGAGCACTAGCTGGTTGTTTCCTTGGCCCGCTGGGACTTTCCCGAGATGACAAAGTAATAACTTTCTTCTTAGCAGCATGCTTTTTTCCTCTACGTCCAGAAACTGATGAGGCTTTGGATTTGTGCTTCTTTGGGTCCTCGGTCTCCTTTCCGGAGTCTCACCAGTATGCTTAGAATCCTCCCCACTTGAAATGTAATCCTCATCATCACCTTAGTTAGAAATTGCTGGAATCCGAGTATCCTGAGAACCCGAGGTTTTGAAAGTAAGAAGAGATGGATCACCTGGAGGAGGAGTAGAAACTGGGGTACGAGGAATTGACATCAAGGTTGAACCAGTTATGATGGCTTTATCCGTCATTGTCTTTACTGCAGCAAGGGAGGGTGATGGTGAGTATAGACCTAAAGCAGATGAACAATGAGCACGAAATGTAGATATCTCAGGTGATGGGCATAGGAAGCCTAAGTATAGCAAAGTTTCGATGATTTCAAGTTTACCAGCAGCTATAAGACTGGCCTGAAGATTTCTGTGTTCTTCGATGTCGAATCTGTTTGCATAAGTATCATCATCAACTTCATCATCCTTGTTCTACTCCTCTGCTAAGTTTTGTTCGACATTGTGTCCCTCGAATGTTGTATCTTTGGAAGTAGCAGGAGGATTCACTAGGATTTATGAACCAGAAACCTCAGCGTCGGCAGGAAGAATAGGGGCATCAGCATTTGTTGCATCCTGGGCTTGTCCTCTAGAAGGCCTAGCCTTGTCACCTAATAGTGCCCGCTTTTCCCTCAGTATGATCTTTCCTTTTGTTAAAGCTTTATGGGATTCCTCGTCTAAGAGCTGCTCTATAAGATCCTCCTCGCCGCGATCACCTCCATCGATCTTGAGTACTTCTTCCTAGACAAGAGCTAGAGTCTCAGCAAAGTCTTTTCTCAAATAGTACAAGCTGCCACGGCCCATGGCGCTGTAAACATAAAACTTGAATAGGGTATCCTCAGTCTTCACCTTGACTTTTCTATAGGCATCCACGGCTTTGATTTTATCCTCCCCAAGGAATTTAACATTGGTAGTTAGTGCTTCAAGGGATAAACTCTGAGAGGAAACCTTGTGTTGAAGAGTCAGGTTCTCTTGTTTTAAAGCAGAAGCGCTTCTTTCGTCAGCCAATTGGGACTCTGCAAGCTGTTGAGCAGTTTGAGCTTCTTGGACTTGTTTCACAAGCGCATCTTCCTTCAGTTTGGCAGTAGCAAGTTCTTCCTTAATCTTAACAACTTCAACCTCTAAGTCTTTCATGGAGCCTTGAGACTTAAGCATGTGGATTAAAGCAGCCTTGTCATTCTCCAACATTTCAATATGGTCAAGGCGAGTTGAATTAAGTCTTTGGAGGTCATAAGCAAATGTGTACCAGCCACCAAGCTATTTTTTAACATGCTTGCTCAGTTTATCTAATTTGATCTCAGCTTGACTCCTTGCAACATCGTATTGAGTGGGGATGCTGCACTTTGCACCCGCTATTTCCTCAAGAATATCGCCCTTGTCGTTAGGATGTAAATCCACATTATAGTACTTCCCTCTCAAGTCCCATCCTTTGAAGCGCTCGGCAAGCATTAGGCTGGTCGGCCTTGTCTTGTAACGAGGCCTATCCATGATTATTTGAAGGTCAAAAGAAGTAGGAGTGACTGGTGGGGAAGCCAAATATATTCCATCGCCATTATTTTGAATATCTGGCATTGAGAAATCCGGCAATGGAAGTTTGTCCGATTTGTGACGCTTCCCGGAAACAAATTTACCCTCATCGCTCCTCTCTCTTCTTCTCGTTCTTCCTCTTTTGCTTTTCTTGTTCCTTCCTCCTCTTAGCTTCCAATATATCAAAATGATCATGCCTCAACTTCCTTTTCTGCTCGATTTAAATGAGATCGTCGGTCCAATGAGGCAGGTAAGTGGGTTGTGAATGTTTCGGATATTGGGAAGTCCGAGGTTTGAGGAAGTTTTTGGGATCGAATTCCTGGGTTCCATGTTCAAAGATATCTTCAAGGGAGTGTCTCATTCCTGAACCTAGGAAAGCGAAAGAGAAAATTTTCAGTACTTAAGTTAGAAAGTACTGAGGCAAAATGTGAAAAGCCTATATAAAGTATTGGGAGCATAAGACGTAAGTAAAAGTAAAGAAAATTTCCTTATGAAACATCTAATAACTAACCAATCGGAGGAGGATCGTTTAAAAAAATTCCTATGTCCTCGAGTGTTTTTCCATGTGGGGGATCTCGAGACAAATCTTTTTTAGTCCTAGTCTTCGTAACTGAAACTACTGGCTTTGAGGTCAAAGTATCGCTCGGGATAAGGTCTTTAGCTGAGCTGAGGTCACCAAGATTCTTGAAGGTCTCCGACATACCGCCTCCTTGACTGCCTTGAATAACAGGATTTTCATCATGATTATCAGTGTTTATTTTATTCTCAGAACTTACTCCACCCTCTTCAAGTTGCTCATTCTCCTCCATAGAATCTGAAACAGTTTTTGAAGCAGATTCATCCGCATCAACCTGCCTAGTTTCTTCCACATGATCCAGGATGGTGACCTCCTCCTCCTCAATGTTTTTGAAGCAGATTCATCCCAATTTGATCAGGTAAAGACAAAGGACTCCTATCCTCACTTTGTCTGGATACCTCCTCCTCAATGTAAGCTAATTTGGATTTAGGAGGAGTTTTACTACTTCCCACAAGATCAGAGCACTTCCTTATTCGGGCCTTCTTTGCTGGAGATTTACGAGAAGTATCTTTCTTATCTGTTGGATATGTCCCTAGAGATCGTGTGGGAGGAAGCATGTTGCATCGATGAAGAAACTCCTCCGTGAGCAATAATTTCCAACTCCTTTCACTCTCAGGAACATCCATTAAGGAATTAAAGAGAACTTGATCGAAAGCATTATCCTTATCGGTAGGAATCTCTGTAATGTACTACAAATTTCAATAGTGGATCCAGAAGGAAAGAAATAAAGTGGTGTAGGGAAAGTATATTCACCTCCTTCCATCCAGAAACCATAGAAGTTTGAGCAGAATTTGACAAAGAAATATTGGTACGAGAATCCTCAAGCACTCTCAACTAGATCAGTAATAATCTTGGAGCTCTGGTTCTCGACAAAGATGATTGAGGGACAATCCTTCTTCCTCCTTTTAAAAGAATACAAAGAGCAAATATCATGAAATGTAGGCGCACTCTCTTTGATCCTCATAAACAGTACATAAAGACCCATAAAGGAAAAATAACCATTTTTGTGTAACTGGAATGGCCACGCTCCTAAGAATTATCTCTAAGTAAGGATTAAAAGGAGGGATTGCCCCACTCATTAACATGTATCTGTTTACTACAACGTATCTGGTAGGAGGAATGTCGGAAAACTCATCTTTTCCAAGGAATCTGGTTTCTTCCTTTTCTGAAATCTGATATTCCTTACACAATTTTTGGAATGAGTTAAAGGAAAGTTCTGTTTCATGTTTTCACGAGGTATATGGGAATATGGTTGAGGCTTAGGAAAGTTTTGACTGGCACTTGCCCCAGATGTGCTTCTAGCAACTTGAACAGAACACTCGGCTTCACCGGAGATGGCTCCTTCTTTGGGATTCTGGTGTAACTGTTGTCGGGTTAACATTTTCTATATGAACGGCTATGCTTAAAAATAAATCTCAGATTTAGCATCGGAAAAACTTGGAAATCAATAAAAACCACAAACTAAATCGCAAAGATGCCAATGTTATTAACCATACTCGAGCCTGAGAAGAGTCAAGTCGACTGAACAACATTAGGGTCGAACGTACCTGAACCCATGGGGGTTGGTCGAGCAGGCCTGAATTTAGCAGACTCAAACATGGCCAAGTAATTTGAATCGGACATGCAAGAAGTTTGCGGAATTGTGTTCTAAATAATCAGGTTTGCAAGGCAAGAATATAGTGTTAAGTTGGCATATGTAAATAGCAAATTTCAACACACATTGCAAGTACAAGATCCAATCAAACGACGAGATCATGTTCATCTTTTGGAGGCAAACATGTTCAACCGCAAGCAACTCAAACGTGCACGAGCCCAAACATGGTCGAGCATGCTAGAGCCTTAGCTGGGTCGAACGTGCTCGATCCTCATCTAGCTCGAACTTGCCCGACCCCATAGGGTCGAGCATGTCCGAACCCAGACAGGGTCGAGCATGCTCGAGCCTCGGCTGGGTTGAACATGCTTGACCCTCATCTGGGTTGAACATGCCTGACCCCGTAGGGATCGAGCATGTCCGAACCCAGACAGGGTCGAGCATGCTTGACCCTCATCTGGGTCGAGCATGCTTGACCCTCATCTAGTCTAACACGTTTGAATCTGAAGCCAGGCCAAGCATGATGGCACCAGGACGAGCAGACCCACCAAAATGGACATCAAGTTATTTTGTGATTAGATCAGTGTGATCGAGTTATTGCCAAAGATCAATGTCGAGTTTCGCACACCAAAAGCCAACAATTCAAACATTGTTCATAGTCCAGACTTAAAATAAGCATAAATGTCAACCACAAGACTATAGAAGACAAATGTACGAGCAAGTCAGCGAAAAAAATCAAAATTCACGATATTGGCATTTACTCAAACAACTTATGTGCAATTACATAAAATGAACAATTCAGAGAGTTTTCGGGTGATTTCACTTCCACAAATACATCAAATTATACAATCATATCCCCAGTTCAAGTAAATTCAGCCCAATTCTCGACAACATCAAACCAAGGGATCCAATTCAAACTCAAGTCATATTACAAATACCTTGTTTCAAATCCTAGACCTCTACAAACCAAAAACAATGCGAAAAAGAAAAGAAAATCACCTTTGGACAATGGGGAGATTCAAGTTCAAGAATGATAGTTGTTCCAAAGTGATTCGAAATTGGCTTGATTTCGTTGTAGATTCGAGCGAGCTTCACTAACCAACGACTTGGGATCGAATTCAGATTAAAATCAAAGAAAATAAAGATATTGAGGCGCTGGGGACTTTAAGAGGAAGACTCGGTCGCCATTAATTGTTCTTCTCCGGAAAAGCAAATGGAGAATGGAAACAAGGGGTACAAGTATATGTAAAGAGTGGAAGATGAACAGACACGTTCGACCCAGAATGAATGGTCGGCCCAAAATGTTTGTTCGACCCACGATGACCGTTTGACCCAGATTACCGGTTTGATCTAAAGTTTCTATTCGACCAGATTGGTATAGTATTGACCAATATAAATATTTGATGCTCGACCTACATTAAAACCAGATTTCTTGACCTGTGAAAAACCAAGATTCGATCTATTAAATGGTGCTATATTTCGAAGCTCGTAATTTTTTACAAACTAAAAATTACGAACTTTCAGGGGCAAATGTTTATCCATAAAAATCATGCACCCATTAATGGATCAAACATGTGGCTCGAGCACGATTATGGTTCAAGCAATGAAGCCATTCGAGCATCACTCATGGGTCGAACAGGCATCAGAACAATACATAGGGTCGGTCATCATAGGGTCGAACACCTTTTTGATCAGTCATATTCCACATGTGAGACTCGAACACAAAGGACTCAAACATCGTATGGTCAAACAGGTAAGGGTCGAACGTCAAGGGTTGGTTGTTCTTTACATGGCTCGGTTAAGCAACATCATCATCCAGGGTCGAACATTGTCAAGGATCGAACAAAATGAATAAGAACCTATACATGTCAAGGGTCGGTCACACACACACAGAGGGTCGGTCGAGCATGGTGTTACAAACAGGGTCGGTCGAACTTGGTGCTACCAACAGGGTCGATCGAGCATGGTGTTGCTGACAAGGTCGGTCGAATGTAGGGACGAACAAACAGTTGGATGCTAGCAGTGGCATTTCTGTAATTACTTGTATGTTCGACCCATAGCCTGCATATACATATCTCAGCTCACCACTTCACTCTAACTTCTCCTATAAATAAGCCACGGCTTCCACGCTTTTGGGGATCGATTTTGACCACCCTGAAGGGCTTCCGAATTGCATCCTCCCCTGTTTCAAGAGATTCTAACACTATATACCATCTCAAAGCGAAGATCAAGCATTGAATTCATCATAAAATCCGCCAAAAGCGCTCGAGTATCTTAGAGATTAAAAATCCTCCACCAATTTTCCTTGCATTTAGTGAGATACGCCTAATTCTTCATTGATTTGTATATATTAAAGAGAAATCTTTGTATAAGAGAGAATATAAATGTACTTTTGAGTGATTCTAAGTTTGTAACTCTTGAATTGCTAGTGGAAATCTTTGCCAAAGTGGAGGTAGATATTTCCTAGATCAAACCACTGTAAAATCTTTGTTGTCTTTTCCTTTTTATCGCGATTGTGGTCTCGTTTCTTACCGATTGGTGAAGTGCCTTTGTGCCATCTTTGATGTTTAAGCAAATTTCGGTTTAAACACAACCCTTGCACTTTACTCCATCTTCAATTTTCTTTAGCATATTTGGTTCGCAATGCTTATGCCAATATGGAGTGGTTTTCAGATATTAAACCCGATCCGGTCTCTCCGTATTGACAACGGAAATGGTCCAAAAACTTTGGTAGTCGGTTATTTAACTATCAAAGGAAAACATCCATAAAATCAACGATCCAATTTCCAAACGAAAATTTTGTCGATGAAACATCAAGCAACACTGAGCCCTTTTAAATTAATTTCTTATTAATTTATTCGTTCCCCAAGCTCATATCTTTCCCTAGATATCTTTCAAACTCCATTTGGCCTCTTACGACTTTTTTGGAAATCCTTTCTATCTATCATAACAATTTATTTCCTATATTCCAAAATACATACGTTATTATCGTCAGAAAAACATTTCTGTATATTCACAAATTCTATTTTGGTTTGTGTTTCAATTTCCATCTCAACATTCATCAGTCCCTGACCGTAAACTAGTAACAACTTCTTAAATATCAACGCCGAAGGCCGAAACAAAGAATAGATCGATACTCAGGAAGCCATTCAACTCGACTAATCTCCAGTCAGTTTCTAATTTCCTTAACTTCATTTCTTAATTTCTTATCAACAAAATCATTTCATTTTCTATAAGTATAAAATATCCGTTATTAATTTCCAAAATCACACTTTCTTGGGTTAAAACAAATGTTGTGCAAAACATCATTACGACAACCCAAATTACTATCAGGTGTTCACTTTTAAACATGTATACGTTTCTCCTTCCAACCTCTCAAAGTTTAATTTTATTAATTCACTTTTTACTTATAAAATTCAATTATAAGTTTATTCTGTTATTAAATTTCATATATAATTGCTAAGTCAATTTCTAGTTATCTAACTTTCTTAAATTTTTCTATCTCCTTAAATTTCTAGAAAATTTTGCCAGCATCTCCTTTGTACGGCTCACTCGGTACAACTACAAAACACCTCTCTGGGCTATTTCCATTCAAAAAGAAAATCAAAAAGACAAGTGGCTTGCCAAATAGGCTCATAAAATCTCATATTCAATTAAATACATACCTCTTGGTCGAGCATTTCAATTTATTTTCTTCCATTAGCTTTATTCCATACCTGCTTAACCTATATCCAACCATTTTCAATCAATCCAATCATCCCTAACTCAATTCGCTTATTTCTTTGCTAATTAGTTGTTTTGTATAGTCCCTTTTTATTTGAACATATCACGTTCATATATATATATATATATTTTAAATTTGCTTATAAACCAATCGAATTCCATTTCCAACTCATGTTTCATATTCAACTTCAAATTTTAATTTAAAAATTCAGTTCACTTAACCAAAATTAAGTTCGAATTAAAAATATATTAACTAGTTATATTCTAATTAGCTAGCTTCATTCCATAATCCAAAATTTGATTTTTATTTCAAAAATCAATTCATTTACCTCACCTGAGTTCATATTTACTTTATAATTCAAGTCTAATTTTTTTTTAAATAGAAACCCAAATTTTATTAACTTAAAATCCTTTCATTTTATTTATTTAATCGTTATAATTTATTAATGATTATACTGTTGTTTCCCTAGAAATTTGATTTTTTACATAACTCAAAATCTATAAGACGAAATCCAGATTTTTCTCTTTCGTTAGAAATTATCATTCAATAGATTCGGACGATTCCTGTTTCAAAGAATTCCGACTTTTTTTGAGTTTTATATACTCAATTGAAGTTCAAAACATCAAATTAAGAACTACCGCGCTATGGCGAGTTCGTTTTATTTGTATTAAAATATAAATATTTAAACTTCATTTATTAATAAATTTCATCTTATTCTTATATATTTTAACATATATTTTAGCCAACTTTCCGGATCCAACTTACTATTTTTGATTATCCCTAATCTTCAACTATTTCATTACTAGGTTATAAATTTATTTACCACTCACTCTTCTATATTAAATTTCAATTATAAATTCCTAGGATTTATCTAAATTCAATTTATATTCCGAATCCCAAAATAAAATCTATCGTTCCCTTTTCGAAACGATTTCCAGTTCCTTTTTAAATTCATACTTGAGTTTATATTCCCAAATTATCCTATGACAATTATCCTACTTTGTTTATAAACATTGTTTATAAATTTACTTCCTTGTTTTCTACATTAAAATAAGTTCCATTTCAAAATCTATTTAAAACCCAATTCCTATATTGGAATATTTAATTTATTATAACTTATATATATATAAACACAAAATCTGTTTTCATGTTTAATTTTAACTTCTATCTAATGAAATTCCAATATCTTTACTGAAAATAATTTATTTGTTTATAAATTCAACATAGTCGAATTCAAATCATAAATCATACACATTTATTCCAATTATATTTACATTTCGAACGTCGAAATAATTTCGCGTTCTCTTTTGAAATGATTATGAGTTCCACCTTTTCAAATTCACATTTGAATTTAAGTTCCCAAATTATCCAATGATAGTTATTTCCATCTTATTTATAAACATCATTTATAAATTCACTACTTGTTTTTATTATTAAAAGTAAGTTAATATTTCCTAGCCCATTCGAAATTCAAATTCTATTTAGGAAAAATAGATTTTCCTTTTACACCTAGAAATTCCTTTTCTTTTCAGTTGAATATATTTTTGTGGTATTTTTAATACCAATACCTAGGGCCGGTGTTATTAAACATCCAAAACACACAATCATCAATCACAGATTTTCTAACACATCATATATTATAATATATATATATATATATATATATATATGGAAACAAACAATAAATAAATTTGAGCAATCCAGATGGATCCCTCCAACCTGTTTTTCCTACATCCATAGATGTTAGAAAACATATATAATGCCCATACTGCTTCAACGCAGGATATCGCGGTATAGAAGGTCATCCATTGTATATATTCTAGAGCGCATAAGGTCTTCCGCTAATGGTACTGTGAGAAATATCAATATCCAACCACCAAACCTAAATATAACTAATATATATAATAGCCACAATTCATCAATGCATCCAAACAACCAATAAACAACATATAAATATTAGTTTAAATAAAAAAATCGTTTATAATAAAATTATAAATGAATCCTGAGAGTAAGTTTACTCACCTAGATTTTTAATTGCCGAATAACCCAATTTAAATTAAATTGAATACCATTCGATTTAAATTAAATTCCAGCTGACTCCGATCGACTCCAAATAAATTCCAGATTTTTAAGTTCTGCAATAACGATTCCAACTTACTTTGTTTAGTTAAATTCTAATTTCATATCATGCGTTATAAACTTATATACATATATTTTCTCTTTTAATTTAATAGTCACTAATTACTTAAATTAAATACATTAATTTACCTTAACTGAGTCGTCCATAATCCCCATTCGCCCTACAACCCTAACAGTAGTAGCGCTTCAACCACAGACCTCAAATTTGAATGCCTTTCCAAACTGAGCTGCTTCATCACACTACCCATCAGCTCTAATATGAACTCGACCAAACACTCAATGTTTACATTTGGGTTTCACCATAACCAGTCGAAGCCCCCCTCGTCGACGTCGAACTGACCCTCTCTCCACCCTGAGTTCGCCAGTGTCTTTCCTTCCATTTTTGACCCTAAGAGACCATCGTGACTCAACACACACAGGTGCGACACTAATCCCAACAGAAACCCTCAAAACTTCCAATCGACGTGCCAATCACCACCCCCCTCCAATCAATGACTATACTTCCTCAGAACCGGTGAACTAAATGTGCGACTATTGCTCGAAATCGAGCGCTAAAACTCGCTCGCACCTTGTTGATTTTTTTAAGAGAGTGGTTTAATCGAATGAAGCAAAGGAAAAAAGGAAACTCGATTTCAAATTCTAATAAATAGAAATGGAGGGGCCATTTTTTATTTATTTGAAAGCTTCGATTTTTCATTTCTACCGAGGAACGGAATTTAGAAACGAAAATGAGAGGGGGTATGTCGCGTTTATATAGAGCAGGACGGGGAACTAACGTACATAGCGTTTTAAATGAATGTCTCCTTAAGTACACGCATATTTAATTTGATTACGATTTGATTTATAAAAAGATTCGATTTGATTTCGAGCTTGTCCATAAATTTTATTTTTATCATATCCTCACGAAACTTACGCCTGAAGTTTAATATTTAAACGACCACATACAAACTCCAATCGCGACAAGTATTGACACACTGCTATGGTTTGATGTTCTTCATCAAAAACTGAGGTCATTTGTAAATCTCTTATTTTTCACATATCAAATTAAACCAATCAAATATATTTTAAATTTAAGACAACCAACTTCATCAATAATAAATTATTATTATTATCGTATAAATTCAAATTGAATTTATATTGATCATCTGAACGTTTTGATTTAGTTTTAACTTCGAATTCAATTATTTTCGTTTCCATATTACGAGAATTCAATATATTCGAAAATTAATTGTATATCGATTATTAAATCAATAACTCAACATAAAAAATCCATTTATATACTCAACTCAACATTTAAAATAATATTAAATGTTTAAATTTTATTGACCAAAAATCCAGGTTGTTACATTAATCATCCCCTAATGTTTATTATAGAATCAGTTAAAAATAATAGTGAAAATCCAGTTCCTCCAAACTATATCAAAATATATATTGTCGAAAAGATCCCGACGAATGAACTCAATTACATGCATAGCAAACAATTTGTACAAAGCCAAGCATAATAGGTCATGGCATGGACAAAGCCAAGCACAACAAACAATTTTTTTAAGTGAAACAGTCAATAAAACAAGGTTATCATGATGCAAGCAATAAGTGCTGCAAGGTAGTCCAGATCATGCAAAAAAAACTCAAGCTAGAAGACCAAACAATAAACAAACAAGGTGATCAAGAATAGCAAGCGGTGGTGTAATGACATGTAAAGACAGAACTACAAAGCAATGAAGCAATGCATACAACAAAATATCAGCAGAAGTGCACAAGAGACAAGCGATCAAGGTGCAGTGGCATGTAAACACAAGACATATCATATTAACTAAACGATCATGTAGCGTCTGTTCGAATCAGTTGTTAGATCAGAATTACCAAAAGGAAGTGGCAGTAATTTGTTATTCGTACAAACCAATGTACAGTGGAGCAATAGATAAAAGGAAAATATTTAGTTCGAAAAATGTTTGAAACAGTCAAGAAAACCAAGCCGAAGATATTATCATACAAGCCAAGTCAAACACAAGCAAGTTTCAACAGATTTACAATCTTTTATTTTCATCAAATTGAGCGAATCAACTTTCCAAAAATCAGAGAAATATACGGGTCTAGAACCCTATATAAACCTAATTCCATCATCGGTAAATTTTGGCAATAGGAAGAAGAGTTCGAGCAAATCAGGATCATAAAAGAGAATAAACCATACCAGTTTTATATCAAACCATTCTTGATTAACAAGCAAACTCCAGATTCATAATCAACCGCATGTAAGCTACCAAGTCAGCATCGATCGACAATAATTCAAGCTATCAATTCATACGATTGAAGTACACAAAGCAGAGACCAGTTGAAGTAATTTTTATTTATTATAGAATCAAGGAAGTGGCCATTGAAGGATAGAGGCGTCGAACACAAAACAAGTGACTAAGCACATCAAACTAAAAAGAGTCGGCCTATTTCATTAACATTGTCTTGTTAATTAGTTTTAATTTAGGGTTTAAAGTTATTTTTAGTGTTAGGTCTAAGATCTTATATTATTTTTGTTGTATTGTTATTTTAATTCTGTCAAACTCTAGTTAGTTGGTAACTAGGCAGAAAACTACGGGATTTATAGTTTGAGAATTCGCAACTCAAGGGATTGAGTTGTGGTAGGGTTTTGAGTATAGGGTTAGTATAATTAGGTAAGCGATAGTTGCAAGTTTACCGGGTTATGTAAGCGTTGTATTGTTTAACTCCTAGTAGAAACTTTTGGGTATAAGTTTTGAGCATATGGTTAGAACAATTAAGGGAGTGAGAGTTGCGAGTTTACGAGGATTGTAAGAGAACAAAATTTCTAATTCCTATTAGAAACCTTGAGGTAGCAACAAGTAGGGTTTTTTCGAGGTTGAGTATATATGTGTGTCATTTACTTTCTGCATTTACTTAGTTTATTGTATATGTTGTTTATTATTAATTATTATTTATGAAAAATTGCAGTAATCCCTATTCACCCTTCCCTTCGCTAAAGTTAATTTATATCCTACAAGTGGAATAAGAGCGGTTTTTATTCATTTAGGATAACTCAAGAGTCATGAATTTCTCAAACATTAATTTTCCTAGTTGTCAATCTTATGAGAATTCACCGAGTATTGCTCCCACTATTTCCATAGGAACAGATTTTTTAAATTTAAACTTAAAAATTAAAAATAGAATTCCGTTTAAAATCTGTTATTTCTGAATATTTGGATATTCTGGTAAATATAAGTGATATGGTAGATAAGAAAAACATCATTATCAATGCTCGTGTTATGCATATTATATATTTTTATATTAGTATTGATTAATTTAAACGTATCTCTCATTGTTTAGCTGCAAGGGAAATCTGGAACACTCTCGGTGCGCTGTATGGAAAAAAAGAAAACATGAGCGCAAATCCTCCAAAAGTCTACTCAAATTCAGAATTATGCTTGACAGGATTTACAGAAATGAAGCGGATGATGACAATGGTTGAGACTTAGCATATGATAAGTGTTTTTTCATATAAAGAATTACTTCTTATTTGTGATGATTTAACTAGAACTGTTAATAATCTCAAATCTAAAAATGAAAATTTAAAAACTAAAAATCTTGAGTTGCACCATAAAAATAATGATTTGAAATCGAAGCTTAAAAAGATTAAGAAAGCTGAAAACTTTGATTGCAAAATTGTTTGAATTTGGAAAATGATTTATTTAATCTCAATGAAAAATTTAGAAAGCTTGAAAAAGAAATTATGATTTTAAAGAAAAATGAGAATGAGCTAAAAAGTAAAAACAATGTTTTGTAAAAAAAAGTTGGATAAATTTAAGACGGCTGAAAATTCCAAACATATTTTTTTTGAAAAAGAAGGTTTGTTGAAAATTGAATCGATTTTGAATGAGCTTGAAAATAAAACCAAGGAAATCGGGAATTTCATATGCAATAAATGTACAACTTTCCAAGAATAAATAATTGAAATTATAGAAAATTTCAAACCCTTTGAAAATGAAAAATGTGATTTGGAAAAACAAAAAATTTGAAATTACTTGAATAAACCACGATTTGGAAAAGGATATTAGAAAATCAAGGATCCTGAAAATCTTGAATTTAAAGGGCATAAACATTTTGAAATTGAGATGTATGAAAATAAGACAAAAATAAAAGCACTTGAAAGTGAAAATACGATCTTAAAACAAAATGATTCTAAAAAGAGAAAGATCGCTATTGATCGTTGTTCCAAATAAACAAAAGAAAATAGTGGTCTCAAATCTAAAATTCAACGACTTGAACCAACGTTAGTTAAATTTTCCAATGGAGACTATTTTGTTGAAAAATCAATTTTTTGTTGAAATAAAAAAGGAATTAGCTTTGGAAAATCTAATCAAATTAAAAAAGATGAATTCAAATAATTTTAAAGGAATTTCCAAAAGGGTTTTTAGCCTCAAGGACAAAATGAACAAAAATTGTTTCATAAGGACGAGGGCTAAAATTTTGTCCATAAGGACAAATTTTAATATAAAGAAAGGAATTCAGGAGCCTACTATAATTCCTCCCTTTACACTAAAATTTGTCCTCATGGACAAACTTTTAGCCCCTTGTCCTTATGGAACAATTTTTTGTTCAATTTGTCCTTCACGCTATTTTCCTGATTTGCAAATGCGTGTTTTGTGAAAATTTGGACATAAATAGAGTGTATACATGTTTAAAAATTAATGCAATCATATTAAACAAGTTTGAGTCCCAAAAATAATAAAACAAATTAGATTAAATTTAAATAAACTTGGGATCCTAAAGGTACGTCGGAGAATGCAAATGGATTGTTGTATAAATGATGTTAGGTACCAAAACGTTTAAATAAAATTAAGACTAGTACAACATGTGAGGCCACTCGATATCCTATAAATATATAGATACCAAAGGTGGCTAAGTAACAACTTTTAGGAAGATAAAAATTAAATTGTTTTGTATCATTGTTTAAACATTTTAATTTTTCCCAATCCATAGAATTCTGAGTTGGAGATTCATTAGTTCACAACGTTAATGGTAAGTCAGGTATGATCTCTAACTCAAATTTATATTCTTTAGTTAATGATTTTTTTTTCTTACACTACTATAGTATTTACGTCATATCTTGAGCTTCCTAACTTTAAATTAAAAAATTCAAGATGTTTAGGAAACTAAAATTAATTATCTACAACTTTTATGTTTTGAGGATTCCCAAATTACGAACTTAAACTGATGAAAAACTACAATATATTTAAATATAGGATATAAACTATTCTAAGAATTTCTAATAGTACTGTAGTATTTTGATTACATTTTGAGTTCTACTATTCGGAATTCTGAAAACTTTGAAGTTCTGAAAAGCTAATAAAATTTCACATAACTTTGTTGTTTTGAGATTCTGTTAATTCACCATGGAAAGTCTTAAAAATCTACAGTCAATACACCGTATTACTTGGAAACCATTTTAGATAAATTGTGATAATTTCATATGGTTTTTGGCTTGACTTAGCTATTTGGATTTGAAAATCATTTGACATGTGTTGATATGTTGAATTACGAAACTATCATGATTTTAACTCATTTTGAACTCTGAAAATAAAGTTTTTCGTTAAGTGGTTTCAAACGTTTTTAACGATCAACATTCTCAATTAAGTTTTGATAAAATTGTGTGAGAAATTCACTTGCGGGTCTTGATTTGATTTGAAATTAGAAAAGACTGCTTGTTTGATAAAATTGGATTTGCTTGAAATTTTTGAGTGAGTATGACATTTTCACAAGTATCACTGAATATTTGAAGCAATCAATACAAGTAGTATTAGATAATATCACATTCAACTGGTTGATTTTTGTGTTAAACTGATTTTCAACTTGCACCTTTTTTTTAAAACGACTTCTACAGAAAATTGGTCTTCACATATTTTATATTATAAGTATTTTTGATTGTTTACTCAAAAATTAAATGATTAACCAATTGAACCATTTCGAAACTTATCCAAATTATTATAGACTTTGACACTGTGACGAATAGTGACTATATTATATTTCATGGTAAGAGAAAATATTATTTCAAGAATTCCATGAAATATAAACAGATTTTGTGATATTTTTACTTTGATGCTCATTTCATGACCATTCTCGTTCACCATATCATTTTATCATTCGTCATAGTGTTATATAATGTGAAGGGTTTGATTTAGAAATATTTTTCTATGTATTAAGCTATTCACTCTCAGTTAAAATCCTTATTGTTATGCATGGTGAATAACCTAAATTTTTGTTTATTTGTATTCTATTCTCATTTAAAGTCCTCACAGTTATGCATGGATGGAACACGTTTAAATCTAAGTATTATTCTAATCTTATTAAAAAGTCCTCGCAATTATGCATAATTAGAAAATACTTGGATTTTTTGAGTTACTAGTAATCCCATTTAAAGTCGTAATGGTTAGGTGTAGTTAGAAAGTGCTTAAAAATGTATATAATGTGCTTAAATTTATATTATTTGGAAATCTAGAAGTTATATTCCTATTTTAGGAATTTTTTCAAACTCACTTCATTATATAAAATTGATCATAAATCCATTATTCTAAAAAGCGAATTTTGTTTCAAAATTGTGAAATATTATGATTTTTTTATTAGTTAAGATTTGCGATATATGATTTCTCTGTTGATTTGAATTTATAAATTTAGTCTAATTTCATCACTATTTCAATTTCTATTATTCTTTCAATGATAATTAAAAGGGAAGAAACATTAAAAAAATTTGGATGTGTAAATGTTTATAAAATACTTCACAAATTTATTATTATGATCAATAAATTTCTTAGCCTTTTATATTGTATATGTATGCAAAATGTTCACACAGCTCATGAAAATGGCGACCACACAAATCGCTCCTTCTTCCTCATCCACCTTCTCTGCCTTTAACACCTCCTACTTCCCTCCTCTTCGTACTTCTCCACCAATCCCCCCCCCCCCAATCCACCCCCTTCTGGTGTTAATTCCTCTTCGGTCAAGCCCTCGACGCCAATTTTGGATCTAATATTCCAGATCCTCATTTTCCTTCAAGTAGACCTATTTTTTCTCCTGTAGCTAATCGACCTAATGTCAATTCAGAGAATCATCCTTTATCTGCAAATCAATCAACATCTAATGCCTCCTTTTCATCGTTCACGAAGAGGGACTATGCTTCCCTTTTTACTTCCCTCCCTCGAAATGCGGGCGCTTTCCAACCTCAATACTTCGACATTCCTAGGGATGTCGTACCAAAAATGATTCCTGATTCAGTCAGATCTGAGGGAATGAAATACTGGAGTGATTACTTGGTGGGATTTTGCCTAGATGGCATTTCTTCGTTTCCTATTGTGGTAAATTTCTTAAACCGATTTTGCAAATTAGACGGTGAAGTTAGTATTAAATCAGAAGGAGTTCATTTCTTTTTTAAGTTTTCAAATGAATCAGATAAAGATTTTTTTTTGAAATCTAATCCAATTTTCATAAAAGGAAGCATGTTCATCATAACTAGATGGGATCCGTCTATAAGGAAACTAACAGTTACAGATTAAAAAAGTTCCAGTTTGGGTTCACTTCTATTGCATTCCAACTATACTACGGACTTTATTGGGTATAAATTGGCTAGCTTGTCATGTGGGGAGATTGATATGCTTTGATAGTAGCACTGAAAAATTGCAGAGATTTGGGTATGCCAAAGTTTTATTTGAGAATTTCTCGGAGTTTGATCTCCTTGATAAGATAGTGGCAGGTGGTTTAGGAAAAGAGTGCCCTTCAGTCAAGTTAATCTATGATTATTGAAGACCCAAAATTTGTACTACGTGTAAGGTATTTGGTAATGCAACCGAATGTTGTGAATTTAACACCAAGGCAGAAGTTGACGGTGGAAATCATGCAAAGGACTTCGATAATAATTCTTATGACCACCCTCGATGGTTTAATAGGAAGACCTCTTATAATGTTAACCAAGGAAAATGGACATCTGTTAATACAAGAAATTCAAAGTATTGGAGAAGGAAAGGAGTTCCTAATAATAAGGATGATAATGTTGAAACAGACGTGTCAATGGTAAATTAAAATCCTTTTAATGTTTTGGAATCTAATTTAGATGGTAACGACAACACTGATGAGTTTAATGCAGAGGTACAAATTAATAGCAAGGAGGATGATCCTGTAAATGGAAGTACATATGATACTGCAGCCGGGTTGCAATCACCAGCGAACATAACTAATGATACTAAAGATATGAATACTATGGATAATAATGGCACACAATGTGAAGATGGTGAAGATTTGATGGATAACATATTTGATGAAAACCCAGACAATGTTGAGATGTCAGCAAAATCTGGTAAATGCACCTCTGATTCATTGGTTTTGTCCATGTTGTATTAAATGCAAGTTGTTCTAAATCCTCTCCTTACACCAATTTGTCTTGATCATCGACCTTTAGTCACTCTACACCATCCTCTGCTAGAAATAAGGTAATGAATTCATCGTCGCTTTCTGCTCACACATCTGATCCCATGAAATATTCTTCATCGCCTTCATCTTCTACTCTTGCAGCAACTTCACGATATACTATCTTGAGACCTCCTCTTAATATGCAACTTCCTCCCCTTCCCATCATTGGCTGTGGCTTGACATTCCCGCAAGTGAACAATTCTTTGTCCTCTCTGTCTACTGCAGTGTCTACAAGTTCTCTACCAAGACCCAAGAGTAACAAATTGAAAGGTAAATTCTGGGATGGCTTAGATCTTGATGACAGAATTGATTATGGGCCAGAGTATGTGCTCCTTCTCGGCAACAAGCTAAAAGCTACTAAAAGACACACCAGGAAAAATCCTGGTCCCATGTTTGATCCAACCTTGATTTGATATTGCATGTTTGCAATTATCACTACAGATGATTTCCTACGTCTTCATGAAATCTATTATTTGAAACTTCTAAATTTGTTTTTCTTTCTTCAGCAAGGGCATTCCTGGTTTTGACATCAATCAGTCGTGGACATTGGTTCTTTCAAGTCCAGGTTTCATTTGAAATTTTCGCTAAATAATACTTCAGCTTCGTACTGCTGCCATGTGGTAGGCTGTCAGTTGACATTAGTTGAAAGATGTACACTCATTTGATAATTTGATAGTTCATCTAAGAAAGTATAGGGCTTGGAATTGTCAAGAGTCTGTATTGCTATTTTTGCATTTTTTGGGTGTAACTCTTGATGTTGTGAATAATAAAGTTCTCACTTGCCTTTCAAAAAAATTCTTAGCCTTCAAATTTACGCATCTATATAGGGGACTTCAGTTGTACGAGGAGTACTTAAATAGGGCGAGCATAGTTATGTCGCGATAAACACATTCACATGCACATCAAAATTTAAGTGCATTTTTGTCATCATTAAAAGAGGAAGATTGTTGAATATATTGATATGATTTTTTGTTTGATGATAACAACATATATATTATTTAGTATATGTGTTTATATACGTGATATTCTATTTTGCACAGTCAAAATATAAATATTTGCGAGAATTCAACATTTAACTTAGAATTTGTTCTATGAATGAATATAATATTTTTATTATATTTTCGAATGGTACACATTTTGTCCCATCTATATTACATTCACAATTGTACAACCATTGCCTCGCTACATGCACTCAGTCACATTTGTACAAGCACTGCCTCACTACAAACACCTTCATGCATATTTCATTCAGTCACTCACACTCATTCTTTTATGCTTGATATTCAATGTAAGCTCCAGTTTCTGTTCAGTCATCCGTTGAACTTGTCAAACTAGAATAACGCAGTAAACTGAAAAGAAACAATTTAATCTACAACTATAAAATTTATTTTTAAATTATTATTTGTCTCAGCTACTTGGGTTGTTTCTCATCATTTTTCTAGGAAGTGTCATATATATTCATATACGTACTCGAACAACGTATAATATACACAGTTATATGCTTTAAATATTATAGTTGTCAAACATGTGTTACTTTTCTCATGGACAACTACAAAAGTTAAATCAAATGATTCAACACAATGCCATGTAATAGCTTACAATCATTTTAGTCTCGACAGAAATTTTTGTTATAATCTCTTGTCTCCTATAAGAAGAGCTCACAAATATAATTCGATATTCATATCAGTAATACACAAGAACAATACATGTATACACGTACATGTATATGTATATAAGTGTGTATGTATGTGTGTGTGTCAAATGTGCAGGTGCATGTATCAAGTCTCATGAGCAACAAATATGTATAGCAAAAACAGTGCAGCGTGACCATGGCATAACTAGTGTAACACAAAATATTTCAAGTCTAACATCATGATATGATCAAGATACGCAAATCAAGCAGCAACGACAAAGCATGCACTAACAAAGCTCGAGTGCAAGTCTCAGCACAAAGAAAGCAAGTCCAAGGACATTAGAATACAATATTAACAAGGAACAAGAAGAAAAGATTTCAGGTCACTAACAACATGATCACATGAATGGGTAAGTGCATACATGCTTTTAGGTGCAATAATAGTGCAACACAAACGGACAACAAACAAGTAACAGTTTTAAGATAGTAACACAAAGACAAGTACAAAAACCAAGTGCTACAGGTAGCATGCCAATGATCATAACATGTAAGCACAAAAATACACAGTAAACACAATATATACATAGCTAGTATATCAAGATGAAGCACAACAGGTTAAGGCATGGAAAGCCAAACACAACAAACAGGTTTTTAAATGAAAATGTCGATAAAACAAGGTTGTCATGATGCAAGCATTAAGCGCTGCAAGGTAGTCCAGATCATGCAAACAACTCAAGCTAATAGACTAAACAACAAACATGTTAAGGTGATACTAGAACATCAAAAAATGGTGCACTGGCATGTAAAGACATAACTACAATGCAATGAAGCAGTGCATATGGCACAACAATAATGGAAGTGCACAAGACACAAGTATATCAAGGTGCAGTGGCATGTAAACACAAGATCATCCATATTAACCAGAAAATGTAGCATATGTATAAGTTATTAGATCAGAATTACCAAATGGAAGTGGTAGTAAGTTTTATTCAAACAAGCCAATATACAGGCGAGCAACACGTAAAATAAAAAATCTAATTCAAAATATGTTTGAAATAGTCAAGAAAATCAATCCGAAAATATTATCATAAAGGCGAAGTCAAATACAACCAAGTTTCAACAAATTCACAATCTTTTATTTTTAGCAAGTTGAGCGAATCAACTTTCCAGAAATCAAAGAAATATAAAGGTTTAGATCCCTATATAAACCCAATTTCATCATCGACAAATTATAGCAACTAAAACAAGAGTTTGAGTAAATTAGAATCGTAAAAGAGAATAAATTGTACCAATTTTCTATCAAACAATTCTCGATAACAAGCGACTCTAGATTCACAATCAACTGCAAGTAAGCTATCAAGTCAGCACCGATCAACAACAATTCAGGCTATCAATTCATACGATCGAAGTACACATAGGAGCGGCAGGTTGAAGGAAAACCATTTTTTTTAATCAGAAAACTAAGACAGTGGCCATTAAAGGATAAAGTAGTCAACTACAAAACAAGTGACTAAGCACATCAAACTAGAAGGGACCTGGCATTGCCTTGTTAGTTGGTTTTGACTTAGGATTTAAAGTTATTTTGAGTTTTAGGACTAAGGTCTTTTATTACTTTTCGTTGTATTTTATTTTTAATTCAGTCAAACTCTATTTACTTAGTAACTAGGTAGCAAACTACGGGATTTGTAGTTTGATAATTCACAACTTACGGGATTGAGTTGTGGTAGGGTTTTGAGCGTAAGGTTAGCGCAATTAGATGAGCGATAGTCATGATTTTACCGAGCTGTGTAAGCGTTGTATTGCTTAACTCCTAGTAGAAAATTTAGGGTATAAGTTTTAAACGTAGAATTAGAACAATTAAGGGAGCAAGAGTCGCGATTTTATAGAAATTGTAAGCGAAGAAATTGTCTAATTTCCAGTAGAAATATTCAGGGCAGCAGTAGGCAAGGTTTTGTCGAACCAGAGTATACCTGTTTATCATTTAATTTCTGCCTTCACTCAGTTTATTATCTATTCTATTTATTATTAATTATTATTTTGTGAAAAAAATAAAATAGACCCTATTCACTCCACTCTATAGTTAATTTAGATTCTATATGTCAAAGTGTCGTGTTTGAGCACTGCATGGGTCTATTGCTTACGTGTTCAAACCTGAGCGAGAAGACAAAGATAGCCTAGGTGATGTGTCTTCATATAATCTGCCATGGTTTATATTGTATTAATTCAATTTCAAACTTATAACGCTAATAACATTTGCATACAAGCTCTGATAGACGTGTGGTTTCTTTCGTTGGACTTGTATCGAAATTCCAAATAATATGTAATTGATTTGGTTAAGATTAAAGAATACTGAAAATCTAACGTTCGTTCGGATTTTAATTAGACTTAAAATCAAAGGTGGGTGTTAAACCCACTCATGAAGTACTAATATTTTCACTGCAAGTTAAATTAATTAATAATATGATTAAGTTAATTGTTACTTGTGAAGTTAAATTGACATCGAAATTGAATATTACTGTTAATCGACATTCGATATGCGTTAGTTAATTGATTTGACATATTATCTGGTTGACTATTTGGAAATTTAAATATATGTTGAAGTTGAATTTAAATGATTGAATTTGAATTGATATTTATTGAATTGACATTTAAATTGTCATTGGAATAGAATTACTAGTTAGAACACCGACGTTAAACCATTCGTGGCTACTGTGATTTATTGATCGATTTGGATGTTGTAGCATGTCCATGATTTTGGTTGCTACTAAGATTTATTGGAAGATTTAAATTTTAATGATAATTAACTATGATATCTCCTTGTTGTCATACTGTATAACACTGAAATTGTATAAGTTGATATGCATCTTTAAGAGATTGAATAGTTGAATTGACAAATAGGTTGAAATGATATATATATATATATATATGTATATATATATATATATATATATATTGTGAAAACCCGTAACTTCCCCGGTTGGGAAAGTGTCGGGTAGTTCGAGAACAAGCCACAACAGAACGCATACGGAAGAACATTTCATTGTATATTACAACAATGCATCAGATTACAAGAATATACAGAGTATAAATGAATATTACACAGAAATATCAGAGATTTAAATTACATTTAAATACATAGCAGCGGAAAATAATACAATACACAACTAGACGGGATATACGGATACAAAGCTTTCCGGATATCATTCCAGCTGTAAACCAGGATCCTGTGAATATAAATCTGCAAAACCAAAACTACTAGCTGCCCGTGTCGAAAATAGGGGCACCCAGAGTTTAGGTTAAAACAATAAACTCCAGGTCAGTCATGTGACTGGTGTGAGAACTAAAACAGTTATTAATCTTTATTTTTAAAGTTAGGTAAATCAAGGGACCACGCCGCATAACACGGAACGGGTTTCCTCCCAAGAATACCAGTGCATAAAACAAACAGCGCAATGCTAAATAAAGAAAAATGAAGCTGTTATAAGACCCAGGTCCTATCACACAATGCAACGCAAGCCGGGGGATAGGGTTTTCCCTTATAACAGCCAAAGAATGCTTGATACGTTTAAAACAGATTATTTGATACTATTATAAGTGCATAGTGTATAAAACAACTTCAAATCATAAGTATCAATCATAGGCGGCATGGGTACCATATATCATGTCGCCATATATAGGTTTACAATCAAAACCGCAATGTCGTATTTGGAAATTGGATTTCCATCTATGAACCGAGGCAAAAGATAGTCCTCAACCGATTCGAGACAATCTAGCCCATGTCTCAGGATCAGAGCTCGAGTGACCCTTGGATCCTCAGGGTCAGTCCACCGATGTGGATTAAACTTAAACCCTGAACATGCGTTTCCCCGCCCTATGGGGCGTAAATGAGCCAACTAAATGACTCCATCAGTTCGAGAACGACCGATCGATCCAAGGTGCCTCGCAACAGCAACAACCACATAAGTCAAACTCGTCAGGGCGTGTAAAACCACTGACGCCACTTCTAGCTAGAAAGAAATGCATGCCCTCCCTGACGTCCTCTCCCGTTTTTGGTTCATACCGGGTGTGAAACTCGCGAAGCAAACGTTACACAAAGCTACGCCACAAAGGCCTTGCTTTGATCATCACCACAAGCCTTTGCTTTTCAACAGAAGCCTCGATCAATTGCCACTTAGGCATGCCACACAGGCAATTCACTCCATGCGTTTGATATCCATCAATATATAACCCCTGAGCTCGTACGTCTCAGAGAAGGGCGTTAAGCAAGAGAATAAATTCTCCACCGCCAAGCAGATATATATTTAATAGAGATCAATCACACGGACTAAAATCCAATGTCAGACACACAGTCCATTTACAAGTCCGTTCTGGGGCTGAACGAAACCGTAGGCACCTAGTACCCCGCATATCCATCGATCTCCAAGTATGTCTGGACGATCACCAACTGTTTCCATCTTCTTGGGTGTACAGCCCAATCAAGATCATCAGTAATTACCCAAACGACGTGAAGACTTCCGGTCTTCGACCATCGTCTTCATCTTCGACTTATCGTCGTATCAGTTATTCAGAATGGGATAAACCCGGTCTTTCCGAATACCTCGCGTATATTTTAAATAAGTGTTACACAAACACAACATACGCCTCATTCCAATTCATCAGTCACTAACCGTAAATTAATCAAGAGAATAATTCCCCAAATATTAACCCCGAAGGCCGAAACCAACATAGATCAATATCCAGAAAACCATTCTGCTTAGCTAACCGACAGTTAGTTTCTGGTTTCACATTCATAGGGAAAGGTTCCCATTAATTTTATCCAAGATAAATTTCTTGTATTTATTCTTTAGTCTATTTTTGAATATCAATTCAAAACTAGTCGGGATTAGCGAACCTTACCGAAGTAATCATTTATTTTAATTTCCCCATCCCAACCTATTCATCCCATGAAGTAAAACTGGTAATACTTCATATCTAACACCACAGTGTTATCGGTAAATTCAATTACCATTTCACGTTCAAATCTAATTAAAGATTTAACTATCGCCTGGAGCAAAACTGGTGATACTCCATTTTCGATCATTTCAATCTAATTAAAGATTCATTAAAACTCCACTTAGTTTTAATCTTCGACTGGGTTAAAGAATCAGTGTCATTAAAACACGGTTCACGATAAACCCAAAATCACATTCCATTAATTATCGGGTTAAAGAACAAGTGTTATTTAAAACACTGTCCACGATAAACCCAAAAATCAATATCAATTCAATTCCAATTAAATATTATTTAATTGGTACACTTCATTAAATCTAAATAAAAAGATTTAATCTTTTCTCAACTGGGTTCAAGAACAGTGTTAGTGAAGACACCATTCACGACAAACCCAAATCACATTTGATATTCAATATAAGGCTCTGAATAGAAAATATATCGGCTTATATTCAATATCAAATTCTACGATTAACAAATGTCGTATTGGAAATAACGATATAAATATATATCTTTCAAATTTCCATAACAACATCTGTATAATCACGAATTCCAACATCGAAATATTCCGAAGACAATTTCGATTCAATTCCACTCCAATGCAATCATTGGAAATTCTGGTTATTTTTAAAACCCTTTCGAGTTCAATTTATTTATTTAAAAATAAATAGAATTATAATTCTAGTTCAAAACTAGTTTACTTCGATAAAAATCTATTTTTATCTTTTCAAATATGGAGTTTTTCATCCCAATTCTTTCTAAATCATTTCTTATGATTTTACACAAATTATTACTATTTTTAATAATTTTATCAAGGCCCGTACAGTCGATTTCCACCAATGGCCATCGAACTGCACGTATAGCGACCTTTTTCAAATTTGATTTCGACATAATTCAAAATCCAACCGTTAGATTTCTAATTTCTAATATTCGTTAGAAAGCTCTTTTCGATACGAACCCAACGGTTCTGGTTTTAGGAGAATCCGACGGTCGGATCTCCCGTAATGTCCGTTTGAAATAAATGGTCGAAATTCGCGAACTGCCGCGGCGCGGCGCGTTCTATTCAGGCCATTATATTATATATATAATATATATTTCGTCGATTTCTATTTAAAACGAATTATATGAATAGTTTTAAATTCGTTTCAAAAGCAATTTCAACTTCCTTTTCAATTCAAATCAAAATTGAATTCTTCTTTATAAATTCGTTTTAAAATTCATTTCTATTCAATTCAAATTTCAATTCAATTTGAATTCATTTCAATTCGCTTTCAATTCAATTTGAATTCGTTTTCAATTCAATTCATTTCGAAATCGTTTTCAATTCAATTCATTTCGAAATCGTTTTCAATTCAATTCATTTCGAAATCGTTTTCAATTCAATTCATTTCGAAATCGTTTTATATTCAATTCATTTCAAAATGAATAAAATCGATATAAATATCGCTTACGTCAAAATGGCGTCAATCTAATCAACACGGCTTCATAAATTTCTATTTCAAATATTTTATTTCAAATATTTCTTTTTCAAATAGTTGTTATTATCAAAATATTTCGTTCAACACATGACCAATCTCAATGGATGAGTATTGTCAACACATGAACCTTTATTTTATATTGATAAAGATGTAAATTTTATTACTAAAATATTTCGTTCAACACATGACCAATCTCAATGGATGAGTACTGTCAACACATGAACCTTTATTTTATATTGATAAAGATGTAAATTTTATTACTAAAATATTTCGTTCAACACATGACCAATCTCAATGGATGAGTACTGTCAACACATGAACCTTTATTTTATATTATTCTTTATTTTTCAAATTGGAATGAGGCCCAATCAATTACCATATAAAGTTAATTATATGGATTTTCATACAACACATGTATAATAGCATTGAAAAATATCAACCATCAACCAAAGTGCACTACACTGTATAAGCATCAAATATAGATATCTAACGCTTATAACAGCCTGTCAATCAATCGATTGACATATTTAATCAATCATGATGAGTGAACTTCAAATTTCATCCCAACACCCGTGTGGGGTTTCAAATCAACAAACATTTATTTTTATTTGTGCAGTTGGGCGATGTGTGAAATTTATCGTCCTAATCAATGTCATTCAAATAGGTGTACATAAACAAATCGGCCGATTTGTTTATAAATATTCATTTATCCATATTCACGTTAAAAATTATGTTTTTAACGATAAAACATTTTATTCCAACACATGAATTTCTATTATTCATTTACACAATAAAATGATATTTTTATTTTTCTAACTTATTTTAGAAAATTTCGGCGGCATAACGGCACGATACTAGAAACGGGACGAGGCCTAGCCTTATCCCGGTCTAGTGAAGGCCCACGCCATTCACACATCAATCAAGTCCATTCATTTCACCAAACCATTCAAACCAAACCAAATAGTCTAACTAATTTGCAATCAAACAAACAAGTCCATGGTCTGTGGACGATTGTGTCGGGTGCTACTAAGCACCGTCTGCATCCTAGTATATATATATAACTAGAAAAATAAATTGAAAGGTGAGAAATTCTCACAGATAGCTATCCTAGCTCCACGACTCTTCTAATGCAGGAAATCTTCACTGTTCTCGCCTCTTATCACTTTCTTCGCCCGTATTCTCTACATATGTAAAAATCGAATTTTTACTTCGTTATTCAATATATAAAAATCGAATTTTTCCTTCGATGTTCAATATATAAAAATCATATTTTTACTTCGATGTTCAATATATAAAAATCATATTTTTACTTCGATGTTCAATATATAAAAATCATATTTTTACTTTGATGTTCAATATATAAAAATCATATTTTTACTTTGATGTTCAATATATAAAAATCATATTTTTAATATCTCTGCTACTGTATATGTAAAAACCTCATTTTTATTCTGATTCTCCTATGACAAAAATTATATTTTCTTTCATAAACAAAGTATATTTTAATTTCAAAAATCAATTCTATTTTATTTTAAAAACAAAGGTTTTTATTTTCATAAACAAAGGTTTTTATTTTCAAAAACAAAGGTTTTTATTTTCAAAAACAAAGGTTTTTATTTTCAAAAACAAAGGTTTTTAATTTCTTTTTAAAACTGATTTTAATCTAATTATTTTTAATACAAAAATTGATTTTAAAAGTATATAAAAAGGAATCACCTTCTTCCTGGATAACACCGTAACCCATCTTCACATCTTCACTTCAACTCTAGGTCTCCACCGTGCGCCGCAAATAGATGATCGGAGCTGGATCCGATGGCGTCACGACGAAGACCAAGCCAACCTCCCTTCACGCCATAAGTGGCTCGCCTCGCGATGGGGCCCAGCGCCTTTGATTGGCGCACGAACGCCGATGGTTGTGGAGCGCATTCTGGCCTTGACGAACATCAAGAACCCATCATGACCGTTGATTCCCTAGCCCTCATCGAGTAGAACAATTTTGCACTAGAACATTTCGCCCTAGATGAACGGAGAGGGAGATCGATAGGGAGGAATGAGGGAGTATATCGGCCTTTGAATTTGGGAATTGTCGGCTGAAGATTGCTTTGACTGAGAAGTGAATTTTGACCTAGGGTTAGTTATTTTATAAATTTTATTTTATAATATTAAATTCTTTTAAAACCAAAATTACATGTTTATCAAGACAAACTCAAAATGAGACCCAACAACTTTCACCCCTAGCTAAATACCCCCATTCTGAACACAACGGGACATGTTTCGTAAGCCAGTTTGGCTGTTTCAATCGGTTTCCGTCAAAATCAAAATATAAATCAGTATATATTCAATTCGAACGTACATTTCAAATTACCGGGGCCACATACGGACTCTGAAAATTCCAGAAAATTTATTTCTAGCTTCGTATTGACGATACGGTCCTAACAAAACTAGTTTCGTCGAATTCTGAGACCGTTGGAAAAATGGCCAATTTCCAGTCGATTAAAATCAACTGAAACTGGTCAAACGCGTTTTCCTTTGCCACGCTCACATATTGATTCGAAAAATTATGAAATTTGAAACCTAGCAATAACTTTACATCACGGACCCAACAAAACTGGTTTCGTCGAAATCCGAGGTCGCTTGCAAAATGTCCATTTTTAAGGGCCTGAATTCCATAGCGACTATTCAGAATTTTCATCTGGACATATCTTTTGATCCCCGCTATGAAATTTCGATTATTCGGATTCGTTGGTAAGATATCATCAATTAGATCCTAATGTTTCTGGTTTCACTAAATTCCGGATTGTTTTGCACCCGGTACATTCAACTGAAGTTTGAAATCGAATTATCGAACTACCGCGCCATTTTCAATTCTATTTATAATTATATATAATTATTTATATTCTAACGACGACGCGTATAAATATATACGTTCGAATTATATTCAAAATAAATTTCTCGTCGATATTATTTAAAATAATTCATTTTAAATAATCAAAATTCGCCAAAATTGCCAAAATAAAAATTTTAAACTGGCCCAGATTTTCGGGTTGTTACAATCTCCCCCACTTAAAACTTTTCGTCCCCGAAAAGGAACAAAGTCGAAAGTGGTTCGATTAATCAACACTACCTTCGATCTGGCTTCCATTCTCCAACTTTTCAGTTTCTGAGAATTTCCAAAAATTTCAAAAATTTGGCTAACACCCTAATTTTTTGAAAAATTTCGCCATAACCTCCCCTGCAATGGGAGCATCGGGAAATCTTAAATAGCTTCCCCGGTCTTTCAGATCTCAAAAAGAAAAAGAAAAAGCCAAGCGGCTAGCCAATAGGCTCATAAAATCATCATCACCCAAACAAAACAGTAAATTATGTAGTAAACATGTACCTATTTGTCGGGCAAACAAATTTTATTCTCTGCTCTAGCCTCCTTGCTATGACCTGTTCAATGTAAGTATATGTATATGCAAGCAAATGTGACCAATTTTCAATACAATTCAATATTTGTTTCAATTAGGCTAAATGGTTCAAAATTATCAAACAAATAAACAAACAACACAAACATCAATCAATTAGTGAATTTAACGTTTCAAATTGATAATTTTGATATATATAAAGAAAATCATGTTTTGATGCCAAATCACAATAATGTATTCTAGCTATATTAGTTTTGGTTCTCACACCAGTCTAATGGAAATATATAGAAAATCACACCTTCGAAACTCGAACATAAATGTTGATGATGCGATCGCTATCATCAATATCATCTTCGGGCGACTAGAGTGTGATGCTATATCTATCCAATATATTAAAACTTTGAATACATGCGGATCAGACGTATACGCAAAATCTATATATACTGGATTGTCCACATCAATATAAATAAATAACCAAATACGAATAATTGATTTATATTTCAAAACAAGATTTGTTTTCATTTTAAAAATATACTCTTCACACTCGTTCTAGGATACTACTGATCCCATCTCTAACGAGTCATCCTCCTTGGATATTACTAACCCAATTCTGATGAATTCTTTCGCATGGTTCTAATGTGCCTTGTTCTCTAAGCTTTGTAAACCAAAGCTCTGATACCAACTGTGAAAACCCGTAACTTCCCCGGTTGGGAAAGTGTCGGATAGTTCGAGAACAAGCCACAACAGAACGCATACGGAAGAACATTTCATTGTATATTACAACAATGCATCAGATTACAAGAATATACAGAGTATAAATGAATATTACACAGAAATATCAGAGATTTAAATTACATTTAAATACATAGCAGCGGAAAATAATACAATACACAACTAGAAGGGATATACGGATACAAAGCTTTCCGGATATCATTCCAGCTGTAAACCAGGATCCTGTGAATATAAATCTGCAAAACCAAAACTACTAGCTGCCCGTGTCGAAAAAAGGGGCACCCAGAGTTTAGGTTAAAACAATAAACTCTAGGTCAGTCATGTGACTGGTGTGAGAACTAAAACAGTTATTAATCTTTATTTTTAAAGTTAGGTAAATCAAGGGACCACGCCGCATAACACGGAACGGGTTTCCTCCCAAGAATACCAGTGCATAAAACAAACAGCGCAATGCTAAATAAAGAAAAATGAAGCTGTTATAAGACCCAGGTCCTATCACACAATGCAACGCAAGCCGGGGGATAGGGTTTTCCCTTATAACAGCCAAAGAATACTTGATACGTTTAAAACAGATTATTTGATACTATTATAAGTGCATAGTGTATAAAACAACTTCAAATCATAAGTATCAATCATAGGCGGCATGGGTACCATATATCATGTCGCCATATATAGGTTTACAATCAAAACCGCAATGTCGTATTTGGAAATTGGATTTCCATCTATGAACCGAGGCAAAAGATAGTCCTCAACCGATTCGAGACAATCTAGCCCATGTCTCAGGATCAGAGCTCAAGTGACCCTTGGATCCTCAGGGCCAATCCACCGATGTGGATTAAACTTAAACCCTGAACATGCGTTTCCCCGCCCTATGGGGCGTAAATGAGCCAACTAAATGACTTCATCGGTTCGAGAACGACCGATCGATCCGAGGCGCCTCGCAACAGCAACAACCACATAAGTCAAACTCGTCAGGGCGTGTAAAACCACTGACGCCACTTCTAGCTAGAAAGAAACGCATGCCCTCCCTGACGTCCTCTCCCGTTTTTGGTTCATACCGGGTGTGAAACTCGCGAAGCAAACGTTACACAAAGCTACGCCACAAAGGCCTTGCTTTGATCATCACCACAAGACTTTGCTTTTCAACAGAAGCTTCGATCAATTGCCACTAAGGCATGCCACTAAGGCATGCCACACAGGCAATTCACTCCATGCGTTTGATATCCATCAATATATAACCCCTGAGCTCGTACGTCTCAGAGAAGGGCATTAAGCAAGAGAATAAATTCTCTGCCGCCAAGCAGATATATATTTAATAGAGATCAATCACACGGACTAAAATCCAATGTCAGACACACAGTCCATTTACAAGTCCGTTCTGGGGCTGAACGAAACCGGAGGCACCTAGTGCCCCGCATATCCATCGATCTCCAAGTACGTCTGGACGATCACCAACTGTTTCTATCTTCTTGGGTGTACAACCCAATCAAGATCATCAGTAATTACCCAAACGACGTGAAGACTTCCGGTCTTCGACCATCGTCTTCATCTTCGACTTATCGTCGTATCAGTTATTCAGAATGGGATAAACCCGGTCTTTCCGAATACCTCGCGTATATTTTAAATAAGTGTTACACAAACACAACATACGCCTCATTCCAATTCATCAGTCACTAACCGTAAATTAATCAAGAGAATAATTCCCCAAATATTAACCCCGAAGGCCGAAACCAACATAGATCAATATCCAGAAAACCATTCTGCTTAGCTAACCGACAGTTAGTTTCTGGTTTCACATTCATAGGGAAAGGTTCCCATTAATTTTATCCAAGATAAATTTCTTGAATTTATTCTTTAGCCTATTTTTGAATATCAATTCAAAACTAGTCGGGATTAGCGAACCTTACCGAAGTAATCATTTATTTTAATTTCCCCATCCCAACCTATTCATCCCATGAAGTAAAACTGGTAATACTTCATATCTAACACCACAGTGTTATCGGTAAATTCAATTACCATTTCACGTTCAAATCTAATTAAAGATTTAACTATCGCCTGGAGCAAAACTGGTGATACTCCATTTCGATCATTTCAATCTAATTAAAGATTCATTAAAACTCCACTTAGTTTTAATCTTCGACTGGGTTAAAGAATCAGTGTCATTAAAACACGGTTCACGATAAACCCAAAATCACATTCCATTAATTATCGGGTTAAAGAACAAGTGTTATTTAAAACACTGTCCACGATAAACCCAAAAATCAATATCAATTCAATTCCAATTAAATATTATTTAATTGGTACACTTCATTAAATCTAAATAAAAAGATTTAATCTTTTCTCAACTGGGTTCAAGAACAGTGTTAGTGAAGACACCATTCACGACAAACCCAAATCACATTTGATATTCAATATAAGGCTCTGAATAGAAAATATATCGGCTTATATTCAATATCAAATTCTACGATTAACAAATGTCGTATTGGAAATAACGATATAAATATATATCTTTCAAATTTCCATAACAACATCTGTATAATCACGAATTCCAACATCGAAATATTCCGAAGACAATTTCGATTCAATTCCACTCCAATGCAATCATTGGAAATTCTGGTTATTTTTAAAACCCTTTCGAGTTCAATTTATTTATTTAAAAATAAATAGAATTATAATTCTAGTTCAAAACTAGTTTACTTCGATAAAAATCTATTTTTATCTTTTCAAATATGGAGTTTTTCATCCCAATTCTTTCTAAATTATTTCTTATGATTTTACACAAATTATTACTATTTTTAATAATTTTATCAAGGCCCGTACAGTCGATTTCCACCAATGGCCATCGAACTGCACGTATAGCGACCTTTTTCAAATTTGATTTGGACATAATTCAAAATCCAACCGTTAGATTTCTAATTTCTAATATTCGTTAGAAATCTCTTTTCGATACGAACCCAACGGTTCTGGTTTTAGGAGAATCCGACGGTCGGATCTCCTGTAATGTCCGTTTGAAATAAATGGTCGAAATTCGCGAACTGCCGCGGCGCGGCGCGTTCTATTCAGGCCATTATATTATATATATAATATATATTTCGTCGATTTCTATTTAAAACGAATTATATGAGTAGTTTTAAATTCGTTTCAAAAGCAATTTCAACTTCCTTTTCAATTCAAATCAAAATTGAATTCTTCTTTATAAATTCGTTTTAAAATTCATTTCTATTCAATTCAAATTTCAATTCAATTTGAATTCATTTCAATTTGCTTTCAATTCAATTTGAATTCGTTTTCAATTCAATTCATTTCGAAATCGTTTTCAATTCAATTCATTTCGAAATCGTTTTCAATTCAATTCATTTCGAAATCGTTTTCAATTCAATTCATTTCGAAATCGTTTTATATTCAATTCATTTCAAAATGAATAAAATCGATATAAATATCGTTTACGTCAAAATGGCGTCAATCTAATCAACACGGCTTCATAAATTTCTATTTCAAATATTTTATTTCAAATATTTCTTTTTCAAATAATTGTTATTATCAAAATATTTCGTTCAACACATGACCAATCTCAATGGATGAGTACTGTCAACACATGAACCTTTATTTTATATTGATAAAGATGTTAATTTTATTACTAAAATATTTCGTTCAACACATGACCAATCTCAATGGATGAGTACTGTCAACACATGAACCTTTATTTTATATTGATAAAGATGTAAATTTTATTACTAAAATATTTCGTTCAACACATGACCAATCTCAATGGATGAGTACTGTCAACACATGAACCTTTATTTTATATTATTCTTTATTTTTCAAATTGGAATGAGGCCCAATCAATTACCATATAAAGTTAATTATATGGATTTTCATACAACACATGTATAATAGCATTGAAAAATATCAACCATCAACCAAAGTACACTACACTGTATAAGCATCGAATATAGATATCTAACGCTTATAACAGCCTGTCAATCAATCGATTGACATATTTAATCAATCAGGATGAGTGAACTTCAAATTTCATCCCAACACCCGTGTGGGGTTTCAAATCAACAAACATTTATTTTTATTTGTGCAGTTGGGCGATGTGTGAAATTTATCGTCCCAATCAATGTCATTCAAATAGGTGTACATAAACAAATCGGCCGATTTGTTTATAAATATTCATTTATCCATATTCACGTTAAAAATTATGTTTTTAACGACAAAACATTTTATTCCAACACATGAATTTCTATTATTCATTTACACAATAAAATGATATTTTTATTTTTCTAACTTATTTTAGAAAATTTTGGCGGCATAACGGCACGATACTAGAAACGGGACGAGGCCTAGCCTTATCCCGGTCTAGTGAAGGCCCACGCCATTCACACATCAATCAAGTCCATTCATTTCACCAAACCATTCAAACCAAACCAAATAGTCTAACTAATTTGCAATCAAACAAACAAGTCCATGGTCTGTGGACGATTGTGTCGGGTGCTACTAAGCACCGTCTGCATCCTAATATATATATAACTAGAAAAATAAATTGAAAGGTGAGAAATTCTCACAGATAGCTATCCTAGCTCCACGACTCTTCTAATGCAGGAAATCTTCACTGTTCTCGCCTCTTATCACTTTCTTCGCCCGTATTCTCTACATATGTAAAAATCGAATTTTTACTTCGTTATTCAATATATAAAAATCGAATTTTTCCTTCGATGTTCAATATATAAAAATCATATTTTTACTTCGATGTTCAATATATAAAAATCATATTTTTACTTCGATGTTCAATATATAAAAATCATATTTTTACTTTGATGTTCAATATATAAAAATCATATTTTTACTTTGATGTTCAATATATAAAAATCATATTTTTAATATCTCTGCTACTGTATATGTAAAAACCTCATTTTTATTCTGATTCTCCTATGACAAAAATTATATTTTCTTTCATAAACAAAGTATATTTTAATTTCAAAAATCAATTCTATTTTATTTTAAAAACAAAGGTTTTTATTTTCATAAACAAAGGTTTTTATTTTCAAAAACAAAGGTTTTTATTTTCAAAAACAAAGGTTTTTATTTTCAAAAACAAAGGTTTTTATTTTCAAAAACAAAGGTTTTTAATTTCTTTTTAAAACTGATTTTAATCTAATTATTTTTAATACAAAAATTGATTTTAAAAGTATATAAAAAGGAATCACCTTCTTCCTGGATAACATTGTAACCCATCTTCACATCTTCACTTCAACTCTATGTCTCCACCGTGCGCCGCAAATAGATGATCGGAGCTGGATCCGATGGCGTCACGACGAAGCCCAAGCCAACCTCCCTTCACGCCATAAGTGGCTCGCCTCGTGATGGGGCCCAGCGCCTTTGATTGTCGCACGAACGCCGATGGTTGTGGAGCGCATTCTGGCCTCGACGAACATTAAGAACCCATCATGACCGTTGATTCCCTAGCCCTCATCGAGTAGAACAATTTTGCACTAGAACATTTCGCCCTAGATGAACGGAGAGGGAGATAGATAGGGAGGAATGAGGGAGTATATCGGCCTTTGAATTTGGGAATTGTCGGCTGAAGATTGGTTTGACTGAGAAGTGAATTTTGACCTAGGGTTAGTTATTTTATAAATTTTATTTTATAATATTAAATTCTTTTAAAACCAAAATTACATGTTTATCAAGACAAACTCAAAATGAGACCCATCAATTGTCACCCCTAGCTAAATACCCCCATTCTGAACACAACGGGACATGTTTCGTAAGCCAGTTTGGCTGTTTCGATCGGTTTCCGTCAAAATCAAAATATAAATCAGTATATATTCAATTCGAACGTACATTTCAAATTACCAGGGCCACACACGGACTCTGAAAATTCCAGAAAAATTATTTCTAGCTTCGTATTGACGATACGGTCCTAACAAAACTAGTTTCGTCGAATTCTGAGACCGTTGGAAAAATGGCCAATTTCCAGTCGATTAAAATCAACTGAAACTGGTCAAACGCGTTTTCCTTTTCCACGCTCACATATTGATTCGAAAAATTATGAAATTTGAAACCTAGCAATAACTTTACATCACGGACCCAACAAAACTGGTTTCGTCGAAATCCGAGGTCGCTTGCAAAATGTCCATTTTTAAGGGCCTGAATTCCATAGCGACTATTCAGAATTTTCATCTGGACATATCTTTTGATCCCCGCTATGAAATTTCGATTATTCGGATTCGTTGGTAAGATATCATCAATTAGATCCTAATGTTTCTGGTTTCACTAAATTCCGGATTGTTTTGCACCCGGTACATTCAACTGAAGTTTGAAATCGAATTATCGAACTACCGAGCCATTTTCAATTCTATTTATAATTATATATAATTATTTATATTCTAACGACGACGCGTATAAATATATACGTTCGAATTATATTCAAAATAAATTTCTCGTCGATATTATTTAAAATAATTCATTTTAAATAATCAAAATTCGCCAAAATTGCCAAAATAAAAATTTTAAACTGGCCCAGATTTTCGGGTTGTTACATATATATATATATATATTGCATTTGATACGAGTTGAAAAAATATATTCTCATGCAATTGAAATTTAAATTAAATGATCACTTGGTCATATGGTAGAAAATTAAAAGTACCAAATTTGGTCAAATGAAACGTTTCAAAAAATGGCAAAATGAGATTGATTAATAAATTTTGACTTGAAGTTTTTGGTTTTAAATCTTATAATTTGAAATTAATTTTAAATCGAGTTATTTCAAGCACTGAATCTGAAATTGAGCTTTAAAGATGTAAAACCAATTTAATATAAATGTGGGACTTTAGGATTTGAAACAGATTTGATGTAATATGGTAAAAAGTTGAATTATAATTTAAAACCAATTTAATGTTAATGGGTTTAAAATTAAATTAAAGTTTTGAAACCAATTTAATGTAGTATGTTTAAGTTGGAACTTGGAGTTAAACCATTCAAACTGAAGTTGATTTTGAACTGAAAACTGGAACTTGAGTTGAGGATAAATGGAAGCTTGGATGATTTGAAATTTGATTTAAATTGAAATATGAGATTTGAAAGAGTAAAGTGAAACTTGAAACTGGGAATTGGGTTCTAGTAGTTTTATTCCAGACTATTACATAAAAAACTATTTTCAAATTAGTATTATTTTATTTCAAACTATATTTTATTAAATGTATTTTCCATTGTACTATCTTATTTCAAACAATTTCTATTGGAAACTATTTTCAGTTACGACTATTTTTAAATTTATTTTTTTCCTTTAAAATTCAACTATTTTATATATATATATATATATATATATATAAATATTTTAACTTAAGATCTTTTTTCAATCCGAGTCATTTGAATCCAAAACTGTTTTAAATGTTAAAGATTAAATTTGAATAATGATGATCATGACATGCAAGTCTATAATCGAAATTTGAACCTGATAATGAACCGAATTGTGTTATGAAATTATGAAATCGAATTGTGAATTCAATATTGAGCTAATTGGATGTATGATAATGCGAAATTAAAATTTGAACTGAACTAATTTTTAACATGAATATATGATGTTTTACTGAAATATAAATGATCACAGCATGTAAAATGATGATTAGTTATTAAAAAGACCGAGGGTGGATATTGACGTATTCTTTATCAATAGCGGAATCACTTTGACAACTATGTACGTGGACGATATTCCGAAATGAAGTGGTTGCATTGACGAACGTTTACTGAAATGAAATGAAGTAAGTGAACGATGATGGATAGCCATAACACATGTGTCAAAATTAAAATGACTAAAACAAGAGCATATGTCTAACCATTGAGGTTACCTACCGCTAGTGCTCACACCTCTTCACAGTACTCACTTGATTTGTGATTTTATTGGTGCACCTTGATTTGATTGAATTCTACATTAGGCATTGCTTCACGTGTCTCGTTATATTATATACTTATACGAGCCCACTACAATTCTGGTTTACCATCGTACCTACAGGGAACTCATAGGCTACCGACATTACTGGTTTGTAATAGAACCTGCATAAACTACGTGCTTTAAATGTGTTAATATGGATTAATATATAAAGCCTTAACGTTATTTAAATATTTATTTTAATGATAGACCTTACATATATAGCATATTCTGCTATATGTAGAAAGTTTAACGGATTCTTAGGAGATGTAAAATCCCATCGCATCTCTTAAGTTACATGTACCCTTATTCATGTTGTTGATTTGAATTACGTGAGAGATTTTAGTCTTGGCTCGAGTATACTGTTGTCATTATATTCGGGTAAACCCCAATTGTTTCAGTTTAGCCGAAGACACGATTTTGAAGATAGAAATGAAGATTGACAGTTTGTAAATATTAATATTATTTATTGCATTACTTTATATGTTTGTTGACTATTTAACTCTGATATTGTAAAATGTTATACTATAAGCAGTTTTAAGATTTATTTATGTGATTATTATATTTTGTCCTTTCGTTGTGGGATTCCGCATTCTTTTTTCCTCATCTCTTTTATTATTATATTTTAAATATCCATTAATAATTTATATTTTTGAACGATTTGGGGCAGACACGTGTGTTTTATTGTCAAAACTTCGTTTCTATGGTTTCTAATTTTGTATAAACTCCCACATATCCATAATCAATAAAACTATAAAGTGGACGCATGATAGTGATTACCAAACCATTATAAAAATATTATGTCTCTCTACTCCCTATTTTTTTTGCTATTACCTACTAGATTTATGCTATGCAAGTTTCCAACAACATATTTTTAGGTACTTATTCATTTTTGAAGTTAACAAATATATAAAAATTGATAAATAAAATTGGATGGTGAAAAGAACATGAATTTAGAAGCTTTTACATCTGAAATCAGTATCAATTGCCTTGAATCAATAATGTACCGTCAAAGAAGTGATGCTTATATGGGAATTTCAATTTTTTTTGTTGAAAAGTGTGGTGCTAAGGGCACCCCAATATTTTCTTCCTAATACCGCAATTAAAAAAAAAAAAAACTCATTAAATTTTATATGCTTCCTAATACCACATTACCTCTTCATTCTAATATCTCATTCAATCATTATTTGCCGAACTAATCATGTACTAAGCTCATCTAAATACATTAATCTCTCGTAATCGCTGTCTTCTTCGCATCTCTTGCGGGGAAATTCAAATTTGTATGGTATTCTCTCAATTGTTTGATGATCTGAAAACCCTAATATCTCATTTTTTTTCTTCTAGTTTGTTTAATTCAAACCTTATTTATGTCTTTTGTATATTGCGGCGTCGAATTCGTTGATTGGTTATAGATCTAGGGTTTAGCTCGTTGATCGGTTTTATGAATGAGGACGAATGAATATTGAGCGAAATAGAAATAGGGTAAAACAGTGTGGTAGCCCCTATTTTTTAGGTGTGTGGTATTAAGAAAAATGTATACTAATTTTTGTGGTATTTTTTAGTCGTGGTATTAGGTAGAACATATTGGGGTGCTCTTAGCAACATTGTTGAAAATATAAAAACATCTCCTGGTGCAAAAAATGAAATAAAGAGAAAATGTGTGAGGTGACAGTTAGACGGTGGAAGCACATGGCTGAAAGTGCATTGTCATCGGCGAGTGACAATTTAGACGGATGATTTGGTCTGCGGAGATAACTGACCTCAAGTTAGCACTTTCAATCACCTTCCTCCCCAAAGGTTAGGGTTTCCGAAAGATTCAGGTTTGCTGCTGCTTCTTCTTCCTATACCTCCCCCTAACCCTTTTTTTTTTTTCTTTCTGAATAGAAACCTCTTTTGATTTTGTTTCACTTGGATGTTTAAATTGTAATGGCGATCCAGTATTCGACTCGAATGTTTTCGTTCTGAAATAGAATAGCATATTTTACATGGGTTGCGATCCCTACCAAATCGCGTTTCGGAACGTACGATTTCGCCATTTTTGCAACCACTGTCGCGTAGAATGCATTTTTTGCAAGCACTGTCGCATAGAATGCTACAACTTTCTCAGTTACATCATTCGTCGAGTATTTGAGACGCATATTCATGATGACGTTCTTATCGATTGGAGTTGATGAATGATAATGGTTTAGGGAGGAATGAGATGATCCATAATTGATTCATCATAAAACGGGATTGCTGGCGGTCTGAACCATTCATTATCTATCACCATGTAGAACATTCTGGTGCTTTCCATTGCTTGGTTTCTTTAATGTTATAGCTTTCTTCCAGGTGGGATCAACCGGGAAAAAAAATTCAAGGAGTATATCCATCACAGTAATTGGGATTTGGACATGGTTTCGATTGGCATTCATCATTTTTCATTGTGGGCATTTTACCACTGGCTTGAGCTGATTCCAAATTTGTGTAAAATTTGCCGATTATAGTGTGCATGTATATGCTTTGTTCAGTGGCTAAGCATTGAAATTCTCTTCAATGGCGAGCAAGACTATATGCAACTTGCCCAATTCAAGCCGTGCTTATGCTAGAGCTTTTCATGCTGGATAAATGCCGATGATGCATAACTTTTAACACGATAATGAGACTAATTAACCACCTAATTAATTTGAAATCTTGACATCACAAATTAGTATAAATACTCCTCATTTGTGTTGATACATTTGTATTAAAAGTTTAATTAAAGCAATGACCGATTAATATAAACCCAAAAGCTTGAGGCACATCTGTGTTAAAGGTTCACAGACTTACAATTATTTATTTAGGCTTCAAAATGCATGCATTTAGCATTAGAAATGCCATTGAGGTACTTATTTTAGGTTTTGCTTTGGAAAATGTTTTGATTTTATTTCTATTAAGTTTTAAGAAAACTGTGTTTTGAAGTTGTCAAGGTTCAAGCTCTCGATTTTGGTTTTTTATAATTTTAGGAATTTCGATTGAAATTTCTAGAATTTCGATTCCAGTGAGCATCTGGTTATTTATTCTTCATATAATTGCACATTTGTTTAATATTACTGAAACAAAACATATAATTTATTTTCATTGAAAACAGAATATATAAGAAAAGAATAATACCAATTAATTATAAATATTTGTAATACTAAAATGTTTATTCGCTGCTTCATTTTCAAACTTGTTTAGTTACACTATTTATGTAGTTTGTTTGTTCATATGTTTTCAATGTTAAAATTTCAATTTTTGAAATACTCATATATTTGAAACCCAAAATAATTTTTTATTTTTGAGTTCCTTATGTAGATTTTTGAAGTTCAATAACTTTTTTTTTAATATACTGAACTGGACTTCCGGTTTTGTTTCGTTTTGGTCCTTACTGAAACCTAGACAGAACGGTCGAGATTTTGGCATTTTATGCCAAACATTAAACATTGATTGAAGTCCTTCAAATGAAAAGAACAGCCAAGTTCAAGAGTTGACTTATTCAAAAGTGGAATGACGAATTAATGAGAATGGATTACGTGGTGTCCATTTGCTTTAACAAGTTCTACTTATGTATGTCGGAGAAATACATGTTCTGTAGTTTTCGAATAAAGACACCATATATTATTTCCAAAGCATGGTAAAGCGTTAAGATCTATTGGAAAAAAATGTGATTTATATTTAGAAATGAAGAACTACTATGGTTTTTCATGATTTTATCATCTATACTTTCAATGTTTGGTTTGTGTCCTAAGATATGAGTTTTGTATCCACCCTCGTTAGGTGATGGGCATATTTTCAACCGTTGAACTTGCCAAACAATTGAACTGGATGCCCAATTCCAAATTATATATTGTGATTGTCTTTTCGTGATATAATGGATTGTTATTCATGCATGTGTGATTTCACATCTCAACATTTAGGAAATATACCTACAAATTTGCTAACAGGATAAAATTGCTGAAACATTAAATGCCCTCTATTTATTGATTTGTAGACTTGTTTTCAAAGAAGGATTTCAACCATAACAAATTTTAAATCAAAGCTGAGTTTTAACTGCAAACTGTAGATTTAGGAGATTTAAATTTCATCTTGTATGCGTATCTGCATGCTAAATTTTTGATCAATAAAGATTATTAGATTACATTTGATGGAGTATGTAAAAGTGTCAATTTTTCTTTCTATTTAAATTCTGTCTTTTCTTTAATAAATCAATGTCCTTTCTGTAATAAACCAACCTTATCACGTGCCCATGTTAAGAAAACTCTATTTGAGAATTATTCTGATTCTTGAGTTTCATCTTTAACCAGAAACTCTCCCTTAATTCGAATTGTTATTTATTATAGAAAACAACAATAATTTGAATTGTAGTCAAACATCCCAATATTTTCTATTTTATCATGGATTGAATGACTCTTAATTGTGTTTCCAGTTTAGTTTCGAATTGGAATTTGAAAATCAAATTATAACGGTAGAGATCCGATTTAAAACGGTGTTCAAATCTTTAAGATTTTTGGCATAAATGTCTTAGAGTAATTATGCTAATTTGGTTGGTAAACCATTGAAAAAGCATGTTGGCTTCCTGTACCTTCGAGATTCAGAATGTTTGATTATAAATTTTGATTTGGTGTGTAGTATCATGTATATTTAAAACAACTTATTTTTGGAATTTTGAAACCATCGTTTGTTGTATCTTTTGAATTTTACCCTTGAATATTCTCTTGATTGTTTGTAATTTTAATCGATTGTTAATAAATTTGCTTATCATATGAAATGATTTTGATCTAGAAGTTGCATCCCTATGAGAGTCATTACTCGCCTGTGCTAATTTAGTATGAAAAACACTTGCAGTTGCAGCAACAATACAAAGAATGTGTCATAGCTTCTGACTTTGTACCCACCTTACAATCATACCAGTGCGTATAGCCTAAAATGGATGATGTTGATCCTTCAACGATGCTTGCCCTCTCCAACCTTCTCAATCTTCACAACATGGACCCCATGTTCTCGTCCTCATCCTCGTCCTCTGATGTGGATCCTGCCTTCTCTTCCTCTACCCCTCTTCTATTCTTAGCTCTCACTTCCATCATGTCCTACGCCTCTACTGCCTTGATCCAAAAAGCCACACCTCCCTCTACCCCTCCGCCTCCACCTCCCCCTCCATGCCCTCCACGACCGTCTCCTACCGACAACTTCCTTCTTTCTCTCTCCTCCGACCAAATTTGGTCGATGGACCCAACAGCCCGTGATGCCAAATGGCGGGCCCAGTACGGGATCTCCTATCCGGTATTTGCCACTCTTCTCGACCACCTTCGCCCACACCTCTCCCTTTCTCATCTTCCTGTCCCTACTGATCATGCTCTATCCATTGCTCTCTGTCGCCTCTCTACTGGTGTCTCATCAAAAGCTCTCGCCTCTTCCCTTTCCCTCCCTCCCTCCTTAATTTCTCGAGCTACACATGCTGTTACTCGTCTCTTATCTACACGTCTATATCCTGATTATGTCAAAACCCCAATATCTCACCGTTTATTACAAACAATCAGCTCATTTAAAGACCTTACCTCACTACCAAATTGCGCTGGGTTTATTGCATCATCACCTGTTCGTATACATCTACCACATGACGCCTCTGAAGATGATTTAGATGCTTTTCTATCTTCAAACAGGACTTTCCCTTCTGTGCTGCTTCAAGTTGTTTCTGATCATAGGAAAATATTTTGGGATGCATGCATACGTGCACCTGGGTCTTCTGACCCTGCCTCACATTTTCGTGATAGTAGTCTTTATGACCGCCTATCTTCATCAAAGATCCTTAAGGATTCAACTGTTTCTGTTCGTGGTCATCAAATTCGTCCATATATAATGGGTGACTCATCATATCCTCTCCTTCCATTTCTGCTCACGCCATTTGGTAGTGGTGGGGCAACCAACAGTGAATTTGATTCACGGGCCCAGGATGAGTTTGATGCGGCTGTAGATAAAGGCAGAACTGCATCCGTAGAGGCGGCGATTGCTTTGCTTAAGGGAAGGTGGAAGATATTAAGAAACTTGAATGTTGGATTGAATCATGCAGCACAGACTGTCATTGCATGTGTGGTTTTGCATAACATGTGCCAGATTGCTGGGGAGCCGGAAGATGATGGGAAGTATATTTGGAGAGACCCACCAGAGAGATTACAGTTGGCAAAGCCGGTTGAAAATGAACATTCGTTGAGTTATGCTGGAGAAATTTTGAGACAAGTCTTGGCTGATGATTTATATGAGAAGCAATCAAGGTCGTCTGGATGAAGAGGTTAATGCCTTTTACTCAATTTACTATATTTTTATTTTTTTTGTATGTGTGCACATTATTAGTCTTATATGGTGCATCGCTGAGTGTGATCAGGACGTTATGTACATGAATTAAGTATTTTATATGCATATATCCGAGATGATTCTAATCGAATTCATATTTTGAAGTCTGTGATGTTACCTTTGTTTGGGCATTATTATTAAACCCAGCTTTTATGTTTGATATTATAATTGCTATAACTGTTGGCATTATTATTTAATTTTGTATTATATCTCTATTTATCATTACGGTTATCTTTAAAAGTCAAAATCTAATAGTCAAATGCGGTTAGCAAAAGGTGAAAGAGTAGTGATCAACGTTGTTTAGTTTGGAAGCACCCTTCTTGCAGGTTTTTTGTTTTGAGGGGGGAGGGGGAAATGAGTGGTGTTGTGACGCTTTTCCTCTGTAATCCCAAGTTACCTTAAAAAAAAAAAAAAAAAAAATCTCACAAAGGTTACGGTTGAGTATTTTTGGGGTTAGGGTGGTAATGGAATGAATGTATATTCATGACCTATAAAATATGTGGGTGTATTGTAGCCTGTTCCATAAAATGTGATATATAACCTGTCAAAGATAGTTCGTCTCTAGCAGCAATGGCCACGTAGATGAGCAAAACTTTGGTCCACCAGTACATGAATCGTCGGTGTATATTCAAGTGGTTTGCCCATTTGCAAGTTACAACAATATATGTTGTCCATGTGAGTTTGTACTAACCAATTGATCACAAAGTATTGTATATTTAATGAGGAGCGTTCAATGGCATCCCACGCACTACGGCACCCCAAACCCCTTGATTTCCACCCAAGTTTTGATTTAAATAATAGTTGCTTCTCTCAATTCCCACTACCACTATTCTTTAAATTAAAATTTGTGGTGGATATAAGGGGCATTTGGGGTGCTGTGCCGTTTGGTTGCCATTGAACTCTCCTCATATTTAATACACCGTAGAAACTGAAATGCTGTTTAATTAAGACTACCTATATGGTATTTAATCTGGACTACCACTGTATGGCGGAAACCTATCATCTTTTTCCCAAGCTAATGCCTAAAAACTGTGAAAGAAATTAGTTGAACGCAAAGTTCTAAATCTTGTCTATCGCATCCGATATATAATTTTACACTTAGCGGGATAAAACTTGAAATCTCATTCATATTTATGACACTCATCTCGCTTGAGATATTAAATTTTTAACCAAAATATGGATGGTGAACTTCCTAGCTCTTCCTGAAATTAATACCTTTTTTACAGTAATTTTTATATGACACAAATGAAATTATCCTGTCAATTATCACTTGATAATTCCTCTACATGTGTGGTTTTTTTAATAATTTTTTTTTTAATAATAACTTGATTATAGTTACAACACAGGACTTTGTATTTTTCTAACATATATTCATGTTTAAACGAGAAAAAAATTCTTTGCTTACTACATAGTAAATCAGCCACATGCTACTATGGTCCTGCAAAAAAAGAATTAATCTTCTTTCTAGTGCCACAACTATCCCTTAATTCAAATCAAATACGTTTCAATTCTTTTTAGATTGATTGTAAAGAACACCAACTTTGTATTCTTTAGGTATCCAAGATGCTATCGACGTGAATACCAAGTATAAACTCGTCATTTTGAGTTTCACCTTATACGAAGTCGTATGTGAAGATCATGAGATGAGATGTGATGAAATCCAAAATTTGAAGCTGTGACTAAACTACATAGTCTCGAACTATTCTTTATCAGAAAAATAGTTCACTGATATTGAAAACGATATAAATCTATACACACATATACATATATGTATGTATGTATGTATGTATGTATGCATGCATGTATATGTATGTATGTATGTATATATGCATGTATTTGTTCATTTTTTTTAAATACAACACATTACTTAAAAAATGGATTAGAAACACAATAGTTAAGACATTCTAAGAAAAGAAGATATTGAGGTAAGTACATGTGATGATACCGTGTGGTTATTTGATATTTGTGAATGCAATCAAAACAATTTGTTCTGTTAATTTGTTATACGTTTCCAATGTTTGAAAAAATGACAATTTTGTCATCTGTGCATGATTTGCAGTCATCGTTAATTTTTCAAAAAAAAAAAAAAAGATTACTTTAAAAAGCAGTTCAGTATAAATGAGAACTTTTAATGTTATCATTTGAAATCAAGCAGTATTATTTTTAGTCTAATTTCACTGACTGACATTATTTTTAGAAAAACCTGGAGCTTTTAGCAATAATATTTTTCTAACTTTTTTAATCAAAACATTTCGAGTACATTTTTTTGATTACTGAAAAGTTGAATCTTTTGTACAGATTAATTATCTAAGAAAATTTAGGGTGTGTTCGTTTCACTTGTTTTTGTTTTCGGTTTTCGTCGATACAAAATTGTAAGCGACATATATAAACCATGAAAAATGACCGTTTTTGAAAATGAAGTTAACATATAAAACGGAAAACAAATTTTCTTTTCTTCATGTTTTGAGAAATAATGGATGAACGAGACACAATTCTTCCTTCCATCATCCCTTCAATCTCTTTGTCGTCCCCTCCATCTTCCTTCCATCTCTTTCGTTGTTCGTTTACTCTCTCTATTTTTTTGTAGTTAATGTTGAAAACTCAAAATACAAACAAAAAAAATAAACCAAACACCACCTTAGTTTTTGTAGTTTTGAAGTTTCATATAAGCTGACCTTTTACATATATGTGTTGAAATATATTTTTAGATGGGTTTTGTTGTCTTTTGAACTAATTGTTGTTTAGTAAAAAAAAAAATTAATAATATGATTATTGGTCTTTGAGTTCTTCTAATTAGCATTTTGGAATTTTGATAATCTTCTTCGGATCTTTTGGTTTGTTGGACAAATTTCTTTTAAATTTTTTGATGAGTTTTAAACAATATTTTGATTTACTTTCATACTTCCTTTTGAACTTCTAAAATATGTTCTTCTATTCTTTAATTTTTTTTCTATAGGTAGTCCTTGTGATCCATCTAGTTGTATTTTTCAAATATTTGATTGTGAATTTTGTTTTGTTTTTGTGCTGTAGTCTTAGGTTTTTCTTTTTTTGAACATTTTTGAGAAGATGCATTTTTGGGAGATTACTTGACGGGGGAGCCCATTTGACACAATAAGTTGATTCATAATCAAAACTGTATTTACATCAATATAAACACCACTCCATGGTATTTATAATGGAGCTTGGTTATCCTTTAGGTAAAAAAAAATTTGTTTTTTTGCAATATTCTTTTTTATGTTACTGCAAATAATGGTCCCCCTCCCCCCTCCTCCTCCTCCCTCCCTCTTCTCTACAAACCCTCTCCCCCCTCCTTTTTTTGGGTATGCTCAGATAGGTTGTGGATGTTTCCGGAATAAAATATAGGCTTGTTGAAAAGTTTGAGACCTTTATAACTTCAGAAAAGCTCGAAACCTTTTTGGAAAGTTTCGAGTCAAAATAATGTTTATTTTCCAACAACTTGATCTTATTGGAAAGTTAGAAATGATTTTTTTTTTTTTCTTTTTTTTTTTAAACATCAGCAGTATTTTTTTAAAATATGCGGTTTACTTAACATGAGATCAAAAGGGGCAGGTAAAAACGGTTTTAGTAAGCAGAAGTTTTGTTTTGCATTTTTATGGTAAACAAAACCCTTCTTTTTCGTTAGCTTTGTTGAATAGCAAGCTGCAAAGATATCTTAATGACATAGTTTCTACGTGCGTGCATTTATACGGATTCATTTTTCTTTCGTAGCAGGCTTCTTTATGGGTACTTCCATGAGACAAAAAAACATATAAATTTATTGTATAGTTTGAAATTGCTGACTTATTCCCTATATAATGATATGAGTATGTTACATGCAATTATGTTGATTTGATGGAAGATTCTGCTTCTGCTACTTTTTTGGTCGAGAAACGCTTACTGGATTTATTTGCCTGCACAGCAGTAAAAGGGATCTTGGACAACTGGCATGGAACACTTAATATCCCTACACTGTATTGAGCCTCGGTTATGTGTTGTCAGGTAACGTCTTTCACCAACCTTGCTTCTGTTGGATCAATCCCCTGTTCCAACCTCTTATTGCTCTTAATACTGCCATGGGATAAGGGCTTGCATGTTCTTCCAATTCAAGGCTAATGTTATTTTTGCATTGTTACAAGTCTTGATTAGTACGCTGTGCATGTAGTAAATTTCATGTATTAATTATGTAAGCATATTGTTATTATGATATTGCAGTTCATCTAAATCAAAGCTAAAAACATCTCTGCATTTCAGTGTTTTACTACCGGTGTGCTATTCGTTCATGTTTTATAAACTCCTTGCATCTATTAGGAGGCATGATATTATTGTGATATCAATTCATTGGTTATTCATATACTATATTTCTGTTATTTTATACACACACACGCATACACGCTTGTGCGCGAGCACGCTTTGTGTGCGCCATTTTTGTTTTTATTCACCAAAGTCCTAAGGTCAGCGATTGATCAGTGCAAAGGTAACCTATATTATTGGATTTTCAGTCTGCATTTATTTATTTTGAGAGGATTTGATATTAATTTAAACGTTATTTCCGTCTTTGGATTCTTCAGTTTTAACGATGACTGTACTCGTAATATTTGATAAAACAAAAGTAATTTTTAACTAAAACACTTATATAGTAAATCAATTTAATAAAACAATTTAAGAAATAAATACACTATTTAATAAAATATCAGAACCATTACTAATCTCGTTTTGAATCTCATTTCCAAATCTTTTTTCCGTCCTAGCATTCAACATTATTCCTTCAATCCTGCATTCATGAAATTAAGATGTCCCCAACACGCTTTAAATATGATTTTCTTTCTTGATTGGTTTTCATCCCAGGGATTAAGGATCAAGTATTAAAATGTGATCATGATTAATAAACCTTATAATTGTGAGACACAGCTTTTAGCATGATAAAAGCCAATAATTAATCTGTAGTTGCTTTACCATTTTTAATTTTGAGTTTTCGGACGTATATTATGAAAAATGTTTATTTAGAAGATAAATAACAAACGAAATTGAAAATAATTCTTTTTTGCTTTGTTGGAAAGTAGTCCTCCATCCCTTTGGTCGTCCGCTACTTTTTTCTTTACATCCCCACTGTCATCCTTTCGCCTTTTTCATATTTCTTAATTAACTTTAATAACCGAAAAATCAAAATACAAGATAAGTCGTTAATTTATTTATAACTTCTACCCTGCATGGAGAGATATTTCTTAAATCAATCAAGGAGTTTTCTACCCGGGTTTAAAATGTTGTATTCTTGGGGAGGTTTCATGTTTGGGGTACTCACGCTCAAAGTAGCTGTATAGGATGAGATCCTATATGAGTTGAGTGTGTCCAGGGTGCACATCTTGGATCTCGTGGCAAAAAACCTTAAAAGGGTGTTAAATGCAATAGCTGGAGAAGTTTAGGGAAAACAGAAGAGTAACCAAAAAGAATTAGAAGGCTATCAATTAGTAGTTATTGGAAAAAAATTGTGAATCTGATGAAAGGTAAAGTCAAGTCAAGTTGTGTATAAGAAAAACATGTAATTCTGAAAGAGACCTTTGGTGCAGATTAAATATTTAAAACGTAGTGAGTGAATAAGAAAATAGTTTTTATAAACAGGAAAATGTTGGTAAGGGACAAACCTTATATGCTTAAAAAGCCAAAGGACAACGCATACAAAGTTTATTCAGAAGATGAAAACGTAATGTTTTTTTTATAGAAAAACCTTGACTGTCTTGTTTTTTTTCTCCTCCGCTTCTTCCATTGCATTGGTTTTCTTCTATGTTAATCGCATGCATTCGTTCTTCTTTTATTCTTTGTCCATCGTCTATTTCAAACTTTAATTTTCTATTTCGGTCTTCATCATTTGTCATTCTCAATTTCAAACAGAAGTCCGTTAGATTCAGTTTTTTCCCCCCTTACACTCTTTTTTCTCCCTTTTGTTTTATCAAGTTGTAACTCGTTTTTTCTAATATTTTGTTGTTTTCTTGTTCCGAAAATTATGATCAGGTTTATTGCTTTTTGTTCGTTTTTCATGATTAATGACATCTTTTGGGCAGTAGCAGCAAGTTCGATCTGTTTTTCTGTTATTCATCGAGAAATGTTACTTTATTAATTTGAACTGAATGTTATTTTGGTTTTGTTTAGTAGTTATTTACATGATTTATGTTGCATTCGATGAAATTGTATTGATGTGTTTAGTTTAGTATATATCAGGTTTTGAGTATCATATTTTATTGTTTTAGTATCATTTTAAAGAACAATAAAGATTAAAATTGTAGTTGTTATATAGTATGTACGGTCGCATTCATCATAATTACTGATTTGTCCATCAAACATTATATGATCTTTGATTGTGTCATATTTGTTTTAAAATTTAGCATTAGGTTTTAGGTATCAGTTCTATATTTTGTAGGTATCAGTTTGTTATATTCATATGGAAGTTTATGTTGTTTTATTGTTTGATTGTATATGAAAATGAAGTATTTATTAAATACGATGATTATTGAGATTAATTATGTTATTTCAGTATCAAACGTTTGGTGTAGTATTTTTGATTGTTGGTTGTATAATTTTATGATTAAGTTATAGGTATCAACTTTATTTGATGTAGGTATCATTTTTTAAATAATTGTTTTACTGAATATTTTTTATTTTCTAAATTTCTTCTGCAATGGTGACAATAGTCTTCTCGTTTTGGTTTGTGTTTAATGATACGGTTGTTTATGGATTGCTCATTTTATGATTTGAACAATGAAGTATATTGCTATTGGTCTTAATTAATTTCTCCGTCCATTGGGATTAGTTATATGCTTGGGACTAAAGTTATACTGTTGATACTGGTTTTGATATTCAAAGTATAATAGTTTGTTTTCAACTGCATAAGAAAAATGCTTTCTTTTCTTTTACATTTAACGTGAAGAGTTCTCAATTGGAAAATATCGATGATTGTTCTAATTTAGTTTTGTCAGATCTTTCAAATTATTCATTTATTAGGTCTTCGTGTTCGAATATTGTTGTACATAGTAAAAGTAATTTGAAAGTCATGTTGAAGAGAGGTTTCTTCGATGATGGTTCTAATTCAGTTTCGTCGGATCTTTCAAATTATTCATTTATTAGGTCTTCGTGTTCAAATATTGTTGTACATAGTAAAAGTTATGTTGAAGAGAGGTTTCAAATTATTCATTTTCGATTTTGTTGGTTTTTGTTTTGGAAGAGCTAATGCTCTTAGGGGAGTTCTAATGACAGATCAAATTCAAAAGGGACATAAATGTTGAAATTTATGATTCAAATATTCGTAGAGAAGGAAAGTAATTGATTGATTGTCAATCAATTAATTGGCTCGTATATGGAAAAATATAAGAGGAATTTTTCTTTTACAAAGAAAAATAACAGGCCAATCAATCAATTAATGAAGAATCAATTTACTCAGGGAAAGAGATTGAGACCATGATTGCGTCAATCATTTATGCTTCAATCAAATTAAGGAAGATATTTTTTTTTCCATGTTCAAGTAATCTAGAAACTTCTCTTATTTATCTCCAAGAAATCCCTCTATATAAATAAGGGTCATGTTATTGTATGAATGCAAACAATCCACCATTAATCTTCTCTCTATTGTAATCTTACGTACTCATTTCTTCGTTGAGAAATAAAAGTTGTTGGGTCTCCGTGGAAGTAGGATATTCATATCCGAACAACGCTATATTGGTGTGTTCTTTCCTCTCTTTTCTGTTTTTGTTCTCTCTATAATTTGTGCCACTTGATTTTTTTTCCTTCTCATTATTGAAATTGTTGACAAAGTAGATCATTGGGTTTATTCGTATTCCGCTGTCCAAATATCTGATTTTGCACTACAGATTGATATCAGAGCTAGTTGTCATGTTCAAAGACTTTTTCAGCCATGTCAAATTCCGCAAAGAATAACAGTGGTAGATGCGCTACAAATTATGGAGTTGCTAGATTTGATGGAAAAGAGGATTTTGGCACATGGAAGATGAAGATGGAAGCGGTGTTGAAGAAAGAGAGGACATTTAAGGTTGTCTCAGATCCAGAGAAATTGAAGAAATTAGCACCCGAAGAGATAGAAGAATTGGAAGAGGATGTTCGCATTACCATCCAACTTACCTTTCTAATGAAGTACTTAGAGAGTTTTCTCATGTGAAAACTGCTAAGAAATTGTGGGATGCTCTTCAGAGAAAGTTCTACGACAAGTCTCTCACCAACCGCATCATCTTACAACAACTTTATTCTTTCAAAATGAGGCCCGGAACAGATGTATTTGCTCATATAGATGCCCTCAACACACTTGTCATGAATCTTCGAGCAGCTGATGTAAAGATTGAGGATGAGGCGCAAGCTGTTATTCTTTTATGTTCTTTACCTACAGAGTATTAACACTTTTATTAACTCTATGATCTTTGGGCGTTCGTCTATTTGCTTGGAGGATGTGAAGACAAATTTGCATAACGAGATGTTGAGAGGAAAGCTAGCAAGCATGAGCATGGAGAATGATTCTAAAAGCCTTGTTGCACAGAGAGGAAGAAGTAAAAGTAGACCCAAATACAATGGAGATAGAGCTAAGTCCAAATCTCAGTCAAGAGGAGTCCGGAAGGGAGTTTGTCATTATTGCAGGAAACCTGGACATTATATTGCAAGTTGCCCTAAGTTGGAGAATAAAAACAAAGTTGTTCCCTAGAAGGCTTCAGCATCTACAGCGGAGACATCAGATTCAGATAATGATCCTGACATTTTTACAGCTTCCGCCTCTCCTATGAAGAGTACTATGTGGATTACTGACTCAAGAGCATCCTCTCACATGACACCTGATAGACACTCGTTTTCCACTTATCGTCAGCTTGATGGAGTAGAGGTTCTCATGGGAAATAATGCTTCTTGTCGCATGATTGGTATTGGAACAGTAAAAATTAAGATATTTGATGGTGTTGTTCGTACTTTATGTGATGTCAGGCATGTGCCTGATTTAAGGCGTAGTTTGATCTCTATTGGAGCATTGTGCAATTTTGGTTTAAAGTGTGTAATAGAAAAAGATTCATTAAAAATTACAAATGGCTCATTGATAGTAATGAAAGGGGTAAAAAATGGAAATCTATATTTGCTGAAGGGTACAACTACTGTTGCGGAGACTGCTTCGGTTATTGATTCAGTTGATTGCGATTTCACCAAATTGTGACATTTTCGTATGGGTCACATTGGAGAGCGCAGTTTAGAAATATTGAGAAAGCGAGGCTTGATTGACGGTGTTCATCATTCAAAACTCGACTTTTGTGAAGGATGTGTACTTGGAAAGCAGACGAAGGTTTCTTTTGGCATTGCAGAGCATAAGTCTAAAGATGTTTTAGATTATGTTCATACTGATGTTTGGGGCCCCGCACCTTGCCTATCTTATGGAGGAGCAAAATATTTTGTTTCATTTGTTGATGATTTTTCTAGAAAAGTATGGGTTTACTTTATGAAGTCCAAAGATGAAACTTTTGATAGGTTTCAAAGTTGGAAATCTCTTGGTGAGAAGCAGTCTGGAAAGAAAGTGAAGGTTCTTCGTTCAGATAATGGTGGTGAATTCACTTCTCAAAAATTCGTCAAATTTTGTGAGTCTAAGGGAATCAAAAGACACTACACCACACTTGGAGACCCTCAGTCAAATGAGGTTGCAGAGAGAATGAATCAGACTTTGTTGGAAAGAACTCGTTGCTTACGGCTAACTGCGGAATTAAATAAGAGATTTTGTGCAAAAGCATTATCTACGACGGTTTTCCTTATCAACCGCACACCTTTTACCGCCATAGATATGAAGATTCCTGAAGAAGTATGGAAGGTAGAGTCTGTATCATATTCCTTTCTCATAGTGTTTGGTTGTCCAACTTATGTGCATGAGAGCAAAGGAAAGTTGGATCCAAGATCACGCAAGTGTGTTTTTCTTGGCTATAAGAAAGGAATTAAGGGTTATAAGTTGTGGTGTCCTACTACGCAGAAGATTGTTACTAGCAGGCATGTTACATTTGATGAGAAAGCTATGTTGAAGGTTGATCCTTCTTCTTTAGTTAATGATGATGTTGAGAGGACAAATTCAGAATATCAAACACAAGGCAGATCATCAGACTTCCATACGAGTAAAAATGGTGATTCCGATGACACCGTGGTTGATAGGGAAGAAACAGAAGATCAATCTCAAGGTGGAGCTCAAATTCAAACTCAACCAACGAGAAAGAAGAAAAGACTGACATGGCTTGATGATTTTGTGGGATTAAGCATTGAAGATATTGACTTTGATGACATGGCAGCTTATGCATTAAGCATATTTCATGATGGACCAAGAGACTACAAAGATGTCATTAGTTCAGTTGATAGCTCTAGTTGGCTAGTAGCAATGGAGGAGGAGATTGAGTCTTTGCACAAAAATCACACTTGGGATTTAGTGCCACTTCCTTCCGGCAAGAGACCAATTGGATGTAAATGGATCTATAAGGTGAAAGATGGCGGCAATGGTGACTTGAGGGACAAAGCAAGATTAGTGGCAAAGGGTTATGTTCAGAAGAAAGATGTGGAGTTTCATGATATTTTTTCTCCAGTTGTTAGACACACTTCCATTCGCATTCATTTGACAATGGCTGCTCACTTCGACATGGAGTTAGAACAACTAGATGTCAAGACAGCATTCTTGCATGGTGATCTTGAGGAGGACATTTACCTACAGCAGCCAGAGGGGTTCATTGATAGCAGCAGGTCAGGTCATGTTTGTAAACTTAACAAATTTCTTTATAGCTTAAAACAGTCTCCTAGACAGTGGTATAACAAATTTGATAAGTTTATGATCTCATATGGTTACTCTAGAAGCTTTAAGGACCAATATGTCTATTTTAAAAATGTAATGATGGCATCATCTATTTGTTACTTTATGTTGATGATATGTTGATAGCTTCTAAGAGCATGTCTAAAATTTCGGAGTTGAAGATGAAGCTCAGTAAAAAATTTGAGATGAAAGATTTGGGAAACGCACAGAGAATTTTGGGGATGGATATTCAGAGGGATAGAAAGCAAAGAGTTTCGAGGTTCACTCAAACTCAATACATCGAGAAAGTCCTATCTCGATTCGGTATGGAGAATGCTAAACCGGTGGCTACTCCATTAGGCTCTCAATTCAAGCTATCCAGAGATATGTGTCCCACATCGGATGAAGACAAAAGGGATATGTGTAATATTCCTTATTCTAGTGCGGTTGGAAGCCTTATGTATGCTATGGTATGCACAAGGTCTGATTTAGCTAATGCAGTTGGTGTTGTTAGTCGATATATGTCTAACTCGGGTAAAGAACATTAGCAAGCAGTGAAGTGGATACTCAGATATCTTCGTGGCATTTCTTCAGTTGGCTTGTTATATGGTGGAGTAGATGAAGACATCTCTCTTAGAGGATACTGTGATTCAGATTATGCCGGGGATAGAGATGGACGGAAGTCGATGTCGGGCTATGTTTTTACACTTGGCATAGGCCCGATTTCGTGGAGATCAAAGTTGTAGTTTATTGTAGCTTTGTCCACTACCGAACATAGTTAATATCAATTGTGGAAGCAACAAAGGAAGGATTGTACTCACTTCAGTTGTTGGATGATCTTTCAATGGCACAGCGGACAGTGGAGCTATTTTCAGACAGTCAGAGTGTGATTCATCTTGTTGAGAATCGGGCTTATAGTTCACGGACGAAGCGCGTTGATGTTAGAGGTTTCTTTCTTATCCTTGAGGAAGAACGAAGCAAGATCAAATTATTGAAGGTGGGTACTTCGGATAATCCTTCAGATATGATGACCAAGTCACTTCCAAAGGACAAGTTTGAGCATTGCTCAAACATGATCAGTTTGCTTCCTGTTACTTGAGCGCCATGGGGGCACTGGGCCCAACAACTTCTATGTTGATTGTTGAAGATGAGATGATGAAAAAAGATTGTCATATTTGAATCAAGGTGGAGTGTTGAAATTTATGATTCAAATATTTGTAGAGAATGAAAGAAATTGATTGAATGTCAATCAATTAATTGGCTCGTATATGGAAAGATATAAGAGAAGTTTTCTTTTTGGAAGAAAAATAACAGGTCAATCAATCAATTAATGAAGAATCAATTTACTCAGGGAAAGAGATTAAGATCATGATTGCGCCAACCATTTATGCTCCAATCAAATCAAGGAAGATATTATATTTATTTTTCTTCATGTCCAAGTAATCTAGAAACTTCTCTTATTTATCTCCAAGAAATCCCTCTATATAAATAAGGGTCATGTTATTGTATGAATGCAAGCAATCCACCATTAATCTTCTCTCTATTGTAATCATATGTACTCATTTCTTCATTGAGAAATAAAAGTTGTTGGGTCTCCGTGGACGTAGGATATTCATATTTGAACCACGTTATATTTGTGTGTCTTTTCCTCTCTTTTCTGTTTTTGTTCTCTCTATAATTTGTGCCACTTGATTTTTTTTTATTTGCATTGTTGAAATTGTTGACAGACTAGATCATTGGGTTTATTCGTATTCTGCTGCCCAATCTCTGATTTTGCACTACAATATTTTTGTTTTTTTGAAGAATAGTTCTGTTAGCGTAATTGCTCTTTGCTCTTCATTTACAAGTGGATGTCGTTTTAAAGTGAAATTTGAATAATCCAGAGTTTTCTAATTTATTTGTTAAATCATTGATTATTGATGAAATTCGTGATCTTCCTAATAAGTAGTCTAGAGATATTATAGATGATTTTCGAATAGAATATAATCTTGAGTTGTCTTACTAATTTGCTTATTATAGAAAACAACTTGTTTTGATGGAATTACATGGTAATGATGTGTAACGACCCAGTTTTTGGACTAGTTTTATAATCAATAATATATAGATTATATTGATGATTTAATTAATTAAGACCTGTATATCTGGAGAATATTAGAGCTAAATTAAACTAAGATTAAATAGAATTCATATATAAGTAAATATCTGAGTAATTCCAAATACATATAATTGTTGATGATGTAAAATTCATTAAATAATGTATACAGGTATATAAAACAAGCAATGGATGTATTATCATTTCATTTTAAATTTGTTTAAAACTCGTGTGTATATGACATTTGTTAAGTAAAATAGTAGGTTTCTTCATAAAGAGGATAATTAAGATAATTTAGATTTTTACTTGAGAATTAAATAAGAAATGATTTATGTAAAATTTGTTTACTTTATATGGCAGGGAATACAAGTGTACATTCATTAAATGCAAAAATTTCATTAAATTGTTAAGGTTAATGAGATCAAATTCATGTCAAATTAGAATAATTATCTTATGTGCATATTAACTTATATAAGTGCTTGTTGTTTTAAATCATATTGCATTTGAAACTTGTTTTTAAAACTCATATAGATATATACACATAAAGTAAAATGTCATATTACTTCACATATAAGTTTACATATGCATACATAAGAGGATCTTGGCTATATATATATATATATATATATATATATATATATATATATATATGTATGTATATATGCATTTATGAAATTTTCAGATATATATATATATATATGCATTTATGTGATAAGAAAGGAGTTGATTTGTTTTGATTTACCTTGGATGCTATGTAAATTTGTAAATATATTTAGTATATGCCTATGGACATGATTGTGCAGCTATGAAACATGGGATGGTTGTTTTGCTTAAGGCCTAAGAAAGAAGTGTTAAGATATGGAATACAATACCTATACGTGGCAGTACAAGTAGGAATACGACATTTTGGTTTTTCTTAACAGCTAAGTTGATGACGGTAGATGAATATTTAATCAAACATCACCTCATTCATATACTGCTGCAGCTTTACCCTGTTTGCCTAAATCACCTACCTTACTTAAACCTAAACATTTTCCATCTATAAATACTCATACAAACTCCACTAACACACACACACACTAAAGTTCACTTTAAAACAATGAAAACAGCGAGCACAAATCTGAACTAAAATGGCCGAGAGTCGGAGAGCATATCTGAAATGTTAGGAGAGGCTGTGAACACTTGTAATGGTGAGTAAACTCCTCAAAAATTTGTTTCTAACTAAATTCATAAATTTTCCTGTTATGATTCAACATATATTTGTATGTATATGATTGTGTTTGCATATCACTGAACATCATGCATATAACCTGGAGATAGTGGCAAGGACAGTGAATATGCATATATTGTGAATAAACACTTAAATCTCATTATTGGGTACGATATACTCTAGCAGATTCAAACTAGTGGTGTATTCATATGTATGTTCATCACATCCCATTCAAGCATTTTTGTTGATTTAAGGGTTAGATTAAACAGAGGGTTTGAAATCATATACAAGCACAATATATTTAATGGTGAGTAAACCCTCTAAAGATCCTTACTGTTTTTGTAAAAATATTTAAATGAATTCAAAATACATGAATGTTGATATGTGACCATTATTCCAGTACTGATGTTAAGTTGGTTGATGGATAAATCTCTGAAAATTTATTTGTTTTGGATAACCTGAGATAATAAAAAAAATACAAAGGACAGTTAACACATTTAGGTAAGTATACATTATTTCCCTCCACTGTTTGCATTGATCTTTAGGGGATTCAAAATTATATGTATGTTTATATGTATACATCAGATTTGATTCAAATATTGAAGATGCTAAGAATAGTTGAACTATGGCTTAATGGTTGAACACTCTAAGAATCAAAATACAAAATACAATATAAAAGACTTCTCCCTTTAAAAATCCAATTTCAGAGTTATGTATTGATAGAATTAGAACCAATGTATCTTTATGATAGTTATTGAATATATATATATATATATATATATATATGTGTGTGTGTGTGTGTGTGTGTGTATCTCATCACATATACATGATTGTGCGTCAGATTAATCACTGAAAAACCATGTGAAATAACTCTGTAAGTGTTAACAATAGGAGATATTCATCTCCAGAAAATGTTAAAATCCATAATTCCAATTCTAATGACTATTAGGTTTGATTTAAAACTTGAAACCGGTTCAATAATTTGGTAAGGGTATTTTAAAAATAAAATCTGAATTTGTAATTAAGTAAGCTGAGGATTTTTAAATCGAAATAAGGACCGTCACTCCTCTTTTGGGGGTAGGATAGGTTAAGTGGTGAACTGTGTGTTTGCGTTGATGTACTGGCGATCAGACAGAGGAAGAAATGAGCGGTGGGTCATCACCGATCGATGACTGAAGCATGGAAGTGGCCGATAGCTTTTAGTGTTAAGTCGAGGCTTTTAAGTAGAGGTGTTTTTTCTTTGAGAAGCTTAGGTATGAGCATCAGATTTTGGAACTGTGGCTGCCAACTTGCTGTTGCACACATGGCCATAAATTTCTGGAGTTTCTGGAATTTTTTCGGGCACTTGACTGAATGCGGATCGAAACGAAGCTGATTGAAGATGTGGAAGATCAATGACAAAGGAAGTATTTAATGGAAAGAAAACCAAGAATTCTGTTTTTTTTTTATAAACAGGATAACATGAATTAGATGAAAACTATATTGCTGATGTTCTGTGTGAGGTAGCAATAACTAGCATCTAACGTCAGTTGAAAATTGCAAGAATAATTGGAAGAAAAAATGAAATTGAAATCAAACAAAGCTGAAGCTAAGAATCGCTAATTAGCAACTCAGAAGTATTAAGGAACTAAATTTGCAGGAACTAAAAGAAAAGGCACTACTGGTAATAGAATAAATTTCAGGAAATAAAGAAAGAATGTAAACTAATTAAACTAGGAAATGAAGATAACAGTAACTCAAATAGAGTTTTGGTTTATAGAACTAGGGAAGGTGCACAGTGTGCACCGGAAATGAAAAATAAACCGGAGATGGGAGAAAGCTGGAACGTGGTGTTGGGATGAATTCATCGCATACTTTGATGCATCAGGTTTATGTTTGTGTAAGTGCATTAGTGCACGCATGGCTTGAGGTAAGGGATGCATGGATACATTTGATACAGGGAAACAATGTTGCCTGTGTATGGAAAAAGGGATGCATTCATTTGTTTTGCCTTACACGGACATGAAATACAAGTGCATGAGTGAAAAATAATTGATGGAAACAAGAGGAAAAACAAGAAATATCGGTATTGAGAAATAATGGGGAAGCAGATCGTGGCGTGCTATGGGGAAGTGGGCCGAGTTGGGCCAAGAGGGAAAAAAATGTGGTTTAAATCCTAAACTTGAATTGGAAAACAATTTTTATTAAAATATAAAATAAAGGCAGCCCATACATGTAGAAATAAAATAAAAGGAAAACGAATTAAAGAAAGGAAAGGTAAAGAAAACCAAAGAGAAGAGAAGAAGTGGATTGTGTAAAGAAGTCGACATAAGATATGGGGGAAGGTATGCGGGTTTGGCATATTAAGTTATTTAAATTAATTAAATCTAAATAATTTGATTTAACTAGGAGTAACGCATAAATATATAAAGAAGAAAGGAATGGAAAGTTATTGAATTATTTCGTAACTATACAATAGACGTCGTCGTCTAAACTTAAGCTCAAATCTCTAATATTTACCTATATTTGTATACCGTCTATTGGGAAAAAAATGTAAAAGTTTAAATTAAACAAATAATTATGTTCCAAAGAATTGTGAAATAAGTCGTTATCCAAGATCGAATATTTTCAAACTATTATTAGTATGAAATTAAAATCGTTGTTGATTTTTATTGTGATAAATGATTGTTGTTAATTGTCTGTTATGCTATGAAGTGATAAATCGAATCTAGATTAGCTAAAATAAACCATTAACATATTTTAATGAATTTTAAATCGTCTTGTGTTGGTTACTATTCTAAAATTAGAAAATAGATTTGTACAAGTAATTTATTTGAATAGACATGTTATAAACTTATGATTTGAAATAATTTATATAAACAGTTTTACTTATCTACACTGTTTTAATTTGATAGTTAAAACACTGACTATTAAATAATATTCCCTACGTGCTAGTTCGAAGAGACCGGAATGGAAACTGAACCCAAAACCACTTCGAACTAACTTTGTGATTCTTAAACTAACCTGTAGGGATACTTATATAGATAGTGAAACCGAAGACCGTAGATCTTCATAAGTGGAAGAACTTCTTGTTGAAGTTCTCTAGTTAGCTTCCAGAGATATTTCAGCAGTAATTATTTCGTGATTGAAATCTTTGGATTTGCAAGGACTATTCGCTACTGATCCGTGGGGTGATTCCTATATTGGATGTAGTAGGAGAGTACCTCCGGTTCATCCTATTCCTGGATGACTTAAATGGACGAATGTTTGACTAAGTATTTACTAAAAATCACGTCCGTTGATTTTTACAAATATACCAAGTTGATGGTGAAGAAGGACCCCTCTTGTGCATTCAGAGTATATTTGTGGACGTCAATTAGTTATTTGACAGATTTGATAATGTGGCATTCAAAGTGAACAGTGGCTAGATGTTCTAAAGGTAAATTCTAACCTCAAGCCTCACCAACCGGGAAATGACAAAAAATTGGGCAAGCAGCATGGCTATGTGGGTCACCCCCAATTAGGGTGTGTAATCACCTATCTAGAGAAATTTCATTTTCTTAATCTATTCGATGCTGTCCCTTTTCGGGAAACGGTTGCTGATCCCAACCGTTGTTAATATACATTCGATAAACTCAAGAAAAATGATTGATCAGTCATGTGTGCCCGGGTTGCAAGATGTTTTTGTTGAACCCATTGTATTCCCCTCTAGAGATACACTATCAGAAGGTGTTTCCATACCTAGTCATATTCAGAATCCATTCCCCAATAAGAGCCCACGGTTTTGATTGTATACTATATGTATGTGGAGCGCGAGATGCAAGCATTCTACAAGATTGCTATTTATTTGATTTAGACACTATGATAATATCAGGATAATTTTGATATTAAGAATTATTTTGGGTTATCGTAAGGTAAAAACCATCATTATTTATGTGTGGATCGGTCTTACGATTATCATTTATTTCAAAAGGATTTTTGAATGTTAAGTCAAGCTGTTTTAAAATCGCTTACTTGCGCTAGTCCTATGACTGACCCAGAGTTTATTTTTCTATGTTTTACCTAAATTCTTGGGTGCTCAAATTTATACGGGAAGTCTAGTAGTTTTAGGAGTTTAAATATTCACTTAAAGGAGCTTAGAGCAGGAGGCTTCAACATTAGATATATAAAGTTTATTTCCACTATGATGTCTATATGTTGTACTCTGATGATATATGTAAGTGAATACTAGTTTGTATTTCAAATACTGTTATATAATTTATTTTATTAAGTTCCGCTGTGAGATTTGTGATATTCTGATTCTATTGTGTTCAGTTCTTCATTTTCTTATATTCTAATATTCTTTCTATTAACAATCTATAAATCTCTAATGTTGTATTAGTCGATATGTGATACAGGATATGTATTAGTATCAGTAATGAAGATCAGGAATTTTCGGGTCGTTACAGTTGGTAACTAGGAATAGAAATGGGGCGGGTTGGGGTAGGTTTCTTGTGCCCCAGACTCGACCCGGACTTTTTAAACCCCGCCCCAGACCCGCCCTGTAGACCCGGTGTGGGTCTGAAATTTCGCCCGTACCCAAAACCCATACGGGTCAGGGTAAACCCGATCCGCCCCGCAATCCGGTGATATTGTGTTCTAATGTACACAAATTTATATATTTATATTTTTTAACACTAAGTAATAAATTATATGCATATTATAATGTGTTCACAATGATAAGAGAATATAAAAAAAATGAATTGTAAGACAATTGTTCAAAATGTATGCATTTGTTATTGTATGATTATCATTGATGCAACTTAATACTATGAAAATTTTATAGTTTGTTGATTGAAAGAATATAATATTCAAGTTATAACCATGTATATCTAAGAAGATTAACAAGTAATAATTATAATTATAAAGTGTTTGAATGGTGTTTCAATCATGCGGGTCGGGTTGGGGCGGGCTAGCCATGCCCCAGACCCGACCCTAGACCCGAACCTCCAAAAGCGGGTCGCGGGTCTACCCGCCCCGAAGACCCTATGAGGCGGGTCTAAATGAGTCAAAACAGAGGCGGGTCAAGCGGGTGTGTACCCTAGACCCGCCCCATTGTCATCCCTATTGGTAATAGAGCAATGGTTTAGTAATAACCATGGCTCTGTGGCGTAACTCGGTAAAGATGGGGTTAGTAACACCCTAGATTGAGTTTGAGTGTATATATATGAGCGCATATTTGTTAATTGATATAAAAACTGTTTATATGGTGTTGATTAGTTTATCGAGTGGTTTATGAATTCTGGTCGATACGGTAGTCGAAACTGTATCGATTGGTGTTTCTAAACTCTTGAATAGATTAATTCGACATGATATTGGTTTAAAAGCTGGGTAAATGAAATAATTTTATCCAAAATTATATTTTTGATATGAGAAGAATAATTTTTGGAAATTATTATTATATTTGAATGTGTCGATTGTTGTTATTATAATCAAATAAGATTATAAAGATTGAAATGGTTATTTAATGAACTAAACTGAATTTGTATAGAGAATGGAATATACAAGACAAACTGGAAAAGTGTTTGAGAAAAACAAAATATTTTGGGAAAATTCAAAAGTTTTGAATTTATAATGGAATAGAGTTATGTGATTTCAAACTGTTTTGAAATAAAACCAGAAGTTAGGATTCTGGAATTTGAAATTTTAACTTGAACTAGATTGTAATTGTAAAGTTGAGTTGAATAGAATTGGATTGAAGTTTGAAAAGAGAATTTGAAGCAGATAAAAATGTTTGAACAGGTTTGATTCAAATTTATGGGGTAAATAAGATTTGAAATTTATTTCCCAAATGTAATAAAGGATATTTTTAAAGTGGAAATGAGGCAATAAGTAATTAAGATATGGAGTTAAGAAAATGGAACCTAACTGGAGATTGGTTAAGATAAATGTTTTCTAAGTATTGATCTGATGTTGATTTCGGTCTTCGGGGTAGATACTCAGAGGATTATTTTCTTACCGATGTACGATCAAGAACTGATGAATGTGGAAGAATAGTAATGCATGAGTATGAAATGTAAATGTTTTTCAACGGTAATAGCAGATATTTCTAAATATGAAATGACTGTGATTGATAGCTAATTGTTGATGTACTGAATGTTTTGATTTCGCTCAAATGTTTGGTAGATAACCTGTGTGTTTTGGATGCCATGGTTGTTGTGATTGTTAGAAGATGACCCATATATTTGTTTTAATATAAGTCTATGATATTAAAATTTCCTCGTTCCTCTTTAATTTCGAGGACGGAATACTTTTAAGGGGATGAGATTGTAATGACCCAGTTTTTGGACTAGTTTTATAATCTATAATATATAGATTATACTGATGATTTAATTAATTAAAACTTGTATATCTGGAGAATATTAGAGTTAAATTAAACTAAGATTAAATACAATTCATATATAAGTAAATATCTGGGAAATTCCAAATACATATAACTATTGATGGTGTAAAATTCATTAAACAATGTATACAGGTTTATAAAACAAGCAATGGATGTATTATCATTTCATTTTATTTTAAATTTGTTTAAAACTCGTGTGTATATGACATTTGTTAAGTAAAATAGTAGATTTGTTCATAAGGAGGATAATTTAGATTTTTACTTGAGAATTAAATAAGAAACGATTTATGTAAAATCTGTTTACTTTATATGGCAGGAAATACAAGTGTATATTCATTAAATGAAAGAATTTCATTAAATTGTTAAGGTTAATGAGATCAAATTATTGTCAAATTAGAATAATTATCTTATGTGTGTATTGACTTGTATAAGTGCTTGTTGTTTCAAAACATATTGCATTTGAAACTTGTTTTTAAACTCATATAGATATATACACATAAAGTAAAATGTCATATCACTTCACATATAAGCTTACATAAGATTATTGGAAACATAAGCATACATAAGAGGATGTTGGCTATATATATATATATATATATATATATATATATATATATATATATATATATATCTGTGTGTGTGTGCGCGTGTGCATGCGCGCATTTATGTGATAAGAAAGGAGTTGATTTGTTTTGATTTACCTTGGATACTAAGTAAATTTGTAAATATATTTAGTACATGCCTATGCACACGATTGTGCAGCTATGAAACATGGGATGGTTGTTTTTCTTAAGGCTTAAGAATGAAGTGTTAAGATATGGAGTACAATACCTATACACGGCAGTACAAGTAGGAACATGACATTTTCGTTTTGCTTAATAGCTAAGTTGATGACAGTAGATGAATAGTTTAATCAAACATCACCTCATTCATATACTACTGTAGCTATACCCTGTTTGCCTAAATCACCTACCTCACTTGAACCTAAACATTTTCCATATAAATACCCATACACAACACACACACACACACACACTAAAATTCACTTTAAAACAATGAAAACAGAGAGCACAAATCTGAACTAAAATTGCCGAGAGCTGGAGAGCCAATATGAAATGTTAGGCAACGTTGTAAACACTTGTAATGGTGAGTAAACTCCTCAAAAATTTGTTCTAACTTAATTCTTAAATTTTCATGTTATGATTCATCATATATTTGTATTTATATGATTGTGTTTGCATATCACTGAACATCATGCATATAACCTGGAGATAATGGCAAGGACAGTGAATATGTATATATTATGAATAAACACTTAAATCTCATTACTGGGTATGATATACTCTAGTTGATTCAAACAAGTGATGTATTATATGTCTCTTCATCACATCCTATTCAAGCATTTTTGTTGATTTAAGGGTGAGATTCTGGAAACAATAGTTAGAACAGAGGTTTTCTAATCAAATACAAGCACAGTATATTTAATGGTGAGTAAACCCTTTAAAGATCCTTACTGTTTTTATAAAATATTTAAATGAATTCAAAACATATGAATGTCAATATATGATCATTATTCCAATACTGATGTTAAGTTGGTTGTTGGATAAATCTCTGAAAATTTATCTGTTTTGAATAATATGAGATAATAAAAAAATTACAAAGGACAGTTAACACATTTAGGTATGTATACATTATTTCCCTTTACTGTTTACATTGATCTTTAGGGGATTCAAAACTGAATGTATGTTTATATGTATACATCAGATTTGATTCAAATATTGAAGATGCTATGAATAGTGGAACAATGGCTTAATGGTTGAAGACTCTAAGAATCAAAATACAATATAAAAGGTGTGAGTAAATTATAACTTTTCCCCTTAAAATTCATTTTCAGAGTTATGTATTGATAGAATTCGAAACTATGTATGTTTATTATATATATATTATCACATATAAATGATTGTGCGTTGGATTAATCACTGAAACCCATGTAAAATAACACTGTAAGTGCTAACAGTAGGAGATATTTATCTTCATAAAATGTTAAAATCCATAATTCCAATTCTAATGACTATTAGGTTTGATTTAAAACTTGAAAGCGGTTGAATAATTTGGTAAGGGTATTTAAAAATAAAATCTTAATTTCTAATTAAGTAATTTGAGGATTTTTAAATCGAAATAAGGACTATTACTCCACTTTTGGATAGGATGGGTTAAGTGGTGAACTACATGTCTGCGGTGATGTACTGGCGATCGACGGCGGGAGAAATAAGCGGTGGGCCATCACTGATCGATGACTGAAGCATGGAAATGGCCGATAGCTTTTAGTGGTAAGTCGAGGCTTTTACGTAGAGTTGTTTTTTCTTTGAGAAACTTAGGTATGAACATCAGATTTTGGAACTGGGGCTGCCACCTTGCTGTTGCACGCATGTCCATAAATTTCTGGAGTTTCTAGATTTTTTTTGGGCACTTGACTAAATGCGGATCGAAAGGAAGATGATTGAAGATGTGGCAGATCAGTGATAAAGGAAGTATTTAATGGAAAAAAATCCAAGAATTTTGGTTTTTTTATAAGCAGGGTAGCAAGAATTAGATGAAAACTAAATTAGTGATGTTCTGTGTGAGGTAGCAATAACTAACATCTAATGTCAACTGAAAATTGCAAGAATAACTGGAAGAAAAAAATGGGATTGAAATCAAAAAAAGTTGAAGCTAAGAAACACTAATTAGCAACTCAGAAGGATTAAGGAACTAAATTTGCTGGAACTAAAAGAAAAGGCACTACTTGTTAGCCTACTTTGTGAACTAGCCTACACAAAGTCAGAAGATCAATTATGAAGGATGTTGACTAAAAGAACATGCCCTCGAAATCCAGATTGGATCGGTGGTCTCTAACAGAGCCAAAACAATGACGAGAAGGAAGTGCAAAAATCTCAGCAGAATCGGATCGGATCGGTGTATACCGACCCGTACCCCTCACTTACACTTCCGACCCGATCCGAACTCAGATGACAGAAGCAGTAACGAACGTGACCCACGACCCCCTGAAGACTCGGAGCGGTTGCGCACCCACTCACCCACGTTCACGCACTAACCTGATGTGTTGTCACCATCATACTCTATCTAAACCCGACTTCTATGGGATGGGGCCCATGTGTATTCGAACCGAAGTCGCTTCAGAGGCATTTTCCACCTACAAATAGACCACCATTGGTCATTTGAAAGGATCTTTTGGCATTTTCAGAGTTGAAGCCCCTTTGAGAACCGGTTTCCATCACCATTTTCATATTGCAATCATCTTATAAAGTACATTTCAGAGAAGATTGAGTCAATATATGTATGATATGAGTGAAAGTGAGTAAGAATCATTGCTATATCTACATTCAAGTCATCAATACAAAGAGTAGAAAGTGGACGTAGGCTATTTAATGCCGAACTACTATAAATTGTGCGTTTTCTTCATTTTTAGTTTCATTTCATCAGAAATTGTTCCTAGTTTGGGTGTTAGAGCCATTTTTGGATCTAACATTTTGGTGCTTTCACTGAGAGATTTTTGAATTCTTCGCTTTTTGGGATTATCGTTCTACTGTTTGGACCTTCAAGTTCAAAGACGTTAATCCTCTATTTCCGACACTTTCAACCATTTGCTAATTAATTACTGAAGGATTGGACATTATGACTAAAGGAAAAGGCAAAGAAATCCCGAGCAATCAAGAGAATGAAGTTAGCGAAGATCAGCAACCCATGGTCATGACGAGGTCGCGCGGTCAAGATTCTGGAGCAGGCTGATCCGGTCTGGAAGATCCAAACCAAACTGATGAACTGGATCCGATCCGATCTGAACGTGTTGAAGCCACTCATACTCCCCCTCTGAACCAGTCTGGCACTACCACCCTGCTCTGATCCGACCCAAACCAGACTGAGGCTGGTACTTCTACTCGAGCACCCACCAATGCTCCAATGCCAGCCACAACAACTGGTGATCAACCTGCTCCATCCGCACCCATCACGCACCGGGATCTTTCGCGTTTTCTTGACATGCTGGAGAGTACTAGAAATGCATTGGAAGCCCATAAACTTGATAGTCTTCGCATGCAAGAGAACATGATCACTATGAGTAGGGAACTCAATGAGCTCCGAAGGAAAAAACACCTTCCCCAACATGCCGCCTTGCTGCAGACTATTCATCTTCTTTGGATGAAGGACGTCCTCATGAAAGAAGGCTGCTTGAGCAACCTCAAAATCTTGATCAGTTGACCTTTGGATCTTTTGGATCCCGTGAAGATGCTGCTCGTGTGTTAGGACCTGATGACCCGAGCCTGCGAGAGCCTATGTTGCTACCTATGCGTGGATCCCATGTTCTACCCAGGGATCCTAATATTACTAATCCTATGCAACACCAACTTCCCCAACCCTTTCCTCCTGAGATCGACCGGGAGCATAGGGAGAAGTGTAGAGAAGCCGCCACTAGAAACAGGAGGTTATCCCCTAATCAGGAACACAGGGGAAATCCAAATATCAGACCTAGAGAACCTATGCAAACGTTAACAAATGCCGATGTATGGGCAATGGTGCGTCAAATCATGTCCGTAAGCCGACGATACACTAATGAGGACTGGGGCATTGAGCGGAGTCATACCCCCTTCACAGATGATTTATTGGACTTTCAGTTCCCTCGGCAATTCAACTTGCCATAGATGGATCGGTATTCAGGGAGAACGGACCTAGGACATCATCTGATGAGGTATGCATGGTTTATGAATGCCGCAGCAGCTCCAGATGCTATAAAATGCAAGGCTTTTCCGATTTATCTAGAAGACGTGGCGTTAATGTGGTTCACCCGACTCCCTCCACGGTCGATATCAAATTTCACAGAATTGAGTGAGCGCTTTATGAACCAGTTTCGACTTCACGCCCGAAAATCCAGAAGCGTCATAGAGTTGTCAAGGATTAAACAGGCTCCGGGTGAATCTTTGAAATCATATTCAGACTGCTTCAACCTGGCTGTCACCGAAGTTAGTGACCCTCATGAACCCACTATTCTGATGGCCTTAATAGAAGGAGTTGACCCGGACATAGAATTCGGGGATTATCTATCAGGGAAACCACCCCCACTAGGGAATTGTTCCACGAAAAGGCCAATATCCGCTTAAGGCGAGAAGAAGCTCATGCAAATAGAAAGAGAAAGTCCGAAGGGGCCTCAAGGGAAGGTGTCCAAAGTAATGTCGCTGTGAAGCAATCCGGTGATAGTTCAAGGAAGGTTGAGGTGAACGTCGTCAACCGGAACGGAGATAATAACAACAGGAGTGGAAACAACAATAGGAGGTGTAGGAACCAAGGGAATAATTCCAGCAAAAAACCTCGATTTCAAACTTTTGAGAACTATTCGCCATTGAATGATACCTTGGAAAACATTTATTTGGACACATACAACATATTGCAATATAAGAAGCCGCCACCCAGAGACTCCACTGAAAAAGAGATCGCAACGGGAAAGTTTTGTTTGTTCCATGGAACCCATGGTCATTCTACCAACGAATGCCATCATTTGAGAGATGTGGTTGAGAAATTGCTGCGGGAAGAGAAGTTAGACGAGTACAAGGTTGCCCTACGGGACATGGGGCAAGAAGGGCAAGCCCCGAACCAAAACCAGCCTACTTCTAAACCCACATCCCAACAGAAAGGTAAGGGGATCGTTATCAATACCATTATAGGCGGACCCCATCTAGCTATCCATAGTTTCAAAGCGATGGATCAGTACGTGAATGCCGCCTAGCACTTTGAGGTAGGAGATGGCAGTAACCTCGAAGACATTACTCCAGTAAAACAATAAAAGATGATGTCAGACGACGTCATATTCCGTAGTAGAGATGATACCGGAATTCAATCACCAACTGAAGACCCACTGGTAATTATCATGGCCATCGGCCCCGCCTTAGTCCATAAGGTGTTGGTGGACAACGAAAGCTCAGTCAATATCCTCTTCAAGAAAGCTTTTGAACAAATGAGAATCGAAACAAAAGATTTAAAGCCCTGCGAAGGATGGATACGGGGCTTTAATGGGGCCTCAACGGCTCCGATGGGCTACGTAGAATTACCAGTGACGTTAGTACAAGGAGATCACCAGAGAGTGAGAATCCTGCCATTTGTAGTTTTGGATGTTGAGTCACCGTACAATGCTTTCCTAAGCCGACCGGTCCTCACCGAGTTTAGGGCATGTATTGCACCTTGGTGCTTACTGCTTAAATTCTCGACTGACGCAGGAGTAGGGGTGATAAGAGGCGATCAAGCTATGGGACGAGCTTGTTACATGAAAATGTTGAAGATGCTAATGAAGGGGTTGAATATAGAATCTAAGGATGTTTTTCCCCTTTCGAAGGAAAACTCAGCATAGCAATTAAGGGGTCCAGCCCCAGGAAAGTCGCCCTTAGATGTGCTCGAGGATATAGATCTCACAGAGGATAGAGAACCTGAGGACAGAAAGGTGACTCCCAACGAGACGACAATAGATATATCTAATGATGATGCAGTTTCGACAAAAGTACTAAACATCGGATCGCAGCTAGATCCAATTCGAGCGAAAGAGTTGGCCGATTTCTTAAGGGCAAATTTAGACGTGTTTCCTGGACTCACGCTGACATGTGTGGAATTTCGCCTGCTATTATGAGCCACTCTTTAAGCATCAATCCAAAGCACCCGCCGGTCAAGTAGAAGAGACAGATGTTAGGCCCAGAGCGGTCAGCAGCTTTGAAGGAAGAGGTAGAGAAATTGAAGGATAATGGATTCATTAAGGATTCGAAATATCCTGATTGGATATCGAATCATGTCCTGGTCAAAAAATCTAATGGGAAGTAGCGTACATGTATTGACTTCTCTGACTTGAACAAGGCTTATCCCGAAAGATAGCTTTCCTCTTCCCATGATTGATCAACTAGTGGACTCGACGGCCGGACACGAGCTTTTATCCTTTATGGATGCCTATTCGGGGTACAATCAAATTCCCATGCACGTACCAGATTAGGAGCACACAAGTTTTATCATAGACTTGGGGTTATATTGTTATGTGGTAATGCCGTTTGGATTAAAGAATGCGAGAGCCACATATCAGCGCTTGGTCAACCGCATGTTCTATAATCAAATCGGAAAAACCATGGAGGTTTATGTGGACAACATGCTTGTGAAGTCTAGACAATCTTCCGACCATACAAAAGACTTAGACGAAATGTTTGATATTCTTCGAAGGTATGTGATGAAGTTAAACCCCCTAAAATGTTCGCTTGGGGTCGCATCTGAGAAATTCCTTGGGTTTATCGTGAGTTCTCGAGGGATTGAGATAAATCCTAGTCAGATTGCAGAAATAAGGAATATTGAAGAACCATGAAAGATTAAGGATGTTCAAAGTCTGGCCGGAAGAGTTGCTGCATTGAGCATGTTTATCTCCAAAGCCACAGATAAGTGCGTACCTTTCTTTGATCTGATTAAACGAGGGAAACGAAATTTTGAGTGGACTCTTGGTTGTGTGGAGGCTTTCCAGAATCTATTAGACTTATTAGAGAAGCCTCCAATATTGTCAAAACCCGTGGAACATGAGGATTTGTTTATCTACCTAGCGGTATCATCTCATGCCGTCAGTACAACGTTGGTACGTGAAGAAGATAAAGTCCAGAGGCATGTATACTACATAAGCAAGAAGCTAGCCGCCGTAGAACGTAATTATCCAAAAATAGAAAAACTTGCTTATAGCCTCCTTATTTCTTCCCGCAAACTTCGTCATTACTTTCAGGCTCAACCGATAGTTGTATACACCGATCAACCTTTAAGGCAAGTGTTGCAAAAACCCGAAGCATCGGGGTAGTTACTTAAATGGAACATCGAGTTGAGTCAATTCGATTTGAATTTTCAACCAAGGAGATCAATAAGGGGGCAGGCCTTGGCTGACTTCATAGCTGAATTCACGATTCCCGAAGAGGAAACGATGGGTAGGTGTTTACTTCAGAACAAGAGCTAGAGCTTAGTCCGTGGAAGTTATATATGGACGGGGCCAAGAATGATCGAAGGTCTGGCGCCGGAGTTGTTTTAATCATCCCTGAAGGACGATCTAATTACTATGCCTTATGATTAGAATTTGCTGCTACCAATAATGATTCCGAGTATGAAGCCCTGATTGCCGGGCTGAAGCTCGCCAAAGAACTAGGAGTAAAGACACTGGATATATGCTGTGACTCCAAGATAGTTGTCTGCCAGGTACGGGAGGAGCTTGTTACCAAAGGACCTCGGCTTGTTACTTATCTTAGAAAAGTAAAGGAGTTATTAGACAATTTGGAGCATTAAAGCATAACACATATTCCAAGAGAAGAGAATCAGAAAGCAGACCGGTTGGCAAAATTAGCGAGTTCTGACAACCCTGAAGAAACCGAAATGGTCCCAATAGAGATATTGGAGTCACCAAGTTTTGACCTAATGGAAGTAGAACCAGCCCTGAAAATCGAGCCAGAGAGGGTGTCATGGATGACATCAATCAAGAACTTCCTCAAAAACGGAATTTTACCATTAAAGAAAAGCGAAAGACGAGCTGTAACACAAAAGGCTGCAAGATACGTTTTACAGGACGACGCCCTTTATCGTCAAGGGTTTTCTATGCCCCTACTGAGGTGTATTGCGCACAACGACATCAAACATGTACTGCAGGAAGTACATGAAGGTGAGTGCAGAGATCACACCGGGGGCCAAACCTTAGCAAAGAAAGTACTGCGGTATGGATATTTTTGGCCTACCATGAATAAAGACGCAGCTGATTATTCACGACGCTGCAACAAATGTCAAAGGTTCGCCAAAATTCCCAGAGCACCACTAATCCGCCTTAAGTCAATGGTAAGTCCATGGCCATTTGCTATGTGGGGATTTGATATTATTGGAGTGTTACTCATCGCCAAAAGAGGAGCAAAGTATGCGATCGTCGCCGTGGATTATTTCACGAAGTGGGTAAAAGCTGAACCCTTAACCACGATCACTGCAAGGAAGGTGATAAGTTTTATGGTCAGAAACATTATTTGCCGATTTGGGATACCAAAGACCATCATAACTAATAATGAGACACAATTCGACAGCGTCGAATTCAGAAACTTCGGTCAGAAATACAAGATTGATAAAAGGTATATCGCTGTGGCTCACCAGCAGACAAATGGGCAGGTCGAGGCAATTAACAAAGTTATTAAATTTATCCTTAAGAAGCAGTTAGAACGAGCCAAATCCAAGTGGTGGATGAGCTGGCACTAGCCTTGTGGGCCTACAGGACAACCTTTAAAATGACAACTGGCCATACTCTTTTTTCACTCTCCTTTGGATCGGAGGCAGTAATCCCGATGGAGCTCGAAGTCCCCTCTCATAGGGTGACATACTGTGATCCAATGACAAATAGATCACTCCTCCTTGAGTCTCTTGACATGGTTGAAGAAAAAAGAGATGAAGCTGACCTGCGTGCCTCAAGACATCGACACCAAGTAGCACGTACCGAAAAGTCCGCTTTAGAACTTTCGACCAGGGGACTTAGTATTAAAACGAATCTTCCTGCCTTCAACCCAATTGGGTCCAAAGTGGGAAGGACTGTATGTCGTCCAACGGAAACTTGATACAGGAGCCTTCAAGCTAACGACCGTGGATGGCGAGGAGATTCCCAGAGTCTGGAATGCTCAGCACTTGCGGCGATATCTGGGTTAAACATGCAGTCTTTTCCTTTTACTTTTGTAGACTATGTAAAAAGGCACGACTCGCCTTAAAAAGTCTGTTTATATGAATGAAGAATTATGAAGTGGATGTAGGCTACGACTTAGCTGAACCACTATAAAAATATCGTGTGTCATTTATTTTCCTGCAATATTTTTTCTCCAGTAATTGTTCCATCATGACTATGAAACACAAAACATTAAATTAAAACTTGAAAAATTGGAGACAATTCGTGTGCAGGAGCAAACAAGGTGACCATTTGTGTAATAAAATAGAAAGAATGTGAAGACAACATTCTTGACTCTAACTCTCATGAATCGAGAGAGAGTGTAAAGGATGGAAAGACGACGTCCCTTGAGGCGTGAAGGTGCACCCCGATAAGAGACCGCATCAATATTACTTTAACCTGGTTATGAGACAGGAGAGTATAAAGATGCCAGAAGAATAAGCATCAACGACAACAGAATTTGAGCCCCGCCAGAGAGTCGGGAGCAACTAGATGTTGAATTTAATCAATCTTGTATAAGTCTTGGTTAATCAGTCTATCCAAGATTGATTGGGTGCATATACATACATATGTTCCCTTTGTCATGACTTTATTGTATAGCTGTGATATGTTATGTTGTTTATCTGCATTTATAATTAAATAATAGATTCACAAATATTTGACATTGCAGGGAACAAACTACTTTATTCACAAGTACGTGAGTTTACACAGAAAGATTAAGCAAAAGATGCGAGGGTTGCACCCGCTACAACAATAACAAAAAAGTAAAATATCAAAACAAAAGACAGAATGCGTTTTCACTTGGACTTCGGAGTAGACTTTGCCTTTTTGGCTTCCTTGAGCTTTTCCTTCTCCTCTTTCTCAGTCTCATTAAAAATACGCTTCGGTTTCTTTTTCCCCGGAACAGTGACACTGGGATCAATAGAATATTTTTTAGCAAGTTCCTCAGTGATCGATCTAGTTGAAAGTTTAACGACTAACCTTGACTTAGGATGTACTATCGCAAGAGGTTTAAGATTCTCAGGATTTGTCTCCTCAACTTTCAATTTTATGCATTTATCCTGCTTCGCCTTCATCTCAGCCAAAGTCTGATCATCAACATTTCCTGTATCCCCAGTTATAGTAACATCGGGGTCTTCCCCATGCCCGTCATTATCACCGTCTTCTTTCAAAGCAGCTATTATTTCATCGTCATGTGGGGTTTCGGAGCTGGGTAGTATGGGAGCCTTGTCAACAACCTCCTTTCTCTTGCCCTCGTCATCCTTCCCAGGATCTGCAGCAACAACTTTTTCCTGTTTCTCCTGGGTCTTTTCAGCAGACTTTTTACCCGGAGATGTCTTTTGCGAATCATCAGCCCTTTCAACTGCCTTAGTACCTATGGAGTGAGAAGCAACCATTATTAACTCAGGAGAAAACATGGGGCCTTCAACGGTCTGTCCGACAATATGGCCGAAGATCGAAATAGCTTTGATGAATTGAGGCGAAAAGGTAGAAATACCTTCAGCAGACTTATCAACCTGAGCAGCAGTAACATCAGAGGTAGACTCGGTTATAGGAGATAAAAGAGAAACCTCAGGAATTCCTGGCCTTTCCAGGTCATATTCCTCCACTCCAATAACCTCAGCTGTAGCAGAAGAGGAGCCAAACTCGATGGTATTTTTTCCTTTGGCCTGACGCTTCTCCTCCTCCATGGCAGCAGCAATAAGTCTACGCCCTTCGGCCAAGTGTACTGATTCCTCACCTCTAAGGAATGTCTCCATAAGCTTATTTTTGTCAATTGAATCCACCTCAAGTTTTGCTTTCTCCCATTCAACAAACTGGTCCCATGCATATATAAGGGGAGTGGGATAATCCTTAAGCCAGGCAAGGTCTCGATGACGGATCCCTTGAGCAAAGAATCCGACCACGGTTTCACTACTCCCATCAATCTCCCTTTGGGCGTCTTTGAGCTGTTTGTTGACTTCTTCAACTTGCTGCAAAGCTGTATTTGCATTTCCTTCAGCAAGAACTGCCCTTGTTTCGGCCTCTAATAACTTAGCCTCAAGATCTGCATTCTTTTTGGCTAAATCTGCTTTCTCTTGGGCAAGACGAGCATTTTCAGATTTGGCATCCTCAGCCTTTTTCTTTAAATCTATCTGCTCCTGGCTGTGAGATTCAAGTTTGGAATGATAATGCTTTTGTAATTTCTCAAACTGCTTTTTATAGTTATCTGCATCGCCTGCACAAGAGCAAGCTTAGCCTGGGCATCTTCCAGATTTTTTTAGAGTTTTTGATGGCCCTCGCATCATACTCAGCAGCGTCGGCTATGGTTTTCACATCTGCTACTAGATCACTAATGATTTTAGAGAGGGTCTTTGCATACTTCTTCATTTCTTTATATTCTTCGTCCACGAAGTCTATGGTAGCCTTAACTTCGTTGGCCCAGTCAGATTTTACCGATTGAAGTTGTGGGACAAAGTGCATGTGCCCGAAATGGTGTTCGGGAAATTGCTGCCTCAGAACTTTTGGTCTAGCCTGATTCTCGTCATATAGAATTACCGGTCTTGTGGTAGTTATGTCGATAGTGCGACGAGATAGCTTCGTGATGGGTTGTTTCTTCCTGGCATCTTTCCCCGATTCTGGTTGTTTCCCTTTGGGATCAGAAACCCTTTGCTAACTATCATCTTGGGGAATCATGCCCTTAGATGGAGCAGGGGGCTTGCCACTGTGCTTGTTTTTCTCATGATCTGAGGGATGACTCTTGTGTTTCTCTGAGTCTCTGTGATGTGGGGATCGAGAACGGGAGGGTCGATAAGACCTTGGAAGTCGATCCCTCCTGTCGTGTCTACCCCTACTCTTGTATCGGTCGTGTTTATCGTCGGGACCTATTAGGGGCATGCTCGAACGAACATCTCGCATATGATATCTTTGTCTCCCCATTTGTCCTGCAGAAGAGAAATGAAAGAATATTAAGATCAATATTAGCATAAGGCTCAAGTGTTGTGACGTGCAGTGCTAGAGTGTCATGTGTATCCTAAGTAACGCTTCCCTCCAAACAGACCAGAGCCCGGATTGATAGTCTCCTTGGCCTTTACAGGAGTGATCTCTTCCTCAGAAGTAAAAGTGAGAGGATTTATTGGGAAATCCTCTGAAGAATAAAAAGTTTCAGGCAAGGGAAGGTCCCCTAAGCCCCGAGATGTAGATTCATCGGCTATGGGAATATATCCAAGAGGAATAACTGACGGCAATCCCTTTGGAGAAATTGGCCCCTCAGGAGTGGTCTCATTATCAGGAGTAATGTATTTGTCTCTATCAGCAGCATGTATATTCGCTAGTATGTCATCTTGAGTTGCGGAAGACGAAGGAGAAGGAATCTTTGGAGGCACCGGAGGATCCTTTGGGCTATCTCCATGCCCCAGTGAGGCATCAATTGGCCCTTCAACAGGAGGTATATACACATAAGGTCCCTCACCATGCCATATGCTACGAGTTATAGAAACAAGACGATGCCTATGAAGATAGTCATCCACCAAACACTTTTTGATGGTCAAGAATTTCTGTTCTCCGTTGCGTAGCCGATTCAAGCGATCGAATTGTATTGGTTGTTTTTCTTGCGGTGGATTAGGAACTATAAGAAAAGACAAGCGGTGTTAGTATGTTTTGAAGGTTTGAAATGTAAAACATTGATGTCCTTACTTGATTTGAGCCACCTCCTGGCGCACCCTGGCTGCTGTCTAATGTAAAACCATTCAGGCTTTGGATCCCCAGCATTGCTACTAAACGGAACGGTGATAATCTTTCTTTTTGGCATAGACTCGAAGTATACAAAAGATAGAGTGCCATTGGTTCGATGTTTGAAGTTGTAAAAGAAATGAACATCTTCAAAAGTTAACTCTTCACCAAGAATTTCTCTATAGGCTATGTATAAGGTATACAAATAGGCGTAAGAATTGGGAAGAAGCTGCATGAGGGCAATCCTTAACTGTCTCAGGAAATCGACGATGAATGGTGGGAATGGAGGTATTGCTCCAACAAGACACATTAGTCTGGAAATAGCCATATGTCCTTCTGTTGGATTATGGGGACGATCTGTTTTTTAGGGTAAAAGAGTATCTCCTTGAAAAATCCCGTGCTTGAGGCGTATCCATATTAGTCTATCGTTATCAATTGTCGACTCGACTGAATCTCTAGGCAATTCCAGGATAACTACATCCCTGAATTCGTCGGGAGCATGGTTATCCCCTATCCCTCCTTCCTCCTCCCCGAGAGAGACATCACCTCCAGATGATGCATCACTACCATGAGTTCCCATCTCATAATCTGGGCCTTCGCTGTTCCAACCTGAATCGGAAGTAGAAGATACATCTTCAATGGCAGGGTTTTCAGCTGTCCATATAGCCTCCCTTCTTTCTGCTAGTATAGATGAGCGTCTCTCGGTCATATTTGATAAACTATTGAAGAAACAATAGCAAGGATTAAGGTAAAGTTGCTCGTATCCCCCCATACATGTGTGTGTGAACTAAAGTGTATGAAGTAAGTGCAAGAAATACAAAGTAAATACATAAGAGCACGATGCAAAAGTTTGACAAAGTAGTAATGTGTTTAGGATAATATTGGAATTTCAGTTATGATCATGAGGCCCTATCCTAATTGTCCCTGAGTAGGAAAGTAATGCTTAAATCTTGGTTAGATTGGATTAAATTCATTTATGTTCCAAGTTAAGTGGTCAGTTCGTATCGGACATCCAAAAGAAAAGGGTTCGGGTCGTAGGTCAAGGTCTCATGTGATTCAAAGCATAAATTTATGTCCTACAGACAAATCTTTCTGGATCGAAAATTGGCACTTTGAGCAATCTGGCTCAGTTCAAATACCCATATGTCTTCCATGTCCATTTCTCTCACTCCGACCCGACCCGGTTGGATAAACCCAGTTCTTCTCCTTTTATTTGCTTTTCACTCCGACCCAATCCGGTCAGATGAATTCATTTTTCCTCCTTCTTGTGCCTCCCACTTCGAACCGATCCCATTCCTCTTCCTCTTCTTCTTTTCCAACTTCTCCATTTCCCCATCCGCATCAAACCCATCTCCTTCCAAAGACTCTTTCATTTTTGAGAAGTCCATCACAACTAAGCACCCATGAACCAATATGCTCACCACCAGGTCGAATCTCGTCCGCAAACACCTCGAGGTGGCAGCGATACCGCCTACGATGATGGTGAGGAGATGGAAGGCACTGCGTCAAGCTTGGTGTGACATTGAACTAAAATCACTCAGATTACTCCTAAAATTCGAGTTGGAATCAATTAAACTAGAATTAAATGGAGTAATCGGCTTACCTATGAGTCTGATTTGAAGGTTGAAAGGGGCTCTAGAAATTTGGGGATTAGGGATTACGTTGGGTTGATAGAGCAAAAGGCGAAGTCAAATGAAAGGAGGAAGAGGGGTTTTGCAAATATATATGAAAATAAGGGGCTCTTCGTATTCTCTTGGGCTCCCCAACGTTGAAAACCAATCCGCTCAACATAGAGACCAAGCCCATGAATGACCACCTAGCCCGCTTATGTGATGGAATTTAAAACATGGCCCAGATCAGATAAACTTAATTCGATCCGAAGCACATACGATGATGCCAGTTCGGCGTGTGAGATAAATCCAAATTAGAGAAAAGTATTTGAAAAGGTAAATTATAGGAATTTACTTGAAAGAGCTACTTGGACTCCAAGCAAAGGTCTCAAAGTTATTTTGAACAGTAAAAGCAATTTGTGCATTCCATTGTGTATATATAAACAACAAAAGGTACAACTCGATGAAACAACACATCTGTACAAGCGAATGAAAGTGACTATTCAGCAATTTAAATTCAAAGATCAATGAATAGACAATTTCGAAGCACATTCTATTTTCAATAGAAGTGTACTTCGAGGGGGAAAAATGTTAGCCTACTTTGTGAACTAGGCTACACAAAGTTAGAAGATCAATTATGAAGGATGTTGACTAAAAGAACATGCCCTCGAAATCCGGATCGGATCGGTGGTCTCCAACAGAGCCAAAACAATGAAGAGAAGGAAGTGCAAAAATATCAGCAGAATCAGATCGGATCGGTGTATACCGACCCGTACCCCTAAATTACACTTCCGATCCGATCCGAACTCAGATGACAGAAGCAGTAACGAACGTGACCCACAACTCCCTGAAGACTCGGAGCGGTTGCGCACCTACTCACCCATATTCATGCACTAACCTGATGTGCTGTCACCATCATACTATATCCGAACCCGAATTCTATAGGATGGGGGCCACGTGTACTCGAACCGAAGCCGCTTCAGAGGCATTTTCCACCTATAAATAAACCACCAATGGTCATTTGAAAGGATCTTTTGGCATTTTCAGAGTTGAAACCCCTTTGAGAACCGAATTCCATCACCATTTTCATATTGCAATCATCTTATAAAGTACATTTCCGAGAAGATTGAGTGAATCTATGTATGATATGAGTGAAAGTGAGTAAGAATCATTGTTGTATCTACATTTAAGTCATCAATACAAAGAGTCGAAAGTGGACGTAGGCTATTTAACGCCGAACCACAATAAATTGTGCATTTCTTCATTTTTAGTTTCATTTCATCAGAAATTGTTCCTAGTTTGGGTGTTAGAGCCATTTTTGGATCTAACATTTTGGTGCTTTCACTGAGAGAACTTTGAATTCTTCGCTTTATGGGATTATCGTTCTACTATTTGGACCTTCAAGTTCAAAGACGTTAATCCTCCATTTCCGACACTTTCAACCATTTGCTGATTAATTACTGAAGGATTGGACATTATGGCTAAAGTAAAGGGCAAAGAAATCCAGAGCAATCGAGAGAATGAAGTTAGTGAAGTTTAGAAAACCATGGTCGTGACGAGGTCGCGCGGTCAAGATTCTGGAGCAGGTCGATCTGGTTCGGAAGATCCGAACCAAACTGATGAACTGGACCTGATCCGATCCGAACGTGTTGAGGCCACTCACAATCCCCTCCCGAACTGGTCTGGCACTACCACCCTGCTTCGATCCGACCCGAACCAGACTGAGGCTGGTACTTCTACTCGAGCACCCACCAATGCTCCAATGCCAGCCACAACAACTGGTGATCAACCTGCTCCATCCGTACCCATCACGCACCGGGATCTTTTGCATTTTCTTGACATGCTTGAGAGTACTAGAAATGCATTGGAAGCCCATAAACGTGATAGTCTTCGCATGCAAGAGAACATGATCACTATGAGTAGGGAACTCAATGAGCTCCGAAGGTAAATGACACCTTCCCCAATACACTGCCTTGCTGCAGAGTATTCATCTTCTTCGGATGAAGGACGTCCTCGTGAAAGAAGGCCGCTTGAGCGACCTCAAAATCTTGATCAGTTGACCTTTGGATCTTTAGGATCCCGTGAAGATGCTGCTCGTGTGTTAGGACCTGATGACCCGAGCCTGCGAGAGCCTATGTTGCTACCTATGCGTGGATTCCATGTTCTACCAAGGGATCCTTATATTACTAATCCTACACAACAGCAACTTCTCCAACCCCTTCCTCCTGAGATTGACCGGGAGCATAGGGAGCAGTGTAGAGCAGCCGCCGCTAGAAACAGGAGGTTATCCCCTAATCAGGAACCTAGGGGAAATCCGAATATCAGACCTAGTGAACCTGTGCAAACGTTAACAAATGCCGATGTATGGGAAATGGTGCGTCAAATCATGTCTGAAAGTCGACGATACACTAATGAGGACGGGAGCATTCAGCGGAGTCATACCCCCTTCACAGATGATATATTGGACTTTTAGTTCCCTCGGCGATTCAACTTGCCACAAATGGATCGGTATTCAGGGAGAACAGACCCAGGACATCATCTGATGAGGTATGCATGGTTCATGAATACCGCAGCATCTCCAGATGCTGTAAAATGCAAGGCCTTTCTGATTTATCTAGAAGACGTGGCGTTAATGTGGTTCACCCGACTCCCTCCATGGTCGATATCAAATTTCATAGAATTGAGTGAGTGCTTTATGAACTAGTTTCGACTTCACGCCCAAAAATCCAGAAGCATCATAGAGTTGTCAAGGATTAAACAGGCTCCGGGTAAGTCTTTGAAATCATATTTAGACCGCTTCAACCTGGCTGTCACCGAAGTTAGTGACCCTCATGAACCCACTATTTTGATGGGCTTAATAGAAGGAGTTGACCTGGACACAAAATTCGGGGATTATCTATCTGGGAAACCACCCCCACTAGGGAATTTTTCTACGAAAAGGCCAATATCCGCTTAAGGCGAGAAGAAGCTCACACAAATAGAAAGAGAAAGTCTGAAGGGGCCTCGAGGGAAGGTGTCCAAAGTAATGCCGCTGTGAAGTAATCCGGTGATAGTTAGGGGAAGGTTGAGGTGAACGTCGACAACCAGAACGGAGGTAATAACAAGAAGAGTGGAAACGGCAATAGGAGGAGTAGGAACCAAGGGAACAATTCCAGCAAAAGACCTTGATTCCAAACTTTTGAGAACTATTCTCCATTCAATGATACCTTGGAAAACATTTATTTGGACATATACAACATATTGCAATATAAGAAGCCGCCACCCAGAGACTCCAATGAAAAAGAGATCGCAACAGGAAAGTTTTGTTTGTTCCATGGAGCCCATGGTCATTCTACCGACGAATGCCATCATTTGAGAGATGTGGTTGAGCAATTTCTGCGAGAAGGGAAGTTAGACGAGTACAAGGTTGCCCCACGGGACATGGGGCAAGGAGGGCAAGCCTCGAACCAAAACCAGCCTACTTTTAAACCCACAGCCCAGCACAAAGGTAAAGGGATCGTTATCAATACCATTATAGGCGGACCCCATCTAGCTAGTCGTAGTTTTAAAGCGATGGATCAGTATGTGAATGCCGCCAAGCACTTTGAGGTAGGAGAATGCAGTAACCTCGAAGACATTACTCCAGTAAAACAACAAAAGACGATGTCAGACGACATCATATTCCGTAATAGAGATGATACCGGAATTCAATCACCAACTAAAGACCCATTGGTAATTACCACGGCCATCGGCCCCGCCTTAGTCCATAAGGTGTTGGTGGACAACGGAAGCTCAGTCAATATCCTCTTCAAGAAAGCTTTTGAACAAATTAGACTCGGAACAAATGAGATTCAACAGTTCGATTCAAACAATTTGATTCACATAATTGAATTTCAATTATAATTCTCACTTTACATTATTCGTTTATAAAATTCCGGGGTTCACTATTCAATTATTACTATAAATCAAGTCAATTTAAAGAAAAATTCAAAAATGTATAAACAATTCAATTTTGATAAATTTATACTTTATACTCAATTCAGTTTCAACTTCAGTTATTCGCATCTACAAATTCCTTAAATTTAAAATTTATTAAAGTTCAAATATAAAGAAAATAAATTAATAATATCATTTATTTGTCTTTAAAAAAATATTTCAAAATTCAAGGTTAATTTTTTTTTAATATTTATTTAACCAACCGATGTCCATATATAATTTTCTATCCTATGGCCAAGTAATACTTAAAATTTAATTTTAGTATTTTGGGAAAGGATATATATTATTTCAATCCAAATCAGGGTCATAGGTATTTATCATTTCAACGTACGTTCTTAATTCATTTTAATGACTAATCCCGGATTTATTTGCGCCTGTAACATCTAGGGTGATGGTTGGGATTAATCAACAAAAATCAATAACATATGTAAACAGTGTCTATGACAAGATGGATTACATATTAACACATTAAATATATAAATTCAAGGCATACATCAACACATCTAAACAGTTCAATAATATCAGTTACTAATCATTAGGTATGAGATTCTTTTTTTATTACAACGAGATTGAAGTCCAATTCTTAGCTCAAAAATCAACGATCTCAGAATCAGTTCAAATCAGCGCCATCGCGAAGAGCTCGTCGATACAATTCCAACGGATCCAACCATGCGTCATTCTGAATTCGTATGTAAAAGTTATACATGTTACAATTTATAAAATTTTGAATATTAATTAAAACAAGATAATTAAACACACCCTCTCACCTTAATGCCACAATACCACGTCATCATTCCTTCTTCCTCACGTTCTCTACAGCAAATAAAATCTTTCATGTCCTAAAACACGTCTCCTTCTCTCCTCTATATCTCCTAATTTCCTCAGTGAAAACCCAAACAGACGGATCTAACGAATTTCTCTTCGCGATCTCTTCCTCTCCATCACCATCTCGCTGAACTCGACCTCACCATGGAAAACGCCTCCTCCTTACATGCGTTTGTTTTTCACTATAGGTTGCGACACTTTTTGTCGTGGAATCCTCTCAAATTTTGTCACAATGTGCTCCTTCATGCCACAAACCCGAATACAATAATCAATTCACGCATAGATCTCTATAATCAACACAAATCTCAACCCTAGTTTAATGTCCTTTACTGTAGACGTTGAAACCCAAATAAAATCATGTCGCACCCTCTAACAAAAGAATAGAATTAAAGAGAATATTTATCTGAGTTAAAGTGACTAGTTTTAGAATTTTTCAATGGGAGGTTCAGAAGATATTGTGTTTTCAATGAGGTAGAAGCCATTGTTGTTTCTCTAATTTTTTTCTAAGAGTGACAGCTTGATCAGAGAATAGAAAATAAGTGTAGGGTTAGGTTAGAATTAGAGATTATTTATAGGTAGGAAATAAGATTAAAATAGATTTGAATAAGATGTATTTCTAGCCAAAGAATTTCAACGGTTAAATAAACAAAGTATTCAAATTTTCATTTGTACATCTTTAATTCAATTTCAAAGATTAAATTATATTTGATTAAAGTTCATTAAATCAATTTATATATTAATCAAATAAATTATATTAAATTAGTTAACTTTCTTTTAATTCAACCTTCATGAGCAACAAATTTTCTCATTTTGGTTACTCAAAAATTTACCATAGTTTATAACAAATTCACATATCGAATTCAAAGTTAATTAGTTACACTAATTTGCAATGTTTGGTTTCCGTTGTAATTAAATCTCATTAAGCATATATATATTTAATTCCACTAAGTCGATTTGATTTAATTTGTTTTCTTTTTATTCAACTAATCTTGAATTTATAGATATAGTTGACATTTTTGTTCATATCCTGTTGCGCTAGTAATTTCCGTTTATCGTTTAATGTGTAGTAACGAAATATTTAATTGTAATTAATTTGTTTGTCATAACTTAAATTCGATTAAGTCACATTTAATTCCATATTTATTTTGTTATTCATACATCGTTACATTTTGGTCCTGTTTAATGCTTGTTTAAAATCTATTACGTCAATCTTCTACAATTTCAAGTTTATTCACCTTAACTGTAGTAATTACACGCACTAGTAAAAATTCATTTCGAATTTATCATCAATGAATTAAACAGCATCTGGTTTCATGCACTGATCAATTAATCTGTTGTAATCTTTATTTTTAAAATTAGTTAAACATTCAATTTATTCCTTTAATTACCATTCTTATTTTTCATTAATTACGCCATTTAATAATCTTATTGTAACTTGTTTCCACTTTATTTTAATACATCAATATTGGGTTTTGCAATTCATGACTTATTACAACTTCTAATTAAATATTATATGAATATTGTTGTAAACAAATAAATAAATGGATTCACATACAAGTCAATTATTCTAATTTAATAAATTTCAGTTGACCACATAAATCATACCATTTATTTACAATATTTGGTTGAATTTCTTTTATTTCAAATAAATAACCAGATCATTACTTTCTTTACAATAAATGCATATAATTGCATTTACAACTAGTTGAAATTTCATTACATAATCAAATGGATCTGTATTATTTACGTATTCCATAAATTAGAATTATAAATATATAATAGAATCTCAAAATTTGTTAATCCAACATTACTTCACTTTCTATATAATTAAATTATAAAACAGAGGTCACTATAATATATAGCCACCGGAATTCATTGTTTAACAAGTCAATTTTAGTTCATACCTTATCATTACAACATAAATCATAAATTTTAATATTTAAAACAATTTTGTTCAAAAACATATTAAATTTAATAATTTAAATTATCGCAAAATCTTGGGATGTTACACTTATCTTGGGTACTCATCAAACACATCGATGAGTACCTAGGTAGAAGGTGTAAGCGTTATCTAGATTCGTGTATGTCGATTAGCAGGCGGTGACGTCATTTCATATTATACTTTTATCATTGTTTATTTCGTGATCAAGATTGTGGAGCCATGACACTGTTGACTATTTATTCAAAGAAAAATATATTGATGAGTTTATTTATCCCTTGTATAATCCTTATTTACATAAGACCTTATGAGCAAGTATACTTTGATTATATGATTTATATAGTTATTGTTGTCTCCGCTATTTTAGATCAATGATTTGATATCTATATGTTTAGTTTGATGCGCTATGAGATATATGACAAATTCTGCATTAGGGTTTGATGTTCTTTTTTTTCCTCTTCTATTCTCTTTGCTTCTTATATATTTCCCTTTTTTCCAGTTTCTTTCTTTTGGCAATCGTCATGTACCAATTAGGTGCATGTACAATGTACCGTTGGATTATATAATCAACAGTGGTGTATGACGGTCATCACATGTGATATAAAATTCATAATGAGTTAATATCAAGAAGGGAATTTATTTTATATTCAATTTTTTTGATGCAATTAAATTGATATTTTGATAAAATTAAAATTGAATGTCTTATTTTTAATGTAAGCATGATTTAATAGAAAAAATAAAAGTGAACTCCGAAATAATAATGTACAATCGTTAAATTACAATCATGATTTTCAATTTGAAATTTATTTGATGATAAAAATAAAAATTTGAATAGGGTTGTGTTTTGGAGGTTTTTGATAGTTTCACTAAATTTAGAAATATCGAAAACCTATGTTTCGACATATGGAACGATGTATTTCGGTTTGGCGATGAAAATAAAATTTTAGGCTTCGATACCGCGTTGGCCCAACAACCCTGTCATTTCCTAAGAATATATAGTTACTCTAAAATCCTAAGTGTTGCCATCTCTTTTCTAATGATAGATCTTATCCCTTAATCCCAAAAAAATTTAATCGTCAATTAATGTTGATTTTCAAACCAATTAAAGGATGATTAAAATTTAGTCTCTCTAAACCATGTAAATTTATACATCGTCCGAAAGCTCTCGACGAATGGAGTCTACGAGTATAATTTGTTCTAGGTTTCATTGCTCCGCTTGGCCATGAATTAATGATCAATTCTAGCCGTGCATTTTAGGATTTTGAAGATCCAACGGTGGATTGTCGACGATCGGAGGACTTGGTGCATAGAGGAAGCTTATGGGAATTCGTGCATAGGTTCTGATGGCATGAAGGCAACGAAGCTCACTGAAAATGACCAAAATCCAACCATATTTAAGGGTGGCGGCATGAATGGTAAGGCCAAAGGTGGAGTGTCAACATGCGAGAGTGGAGGTTGAGGTGGTGGTCCAAACAGTATCAAATCGAGGTGTCGTTGGCTATAGAGGCGGTGGAAAGAAGGTAAAGTCACGGTTTTTTCAACGTGGATAGGTTTGAGTCTTGTAGCGTAGATGGTGTGAGCAGGAAAGAACATGGTCCACAGTGCTGAAGTGGCTTCTTTCCTTTAGTCAACACTTATTTTTAGTTATTTTTATATTATTTTAATTCAAATGACCTAATATTAATAACTTTTGCACACGAGGTCTAATTGACGTGCCGTTTTTTCAATTAGACTTGTATAGAAATTCTAGACAACATGAAACTGCTTTGCTTGAGACTGAAGATTGTTAAAAAATTCGGGTTCGTTTGAATTTTGGTTAGACTTAAAATCAAAGGTGGCTATTTCAAACCACTCATGACGCACTTATATTTCCATTACAAGTAAAATTAAATTTATGATTTGATATGATATATTTAACTTATATTTAGGAATTTAAATTGATATTGAAATTGAACATAACTACTAATCGACGCTCGATGTGTGATAATTGATACTAATGTGATATATTATTTTGATTGTGTGTCTGAAAATTTTAAGTATGAAATTAAACTAAATTTATATTAAATTGACATTAAATTAACGCTAAATTGAATGAGCATTTAAATTATCGTTGAAATTGAATCGCTAGTAAGAACTCCGACATTAAATAACTAGTGATTGTTGTGATTTATTGATCGAATTGGATGTTGTTTGCTGTGTATGATTATTGACTATAATGATAATTAATTAGATTATTTTAATTCTATTGATTATTGGTTTTGATGTGTATATGTTATCACCTTATATATCACTGAAATTATATAAATTGTTATATGCATCCATTGGACATTAAATACTTGAAATGAGAAATAGGTTGAAATAGTTTATACCTATGACATTTGATATTCATTGAAATGATACATATTCAGGTAATTGAAATTTAAATCAATTAATCACTAGGCCATATGGTAGAAAAATAAATTATGAACACCGAATTTAGTTAATTAAACTTGTTGAGATGCTTTTTGATCAAATATGTCACATGTCAAGCTTTTGATTAGCGGCGCGCTCAAGTCTCGAGAACGTCGAAAACACAAAGCGATTTGGTCGAGGTCACGACGTGTTCAGAAAGGTTTTGAAATAGTGTCGATTCGCGAAATCATCGTTAATGGACTTGGGAAAATAGACATGTTAAAAATACGTGATCAACTCAGCCCGTTCAGCTCAAAACACTTGAGCGTGTGGGTCCGATCACATGGCAAAACTCGTCATGGAAAAATATGTGGATTTTAGTGAAAAGCAGTGTCATGCACTCAAAAATAATTGATCGACATGGTGCGATCACGAAAAATGGCTTGCACGAATCACAACATCAAAACCTGACACTTGGCAAAATTCTGGTTTGGTGCGTTCAAAAAAAGATGATCGACATGTGAAAATCATCATTTCCCATGTGTTCGTGCTTGGCTGATCACATTCAGAAAAGTGGTCGATCATCTGGCTTGGCACGAAAATGGAGTGATCGGTATGGGAAAATGGCTCTAATCCATATCTGCGCATTGAGCCAATCAACCGGACAATTTGGCTTAGAAAAGTTGGAATTTCGCATCCCTATATTTCGTATCCCATCTGGGATACGAAATCCCAATGTGTGTGTCGGCCCAAGCACGGATTTCATCGACTCCGGCTCGTGATCTAGGGATGCTAAATTATGGTTAAAGGCGGATATAGGATTTTTGCAATGCGAAATTGGGCTGAGCGCACCAGAGGGATGCGAGATTTTCACCGCTCTGTGTCATAGTTTTTTGGATGCGAATTCCGAGCAAGGTAAGGGATTCAGATTTTTGGATGATGCCAGGACATTTTGCCAAAGTGATTTTTCCATGCGGATCGTGGCTTTTTACGTGAGCACGTTGTGTTTTCCACCACTTTTTGGAATACGAAATAGTGAAGTGTGGCAAAGTGGCAGATCACATTGCAACTCAATTTCACCATGTTGATCAGCAGTTTTGGATTGCGCAACACGTGTTTCCAAAAGGTTTTTTGGGGAGTTGAGATTTTTCAACATTGAGATGCGATTTTTTGACATTGCCTTGGTTTTTTGGCTTCATTTTTGGTATGTAAAATTGGCATCTCCCAGGGATACGAAATTCTGGTTGTTGGTCCCAAAACTCACCTATAAATAACCCAAAGCTTGGCATTCAAATGGATTAGCTCATTCACTCTTTTGGCACAGGATTGAAGCTCTCAAGCACCATTAATGGATGCCTTAATCGTCTTCATGGATTTCAGACTTCTTTTTGACTTCTAAACGTTGTACAAACGTTTTCCTACAAAATTTAGACATTTCCTTGGACTTTTACATTGCTTTTGGATTGTTTTGGATATCGTTGCAATTTCTTGGACATTGAAGCTACTTTTTGGACATTGCTCTATACTTTGGCTCAACAAAGAAAAAGAAGGGCATTTTGGTCAAAGTTTAGAATTAACAAACTATTTGTTGTTCTGTTACACAACTTTGTATGCAAATATTGTCCAAACTTGTACAACTTTTGTAATCAGCTATTATATGATGAATGATTACTATAAAATGAACGTAGGCGTTAGTGCCGAACAACTGTAAAAATTTGTGTTCTCCCTTCATAATTCATTACTTTGGATTTGGATTATCAGTTTTTTACAAAACTAACACTCGGGCATTGGCGTGCATAAATAGCGACAATTCCCCGCATCAACACTTTGGCGTGCCGGGTGGGGGTGCACAACTTTGACTTCTTTAGATTGGACTCTCGGATTTGGTTTTGTTTTTGGTTTCAACTTTAGTTTCAATTTTCGACTTCAACTTTGTTACCCGCTTTCATCATGGTTAATCATAAGAAGCTCAACACTATTGCTGAAGCTCAAGGTACAAGAGGTGAAGGAAGTTAAGAACTTTCTTCGATTGGAGTTCCCTCGAATTACGTCACTCGTGACGACATCGACAGGATGATTAACAACTTGACCATGGATTTGAACACTCGACTTGAGCGATAGGAAGAAGCTTTTACTACCTTTCTCGCTCAAATGGAGGTTAGGATCGGAAATTCCGGAAGGTTGACAGGCCGGGAAGATATTATCGGAAATTCCGGAAGGTTGACAGGCCGGGAAGATATTTACAACTAATCAGCAGGTCGAACACTGATCCTGGTGCCGGTCCCACTACACTGGGGGGCACCTCTAATCCGGACATCGCTCCGGCCCGTGATGCTTTGGTTGGTCAAGTTGTGGGCTCCACTGTTGGTAACGTGGTTCAAGCGCCGGTGGTGCAACTTTGGATAGTAGTGCTCCCACGGTTCCGGGAGTAAGCATTGTGTTTGACGCGACCCCTCAGGTTGGAATTCAACAGGGTATTCTTCTTGCTAATCAACTGATTCCTAATTTGGACTCAAATACTGGGGACCGGTGCCGCTTTGGATAATATGAATTAGTTGCTTGCTTTTGGTAATGGATCTCAAATCACGGGCGTAATTCATTGATTCACACAAGGCGATGCCTCTTCTTTGGACTTGGATTGTGTGACTCGCAGTACGTTCTCTTTGGATATCAAGAATTTTCGTAATCCACCGGATTTCAAGTTACCGGTGTTGGAAGCTTATAATGGTCGGAAGGATCCGACTGCTCAGTTGATGCGATACGTTCATCATATGGAAGTCCTCTCTACTTTGAAAAGTGTCATGGAAAAGTGTTTCCCTCTTTACTTGACAGATATTACTGCCATATGGTCCAGGTAGCTAGAGACGAACTCTATCACTTCTTGGAATGCTTTGATTAGCAGGTTTGTGGAATAGTTTAGAGCTCACATCGCTTGTACGAAAAGCATTATGGCTCCGGTATTAAGCAAAAGTCCGGTGAGACCCTGGAAAAATTCTTGAAATGGTTTAATGCTGCGGTGGCTTCGATCGGTAGACCTAGCCCATCTTTGGTTTTGATGGCCATAGTATCTGTTGTTCTGGAAAGTCCAACTTCAAGACTTCTTTGCATCGGGATCCGTTGAGGGATCTTGGTGAGTTCTATTTTGAAGCGGAAAGATTCCTTCAGAAAGAGGATGCGAGGACTAATAAAAAGGTTCTCGAAGCTAACAAGTTAAGGGCGGGAAGCCGTCTGATTCTGGTAAAGCGAAGGATTCTGGTGCTAGTAAACCTTCTTCGGGGAATGATCACAACATGTCTTGGAGGCAACCTAATTTCTCGACTTACTCGAAACTTACTCACATCCCCGAGGAAATTTACTTGGAAGTTCATCCTACTGCTCCTTTCAAGAAGCCACCTGCAAGGGAGTCGACTCAAAGTGAAAAGGATTCCGGTCAGCGTTGCTTGTTTCATGATCTTAACGGTCATAATACAAACGACTGTCGACATCTCAAGGATATGATCAAGGGGCGTGTCAAACGTTGAGAGCTGACACGATTTGTTTGGACTCGGGCTATGGTGCTAGGACAGGAACATCCCCTCATGGAAATCAAGATAGGCCTGAGACTAGCATTAGTCCTAGTGGCATTGTTATCAACTAGGCCCCTTACTGGCTCTGATATCTCGAACGCAAGTCTCCCTGGTATTAGTATCTTATGGCTTGTGGTTTCTGGTCTTCTGGCTTTGTGGATATTTTGGTTACTTGGTCTTAGATTTGCTTAGTCTTCTAGATATTTGTTTTGGCTTTTCAATATCTCGGTTTTGGCTGTTTTGATTCTTGGATTTTGGTTTTCTAAGCCTTCGATGCTTTAGCTTTGGATGTTGGCTTCTAGGTCTCTTGATTTTCTCTCTCATGGATAATGGGCTACCTATTATTGGCTTCTTTACTTTTGGTTTCCCGATTTATGGATTTCTTGAGCCTATGGTTTGACTCTCTTCGCTTTCTCTGGGTTTTGTCTATTCGGGCTCTGACCCATGGATTTGGCTTTATAACCTCAGGCCCTCTAGATTTATCTTTTGGCTTTCTGGATTGTAAATGGTTGAGTCGACCTACCCATGTACAACAGCTACTATAATCCCTAGGTATGCTCTTTATTCTACAACACACATCACCCTCGTTATTAATAAAGAGGATCGGTTCTGGCTTTCCTTGGTCATCTTACTCAGGTAAGGCTGTCTTGGAAGTTCTATGGCATTTCTTGGTCATCTTACTTTGGTAACACTACAAGAAAACGTGGCTTCCATAACATAAAGATACAGCGTTGCCGCACAAACACCTTTGGCACGCTGTATGCAGGCAAGGTCCCCAATGCTATTTGATTTATAGAACGCTATTCAACAAAAAGGGACCCGGGAGTCCGAAAATTTTGTGCGGGAATCAGAAAATGCGTTAATTCCTTTGTCACTTCCTCTAGAGATATTCATTCTTTTATTTTATCACCTCGTTATCATCACCGAGATTCGATTTGCGTAACTAAGTCACCGTCGTCAACAGCGGCATCTCCGAAATCTAAATTGGGTAATCTCTCTCACGCAGTCATCCCAATCCCTAAATCTAGGCAGCACGCATCTCTGATTTGGGCTTCTAATTGTTGTTATCAGAAATCCGAATTGCGTCACCTAGCTACCATCGTCAACCGTGGTCTCTTCAAAATTCAACATTGCGCAATTTCTCATGCAGTCATCCCTAAATCCAGATAGCAGTCATCTCCAATTTGAACTTCCCTAAGAGGTAATATCTGATATTCTGTTTTTTTTTTCTAAAACTTGGAACGATGTTGTAAGTTATACCTTACGAGGCTGATGAGCGATTAGATTAGGCAGGGGAAGAGGATTGTTGATGTACTGATGATGAATCTATGATTTCTAAATGAATAGAAGGGATTATAAAGTTTTGGTTTGGAAAGAGTAAAACGCTAACTAGTATGCACAGCTGATTTTTGATTTTAGCATATACAGGAAACAGGGTTTAGATAGTTACTTCTGAATTTCACATGTTGTTCGTTCATCATTTCAGTAAATTATGTTCTAAGCAGATACAGTTTATTATGTTAATCATCAATGCATTGGTGATTGGTGAGAACAGTTTCTAGGAAGCTTAACCTTGGTGATTTGTACTGGCATGTAGGCCATAGTATTTGTATTTTTGTCTAAAAGTAGTCACCTGTTTCGATTTTGCAAGTATTCATATTTTCTTCCTCTAATAATAGAGCGGATACTGATACAAATCAAAGCTATGCGACTAATACCATGAAAACTAATTTAACTTAATAACATAAAGATAATGATACTAGGATCACATAATTTTGGTTAATTTTATACTGAGTGCATGCAACATGTGTACGCCGATGCAAATTAATTTAACAAAATAAAGATAATTGTAATACCATATATATAATTATTTTGCCTACCTAATTATCAATTGAAAATTATTTGTTAAGAAAATTAAATGGAAATAATAATTAATTGAATGCATACTATACAATATTTGTTAAAATATGTGTGTCAATATTTATTGGATTCAACATATAATAGACGTGAAAGTTCAATATTTGTTTAGTCAAAACGGATGATGTTAAAAAAACATTTGCATCATGATCTTATTAAGCCGTTCTTTATATATACATGGGATGTAAGTAATTATTTTACATTGATGAGTTGACGAGAAATGGAACATGTTGGGATAGACTTCAAAATTTGACCCTGGCACATGAGGGATATATAAATGCCAGGATGCAGATTTAGCGACTATTGGGACATAAAGTGAAACACAATGCTAGGATGCCAGGAGGCGATGGTTTCTATTGCAGTTATGATGTTGTAGGTGTTTGGTTTGAATCTTAATGATGGAAGCAGGTCGTTGTTGATTGGTGAAGTTGCTGAGCTGGTGGAAGAAGTGGATAAGTGGGAATGGGCAGTTTTGCTATTGAACTGATGATGGTGTTCGGTGTAATGAGGAGTTGCTTGTTTTCTGTTGGTGTCAAGCTAGGATAAGGAAGGAGGAGTTTGTTGCTGTTGTAGCGGTGACTGAGTAAGCATGATGGAGATGATGCAATAAAATCTGATCATCGAAATTGCAAGGACTGAAGATGCAGATTAGTTGATGGTTGTAATCTTTGAGTGTGATTGAAGTGTAGATGATTGGTTTGGTAGCAGCAGTTTTTTGTGTGAGGTTGAATGTTCAACTATGATGAGGTAAGTTGATGTTTTTGTGCAATTTCAGGTGGTCGATGATTTTGATGAGCAGCAGGTCATATGCTCTTTGAGGGGTGATAGGCAGTGTTTTTTAACATCAACTGTAATGAGGTAAGTTGATGTCTTAGTACAAAACATCAAGTTATAGGGAACTTGCTGTTTCTAGTTGATGTTTACAAACAAGTGGTTGGATCTACGGTGGCTGTAGCTGTAGATTCATGAACTTTTGAAATCTGAACATCTTGGCATTTCAAGCGATGTTCCAACATGCCCTGCAACATGCCCATTTGTTTTGTCTTAAAGTTACTATAGTTCACCGAACAAGTTGGTTATATGTGTCATGTGATAAAATTGAGTTTATTTTAATAAATTTTATTCTAAAGTTGGATCATAGTTGGATACCAAAAAAAGGCACTGTACAATCTATATAACAAAGTATTTATCTTCAAAATTGAGTTTAAAACTAAAGTGAGAGTTCTTAATTTGTTTACCAGTTTTATATCGATCAATTTTAGCTTTTTTTAAAAGATGATTCAATCCCAAATAACTTTCTATTCACCTATCAAAATATGCATACAGGAATGTATATATATATTCTTGATGTACTTTATCTTATTTGGTTCATTTATTATATTTATTATTTCAGCTACTATTCAATTTAAGAGCAAAATGTACCCTTTTAGTTACATTGTATGATTTAGTGAAGATGCATATCTAATCATTGGCAAGTCGTTGTCAAATAATAGTTCTTCCACCATTAAGATTTGGTTAATATTTTGATTCAGTTTCGTATTTTAAGATTCAATAAAGTGCCGGTAAAGATACCATAGGTATATTCTGTCATCAAATGTAATTAGCATCAGCAAGGTGCAGTTTATTCAAATATTAAGTAAATTTTCATCAAAATTGATAACTGATGCATTTTGAGGACGAAGTTTTAGATAGAGGGAAAGGAAAATAAGTTTGAGGATCTTTAGTTTAATGGAATCGATCTCGGCCTTGTTTATTTTTTCATTTTAACTAATGGGTGTTATGTGAAAAATCATATTCACATGGGCATCACAAGGTAACTGGTAGATGTACTGGTATTTTTCCATATGAAAAGAAAACCGACTTTGATTTTCTGAGAATTTGCAGTTTCATGTGTCGAGTTTTTATAGGGAATTGAATAATTGCTTTTAGATCTCCTGCATTTTTGAAACGTAATCCAACCATACCAGTTACTTTTGCTGGTCCACTGTTTCTTAGTCAGCATTTATTCGTTGTCGATTTAATTCCATATTGTGGATTCATTTTTAACGAATAGAAAAGAACTGTAGTTGGGAAAATTCAGTTGCATTTCGGTTTTTTTCATGTGCGTGACAAGTTAACATCACACAGATTTATATTCCTCGTGCTAAAATCATGCATTCAATAACTATAAGAGATATCTCTAAAGAAATGCTTTAGAATCGACCTATTGGGTTTTTCCTTTTTCTTTGTTTCTTCCTTTATTTGTCTATTTTATCCTTCATTGGAAATATTCTATGCATCTAAGTAAACTTTATCTGTTGTATTTCATGTTAATTTGAATGCAGTAATGGACAGTGGGTGGAGGTATTTGAATGCAGTGTGTATGTTAAAGGAGGTTTGTTTGTTCTTGCTGTTGAACTTGGTGGAAGTGGATTTGTGATGAGTGTGTTCTTGATGGTAGTTTGCTTGGCGTGAAGTATTGTTGTGGTGGGAGGAGGAAGGGAGGAGGGTATGCTTTAAGGTTGCGGGGGGTCTCTGATATTATGCAATAGAGCTTTCTAAATTGGATTAACTAGCTATTGGAGGTAAGTGAAGGTTTATCAACTAGGTGTATTGCTAGAGTAATAGTAGTTTGGTAGTGGTGAAGTGTTCAAAGAAGTTTGAGAAGCAGAGGACTCGCAAGTGGATCAATGGTTAAGAAGTATTTTAGAGGGCAAGTGGTCTTCGGGTGGTGGCAGTATGATAGTTTTTTCGGGGTGAGGAGGTAAGCAGTGTTGTTTCAGGTATAGGTAATGGGCTGGATGTTCAAGTAAATGATGCATTCCCCTGTATATTTAATAAGTAAAATCAGCGGTGCGCTTCTGGATTCATTTTAAAGGTTTGTTTCAGAATTAGTAATCTTTTTTAAAATTAAATTTTGTTCCAAATCAAAGACCAGATACTGTGCATTCTTATTACATCCCGACATCTACTTGTCTTGAAATTTATCAGGTTAATCTGCTGAAGTCCAAATTTGGTTTTGACGGTGCTTTAAATTACAAAAATGGAGAAAGACCTTCAGGCTTCTCTCTAAAGGTCAGTTTCTCTTTCACAACCTTACATTACAACTAAGTGTAGCTTATGTTTTTCTTGTTTGCAGCTGATTTTTTTTTTCTTTTTTTCCTTCAAAGTAGCATTACCAAAGTTCAAACTCTATTTCATAATGCTATAAATGAGAGAAATGAGCATGCATAGAAAACGTCTAAAGTCAAATTAGTTATGTAATTACATGTGTTATGTACCATATCACATATACGTAAATTATTAACTCCTCGTTTCATACCAAACTACGTTCAAAACGTCACATGGGACATGAAGTTCCTAAAACTATATATTCACAGCTGTCATATACATACATACATGTGTGTGTATGTGTGCGCGCACGCGCGTGTGTTTTTGTGTGTGTGTGTGTGTGATTTATAATAAATATCACAATCTTGCCAAAAATTCTCATAATGCGAAGCATTTCCTTAAAGGGATAGCCATGTACTTTGATAATCTAGGAGGTAAAATGTTAGATGTAGTTCTTTTGAATATGAAAGAGGGGCTAGAACTGGGGTCACTGAATGCTTAATTTAAATTAAGTGGATTTTTAATAGGCTTTCATTCTAGGGTATGGCAGTGGATATGATTTTGTTGCTTTTGCTAGTCCTGATCGTTATGCTGCGGGATTGGATATATCAAGCGCAGCCATTACGAAAGCTACAGAGGTACCTTTTTATTACTTAATACACATTAATGAGCATAGGGTCCAAGTTACAGTTTTTGTGCAATATTTTATAACTAATGTCAATGGCATAATGAACTTGCTGGCTTAAGCTGTAAACTTTGTACAAATACATTGGAATATTGGTCATTTATAAGAGATAGACACATATTTATAATTTTTTTGAAGTATTTATTATGGGACATGACTGTGGTGCGCTAATTGCATGGGATCTGTGTATGTTTAGACCAGGCAGAGTGAAAGCACTTGCGAAATTAAGCATTGCATATTTTGACCTAGAAGCCCAGCACAAAGGCATGCTGAATACTTCAGGAAAACGTGTATGGAGATGATTATAATGTCTGCAAGTTCCAGGTTTGTCTTTTTCTTATCCTTACAAAATTTTTGGTAGTCTGTTATATCTTTTGAAAAGTAGACATACATTCTAAATGAACGTGCAAATACATAGATATTGGAGGCTTATATTGTTGATGGTTGCACTGTAATTGTGTACACATAGATATGCACATGCTGTAGTTGATTTCCGAAAAGTGGGTGAAAAAATTGAGCATTTATTAATTTTATCTGTTAATCTTTAATTTAAGATAAATAGAGTATATACTCATTATATGTTAAAAGTTTGTGCGATGTTTGTTCTGATCTCTTGTATAATGAGGACAGGCTTAGCTAATGATACAACTGAGTCATCACATAGCACACAGCTTGGTGGAATAGACTACATTTATGCTTCAGTATCACAATTCTTAAAACATATATATAATGAAAACAAAGCACTGTTTCAGATTATTGTTGAGGCAACGAACAGCTGATTAATCTATTTGAATTTGGTTAAGACGATCATTTTAATTATAGCCACACAATTAGAATACAGTTTACTTGTACCAGCACCAACATAAGAAACAACAAAATCCTTTGACATTGGGTCACTTTTTAAATCAGCGCTGTGCACAAGTCGTGGTTTGTTTTTTTGACTGATGCTAAGGGCACCCCACTGGTGGCTAAGGGCCACCAACGCGGCGGTCAACCGCCGGCCGAACGAGGTTTGGTCGGTGCTTGTCCGCCGATTAATTGGCAGACAATCGCCGACCGAACCTCGTTCGGCCGGCGGTTGACCGCCGACCGAAGGGCACGCTGGTGGCCCACTGGCCCTTAGCCACCAGCGGGGTGCCCTTAGCATCACTCTTTTTTTTTGATTCAAAAATTAAGTCGGTACAGCTAATTTATTAAAATTTTTGTAGCCTTCAGATTTTGCATGTTACATTCTTGTAATCAAGTTTGAATCCTCCGTAGATTTGTCTTTGGGTTGTTCGTCAAATGTTCTAGTAACCGCATCAAACAGAGATGAACTCTGAGTTCCATTTACTGGTACAGTTGATCTAGGAGAAGACCCCTCTTCTGATTCCTCGGGAACAGGGGATGGAGGAGTAGCAGGAATATGAACAACAATTAGCTTGATTGTTAAACATTTCAGGGGTTATTTCATATATGAAAACCTATCCAATGGTTTTTTTTTTTTTTTTTTATTGTGGGGGGGGGGGGGGGGGGGTATATGGAATAATATAGCTAAAAACCTGTCTGACTCCTAGGCGGCTTGCAAGGGAGTCATTGTATCATATGGACGTGCACACAGTTGATGAAGGCTCTAATTATTTTAGATATTTTAATAAAATATCACAAGTAGCTCAACAATTGACAGCTTTAACCTTAGATGTCGGGAGCTCCCATAAAACAATAGCAAAGCTGAATACATCTGCTTTTTGATCCTATGGTTGGTGATCTATAACCTTGCAGAAAAATAAAATGTATAATCAGATACAAAAATAGAAAGACATAATGAACTGCATGAATATTGGTTTGGATGCTGTTGAAGATAGCATATAAGTTGATATTATATCATACTAGCACAGAAGAACCATGGAGATGGGCTTAAAATGCTTTAATATTTTTGTATGAACCTGGCATACTAAGTTGATCGATAACCTGACACCAAGTTGGCACTTAGCAATTCAGCATAGATAGTAAAAATACAGTTTATCTGGTGTCAATACACATGAAGACAGGCTTAAAATGCCTTATTATTTTTGTATTTCACAAGGTAGCAGATACATTATACATGTGTATGATATCATGCTATTCTGTCATTCTTCTTGTGTATTATTCATGTGTTTGATATCATTATTTCTGTACATTATAAAATGCACTATTCTGTCAGGCTCCTTGTTAAACATTTCAGGAGTTATCTCCTTTGTTTGGCGCCATCTACTGTTATTACGTTCTGTAGGAGGAACTTGTCTTTGCATTGCATATCTGGTGGGCTCTCCTTTTAAACTTGCGTTGTAACTGTTACATCACATGTTGATCCAGGAAGAGCAACCCCTGTGTTTGGGCGCACACAAAATATCTTTGGATTTGTAGTTTTCACCTTAAATCTACATACTGATCCGGCTTATTTGTAAGTTGCATGCAGCATGAGCTTTGTTTTCTCAATTCAATTTGGAATTTGAGCTCTGATGGTTGGATTTTGAGAAAATCTCCACTGCTCATTCTTCAAATCCAGCTAGAACAAATTCCAAAAACAAAATGAATTATTGCCAGATACAAACGATTTTTACAACAAATTCTGCACTGAGCGAATAGAGTTGCACAAGTAGTTTTATATAATTATTAATGATAGCGCAATGTTTTCTTTAATTTTTTCCTGTACTGATAATTTATAACCGTCTAAGTTTTGACAAATACAAATATATTTTCAAAGATATTCTAAAGCATATATAGTCTAGACTCCAGGCACTATTTTCAGTGAGAGCATCACTTGTTTTTAAGTTTTCTTTCAGTGGAAATTGCATTTTGTAATTACAGTACTGTCTTCATCTTTTTGAACTGTAGTTTTTTTTTTTAGTAAGTTAGAATTCTTATTTTTTTTTAATTTGGTTCGTTCTTGTAAATTGTTGATGCATCTCGTTTTGTACTATTACTATGCTAAATGTTATATTTTTTTGTATAAAAATCAGGTTACTATGCTATCAATGAATTATTTTGTTCTCTATTTTTTTTAAATTAATTTATTAAGAATTTACTAGGATTTAGAATGTTTTGAGGGATGGGTTTAAATTGGTGAATGAGGACTTCAATGCAGCATCCGGACTTGATGCTAGCGCTGGAGGCCATTGTAGGTGGTCTTGTTCAAGAGATTAACTTTGTATTTATAAGTTGTTGCTTCGTTCAAACGCTGATTAGCCGCAATCCCCTGTATAAGTGTATCATATTTTATGTCCTAGTTATAATTTTTTCTTCTTCTTTAAGTTTCTTTTACTTAGAGAATATATGAAATAGCAATTACTAATACCTTTGTTTATTTGACATTAACAGGTCCTCTGTTGTTGTTAAGGAGAAAGTATCATAAGCAAAGCAAGATTAGATCTACTGTTTGGCCGCTTTGTAAGTAACTTACTGATGGAAAAATTGTATGATATATTAACATGGAAAAATCGATAGAACAATATGTATGAAATATTAATCTTGAATATGTTAAAGAGTTGTTTGAATGATATGCACCAAGTACTATGTTTTGTTATATGAAAAATTATTTGAATGATATGTATGAACTATTATGTTGCAGTTTATATATTTGTTATTTGTAAAAATACTGTGTGCACATGTAACAAGCTAAATCGATAATAAATAAAATCTATAAATTAATATTATAGTCAATAGCGTTTCATAAACGCTATTGAATAAAAAACGCTATAGAAACACAAATTGGGACTGCTATAGTATACCTTAACAAACGCTGTAGAAATACGTATAAAACGCTATAGAAACATACATAAAAACGCTGTGGAAAGTAAGTACCAGATGATATATTCTATAGCGTTTTTGCTCGATAGCAAATTTTAAACGCTATAAAAAACACACTTTTCATAGCGTTTTATTTTTGCTATTTAAAGTAGAAGGCCTAACATAGCATGCTGTTACATGGCGTTCTCTGGAACGCTATAGTAGGATACAATAGCGTTTTTCAAACGCAACGAAAAGCCTATATTGTTGTAGTGTAAGTCCGCCTTGGACATTTTGGCTTTTCTTTGTCACCATAATCCGGTAGGGCCACCTTAAGCTTTTAGTGCTGCTCTTGGTCGTCTTTCCCCGACAATGCCATCTTGAGATTACTTTGGTTATGGAACTCGAGTGGTTAAGTTTGCTTACCCACGGACGAGAACCTGGCGAGATCCTAGGCATGCTTTTGGCAGACGATAAACTGTTCAGTCTGCTTCACAAATGAATTTGAAATCGGAGATGGCTAAATCCGCACACCCATGTACTAGGACAGGCGATCCCCTAGGGACGTTCTTTACGGAGGAGGAACCCTTGGGTTTTCCTTTTGGTTTTACTAAAAACTCCAAAGTTTTATAACTTTAATAAGATTACTTCGCAAAGTAAGGATGCTTTCTCGTGGAGTATGAAATCTGAAGTTGGATTACAAACTTTAAGGAGTTCTGTCCATGGATTGCCCATGGTCTTTATGTTTCGCAACGCCATCTCAGACCTCATCTGGCTTGTCCTTGGTCATCTTACGTCGATAAGGCCATCCTAGGCCTCGCTGGCTTGTCCTTGGTTGTCTTACCTCGGTATGGATGTCTTGGACCTCATTGGCTTGTCCTTGGTCATCTTGCTTTGTAACACTGTCTTAGACCTCACTGGCTCGTTCTTGGTCGTCTTGTCTTGGCAAGGCCGCCTTGAACTCATCTAAATATATGGTTATTGGTTATCTTGGTTTTATGGATTTTGGGTTTTCCCGATTTCCAGGCTATGGATTTCTGGTTATTCAAGTCATCGGACTCGTGCAGTCCTTTGGTTATTCTGGGTATCTTGGTCATATTGGTTTTCTATAAAATGATCTAGAGCAATCATCGGCTTTTATTGGATTTTAGGATTTTTAGTTTTCTAGTTATGGATAATATGATCTTGAGCAATCATGGATTTCAGGTTTATTAACTTTGGATTTCTGGCTAATACAATCCGGCGCGATCGTGGCTCTTCAGTTTTCTGGTTATAGAAGTTCACTTCGGATTTCTCCTGGCTTTGATTTCTGGATTTCTGGTTTTCATGCAGAACACATCTTCCTTCAAACAAGCAAGACATGTTTTTAGGGGTAAAGTGTTGACACGCCTTTTGGTCAAAGCTGTCACACATCAAGATTTTTTTAGTGGTGCGCTCAAGTCTCAAGAACAACGTCGGAAAACACAAAGCGATTTGGTCGAGGTCATTACATGTTCGGAAAGGTTTGGAAATAGCGTCAATTCATGAAATTATCAGTAATGGAGTTGGAAAAACAGGCATGGTAAAATTATGTGATCAGCTTGATCCGATCAGCTCAAAACGCTTGAGCATGTCAGTCGGATCACGTGGAAAAATATATGGATTTTGTTGAAAAGCAGTGCCACACATTCAAATACAGCTGATCGGCGTGACACGATCATGAAAAATGACTTCCATGACTCACGACATCAAAATCGGACACTTGGAAAATTCTGCTTTGGTACGTTTAAAAAAGGTGATCGACACATGAAAATCATCATTTTCCACGTGTTCGTGCTTAGCTGATCACATCTGGTAAAGTGTTCGATCATTTGTCCTGGCAAGAGGTGATTGACATAGGAAAATGGCTCTGATCCACATCTCTACATTGGGCCGATCATCTGGATAATTTGGCTTGGCAAAGTTGGAATTTCACATCCCCATATTTCATATCCCATATGGGATACAAAATCCCCATGTGCGCGTTGTCCCCGACACGAATATCACTGACTCCGGCTCTCGATCCAGGGATGCGAAATTATGGTAAAAGGCGGATACTAGACTTTGCAATGCGAAACTAGGTTGAGCGCAACGGAGGGGTAAGAGATTTTCACAGCTCTATGTCATAGTTTTTTGGATGCAAATTTCTGGCAAGGCAAGGGATTCAATTTTTTTTTATTAATGCCAAGATATTTTGGCAAAGTGGTTTTACCATGCGGATCATGGCTTTTTATGTAAACGCACCGTGTTTTCCACCACTTTTCGAGATATGGAATAGTAAAGCGTGACAAAGTGATAGATCATGTTGCAACTCAATTTCACCGTGTTGGTCAGCTGTTTTGGGCTGTGCAACATGTGTTTTGATCCAGTTTTTGCGGATAGAAAATTTTTCAGCATCGGGACGGATTTTTTGACGTCGCCTTGGTTTTTTGACTCCGTTTTTTGGAAGTGTATTTTGCATCCCCCAAGGATACGAAATTCTGGCTGGTGACCCCAAAACTCAGCTATAAATACCCCAAACATGGCATTCAAAAGAGTTGGCTCATTCACACTTTTCCTATACTTTGGCATACGGGATTAAAGCTCGCACGCACCATTAATGGTTGCCTTCATCGTCTTCATGGATTTTGGACTTCTTTTGGACTTTTAAATGATGTACAAATGTTTACCTACAACATTTGGATATTTTCTTGGGCTTTTACACTGCTTTTGGACTGTTTTGGATATCTTTGGAATTTCTTAGACATTGAAGCTACTTTTTGGAAATTGCTCCATACTTTGGCTTAACAAAGAAGAATTTAGTAAATAATTGCGTACATTCTCTAACGGTGTCCTCTACCCAACCCCTTCCTCGTTTCCCTTCGATTTCCTATGTTGCAGCCAAATACAAACCTTTCCTTCTTCCTCGTTCATCTCCTTGGCCTTCTACCACCACTCATTTCTGATCTTTCTTCTCAATCCAATCGTACTTCTTTTGCCACAAATTCACGTTATCATTCTCAATCTTATTCCTATCTTCATCCTCAACCTTGATCCGGTCCTCGTCCACTTTCTCATACCCATAATATCCCTTCTAATCTTTCGTTCTCTAATCGCTTTTCACCTTTGTTTGACTTGCCACCTGAAACTTCTGTCAAAACCTATGCGCAAATTGTGGTGTCTCCTCCACCTATGCTTTCTAAGCCACCTCCTAGAAAACCCAAAAACCCGCTTCTTGAATTCAAATCAATTTTCCAAACTGACAGTTTTTTTAAAATAGAACAGCGTTGCCTGAAATGTGCATGCAAGGGATAGATGGCAAAATCTTGTAGGGACCCGAAAATTTTCTTTATATGTGGCTTTTTTGGCCATGATAGTCCACGTTGTCCAACAAAACTCTTCCTAAGCACGCTTTGGCTTCTGTGCGTAAAGGCGTCAGATGGAACTATCGCAATGAAGTACAGTGGGTCCCCAAAACATCTTCTCAGTCTGCACAATTATCAAACCAAACATGCACTAGTTTAGCCACCCGTCAACGCACTCCCTACGAAAAATCATTTAATAATCCCACTTCACTCTCTAATCTTCATTCTTCATCACCGTTATCTCCAGATATTCGAGCTCCAAAACACTTCTAAATGGAAGATTCATCGTTATATATCACTGCAACAATTCTCATTGGAAAGTGGAGCGTGGAAATGCTGCACTATACTCTCAAAAGGACACTGAATGACGATGCGTGTCCAATGTGGTTCTTATCCGACAACACCTTTCTCGTCTCATGCCCATCCTATAGTAAATGCGATCACGCTTTATTATTAAAGATTTTGACTAAACCCGGAGCAACCATTTACTTGGAAGCATGGTCTGATGCTGAAAGAGAACCACAACCTTCCTTAGAAATGGAGATATGTGCAAAATTAAAGGCTTTCCCAATTTTATGAAGAACAATACTGCAGCTGTTAAGAAAATTATGAAACCTATGGGGAGTGTGTTAGCTATCTAAGACTGTGACTGGTCTCACTTTGATCACAGATTCTTTTTTGTCAAAATGCAATTCTATGAGGGCATTGGCTCTAGAAATACTTTTGCCGCACACTTCAACAATTCAGTTCATATCTTAAAGGAGCAACGTAGCATTCATTCACATCCTGGTAGAAGACCTGAAACAGTATTCTTGGGCAATGTTGAAGAGCAGGTAGTTCCATGCCTACATGATAATCACTTGGAAATGAATTCAGAAGAAAGATTCGATGTAATGATTAACGAAGCTGCCTTATTGCCTCTATTGCCACCTATTTTCCATGAAACTGATCAAAACATGCATGTAGATCCTGCTTCACCTGAAGGTCAGGAAGTGGACCAGCCTAACCCTATATTTGAAGGGGATCATGAAATGCATGTTGACATAACCATGCCGTTGAACCAACTTATCCTTGTGGTACAAGAAAATCTTCCTACACCTTTTGACCTTGCATGATTCCAATTCAGTCTTTGTCTCCTGAGCTCCCACCACCTCAATCACCACCTCAACTACCTTCATCTCCTAACCTATCAATGAACATGGAACAAGATTGGCCTAAATACCTCTCTCCAATCTTCGTTTGCGGAAGTGGAAGGCACAATCAACCTAGCTCTTTCCCTGAAGTGACGGGTAGCTTTTTAACCCCTATTATTTTTTCTTCATCTAATAAGCGTTTAAATAAGAGAATTTTAAGTTGCATGGGTGTTAGTTTTCTTGATTCCTACTACAGTGCCATGCATGCATTAGAATTGGAGCATATCAATAAGCATCAATGAAAATAATCTCTTGGAATGTATAGGGTTTGGGGGATCCATCAAAGTGCCATGCCATTAACCTTGTGTTATCCCCGCTTAACTTAGATGTTTTAATGCTCCAAGAAACCAAATTACAAGACTCCTCTTGTTATCATTTTAAACTTATTGGTGGTACTTTTTTAACTGGTTGGGTTTTTGTTAATGCTAATGAAACAAGAGGTGGTCTACTGCATGGAATGAATCTTCATGGTCTCTTTGCCAAACTTTTTCGAATCAGTCTGCTTTACACGTCGCCCTTCGCCACCTTGCCTCCAACACTATCTATTTCTTTTCTAACATTTATAGTCCCTAAGAAGCTCATGATAGGATGCCTCTTTGGTCAAATTGTAAAGAACTTTCTGACCAATTTATTAGTCCATGTGTTATTGGTGGTGATTTTAATACTACTAGAATTGCAGATGAAAGAAATTTAGGAAATATCCCGGCTGATTCTGATGCTTTCAATTCTTTCATTTTTGATTGTTGCCTCCTTTATCCTCCCATCAGTAACCGTTCATTCACTTGGTCTAGCCATAGACCTGTACCATCCCTAGCTAAATTGGATCGTTTCCTTTTTAATGCTGCTTGGGAAGAACAACACCTCTATCTTTCGTGCATGGCCTTGCCACTATGATCTCTGATCACTGCCCCATTCTCCTTGATTCTGGCGTATTATCAAACCCTAAATGTCTTTTCAAATTCGAGCGTTATTGGCTTCTTGAACCATCCTTTGCTGATTTTGTCAAAACTATTTGGATGCAACCTTTTCAAGCGCAAACTACATCCCATCGAATTAAGTTGAAACTCAGATCTTTGAGAAAGGTAATTAAACCTTGGGCTAAATCTATATAGGGTTCTAACTGTACACGTATATCTTCCATTCAGGATGTGCCATCCTTGATCTTAACTTGCTTGAAGAATCTCGGCCTTTGACTGACAGTGAATGTAGTGAATTTAAACAGTTCGAATCTGAATTGAATAGATTATTCAAACAAGAGGAAATATGATGGAAACAAAGATCAAAAGCCAAGTGGATTGACGTGCGGGATAAGAACACATCTTATTTTCATTGCTTAGCTAATAGACGGCATAGATCAACCATCATATCTGAAATCACTCGCAATAACCATTCTTTCTCCGATCAGGATGATATTCTCCGCCTCTTCACTAACTACTACCATTCTATCCTTGGCAGTTCTCCCCTCCTCATTGCTTCACATTGACTGGAATCTCCTTTACCCTAACCCTTCACCCATTTTTATCGATCAGTTTTTCACAGAAGAAGAAATATGGGCTGCTCTAAGAGATATAAATGACGATAAATCCCTGGGCCTGATGGATTGGGGCCTTTTTTCAAACAGTTTTGGCCCATTGTTAAAGATGATATAATTGAAATATGCATGGAATTTCATGAAAACCCAATGCACATAGCTAGGCTTAACTATGCTAATACTGTTCTTCTTCCAAAATCCATTGGTGCTAACACCTTATCTTCTTTCCACCGTATCAACTTGATTAACACCACCTTCAAAATTATCACCAAAATCCTGGCTAATCATCTCCAAGCTATCATCTCCCCTCTGATCGGTCCCGAACAATCAACTTTTATCCTTGGTTGTAATATCCTCAACTGTGTTTCAACTACAAAAGAAGTAATTTCTTTTTGTCATAATACCTCTACTCCTGGTGTTCCCCTCAAATTAGACTATTCTAAATCCTTTAATTCTGTTAACTGGGAATTTATTCTGCAATTGATGAAACATAGATGCTTTCCAAGTAGATGGTGTAAACGGATATAATGCATTCTCCAATCTAGCTTCTCGTTTATATCAATAAATGACAACTCTGGTAGTTTAATTAAATCATCTAGAGGCCTTAAACAGTGAGATCCTCTATCGCCACTTATTTTTGTATTGAAAGCTGATGTGTTTAACCAAATGGTGAAAAGAGCTGTTGCTAACATTTTTTTTGATGACATTCATCTTCCCAATTCTAATCTATCTGTATCAGACTTGCAATTCACAGATGACACTATCATCTTTTCTTCACCTAATCCCAATCGTATCCACAGCCTTAAAGTTATCCTGTACACCTTCGAACTTATCTCTGGTCTCTCTATCAACTTTTCTAAACCTCCATCATCATGTTAGGTAGGGCTTCCCATCTTGGTCATGTATTTTCTTCCATTCTTAACCGTCCAATCGAGCATTTTCCGATTGTCTATCTTGGCATCCCCCTCAGATCAACCAAACTCTTGAAATCCGACTGGTTTCCCCTTATTAACAAGGATGAATCGAGATTAGCATCATGGAATGCTAATGCTTTGTCAGTTGTTGGTTGTCTGGTACTTGTAAAATCTGTCCTTTCGGCCATTCCTACGTACTGGATGTCTTTTCATAAATTACCCATGTGGGTCATCAGCAAAATCGATTCGATCAGAAATTTGTTCCTTTGGAATGGAAGTAACATCAAAAGACTGGTTAACTGGCAGACTATCTATTTGCATCGAAATCAGGGTGGATTTGGGATAGTTAGCTTATCGACGTTCAATGAAGCATTGCTCTCAAAATGGATTTGGCGCATTATTTCTCCAGGTAGCTTCATTTGGAAAGATTGGATTCTTACCTTGCATTATTCTGCTAACCCTCACTTTATCATTGACTTTCCACCGGTTGCAAAATCCTCTCCCTTCTGGTTTGGTGTCATTCTTGCTCTCCCTCGTCTCATAAGGTTGCTACATGTTAAACTAGGAAATGGTGGTGCACTTTGTCTTTTTTGGCTTGAAATATGGCATGGTCAGTTTTCTTTAACCAATTTTTTCCCGCTCTTTCTTCTTTGGTTTCACAAACAGGCTGTATAGTTGCAACCACTTTGGGCCTTGGCCCATCAGCCCTTGTCCCCTCTTTTATTTTCAATATACCTGCATTTCTTTATCTCTTGGCAATCGCTAACCTACTCCTCCATACTCATCTATCTGACACTCCCGATTGTTATATTTGGGCCTTATCCCCGAATAAAGGATTTACAGTTGCATCGCTTTATCATTTCCTGAACTACTCTGGCCACTCCTTTTCATTTGCCAAACTTTGGAAGTGTCATCTTCCACCCAAGATCCTCTTCTTTCAATGGTGTCTTATTCATAAAAGAGTCAACACTAGAGCTAGATTGTATCATCATAATTTGGTTGCTAATCCTTGTTGCGCATTATGTTCCAGTCAAGAAGAATCAATTCATCACTTATTTTTTGACTGTGATATCTCTTACCCAATTTGGGCTGCTTCAAGTTCACATCTTGTTGGTTTTATCCCTACGAACTCATCTGCATTTGAACATTGGAAATATGGTTCAGTTAACCCCTTATTGGACTCTTTCTTATCTATTTATTATCGTTACATTTGGAAAGAAAGAAATGCGCTAGTTCAAAAAAAGAAAGAAATGCGGCAGTCTTTAATAAGTCTTTGAAGCATTTTGAAGGAATTTGCAGAATCATCTCTCATGTTTTTCATACATGGACAGGTCCTTCCACTTCTGCTCGCTTCAGGTTGGATCTTTCACTCCCAAATGATCCTGCTGAATCAGTGGGAAGCACTAGTCCAGAGCTGCTTTGATGTGCTTCTCTCTTATGCAGTATGCTTTTTCCTAGCTTCTATCTATATGTGTCTCATGTTGGCTTATATATATATTTGCGTATGTATGTTATGCTGTGATCGTTAGCTATTTGATGTTTTTATCTTATTCTAGAAACTTCATGATGACTGCTACCAGTTGGGCTTGTCAACTGGGTTAAATATTATATATATATATATATATATATATGTATATATAATATATTTTAATCGGCTGTGTAGCCTCGCGCTAAACAACAGTCTCTAAAAAACGAAGAAGAAGAAAGTCATTTTGGTCAAAGTTTAGAATTAACAAACTATTAATTATTCTATTACAAAGCTTTGTATGGAAATATTGTCCGAACTTGTACAACTTTTGTATACCAAAAAATGGATGTAAGCATTGGTAACGAACTGCTATAAAAATCTGTGTTCTCCATGCACATTTCATTACTTTAGATTTGGATTATCGTTTTGTGGAAATTAGGCACACATCCCTAAAAGCAAACTTAATTAGGCTCACATTCCTCTCATGTTTTACATGTAAATTCTCCCTCTATTTTTGAAGTTCCGCATTTTTCCTTTTTTGGCCAAAATTTTTGGTGCTACCTGGTAAAAAAAAAATATGGATATATTCTCGGAAGTCCACGGAAAAAAAAAAAAAAAAAAAATTCACTCATGTATGCAACTTTTGCCAGTAGCTGCATACATGTATGCAACTATTGTGTACGTTGTATTCTTCTGAAAATCTGGTCATAAACTTGCATACATGTGTGCAACTATATGAAATACTTGCACACATGTATGCAAGTATTGCATGAAGGAATTTGAACTGATATGTATGCATGTGAATTTCTGCACACTTGAATGCAAAATTTACATAATACATGCAAAGACGTATGCAAAAAAAAAAAAAAAAAAAAAAAAAAAAAAAAAAACACAGATGTATGCAGGAAAATACAAATACTTGCATACTATTATGTATTTAACTGCATTTTTCATTGATTTCTATTATTTTTGGTTTTTAATGCGTTGGTTGATGGTTTTTTAATCTGATTTTTTTTGTGGTTACATGTTTTAGTTAGAATTTACGTGATATTTTGATTTTTTTTTAACTGAATTTTCGAAAAACAGGGATTAAATTTACAGTAAGTTTATGACCGGATGTGAGTCTAATTTTTAAACTTAATAGGGACCTTAAAAAATGCACCCTATCGTTTTTCTGCAAAATGTACACTCGGGCATTGGTGTGCATGAATAGCGGCAATTCCCTATGTCAATAAGACTTTTTTCAAATTTATAAATTTGAATTTGTTAAATGAAATCAAATAATGAATTTTGACTTGAATCTCTTTGTTCAAATTTTAAGAATTGAAATTGGTGTTTAAATTGAATTCACCGAAATTGAATTATTTCAAGTGTTGAATCTGTAACTCTAAAATTCGGGAATTTAAGTTTCGAAACCAGTTTAATGTAAATGTGTACAAAATTGGAATTTAAAGTTTTAAAACCAGTTTAATGCAATGTGTTCAAAATTGGGAATTTAGATTGAAACTGCTTAAATTGACGTTGGTTTTGAATTGGAAACTTGAAATTTAAGTTGATTATAAATTGAAGCTTGAAATGATTTGACATTTAACTTAGGCTGGAACTTGAGATTCAAAATGGCTTAGAGTGAAATCTTAAGGATTTGAAATTGGGTTCAAATGTTAGAAAAGAAAATAAACTATTTTATTCCAAACTATTTCATTAAAAACTAATTTCACATTAGTACCATTCTAATCCAAACTCTTTCTTATTAATTTTTTTTGTTAAACTATTTATTTTAAATTATTTTCAATTAAAGCTATTTTTACATGCAACTATTTTTATATATAAAACTATTTTCATCCAAAATTATTTTAAGTTCAATTTTTTTGAACCCGAATTTGTTTTAAATGTAAAGGATCATATCTGCATACTGATATGTGACACAAAAAATATGAAATTGAAACTCGAATCCAATAGTGAACTTATTTGATGTATGTAAAGTGAAATTGGAATTTGAACTTTGACATGAAATTGAAACTCGAATCAATATTGAAATCGTGTGAGATATGATAATGTGGAGATGAACTAGTTTGTGATATGAAAATATAATGTTCTATTGAAGAATAAAATGACCACGATATGTAAAATAACGAGTGGTTCTCAAAGAGACCGAAAATGGATATGTTTACTCTCTATCAATAATGGAATCATTTTAACAACTGTGCACGTAGAATATGTTCCAGAATGAAGTGGTTGAATTGACAAACGTTTACTGGAAAGAAGTAAGTGAACGGTGATGGATAGCCTTTACATTGTGTCAAAATTAAAATCACTAAAATAGGAGCATATATATGGTCATTGAGACTAGTGAGGCAGACAAACATCTTCATGTTACATTCTTAACTTGTGATTCAATTAGTTCACCTTGATTTAATTTGAGGTGTGTTGTTCCTGGTAGGCCGTTGTCGGATATAATCAACCAAAAAAGGTAAGTTGGCAGACTCTTACTCTGGCAATTACCTAATTCTCCTTGTCATATTTTATCCATATACGAGCCAACTATGATTTTGCTTTAGCACTATACCCATAGGGGACTCACTTACTACCGACGTTACTAGTTGTATTACAGGACCTGCATATACTACATGTTTTACAATGTGTTAAGGTGGATTAGGGTAAAGCCTTTATGCTATTTTAATATTTATTTTATAGATAGACAATACCTGCATATCAAAACATCTAACCTTGCTAATACGGCTGGCAAGCCCAACTTGCCCGTCCATGAGTTGCAAAATAGATGAGATGCAGGAAACACTTGGACAGGAGTAAATGATACATATTCCTTAGCCTTGTCAACCAACAGACTCCGACTAGTTATAGTGAATGGTTTTCCTCCTATAAGGATCAAATCAACTTCTAGAATACATTGTCTCTCTTCACATTTTGAGAATTTGAAATAGAACATAGTGTTATCAAAATGCACATTTAGGCTGCCGGTGACGGTCTAGAAATTTTGACAAGTTAAATGATAAATTTTATATATAGCAATGATTATTAAGGTTGTGATTTGTTAATACTATTTGTCGTTCGATCGGATTTGTCAACGATAACATGAATTGGTAACACTAGAATTAAGCGTTGCTCTTAGTTTCCATAACGTTTTAAGGAAAATGCTACTAAAAGCACCTCCCTTCCATTTATTACAAGTGTTAAGACACTTGTGATTTTGCATGCAACATTCCCTGCATGATTTACACATGTCCTAAGAGGTGTGATTACCATATTCTTTCATTCCATGTATAAATATACCTCCTTTCCTCCTTTAAACACCATTCCACTCTTCTATTCCATTTCCCCTCCTTTTTTATCTTAAATCCATGGCTTCCTAATTCTTTCTTCCTTATTCCTCTCCTTGTTCTCCTCCCTCTTTCTCCCTAAATTTGGCCAAAGTTGCCTCCTCCTCCTCCTCCAAAATTCTGACCTTTCCTCCTCTTAAAAAGGAAAAGAAAAAGAAGCTTAATAATTATTTTAGTTTATAAAGAGTCAGCAAGGAAATTCTGTTAGTCCGGGATAGCTATAGTCAGTCTAGTGGTCCTATAATAAAGATTAGTGGAGTGGAACCCCAAGGTGAGAACTCGACACTTATATTTGTTCACTTTTTATGCTATGTGAATTGTTGTTGATGATATGGTTAATTAGTAATTATTACAATATAAGCGTTTAGTGGAAAACGCTTGTACGTACACTGTTATATATATATATATATATATATATATATATATATATATATATATATATATCCATATATGCGCGTGTGATGGATGAATGGATACTTCGTGGATGTTATTAGTGATAATAGGTGCATTATTCTTGTTATACACACATATGTGGATTTATATGAATATCAAATAAGTCTCGAACCAAGTCGATATTGTAAATGAATATTTTATTCAATTTGAAAGTTGAAAATGGTTTTCTAAATTGTTTTGAAGGAATTTATATTATGGTCAAAAATAGAGTTTGTCAAAATAAATACCGGAACGTTCTAGGATAACAGAGACGATGGTGTCTAGGCTTGAGTTTGGAAAATATAGTTTCCTGCTCTCCCGACTATCCCTAACTGATCCGACGGACGGGATGGTTAATTCAAAATTTAATTTGAAATTTAATTTGAAACTTTTTGAATTTATAGTAGAATTTAGCGTATTTTTGTTAAAAACTTTAAATGCTTATAACTTTTGCAACTTAAATCAAATTTCCACGGAACGAAAAACTTTGATTTTCATCAACAAGAGCTTTCAAATGAGTGAAAGTAGATTCTAATTTCGACTTATAATTTTTAAGTTATGTTTAAAAAAATTTAGAAAATGTCGCTATAAGTGGAGGGTTTTTTTTTTTTTTTTTTTGAAATTGGGTAAAATTTTATTATGGGCTTTTGGCGGCCCAAAGGAGATACTGCTGCAAACAAACACCCAACAGCACTATCAGTACAACAAATACAAAACCGACAGCAAGGAATATTTCCTCTTACAAACTCAAAATTGCCATAATTAAACAAACCCCAAGCCATTCAAGGATGGCGAATGGCGATGGCTTCCCCATAGCTCACGAATTCATGGCGGCCTTAGGTTTTCACCTTCATTCCGTGATACCCGCCTCTCCGATGGACCCTCAACTCTAGTATCAGATGGTGGTGCTCCCCTTTGTGACGTACAATTTTCCTTGCAACATTTAATGATCAATTTCACTTCTTCCTCGTTTAACTTACTGATTTCTTGTACTAACCTTTGTTTGTTGTGAAAAATTCTTCTGTTACGCTCTTTCCATAACCACCAACTTGCAGATATAATGCTAATGCTGTATTCTTTTATTTCTGCATCTATTTTCGACCAATTGCTAATCAGGTAATTCATGATATGCTGAAGCTTGTTTGTTCTATCTCTAATGTTGTATTTGCTTTGGATACGGTTAATTAAAATTTGTTGAAAATTCGCATTCAAAGAATAAGTGATGGTGGTTTTCTTCACTTTTCTCACATAGAGGAAAATGTTGTCAGATATGATGCCCCATTTTAGTAACCTGTCTCTCGTAGGTAGACGATGCAGTAAAATTTTGTATATGTTATGTGACAATTTAGGTGGGATTACTCTGTTCCATACTACACATTTCCAGTCTACTGTAGGCTCTGTATTTCTTCATACATTTCATGCGCTTTTCATACTGAAATTTTTGTTTGGTGTCCACTTCCATTTATCAAACTTTCTACCAATGAATAGAGGGGTAAATTCAAGTTCTTTTTTAAAAGTTTCTGCATGTGGCATTCTATCAAATCTCCATGCTCCCTCAGAAATAATATGATTAACAGATTGATTAGGACTACCATATGATGAGAAAGTATCCCAACCCAGTCTATTAATAAGAGACTTACCTTGTAACCAAGGGTCTCTCCTCAAATCCGTGTCATATCCATTAGCAATTTCTTTTTCATAATTTATTGCCAATTTGCTCCTGACTATAAGAATGGCTTTCCAGGTTGCTGAAGCATTATTATCAATTGACATAGTCCCAAAATTGGTCTTGATATATCAATTACACATCCATTTGGCCCAAAGTCCCTGAGTGTTAATGATTTTCCAGGTTTGTTTAATTGTAAATGCATCTCTCATATCTCTGATTTTCCTTAGCCCAACTCCACCTTCTTCTTTAGGCTTACAAAGGTCCTCAAATTTAATTTTATGCATTTTACCCCTCCAAATAAAATCTGCACAAACACTCTCAATTTTGCTAATAGATGCATCAGGAATTTGAAAAGTTTGTAGCCAAAAATTTACTTTTGCCTGAATTCCAGTGTGCACTAGTTCAATTCTCCCCGCGAAAGATAATAATCTAGAACTCCAGCCCTGCAACTTGTCTCTGATTTTTGTGATTAGCTCTGCATATGGGGGCTACCCATTTGAGACATTCAGCAAGTCGTCCTTACGATATGAAGGGTCCCGTTCTTTAGTATCTTCTTTAATGCCTTCAATTTCTCCACATCGTCGTATTACTACTTAGAATGGTTTTCAGACATAAATCCAATTTCAGTCTTTTCAAATAATAAACGCAACTTTAAAACCATGTGGATATATAGGACCCATCAAGTCACAACTCATACTTCATGTTTGCAAACTCAAATTATAGTTCAAAATACTTTATGACTTGTTAGAAATCATTTACTAAGGTTCAGAAAAGATTTATAAAGCTAGATCACTTTAAAACTCAATATTTAACAAACAACGTTACAAAAGCATTTCAAAGTGTTTCAAAATACTAATATTGGCTAGTTTAAGTAAAATGACTTTTTTTGTTATCAAAACTTCATGATTTTACCATAAATCATTTTTAAATAATTACTTATGATTTGACAAAAAATTTCCATATTTTTTTATAATTTATAGCATTTATTTTATAATTATAGTTAACTAACTCCACTAAATGATTTCTAACAAGTCATAAAGTATTTTGAACTATAATTTGAGTTTGCAAACATGAAGTATGAGTTGTGACTCATTGGGTCCTATATATCCACATGGTTTTAAAGTTGCATTTATTATTTGAAAAGACCGAAATTGGATTTATGTCTGAAAACAATTCTAAGTAATAATACGACGATGTGGAGAAATTGAAGGCATTAAAGAAGATACTAAAGAACAGGACCCTTCATATCGTAAGGACGACTTGCTGAATGTCTCAAATGGGTAGCCCCCATTTGCAGATGGATTTTATATCAGCTAAGTGGCAAGAAGCCCAAACGTATGTGAAGGAATTCCGGATTTGTGGTTTCGTTCAGACCCAGAAAGGATTTGTATGGATTGTTGTCTGACATTGTAATTGACTGCGTAACACTGATCTCTGTTAAATATATATATGCTCAGTGGCGGAGAATTTATTCTTTCGCTTAGCACCCTTCTCTAAGATGTATGAGCTTAGAGGTTATATATTGATAGAAAACAGTGATGCATTATGAATGAACAATGTGGCATACTTAAGTTATATGGTGAGCTATGGATGATCAAAGCATGGCTTGTTTAAGCGTAGCTTTGGATATATCGTGACCTCAGCAAGCCTCACAACCTGGTAAACGGATAAAACAGGAAAGATGCAGCGAGATTAAGGGTAGTTGTTTCCTTCTAGATAAAAGGTGTACTATGGTATGGGGCCCAGGTATTAACCTATGTGGATAACTTCTATTTTATATGGATGTTGATGTTACGAGGCCTCGGTTCAAATGTTGGTAACGACCGAGAAGTGATATACTCATGCGTGCTCTAAGTTACCCGGTTAAGGGGTAACCCGGCCTCATGTTGGCAGAGAGCCCAATTTGGTTCTCACGGCATCCCTCTAGAGGCATACCAATCGGCTCAGTAAGAAGTTCCTTTGCATGGTTATTTGTTTTAAAATTCATTATCCACTACGAGCTTTTACGATTTCATTTGTATAGCCTACTGATTATCAACAGGAATATGTCAGCATAGTGGGATGGGGTATTATGTTGGCTAAGATTGATAAATTTATTTGCGAAATTGATTTTCACACTATGCACTAATGATAATATGTAAAATAGTTTCCGCGTATCAAGCATGTTTGACTATCTTAAGGAGAAACTTCGTCCATGTGTGCCGCGAGACCTTATGTTAGTTTCAATTTCTAAAAAGCATTGCGAATTTTATTGCACGTAACAAATATATATCGAGTTCTCACGCCAGTCCCATGACTGACCTGGAGTTTATTTATTTTCCCACAAAACTCTCGGTGTCCATAATTTCCCACACAGGCAGCCTAGTGCCAGGTTTAGTAGCTGTGTTTGGAGCCTACATCTTGGAGCCTTTTCTAGTGTGTCTTTGCTTTGGTGGAGTTGCTATTGACGTGGAGCGTTTGGTTTTTGTGGGCATCAGTGCTTTGGAGCTATCCAGGTGAAGATGAAGTTTGGTTTTGTATTCATTTTGATTAGTTATTTCCACTGCTTCTGTGATATCTTGTTATTGTTAATAGTGTTGCACTTTGATGTTGAATCCGTTGTAAACTCTGATATAATCTCATGTTATATAAATGAAAAGTTGTTTTATTTCATTGTGATTGTTCTAATGTGTTATATCCCCAGACAACTAGGAATCCGACATTTGAATCTGCGACATTTGAATACGAATAGGTATTGCATGTCGATTTTCGAAGGTCGAAATTCCGGATCGTTACACTGCCCTTGAGTTGTTGGACTTGACGTCACCACTCTTTAACTAGATGATAGGTCGGGTTTGAGTCCAAAAATGGAAAAATGTACTTATTTGTTTATTAAGTTAATAGTTTATACTATATGAATTTAATGTGTCTAATTTTGTTTTTAAATTTATCAAACATTAAATGATAAGATGAATTTGATATTCATCCATATTCACGAATGTAGATATCCAAAAATATTTTTAGATGTAGATATAGTATTACACCATACTCATTTGAAAGTATTTGTTGAAACACTTAGATGTGCTGCTAAAATATTATTGTTGTACTTGTTAGCTGGAATTGAATTATAGGAATGATTCACTATGTTCTTGTTATTCATTTTGTCTTCAAAAATGTAGCTTGGTAAGTATTAATGAGAACTCAAACATGAGATTTAGAAAAGAAAAACTAATTTTGAATATGATTACAACCCCCTGATTATGGGTAAAAATAAAAAACTGATAAAAGAGAAGAGGGTAAAGATAACATTTACTCTATCCCTCGAAATATACCCTCATTTAAGAAAAGAAAAAACAATATTGACTTTGTCAAAATCCTTTACAGTCGGATACAGTGACCAAATAATTAGAATGTACATGCATGCATGTGATACAACATAACATGATTTGGTTTCTTAAATAATGCATGTATGACATGAATTGAATATACCATGAATTATATACGCATAATCTCAAATTTTGATGTATGCCCAACAAATGGGTGTTGAAGTAAACCTTCAGAGTTAGACAGCTGCAAATATTCAATGGCACTAGCTGTAAGAAAGTGACAATATTCTATCGACATAATGTTTATTAAAGGCTATGCTTGGCTTTTCAAATCAACCTTGGCTAAATATGCACAATCGTACATATATGTACAGTGGACTATTTCTTATTTCAGAGAAGAATCCAGCATATACTAGAATATAAGAATAGCAACAACAGATTTGGACATTACCTTGCAGTATCTCAATGTGATGTCTTTCAAGAAACGGACATATTATTAAACAGCATTAAAGAACAGTGTCTACAATTCAAAAGTGAACAATAGAAACAGGAATACATGATTGATGTATGTGATTAATCAAAGCAATCATGCATAATTAACAAGCAAGATTCATGAGCTGTATGATTGAAACACCAACATGATAAATGATGGTGGCAATCTAGATAGGAATTAAGTTTTGGTAGGAACTAAGGTTGTGGTACAAAATGTCTACAACAATAGCTATGTCAATCAGCTTTGAATATTCAAAGATATAGATCATGACATTAAATGCAATTGTAGGTATCCTCACTAATAATTGATTGTTGGTAAATATGTATACACCACCAACAATGATTTAAGCATTCGGGTGTGGCTTGTTCACTTCGCGTGGCAAGTTCGTGGTCGGTTTCAAACGGTTCCATGGTTGGTTGAGTAAACAGAGGTTGGTGGAGTATAACAACAAATACTTTGCCGCTATAATGCCAATATTCTGGAGGAAATGGTTTATAAAGGCAAACAGTTTGCCTTTACAAGTTTATAAAGGCAAACTGTTTGTTGTTATAAACTTACAACATCAAACTATTTGCTATTATACGTCTATAACGGCAAAAGTTTTGCTGTTCTAAACCCAACCTCATGACTAATCCGTCTTCTTAGGCGTTTGGCTTGTTCGTTCAATTTCAACATAGAATGCGTTGAATAGAATGGATTGTTGGTAATGATCTAATAGCTTCGGGTTCCAGTGTTAAACATATAAGATTCCAATTGACAGCAAGCATCAAAATCACTTTCAAGATTATAGCAGCACAGCGTTATAACTTAATCTCAGTGAACACACATAGTACACCGACTGAGGTGAAAAATTGGATTTTAAAACTCGTTCTCCAATAAGAATTGATAATAACTTTGCCGCACATTCTTCAATCTGAAACCAAAGTTCAACTAAATTCAACTGCTTTGAGTTTATTTGACAAACCTCAAAATAACAAATACCAATACAATATCACTCTACCTATACACCAGCTATACATTCTTTAAAAGGAAAAAAAAGGAAAAAAAAAAAAAAATCAAAATCAGAGGAAAAAGAAAAAAAACCAAACAGAATATCTATTATTCTAAAATTGTGAACAAATTGATATCACAACCACTTAAAGAGCAAAAATGTACCTGAATCTGAAATCATATGGAAGAACTTGTATTGGTTGTGGAAAATTGCTTTTCCTACTCATTTCTACGCATTTAAGAGCATCATTTCTAAGTGTAATGGGTAACTGCAGGCAAATCCAATCCATTAAAGATTCTACATCCTTGGCAAAGTCTAAAAGATACCAGTCAAGTAACTTTGGAATTGCAAGCTTATTAGGCATAGATATTCCAATTGCTGCTTGTAAATATTCCTGCTTTGCAGTTTCCAACTGTTGGTCTACTTGGCTTGCTGTGTACATTCTCACCTGGATTAAATGTAAACTATGGTGATATTTAAGTAGTCAAAATTTTGGTGAATATGTACATGATGTGTACGAGGCAATATTTTAAGTGAGTTACAGAAGTTTACACTTACGGCTGGAGATGACCAACTTCCACATGAAAGTGCAAATGTAACCAAGGGTTCAGGCCAGTCCAGGCCGAAAATTCCTCTAGTCGTAATCTCATCATTCTTTATGCCTTTAGGACAACTCTGTTTTTAGTCCACTAAAAACATGGTATCAAATTTCGAAAACCATATGTTTGTTGCACAAAATGACTATTTTACTTACATTTTTTGATTGGTAAGGCAACCTCAGTATGAAATGCTCAATAGTCGTTGCATTGATTGAGTGCCCGCCCACGTTAACCATAGCCTGAGAATATGACAATGTGGAGAAAATATCAAATATGCATTTTAATATTTTTGGACTTCACTCCTCTGCTGTGGTCAGTAGAGTAGGAAACAGCCAACCTCTCTGTCAAGGGTTTTGATCTAATGATTTTAATCAGTGGTGCATGCTAACATGATAGAATTCAATAGAATGCATCGTAACTCAAAATACATCGAATCCTTGAAACAGTGACTCAGATCAACTGGAGTTTTCCTACTCTGGTCGTTCCATAGTACATGATATTTTCAACATGTGACCTATGTGTGTAGAAATGTGGTACCTTTGGTATCATTGCTACCAACATTTCTGCATTTGTCGGTATACCATGTTGAAGAAATGCCTGAAATGGAAATTTCAATGAAGTTTAAGAGAATAGAAACTTGAAAGATCAACAAATGATGTATATAAGCAAGCAAGAGTAGATTCATAGCTATACATTCATCATGCAAGAGTTGTAGATATTGATCCAGAATGCAAGCTTCTGTTGGTGGGTAAGCCCCAACAAGTCCACTGATGTTAGTTTTCTTAGTAATAACCTGAAACAACAAAAACAATATATTACTTCTCCTCAACGAATGAAAAAAAATCTATTTCACTATGAGCAGCCCGTATCAAGACGTACTTTAATCTTCGAACAAGCAATGATGAACCTGTTTTCGTACTCGAATCAACTGATTTCGTCTCTATGGAGTAGAAATCTATGTAGGGGCCAATATCTCTTCTTCCAAATTCGTGACATATACCATAGGGATCTCCAAATATGGATGGCATGATCTCTTTATCAACTTTGACATTCTGTGAATATATGCTTATAAGACAATTAAGTATATTTTCAGATAACTTATTTGGTCCATTTGTCTCTTCCAATTCGATGTCAAGTAAATTGCTCCTCAAATTCTGCAATGGTAAATGAACAGCCATTCATTTAGTTCAGTCAAATTGAATGCACATGCACTTGCCATAGATGCCAAAACTTTACCTGAGCATCCTGTACATTAGATCTATTAGTTTTTTTCACAGGCGAATTCTTTCTTCTAGTTGTTGCATTTTCATTAACTTTGTTCTCTTTTCCTCGAGCTTCTTCGCTGCATATTTTCTTCACAGGCTTACTGATCAATGTAGAAGGATTTTCAGCAATAGATGCATCAGAGCTGGCACTAATTTTTGAATTCTGGGATGAGCTTTTGTCTGAACAGGAATCAAATGAACTTTCTTTACTAGTTTTGGAAGATGATATATATACAGCTTCTTGATATAATCCCTGTCTACAGTTTACTACTTGCTCTTCTAGTCGAACAACCTCCTCCTCCAGAACAGCCACTTCAGCAAGAAGCTCTAATGTCTATATATATTAGTACAACTTATCAAACAAATGCTTCAATGTGCAAAATTATGTGAGATCATAAACAATACTTGGAAACTATTAACTCTGTGTGTATAGTTACATGTGAAGGAAGATAAGGTGGAAGGCGAGGAAGAGCACCCAGCGGTCTAGTGAAAGCTCTCTCCAGTGCCCTATGAACACTTTCTTCATGCCTCAGTTTTCTTTTTAACTTGTCTACCTTTTGATTAAACACTAAAGATACATTAGTAAATGATAATTTAATACAAATTAAAATAAAATAAGCATAGAAATATTGAAGAATACTAAGAGTAACAATTACATCTTGCTGTAGAGCAATCTTCTTCTCTCTTCTAGATTGACCTGTATTTGATGGCTTTCCCTGCATCTCGAGGTTCTTTTCTTTCTCAGTCCCCTTCAAAACAAGAACTAAATGTAAGCATACCATATCTCAGTAACAGATCAAATATTAAATTTGAAATATACCATATGAACTAAATTGTTATATGATGAGGTAAAGCTATTCAAAAGAGTCTCCACAAAAATCAAAGAACCCATTTCAATTTTTCATCATCAATTCAAAGAGAAACCATGTCAAAGTACACTGAATTCATAGATATAAGTGCAAAGTTAAAAATAAAATAAAAAGACTCGAAAATTGGAAAGCAAAGGAGAAATAAAATAAAGAATTCAAAGCATTTGAGCTTCCCAAAACATTAAATTGTTTACCTTAACATACATAAAGAAACAATTCAAACTTCAACAAGAATCACACTTTATTGCGGATACAGTATTAAAGTGCAAAACATTCAAGGAAAAAAAATAAAGAATGAGATAAAAATGCATACTTTACTGTGATTTGAAGGAGATTTCACAGTTTGCAGAGCTGTCCTCGCTCTAGCGTTCATGACTTAAACTGGAAGCTCCTGCCTGTTTCCTCACTTCTTCTTCTAACTCAAGGACTCTGTAAAACTGTACGTAAAGCAGGTCAGGCTGTTTAAAGATGAAGTAGAAAAGCTGCAGCGCAAATAACGACCCAACCCAAATTCCAAAAAACTGTGGTCAATATATAGGGAATGAGATTTTGTATTGCGTACTGATACTGTTGTTTTAAATGCAAAATGGTGTTGTTTTTGCATGTCACACCTCCTTATATTTGATAATAGGGAGCACATGTTGTGCTTTCAACTAATATATATCTTCCTTTTTGGTTTGCAAGGAAGGGATAATTGATACGAATACATGACATGGGCCATAATGAATGCATAAACAAACAAGGGTGAAGAAGACAGCTTAAGAGATGCAAATGTATGAAAAAAAACAAAGAATAAGATGGATGCTCGCACTGCCTAAAGCGGCAAAAAGAAAAGCGGCAGGGAATAGAGCCAGAGTTTGCAATCGATCGATCGGTTCACTTTTGGTTTCTTAACCACGAGTCACTCATTGCCCACGCGGGTATCATGACTCAACGTGCTACTGCCATGTCCACCACCAGTTAGTTTTATATTTTCAATATTAGACAATTGCTAAATTAATTTAGCGTCAAATCATGGAAATGCTACACTCATTTCAAAAATGCTATTATATTGCATATTTGAACATGGCAGGGTACTTCATGGTTAAAGTGTTATATTAATCTTCAAATATAATGAACATGCAATGCTAACTTAAATTAGCTTGATACACATACAATGCCATATTTTCTGCAATTCAAAAAAGGCTAAATTAAACAAATATAAAATCAACATAGAGCTATTTAATTTTTAAAGTTATAAAACATCAAACTTACAATATCATTGTTTTTTACATTTAAAAAGTGTTAAATTAAATTAGCAATATACACATGTAATGCTAAGTAGGTTTTTCACATATAGATAATACTAGTTCTGTCTAGTGTTTTCACTTGTTAACCGCGAAAAAATGAGAAAAAAAAATTGATTAGCTACATGTCTGTTGGTCTGCTTTGTGACCAGGCTACCCAAAGCAAAGGACTTGAATATGAACATATATTAATCAGCAATCGCTCAGATGAAATGGCGGAATAACAACTTGGATTTTGGCATTTGTGAAGACCGGCCCGTCCCTATCGGTTCGTGACCCCTTCCTGAGGCAGTTCGTGACCCCCGGGAACATGATCCAACCTGACCATCACCACCAGATCCACACCTCTGCTCACCATCCCGGCTCATGAACCGTGACCACGAACCGCGACCAAGACATGCTACGGCACATGTAGATCTTGACATATTCTCGAGGCTATGACCACTCTTACTTTTCCGGATCAGGCTCCACGTGTCCTACCACGACCCGGTCTCCACATCAACTCTCCTATAGCTATAAATACCTCACTACATGGAAAATTGAGGGGACTTTTGGCATCTCCTTGTCCATGGCTGCCACGACCAACACTTCTCCATGAATAACCACCATCTTCCTCAATAAAAATCAATGAATTCAGAGAGAATTATTTATTAAATTCGAGTGATTGAATCACTATACTCCTTGTAATTATAATATATGAATGAAATGAGAAAATATGAAGTGGATGTAGGCTCATTAACGTGGAATCACTATATAAATCATGTTGTCTTTCTTTTTCTCGTATTTTTTCAGTTATTTCTTCATATTCTATGCTCAAAACACAATGATTTGGGTGTTAGGACCATTTTTTGTCTAACATTTTGGCATTTTCACTGAGAATTGAAGATTCTCGGCGTTTAAGGATTTTCTAGTCTACTTATTGGATCGCCTAGTCCGATGAGGAAATCCTATGAATTATATACTGATTTTGCAATAGTGGAGACCATCACTAGATTAGATGAACTCGAACTGATTTGTCTAGACAAGTGAACTCGCCATGCTCAGCACTTGAAGATACACTATCGGAGAACTTAGCGGTTGCCAGCTAATCTTAGGGTCGAATTGGGTTCTTGACTCAAGAAAGAGCAACGTTGTTTCGTTATTTTGGAGCAGATCGAGTGATCAGATCGCAGTCAAACCAGAAACGCGCAAAAGGCTGCCTTCAGCAAAGGAGCAGTGGGTCGGGTCGTGAAGCAACCTCCAACCTGCTCGGATCGTGGACGTTATGCATTTCCAACCCCTAACCTACACGCCTCGTGAAGCAACCTCCAACCCGCTCGAATCATGGAGCAGTTTATCCATGACCCTGGAGCAATCAAAAATCATAAGTTGCAACCGTCATTATACATGGGCTGAACGAAAGATGTTGGAGATGGTGTTGCGGTTGGGGTGAGAAACAAATGGATGGAAGACAACAGCAAGCAAAACAAGGCGGCAAACAAAAGAAAAGGGTCATTTCCACGTTTGAATGAGACAGGCATGTGTCGTCTGGGCGCTGCGTAACCTGGTTATCGACAAGTATTGACATCGCAACGTTTGTTCCGTAGCGTGGTCTAGTGCGATCTATCCATGTAGAAACCACGACCAGCTCAAATATTGAATGCACACCCCGACCTGCACTCGGACTCGCGGAGACACACTTGACCCGAATTGGAGCGAGTGCTTTGACCTGATCCAAGGACATTGATTCAGCCTCGACCCGAACCAAAGGACAACGGCGAACCGCGACCCGAACAAGTGAGCGAACCGCAATCCAGAAAAACATGGGCGGACAGTAATGGCGACCCAACCTGAAACAGGGCCAATTTCATGAAAAATGCAATTTTCAGATCATTCCAGAAAAGACTCCATCTTCCAAAATTGAAAAAATCGCTGCCCGGACTGTGGGGCCCCGTACCCCCACAGGTGCTACGCCCGAACCCATTGACGACTCGCCTTCGGCTTGGAGCACGGATCGCCTTCGGCTCGGAACACGTTTTGTCCTACAATTATCATCAACGCTTATCAACCGAGAGTCGGTAGATAGTCCGATGATATAGGCAGCAAAATGGTAAGGATTGGAATTCTTCAAGAGCTATAATGCCTTCTTACTGATGTTATTCAACAGCTACGATGGTGAATAAATTTCACCAATGCAATTGATGTTGTTCCTGAACGAGTAATGATCACGTGATTTATACGACTTAAATCTGTCGATTCGACGGAGTCCCGAATGACGGTTATATTAAGTAGTCCGGGTGCTACTTCGAAGGTAGTTCATATGATCTTAGCGGCCATGATTCTCAGTGGTGGGATATCAGAAAGCAACTAAGGATTCTAGCACTGCAAAGCTACACCTCATTAAAATGACATGGTGGAAGACACATGTCTTGTGGTTTGCTCCCTGAATAGCTTAGCTAACTTTTACAATGCCTATTTTCTTTTAACTATATCGAGGGAGATTGGTTGCCATCGAATAAGGGTTGGATCAACACATTTTGGTGCCTAGAGTCAGATACCAGTTGAACCACTACAAGCCATAATTGAACATATGAATCTTTTTCCGGATAATAGCAACTTGACTGCTTACCAGTTACCATATGACCTTGGTCAAGAGATGAGACTTTGAGATCAAAGAAAATATGAATCGACCGTTAGCTCTCCACTTCATACATCTGTTGTGACAAAAAACATGAACACTACTTTAAGCCTTACAAGCCATGCTATCGCAGTCAAGTTTACCTGACTAAGGTCTAGATTGACCAGTACTAACGGCGTTCAGAGCTTACATTGCACCTCAGTGTCTATTGTTAAAATATCCTAATCGAAGTTGGAGTGGGAATGGTTTGGACAACCAAGTTACTGGAGGAACTTACCATTTGGCTGAATGAAATATGTTACGCAACAGAGATGGCATGGAATCCAATAACGCTTCCCCTCCCGATGAGATGGAGTGTGAAGGAGGCATGGGCTTAGCAAGGAAGACATCGCAGAAAGAGTTGCCCGATGATCTACCCGAAGATATAGATCCTAAGGAGGATGATTCGAGATGCAGAAGAGCGACATATAACGAAGCAACTGCCCAAAGATGGAAAAACTTGCTTATAGCTTATCGATCGCTTCAAGAAAACTCCACCACTATTTCTGTATTCGTCTGATTGTGATACACACCGATTAACCACTATGATAGGTCCTGCAACGACCTGGGGAATCTAGAAGACTGCTCCAATGGAACATCAAGCTGAACTAGTTTGATCTCAATCTCCTCCTAATGAAGTAACTACGGGGGTAAGTATTAGTTGACTTCATCTCTTAATTCACCATTTCTGAAGAGGATGTGTTAGACAAAGAACATGACCCCTCAAAATGAAAGATGAAATCAAGCACCTGGAAACTATATACAGACGATGCAAGGAATGGTCGACGGTCCAACGCCGGACTTGAAAGGAATTCCAGGCTTGAACATATTTTATGACCCTCAGATTGTTGTTTGCCAGGCTTGAAAGGAATTCCAGGTGAAGGAACCACAACTCGCAGCTTACCTAAAACCGGTAAGAGAGTTGTTGGATGGATTGGAACGTAACAACATATCTCATGTCCAACGAACGGAAAATCAAAAGGCGAATAATCTGGCCAAGTAAGAAAGTTTCGACAATTCACAAAAGATAGAGATGATTCCCATCAAGACACTACAAAATCCAACCATTGATCAGATGGAAGTTGATCCAGCATTGGAGACCAAACCTGGAAGAGAGTCATGGACAGCCCCATGATGAACTTCCTGCAGCATGGAATGCATCTAGCAAGGTGAAGGAAAAGGCATGCCATCGTTCTTTATGCCTCGAGATATGACATGTAAGTCGACACTACCTATTTACCTTGGAAGGTTGTCCCAAGACAGACACCAACGATTCCCATTGCTGAATTCACTGCCCTGAATAATTCGTAAAAATCATTAATTAACTTCCCGCTTGAAGGGAGATATATGCGAATGAAACATCTAATGAGCGATTTCTTGGAATTAGAAAGTGAAGATTCATACTTTCACTCCTTTCATCAATTATTTTCCAAGTAACTCATTCCCCATACGCTGGGGTCAACTAGAGATTTGAGCATGAATCGCTCGAGATTACATCATCTAATTCAAACTTGATACATCAGGAGTTTGCATGGATGATTGCCTTAGTATTGCCTGAAAGTTAGCGAGTTGAAGGTTTAGAATGCTTATGCCTCAATGCTGATTGATTGTATGTGCACTAACCCTTATCCCCAATATGGGATCGAAGGCGTATCAGCAAATTAACGAGATACGACAATCTCACCGGCAGCAATATCCTATTTCCTAGCATGGAAAGTACAAAAGTTTCTATAAGCATGGGTCCTTTGTTCTCCTGCCAATTACCCTTCTAACAGCAATGTGATGATGTGCTATCATTAAGGGTATAGACGTGAATCCCTGACACTCAATCATTGCCCTTGGCATGGGGCAAGGAGGCGATTCAAAGGAGATGCGACTCCATCATTTGCTTACTATGTTTGCTCAAATGCTCTTGTCACTCCAAGACCCCAGTCAAGGTCTATTTATTCTTGGGATCGCCGTCCCATGACGGTCTGAAATGAAATTCGTCATTAGCTAAAGATTTTGGAAGCCATCCCTTGGTAGTGACGGGATAAGGTAGAATGAACCGGCAAAGAGCATGCAATGCCATTTCTACTCAGAATGATATTCATTCCTTTAACAAGACTATTCTTTAACCATGACTCTTATATTTGCATGCTTTGTGAGTTATTGATATAATTAACTCAGATGAATTAATATGTGGATGGTGTAGGTACCTAGATTTTGATACCGATTAGATTCCTAACACCCGTATACAGAGTTATGGAGCCATTCTACAATGAGCCTGATTGAACTGCTTGTTTACAAAGCCACACCCCCTTTTGAGGAAAATTGTATAACTCAAGGTGGATCTGAGATGACCATCCTCTCCTTAGCTCACATGTGGCAGGTCTCAAGACAATTGTGCATCGATCTTTGCATTGCAAGGTCAAAATCCGACTCTAAATGGATGTAGTTCGACCGTCTACTTGGCTCGATTCCATGCTGGATGCCACCAGATTATATGAATCCAAATAAATTAGGCAACACTGCCCATTGATATATGCTTACTTTTCAACCATGCAATTTACTTTTACATGATTCCCGAGTTATTGACGTGACTAACTCATGTGATATGAATGATGTAGGTACCCAAAGATCGGTGCTAACCACTACTCCCATAGATCGATCGGAGGAACGCAAAGCTTTGGCAAACGTCTTTCGACTATTTGCCCAACTGACTATAATCCTCAGAGCTTAGATAGAAGTATAGACCTAGGACGAGTGTGATGGGCACGCCATGATTAAAGACCACTCGATCCGTGACTCTAACTATCACAACTCGATAGAAATTATAAAGGATGATATCACAATGTCCGACCAAAGTCAATACCATGAGTCGACGGTACAAGAGAGACTTGATTATTGCAAACAACCACCTCTACCCATGAATCGGAGATAATGAGGTAGCGCCTCGGTGAGTGTGATCTGACTGCTTGCCCGAAAAGCTCCATCTGCCAGAGTGAAACATGGAGTATGGGCTACAACCGAGTTCGAGAACGACACTAGAGACGATAGAATCCCGCTCTTTGAACTAGAGTATAAAAGGAACGCCGAGGCGAATGACACGACAATTCGCCTGGACAACTCTAACACTCATGATCCAAGAGAGAGTATAAAGGACGAGAAGATAACGTCCACAAGTCATGAAGGTGCACCACAATTAAAAGACCGCCTTGATTCCACTCTACCCTTGGTATTTGACGGGAGAGTATAAAGGCGCCAGGAACTGTGCGCTACAAATGAACTCCTACCCTACCGAAGGATTTGGGACAGACTGAAAGCCGAGTTCGAACTCTATCCTAGGCATACGACATGAGAGAATAAAGGCATTGCGATTAAATGCCACGAAAGGGCTCCTACCCCGCTGCAGGATCGGGAGCAAGACTGAAAGCTGAGCCCGAACCCCTCATTTTTGGTAATGGGGGGCAATGTACTGTCAATCCTAATCAATCTCAAACAAGCACTGGTCTGGCACTTTGTTCACTACTGATTAGGGGCATACACACACATCACACCCCCTACAATGGCTGCAATATGATATGCTACTTATTTGCAGTGATACTGAAGTGAAACCCTTATCTGATTTGTGATGTGATTTATTGCATACTACTCAGGGTAGAAATGCTCCGGCTACAAATATATTCAATTGAAATATATAACAAACTTGCAAATGTATGATATTGCAGGAATACCACTTTGGTTTCTGATTGTATATTAACAAAGGATAACTGATCAAGAACGCGAGGCCCGCACTCGCAACAACAGCAGGATAGTAGAAAACAAGTAAAAGGCCACGTCCAAAAGACTGACATTGATGCCCAATGATAAGCATCCTATATGACTCAAGGCGACGACCCAAAAGAGGCCTTGAGAGTAAATTATTCAATGACATGTCATGCGACTTAATACTCGCAGCTGGGAAGGACCCGATGAAGCCCTGGGATTCTTGGATTTCTACCCGGCCTTAATACAATCTTGAGCGATCATCGGTTTTCCGATCTTAATACAATCTGACACGATCATGGCATTCAGGATTTATATGGATTGAAGATTTCCCTGACTATCTAGAATACACCTCCCTTTGTCTAAATTCGAAAAGGACGTGATCTGACCACCACCTGTTTTATGCCGTTACCCCGGACTAGGGGCATAGCCATTAAAAATATCCATAAATGGCATATTTTATTTGCTTATACTTAACTTATTTTGTGATCTTGACAAGCCATTTGAGGACCATGAAACAGATGCTGAGAGAACATCCATTTACCAACCCCAAATAACTTCCCGTTTGGAAGGCTCACATATGACCAGATGTGGATGGACAACCCTATCTGGCATGCTAACTGGATGCAACATAACTGCTTTTTCTACGACTTTTCCCTTGATGCAAAGAGCAAATGGGAGCACTTGAGGCAACTACAATCTGACCCTTCACCGCTTGATTCCAATCCTCGGAGCTTGGATGGGAGACTAGGGCTTAGAATGGGCTAAGTACCAACAATTCATTTTGCAGTCAACTTTAACTCGTGACTTGAGGAGGGTCTATGAACTTAGAGAAGATATGAATTTGACACTCAACAATCAGCAAAACCCCCATAGATGGGGGTACAAGATACGAGTTTTGAGCAACACGATTCGACTACTCGATGACGTTATGCACATTTATTGTCCTCGGGGTTCCACAAGATCCCAGACTACAACCAAAAGGATGACTCCTAAAGATTGGCCCACATACATTTGAATAGAGGATCATCATCTAAAATCAAAGGACAGAAGCCTGATTGACCGCTACTGCATGTGCGGAGCCGAAAAGCCCGACGCCAACTTTCACTTATTTCAAGACTTCATGCTAGGGGCACCAGTGTTGAATCGCAAGGCCGAGAAACAATCGTGAACCTACTGGAAATGATAAAATTGAATGACAAGCAGTGTCGAACTTGGCTCGATCAGATAGCAACAATAGCTCGAGTTGAGCACGATCCAATCAGCAGGCATGCAACATACAGCTTCGATTTAGAATATCGTGGATGGGAGCGGGGGCAATGGAACAGCTACCTGCAACTTCCTAGATGAGAATGCAAGAATCACCACAAATTAAGGTTATTCACGACCAACGTCTGCTCCAGCTCGAATGGATACTCAAGCACCAGAGCACACTCAATTCCAAACTGGAACGCAACAATTCGAAGAACATGAACCCAATCAGGTCGAACGACTCAAACTGCAACCCGGGGGTAGGTTCAACCCGACAGCAAGAAATTACCAAAGACCCCCTCGTAACCTTGGATTTGATACTGTGGGCACCAACCCTGATCTTGGCAATATGCAGCAGCTTCCTAGTGGCAATTTACTCGCCAACTTGATTCGGCGCCTCTCGAGAGGCGGCACTTCTCAACATGATGTGGATAACCACAATCGTAGCCCTTTTCAAGTGGGACATTAGGATCACCTGTTATTCCCTCGGACTTCAAGATTTCTCTGCAACAACATTTGCTAAGTGGCTTTGATGAATTCAACCCTGAGGTGGACAAACTTCTATGAGAAGAAGGTGCTAACGTCATGACGAAAAATCTCGATGCTTTTTTGACAAAGGATGGAGCACCATCCGACTTCCGAAATGATAAGGATGCAGAAAATACCCTGGAGATGAATGATGAGAATGTGCAGTTGCGGAGAGGACCAATTTCACTAGTCGAGCCCCCAATCTTGCTTCTCGTGCTCAATGGAACCGAGTAGAAGAAATAGACTCAACCAGACTATAATGGCCATTTCTGATTATGCTTAAGCATGAACAGAGGGGCCCAAGTAACTTCATAACGACATTCATTCACTTGCATTTGACAAGCTTACTTAACTCTGCAACTGATCCGATGAGAGTAAACGAATCCGCTGACTCCCGACGAGGCAATCCTCGCTATTAGACTAGAGAGAAAAGATGACATTAAAGCGAGTGTAATTCAACCATTTGTGTATACAACACCAACTCTTGCTGACTCGAGAGAAAGCGTAGAATGTCTTGGGTTGTCTAAGGTTATTAAACCTGCAACTCTTACTTGGTGCAGCGACGGGAAGTATAAAGGCTTAAAAATTGGATGTTCGATTGACTTGACCCAACCCCCACTGACCCTAGGGGAATAAGTATTGACTCTGCATGTCCTCCAGTGGACCGAGAGCACCAGCATCAATTCTCAGACTGACTTTGAAGATGACCCTAGCTTAAAGCAAGACTTAAAGCATATGCACTGTACCTTTGAAATTTTACATGATTTGTCATGCCCATTCAATCAAGCTAGCTTATGAATAGAACATGACTTCGAAAACTCAAGTATCTACTACAACGGGTAGAAGGTGTGACAAACTTCTCCACTGCCTTACGATTGTGACGATCATACGAGCATTGGTTCACAAGATTTCAATAACTTCCCTTACTGACTTGTATGTGATTAGGGGATTACGAAATGATCTAAAACGATTGCGGATTCCTTTAAATATGGTCCGATGCGACCATGGATTTTTGATCTTTCATTGACATGGTCTGGAGTGATCGTGGCTTTCAGATTCCTTATTGTTACGATTCGATGCGGTCGTGGAGTCCTAGATTAATATCATGATATCGATAAGTCCGAAGCTGAGCGCAAGAGACAGATTCGTGTGCTAATCCTGGCATGCTCTATCCCAACAACTCAGATGCCAGCTCAGAGCCCGAAGATTCTTGAACTACCCTATGGTTTGGGCGGTTACTTCATGCGTTGACTTATATGTAAAAGAAAGTCTGACTCGACAATGTGCTTGACTTGAACAGAGTGACGAACGGTGTTTGGCAACGACTTATGCGTGTAGAATCGCGCTCGCGAGCCAACGATCTGGCATGACTTTTAACAAGTGAGTTAGATCTCTTGATTCGACGAGTTCTAAACGATTACTTGGTCATCTCGAATACTCCTTCCATAGAACTCGGCCTGGCTAGCCCCCGTGGAAGCAGTGCAACAATTAGATAAAGCCTTCTCAAGGATAGATGACGTTCTAGAAAGATTTAGCTTAACATATTCAAAGTACATCTCATCTGCGATAAGATGTACTTTCGGGGATAAAATGTTAGCTGCTTTGTAACTAGGCTACCCAAAACAGAGGACTTGAATATGAACATACATTGATCAACAATCGCTCGGATGAAGTGGAGGAATATGGAATAACTTGGATTTTGGCATTTGTGAAGACCAGATCGCCCCCCGCCGGCTCGCCCCTATCGGTTCGTGACCCCTTCCCGAGGGAGGTTCGTGACCCCCTCCTGAGGCGGTTCGTGACCCCTTCCCAAGGGCGGTTCGTGACCCCTTCCCGAGGGCGGTTCGTGACCCCTTCTCGAGGACGGTTCGTGACCCCCGGAACCATGACCCGAACTGACCATCACCACCAGATCCTCACCTCATCTCACCATCCCGGCTCATGAACCGTGACACGAATCGCGACCAGGACCTGCTACTGCACATGTAGATCTTGACATATTCTCGAGGCTATGACCGCACCTACTTTTCCTGATCGGTCTCCATGTGTCCTACCACGACCCGGTCTCCACATCAGTTCTCCTATAACTATAAATACCCGCCTGCATGGCAAATTGAGGGGACTTTTAACATCTCCTTCTCCATGGCTGCCATGGCCAACACTTCTCCATTAATAACCACCATCTTCCTCAATAAAAATCAATGAATTCAGAGAGAATTATTTATTGAATTCGAGTGATTGAGTGACTATACTCCTTGTAATTATAATATATGAATGAAATGAGAAAATATGAAGTGGATTGTTTGCGAACAAATCATACAATTGTAAACAACTGTAAAATCCGTTCGTCTTTCCTAAACAACAAGGATTGTTGTAGAGGGTGTCGAACTCTGGGACCAGAAATATTTTAATTAATAAATCCAATCAAGTTATTCCAGAATTTTGATTGATTGAAAACACAGAAAATAACAGCAATTAAATAAAAAAAGTTTTATCTAATAAGAGAAAGCAATTAGGGGATAATGACATAGATTGGATTCACACTCATCAATAGCCAACAAATAAATATAGATCTAATTCATGTTTCTGTCACAAACATGAATCAACAATAATTAAGTTCTTTGAAACAAATAAGTAAATAACAACAAGCATAGCCTATGCAGGAGCTGAGCTCTTAAACAACCATAGACTATCAGGACATATTTACAAATTAATTTCTAAAACCCTAAAATTAGATATAAATCTAATAATTGTTAGATCGAACACGAATATACCCTGTGAAGGAGCATAGCTCTTAAACGACACAGAATATGAAGGTTCAGATCTAACCCTTTATTCAGATCCAGATCTACATGTATACAGTCCTCATCTATTGGCTGTGTGATTCATGTTGAATCATATCTATTAGCGTCATCACCCCCTAATCAAAGGGGATTAGCTAGACATAGCTAAAGAAGAAGAGAAAAAGAAACTAAATAACATGAACATAAATAAAACTAAAACTAAATAGAACGGAGAAAGAATGATTTTATTCCAAGAAGAGAATTACAGAATAAAACCCAATGTGTTTTACAATGAATGAGATAAAGTGTATTTATAGCTGATATGACAAAGGCTACTTGGCAAATTCCATAATGTGGGACTAAAGAATTATCCTAACTAACACATAAGCTAGTGTGAACGCAACTGTAGAGTGAGAGGCCTTGCAAATGAGCTAATGTGAACGCAACATGAGTGAGATGGTCTGCAAATGAGCCAATGTGAACGCAACATGAGTCTTTAGTGAGCCAAATCTACCCAACTGAACTCTATTTGCAACCGTTCTTCAAGCTTTAAACTCTTCAAGCTTTAGTAATTTCAACTTCACTCTTTTTAAGCAAATTCTTCATGCTTTATCCATCAAATGCTCTAAACCAAGCTTTTTATCAACAATATGAAAACACAGCATAAATACACAATATTAATTATTTTAAATAGAAAACTAGATAAATAAGCGGATAAAATATACACATTTACGTGTATATCAAATACCCCTACACTTATCTTTTTATTCGTCCTCGAATAAACTAAACTAAGATATGTCACACTTTCGTAGGAAACACGATTGCATTTAGCGTATGCAACAAGCCGTTAAACCCCTAGGTGTCCCTAGTAGGACGAGTGTTGTCTCGTGAGGGTTTTCAGCGGATACTACCCACAAAATCCAAAGTGTCTTGTGTACGCGGATTAATCAAATAATACATTTAAGGTCTTTCATATTCCAAGGATTTCACCTAACTTCAATAATAACGGTTTAGCCACAAATTGCCCATCCCATTATTGGTGCAAAAATGAATAAAAAATTTCAAGCTGAATCGTAATTCCTTGATAACACTGTAATTGTCTTGAAGGTTAAGAGCGTTGTAACACCCCACATCCGATAGTATCACTCACAAAGGGAATGCACTAAGTTCTGTGGAGCATTATGGGTAAAAGATGCAGATAAATTACAAGACAGACAAACATTAAACAGCGGAAAATAAAACTTTGCTTTATTGACAAAATAATTTGTACAAGGTTCCTTTACAATATCAGAGTATCGACTGTCTTTACAAAATAAAGAAGCATAAAATACATTTATATTCCCCAATGTAACAAAAGCCAGCCATAGCAATCCAAAGCCGATGCATCCAAGATTCTTCAAGCTTGGAAAGAGAAATCATCCCAAAACAAATCTGAGCTATCCTATTTCCTCCTTAACAACCTGGGGGGGGGGGGGGGGGGAACGGAAGAAAGAAGACGAAAGAAAAACAGAGTCAGACATAAAGCCTGAGTAAGTTCAGTAACTTCTAGCATGTGAACATGGAAAACAAAACGACATGAATTAACTGAATACAAGATTACACCATGACGAACAAGCTAAGATAAACTGGATACGCTCTAATACTTTCGCTGCTTCACTATTTACTTGTTATACTGGTTTCTATATCTCTGCACCGCCTAACTAGTGTTTCAACTAGTAACGATAACGTGATCCCAATCCCTGTATTTTCCATCACCTTCAGGCATCCATTTATTAGTTGTTACCTAGATCTAATCTAGGGTTTTCTATCCACTGCTTTCTAGATTTAACTATAGTTTTACGCTATCTGCTGAACGCTTTTCGAGTTCAGGGTTTATGCCACCTAGTCCAACTAGGGATTACGCTACCTGTCGAACAATGCCCCCAAGTCTAGGACACACTACCTAGAGTGGTATATGTTCCTAGGCTTCCCCACGTATGTATCGCGAATCGTTATCGCTTGTCTAGATGCACATGTCCTGTAATGTGCGATCCGAGTCCTGTGACAGGGCAAATCAAAGAATACAGAACTCGGTCGGGAGCTTTCAGATATCTGCCGATGCAGATGCTAAGGTCTGTTTTTACTCCAGTGGCTATGGTCCCACTTGACCCCTCCCTCAGCTAATGAAAGGCACACCTTGTAAAATGAGAACTATACGCCGGCCCCCGGTGCCCCACTATCCTATGGCCATCCGCAACCATAACTAGATAGCAAGTATATGGTCTTTTGGAGTTCTCCGCCTTTCCGCTTCACGTATCTCGATTGACTCAAGATGGATGGTAGACGACGAGTTGCTATCACAGGGCTACCGTCTTCTCGCCGAATCACGCTGGTCCATCCTAGTCTTTAGGTTGCCACATATATATTGCAACCAAGGCATACCCTCGGTTCTTCTAACGCAGACCTTAACCTCTGTGAGACCAGGATGATCATCTGCAGCCTCACAGAGGGATACCAAGAGTACCCTCACGTCCCCTCGAAGCCTCGGGCTTCGTAACCCAATTCGTTGGAGCCTTCTTAAAACCAGATGGATATCTGCTCCTTCGTGTTATACTAAGAATTACTACTTAGTTCTACTAACTAAGGTTTACCACTTAGTTTCCAAATTCCTTGTTTTCTTAACTAAGTTTTACTACTTAGTCCCTTTTTCAACTGAGGTCTGCTATTTAGTTTTCTTTCTCGCCAGGTTGGGTTGGTTAAGTGTATTTAGTCGATTCAAGCTATCTTAACCCTCTTCCCTTATCCTATTACACTGGTTAAGTGTTATCCCTTCATGCTTTTTACTTAACCCTATTCATTTATCATATTCTGATGGTTAAGCGTTCAAGTTTACTTAACCCTATGGTCTAGTCCAGTTAACATATTAATTTGGCTAAGTGTATTACTTAACCCCAACCTCTAGTCTAATTAACATGTTAAATTGGCTAAGTGTATTAACTTTACTTAACCCAACCTTCTAGTCTAGTCAACATGTTAATTTGGCTAAGTATTCCCATGGACTTAACCCTCCCATTCTTGCTTTAACTGTGCTAAGTTGGTTAAGTGTTCCTTAACCTTCCCATTCTAGCTTAACCGTGTTAGGTTGGTTAAGTGTTCCTATGGACTTAACTCTCCCATTCTTGTTCTAGCTTTAATTAATAAATTAAAGCCGCAACCTCTCACATTAGACAGATATTGCTGCGGTTACTGGATGTGCCGGTCGGTTCCGGGCAGGTTTACACCGCAACTCAGTCTAACCTCGGGTTAGGCATATTCATGTTTTCTAAGTTCAAAAGGGTTTTTGATTAATTTCCAAATCTGGTTTTGAAAACAACCATCCCGTCCTTCGGATCAGTTAGGGATAGCCAGGGAGGGCAGGAAACTTGTATTTTCCAAACCCAAGCCTAGACACTATCCTCTCTGTCACCCTAGAACCTTCTGGTCTATGTGTTATAAAAAGGGATGTTATCAAAATACTTTTCTTTTGTTTATAAATTGTTAACAATTTATTTCAAAAGCCCATTTCCCCTTTTTAGACAAATTTGTCCTATATTTATTTGTCAAGCTTACTAGTATACTTATATTCTAGGCCCAAGTCCTAACCCAACATGCAGTTTAGGCCATTTCCTATTTCATTGCCGAAACTAGATTAAATATCCTAGTTTATAATTTATGGCCAAAACTTAACCAAGTTACATATTTTGTGGTAAATGAACAATTTAACATTTATGACGAATTCTATAAGTAAATTACTCCTAATGTACTTATTTCATTACTACTCTTTTAATGTACATTGTCACATTTATTATTATGGCCCATTCTCTCTTATTTATCATATTTATACTTTTTGGTATGTAAATTATACCAAATTTAGTGTCGCTAACCATAATTTATTCTAAACATGACAATTGCTCACAATTATGAATAAATTCAAAATTGTGCTAATATACTTATTCCAAATCAACCTTAATTAACCCAATCTTGGTTTAACATCCTAATTAACAATTTATGGCAAAACTAAAATTATTTTTTTCTAGTTTACATTTTATGCCTAAAATTTAGCTTACTTACTAACGCTAAATTTAATATGTCAAAATCACATATTCCCTAATCCATGTCAAATTTCCCCGTTTTCATTTTAATATGCATGTCATAATACATATTCCAAATTATGCCAATTTCCCAGTTTACAATTACGTTCATATTCATTTCCATGTTTTTCCCCAAATCGCATTCCCACCGTTCGAATAATCGTGATTCAACCTAGATTATAAATAAATCTAGATTCGTACATAAAAAGGGAATGAATCAAAATGACAAGAAGGAATAATTGGCATAAAAAGGTTTGGATAACAATGTAGGTTCAAGAATATGGGTAGACCTAACTAAATAGGTAAATTCCCACTGTCTTAAAACCAAAGAATGGGCAAAATAGGTTCAAGAACGTGGGTAGACCTAACTTAATAGGTAAATTCCCACTGTCTTAAAACCAAAGAAAAAAAAAACCAAGGAACAGGTAGAATAAATAATTGGGTTTAGACCCAATTTCACAATCACCAAACTAAAGAAATATTTTCCTAATCATGAATCATGGGTGTCAAAATCACAATTGTCCTCATTATGTCATAAGCAATGGTTTATGTCCAATTCAAAGGCTTATGTTCTTAGTCATAAGTAATGTCCATGGTCATAGGCAATATAGGCGATGTTCATAGTCCAAAAGGGAAAATAATTCCCATAGTCCTAAGTCATTGTCATAGGTAATGTTTATATGTCCCAAAATCAAAGGCTTATGTCATAGTCCAAAGGCATATGCTTTCAAAGGCCACAGTTCTATAGTCATAGTCACGGTTACAGTCTTATTTGTCCTCGAATCATAACAGTTCTTAATTCAGTCCAAGAGTATAAACACAGATTCGAAGAGAGAGAGAGACTTGGCATATTCCTTTATTCCTTTAATTTCATGTCACAAATAAAACAAAATATTCAGATCTAGAAATAACCAACTTACAGAAAATAGATCTAGAAAAGAAGGAAAGCGTGGCTATGATTCGTGCTTCGTTGCTTGAAACTTGTTTGAGCTAGCCTTTGAATTCTTCACTTGAAACTTTGATTTGAATCCCTCCTTAAAAGTCTTTTAGCAGCATCTCCTCGTCTTGAATCATATTTTATTTTATTTATTTAAGAAAATTTAGAAGAGGGGAAGAAGCCATGAATCTTAGCAGCATAAGGATAGAAGAGAATTGGTGCAAAGAGAATGAAGACTAGGGCTGTTTATATAGCTGCTCAAGACCTTATCGTACACGCAGCGCTGAGTCAGCATTGAACCTAGTTAAGAAAATAGTCCAGGTACGTAGATGAATCTAGCCAAACCTTATCATACACGCAGTGCTGAGTCAGCATTGGGTCCCACAAGCTATTTTGGCGTAAAAGTTTGATTTTCAAACTTTTGAATTTCTGGAATTTATTTAACTGTTTTATTCACATGAAATATTCTTATATGTATACAATTCCTCTAACGACCATTTTACGCGTATATATATACGCACAACTTTCATTTTATTTTCAAAATTCAAATGATGTTGCCATATTTCATTGACTGTAGCCTTATCTTGAATTTTATCTTTCGTATACATATATTTTTGTATATATATATATATATTTATATTTCTCATATGTATATATATATATTTTCTTTATTTCCTTATACGTACATTCTTATCCTTTCAAATTTTGAATTTGTATACGTACATATATTTGCATGTTTAGTTGGCCCTCTCTAAAACAATGATAAAAAATTATGCCGCCGCCGGGGTTCGAACCCCCGACCTCCATGCTACAAATCCAATGCCTTAACCAACTGAGCTACAGAGGCTTTTGTTAATAAGTCTTAGAACAATAATAATTATTGTTCTCTCCTTACTTCTCTTTTTCATGTTAGTTACAATACTTAAATTAAACAACTGCATGGATCTTTTTCTTTTAATTTTTCTTTTAAAAATTAATTATACTTTAATTTGAGAATCTTAATGTCGCAGAATTACGGGGTGTTACATTCTCCCCCACTTAAAAGGATTTCGTCCCCGAAATCTTCAAGTTAGGAAGAATGTGTCTTACCATCCAATCACCCATCTACTCAATCATTCAATCACAGGCATTCATTGTCCTTAAAAGATTTCTTATGCTTTCATGTTCATATGCATAGTGTGTGTATATGTCCTTATCTAATGCAAAATCAGGCGGTCTACTGATTCAGTTGACCTCCTTAATGCAAATCATGTTAGTGCCATGCGTCCAATCATGCATGCAAACATCCCTAGTCATGTAAATACTACATGCGTGCACAGCCATTCATCCATATGCAACGTCCATATGATATCATATCAAGTTCAACTTATAAACAAATGCATATATGTAAATGCAATATGAGAGCATCCAAACTTGATCTAGTGCCTAATACGTATGCATATGCATCCACGAGCAACCATTTGCAACCATTCAACCATAACATGTTTCAAATACATGTTTACATCCATTGGCTTCTACCTAAGGATCGCAGATACGACCTAGAGGATATACTTTGGAAAGAGAGAAACAACTACGCGTAAAGCTCCTAAACAGAGAAATCAAGGATGCACCCTCAAGGAAAAAGGGCATGTTGCTAGTATCTAGCCTTCTTGAGCTTTACTCCACCGTATCTTAACCAATTTATCTTCACGATTGTGAAGTTCCTAATCTCCATTTCCAAAATAAACAGATGTCAATCGCGGCGCCAAGTATATGTACTAAGATGACTAGAGGCCTCCCTCTTAGCTTATCCATCACGCCATAACTATGAGAGTCAAAAGATCACTCCGTACTTTTTAGAGTACCTACCACAACTATTCATCTTTCACGCAAACCATCCAAACCGAACTCGACATTCCTCAAGTACAAGCCCCAAAGGCCTAAACCAATATCAGACAAGCATCCAAGGAATATCTTCACCGAATTTAGACGATCTACGTGAGATGATATAAGCAAACTCGATAGCTATCCTCAAATCCCTACTAACCAAAAACTGGTCGGACCACCGATTGGATTTGAGACTCTAGTGGGATCTTTCTACTATACACGTACTATGGTGCAGAGACTCAACTATGGAAGTGGGTATGAACAATTAAGAAGCGCTAGAACCTAAGGAAATAGTACGAACAGAAAACTAGACTCTTCCAATCGGACCACCTTTCTCCTAGGTGCGCTTGGTGGCGAAAGCATGTACTTGTCCTTCTGAAAATCTCGTCCTCATTCTTGCCCTTGTCCTTAAGTATATGTCCTATCATACCATAGTAAAGATACTTGCTCTTGTCTTAGGTTTTATAATTTCTTCCTCCTTCGTGTGCTAAGTCTACATCCTTGAATTCCTCATCCTAGGGTTATGCTCCTTAGCCAAACTCCTCATCCCCTTCCGTGTGTAGTCAGGTTAACAAATCTCTCGAAAACTGCCTCCATCGTCCGGAAAACCTTATAAGCTTTGAAAGAAAACTGCCCGTAGATGAAACAACTACGGCTATGGATGGAAACCGGGCACTATTTTGCCCTTCGATGAGGTTACCTCCCAGAAAGCCAGGAGCCCCAGAGACTCAAGAAAGAAGGAGACAAGAATTTAAACAGAGGAAGAGAAGATAGTGCGTATGGCTTTGGGGAATATGCCTTTAAAACAAATCTCTTCTTTTGAAAATACTTCTTTTAAAACCGTTTGAAAATAATTTTTCAAATCCTTTATCTGATCTGGTAACCTTCAGCTCTGATACCACGTGTAACACCCCACATCCGTTAGTATCACTCACAAAGGGAATGCACTAAGTTCTGTGGAGCATTATGGGTAAAAGATGCAGATAAATTACAAGACAGACAAACATTAAACAGCGGAAAATAAAACTTTGCTTTATTGACAAAATAATTTGTACAAGGTTCCTTTACAATATCAGAGTATCAACTGTCTTTACAAAATAAAGAAGCATAAAATACATTTATATTCCCCAATGTAACAAAAGCCAGCCATAGCAATCCAAAGCCGATGCATCCAAGATTCTTCAAGCTTGGAAAGAGAAATCATCCCAAAACAAATCTGAGCTATCCTATTTCCTCCTTAACAACCTGGAGGGGGAGAACGGAAGAAAGAAGACGAAAGAAAAACAGAGTCAGACATAAAGCCTGAGTAAGTTCAGTAACTTCTAGCATGTGAACATGGAAAACAAAACGACATGAATTAACTGAATACAAGATTACACCATGACGAACAAGCTAAGATAAACTGGATACGCTCTAATACTTTCGCTGCTTCACTATTTACTTGTTATACTGGTTTCTATATCTCTGCACCGCCTAACTAGTGTTTCAACTAGTAACGATAACGTGATCCCAATCCCTGTATTTTCCATCGCCTTCAGGCATCCATTTATTAGTTGTTACCTAGATCTAATCTAGGGTTTTCTATCCACTGCTTTCTAGATTTAACTATAGTTTTACGCTATCTGCTGAACGCTTTTCGAGTTCAGGGTTTATGCCACCTAGTCCAACTAGGGATTACGCTACCTGTCGAACAATGCCCCCAAGTCTAGGACACACTACCTAGAGTGGTATATGTTCCTAGGCTTCCCCACGTATGTATCGCGAATCGTTATCGCTTGTCTAGATGCACATGTCCTGTAATGTGCGATCCGAGTCCTGTGACAGGGCAAATCAAAGAATACAGAACTCGGTCGGGAGCTTTCAGATATCTGCCGATGCAGATGCTAAGGTCTGTTTTTACTCCAGTGGCTATGGTCCCACTTGACCCCTCCCTCAGCTAATGAAAGGCACACCTTGTAAAATGAGAACTATACGCCGGCCCCCGGTGCCCCACTATCCTATGGCCATCCGCAACCATAACTAGATAGCAAGTATATGGTCTTTTGGAGTTCTCCGCCTTTCCGCTTCACGTATCTCGATTGACTCAAGATGGATGGTAGACGACGAGTTGCTATCACAGGGCTACCGTCTTCTCGCCGAATCACGCTGGTCCATCCTAGTCTTTAGGTTGCCACATATATATTGCAACCAAGGCATACCCTCGGTTCTTCTAACGCAGACCTTAACCTCTGTGAGCCCAGGATGATCATCTGCAGCCTCACAGAGGGATACCAAGAGTACCCTCACGTCCCCTCGAAGCCTCGGGCTTCGTAACCCAATTCGTTGGAGCCTTCTTAAAACCAGATGGATATCTGCTCCTTCGTGTTATACTAAGAATTACTACTTAGTTCTACTAACTAAGGTTTACCCCTTAGTTTCCAAATTCCTTGTTTTCTTAACTAAATTTTACTACTTAGTCCCTTTTTCAACTGAGGTCTACTACTTAGTTTTCTTTCTCGCCAGGTTGGGTTGGTTAAGTGTATTTAGTCGATTCAAGCTATCTTAACCCTCTTCCCTTATCCTATTACACTGGTTAAGTGTTATCCCTTCATGCTTTTTACTTAACCCTATTCATTTATCATATTCTCATGGTTAAGCGTTCAAGTTTACTTAACCCTATGGTTTAGTCCAGTTAACATATTAATTTGGCCAAGTGTATTACTTAACCCCAACCTCTAGTCTAATTAACATGTTAAATTGGCTAAGTGTATTAACTTTACTTAACCCAACCTTCTAGTCTAGTCAACATGTTAATTTGGCTAAGTATTCCCATGGACTTAACCCTCCCATTCTAGCTTTAACTGTGCTAAGTTGGTTAAGTGTTCCTTAACCTTCCCATTCTAGCTTAACCGTGTTAGGTTGGTTAAGTGTTCCTATGGACTTAACTCTCCCATTCTTGTTCTAGCTTTAATTAATAAATTAAAGCCGCAACCTCTCACATTAGACAGATATTGCTGCGGTTACTGGATGTGCCGGTCGGTTCCGGGCAGGTTTACACCGCAACTCAGTCTAACCTCGGGTTAGGCATATTCATGTTTTCTAAGTTCAAAAGGGTTTTTGATTAATTTCCAAATCTGGTTTTGAAAACAACCATCCCGTCCTTCGGATCAGTTAGGGATAGCCAGGGAGGGCAGGAAACTTGTATTTTCCAAACCCAAGCCTAGACACTATCCTCTCTGTCACCCTAGAACCTTCTGGTCTATGTTTTATAAAAAGGGATGTTATCAAAATACTTTTCTTTTGTTTATAAATTGTTAACAATTTATTTCAAAAGCCCATTTCCCCTTTTTAGATAAATCTGGCCTATATTTATTTGTCAAGCTTACTAGTATACTTATATTCTAGGCCCAAGTCCTAACCCAACATGCAGTTTAGGCCATTTCCTATTTCATTGCCGAAACTAGATTAAATATCCTAGTTTATAATTTATGGCCAAAACTTAACCAAGTTACATATTTTGTGGTAAATGAACAATTTAACATTTATGACGAATTCTATAAGTAAATTACTCCTAATTTACTTATTTCATTACTACTCTTTTAATGTACATTGTCACATTTATTATTATGGCCCATTCTCTCTTATTTATCATATTTATACTTTTTGGTATGTAAATTATACCAAATTTAGTGTCGCTAACCATAATTTATTCTAAACATGGCAATTGCTCACAATTATGAATAAATTCAAAATTGTGCTAATATACTTATTCCAAATCAACCTTAATTAACCCAATCTTGGTTTAACATCCTAATTCACAATTTATGGCAAAACTAGAATTATTTTTTTCTAGTTTACATTTTATACCTAAAATTTAGCTTACTTACTAACGCTAAATTTAATATGTCAAAATCACATATTCCCTAATCCATGTCAAATTTCCCCGTTTTCATTTTAATATGCATGTCATAATACATATTCCAAATTATGCCAATTTCCCAGTTTACAATTACGTTCATATTCATTTCCATGTTTTTCCCCAAATCGCATTCCCACCGTTCGAATAATCGTGATTCAACCTAGATTATAAATAAATCTAGATTCGTACATAAAAAGGGAATGAATCAAAATGACAAGAAGGAATAATTGGCATAAAAAGGTTTGGATAACAATGTAGGTTCAAGAATATGGGTAGACCTAACTAAATAGGTAAATTCCCACTGTCTTAAAACCAAAGAATGGGCAAAATAGGTTCAAGAACGTGGGTAGACCTAACTTAATAGGTAAATTCCCACTGTCTTAAAACCAAAGAAAAAAAAACAAGGAACAGGTAGAATAAATAATTGGGTTTAGACCCAATTTCACAATCACCAAACTAAAGCAATATTTTCCTAATCATGAATCATGGGTGTCAAAATCACAATTGTCCTCATTATGTCATAAGCAATGGTTTATGTCCAATTCAAAGGCTTATGTTCTTAGTCATAAGTAATGTCCATGGTCATAGGCAATATAGGCGATGTTCATAGTCCAAAAGGGAAAATAATTCCCTTAGTCCTAAGTCATTGTCATAGGCAATGTTTATATGTCCCAAAATCAAAGGCTTATGTCATAGTCCAAAGGCATATGCTTTCAAAGGCCACAGTTCTATAGTCATAGTCACGGTTACAGTCTTATTTGTCCTTGAATCATAACAGTTCTTAATTCAGTCCAAGAGTATAAACACAGATTCGAAGAGAGAGAGAGAGAGAGACTTGGCATATTCCTTTATTCCTTTAATTTCATGTCACAAATAAAACAAAATATTCAGATCTAGAAATAACCAACTTACAGAAAATAGATCTAGAAAAGAAGGAAAGCGTGGCTATGATTCGTGCGTCGTTGCTTGAAACTTGTTTGAGCTAGCCTTTGAATTCTTCACTTGAAACTTTGATATGAATCCCTCCTTAAAAGTCTTTTAGCAGCATCTCCTCGTCTTGAATCATATTTTATTTTATTTATTTAAGAAAATTTAGAAGAGGGGAAGAAGCCATGAATCTTAGCAGCATAAGGATAGAAGAGAATTGGTGCAAAGAGAATGAAGACTAGGGCTGTTTATATAGCTGCTCAAGACCTTATCGTACACGCAGCGCTGAGTCAGCATTGAACCTAGTTAAGAAAATAGTCCAGGTACGTAGATGAATCTAGCCAAACCTTATCATACACGCAGTGCTGAGTCAGCATTGGGTCCCACAAGCTATTTTGGCGTAAAAGTTTGATTTTCAAACTTTTGAATTTCTGGAATTTATTTAACTGTTTTATTCACATGAAATATTCTTATATGTATACAATTCCTCTAACGACCATTTTACGCGTATATATATATGCACAACTTTCATTTTATTTTCAAAATTCAAATGATGTTGCCATATTTCATTGACTGTAGCCTTATCTTGAATTTTATCTTTCGTATACATATATTTTTGTATATTATATATATATATTTATATTTCTCATATGTATATATATATATTTTCTTTATTTCCTTATACGTACATTCTTATCCTTTCAAATTTTGAATTTGTATACGTACATATATTTGCATGTTTAGTTGGCCCTCTCTAAAACAATGATAAAAAATTATGCCGCCGTCGGGGTTCGAACCCCCGACCTCCATGCTACAAATCCAATGCCTTAACCAACTGAGCTACAGAGGCTTTTGTTAATAAGTCTTAGAACAATAATAATTATTGTTCTCTCCTTACTTCTCTTTTTCATGTTAGTTACAATACTTAAATTAAACAACTGCATGGATCTTTTTCTTTTAATTTTTCTTTTAAAAATTAATTATACTTTAATTTGAGAATCTTAATGTCGTAGAATTACGGGGTGTTACAAGCGTGGTGTCAACCAAAGTTCTACACATCGACAATGCGCACCCAATCATTTATTCTTTTTTTTGAACAATTTTGCACTAGTGTAACTGTAGTGTATTGGATGTGAGTTATGCATAGATAAGGAGAATTTTGTAAGTTCTAAAAAGATTATAGATAAGAGGGCAAGTGTATTAGTTGAATTTCAAGCTATAAAAGATAAAGTAATACAAAGGCACATATGGACGTTTTGTTTCCTTTCATCTCCTCAACTACAATCCTTGCTTCTAAGTACGGTATGATGGATGTGGATGGAATGGAAATGGATGCTTCATAGTCAAGAATGATAAATGACTATTTTATTCTGAGAGACTCTCTCTTTATTTCATTTTTTTTCTTTTCTTTTCCTTTTTTTTTCTTTTTTTTTTTCATTTTTTTTCTTTTGCATGATGAATGATGAGTGGAGATGGAATGGAATGACACCGCACATTATTTCATTTGATTCCTCCTCTACTAAACCAACACTTCATGAAAGGAAAGTTTTGTGCCCTAGTTACTCTATTTCTATAACCTTAATTCAACACACAAGTCTGGATTGATGTTATACAAAAAGATGAAAGGAATGATAAACAAAGTTTCGTAAGATAGACAACCCATATAAAATAAGATGTGGTATATGGTTATCATACCTTAAAACAAGTACGGAGTGGTTGGTGTAATATTGGTATAAATGGTGACATTTTTGAACCTTTGAAAATAAATCAGTACAAGGTTCTTAAGTATACCAATATAAGAAAAACTTGTCGAAACATGGATGTAATTCGACTAAAACTTGGGTTTGAATAATGGGGGGCATTGAAGAAGAACGCTACAATGAGTCATTTCTCCTTAATTGAGCCAAGTGGAATTTAGAACTTACAAGTGTGAAAATTTGAGTGAGAAAAATATTGTGCATGAAAACGAACTCAGAAAATCCAACATATGTAGGTGCAAACTCATTTTTATTTGATTTTTTTTTGATTATTTTTACTTGCACATTCTAACATGTATAACAAAGGTTGACACGCTTACTCCAGAACACGACTAACGTCTGCACAGTCTCAAGATAGCATCTTAAAAAGACACATTACGATTCAATGAAGAAATAATGTTCATTCTCATCACCCAACAATTCAACTTATCAAACAAGAACCAAGGTGTTATTTATGAATTTTAAGTTAATCCTTGTTCAATGAATGTCCTAGTTCATAAAGTTTGATTGCTGATGTAATGTAAATCCCCCCCCCCCACACTTGAGTGTGGATGTGTCCTCACAGTCGTTAATCAGACATATCTTAGTGAAAGGGAAATAAAATAAGAGGGTCAGCATGGCGTACCGAGTACACATGCAGAAAATACGCAGTCATCGAATAGATGAACCGGTCCACAATGGACCAATGGATCAGCCTCATTAAGATTATGAGACACAGCTTCAGCACAGAAAACCAAATCATAAAGAATTTTATATCTCGTTTCAGATTTGGAGAAATAAATTTTGTTTTTTCAAAAGTTTGAGTTGCAAATTTTAAAATTTTGAGTTTACAATTGATCCTAAAATCAAATTGGATTTCTGTAGCAACTAAAGAGAGGTCATCGAGCTGGGGTTTAGTAAAAGTTTCAAAAACAAAATTTGATTTGTTCAGATGATGTATAAATTGAGAGACGTGTGCATCACTCTCACCCCCACACTTGTTTTGAGAAATTTTTTTCGGTTTTGCTTTGATATTTGAAATTTTGTTAACTAAAGGTTCATTCGTAAACCTAAAGTTAAAACCAAACAAATGAATTTTCAGTAAATTTCGAAATCGTGTTTTCTCAAAAACAGTGTTATTCCAAAAGGAGTTCATATACTGCAGAAATTTATCAGTGAAAAACGAGTGATCACAGTGTGGTTCGGTTGAAATGATCAAGTCGCAAGGATTTACAACAATTTTAAAAAAAATTGTCAATGTGTTTAAGATCATATTCAACAGTTTCGTTGTTTTCAACATCAAGAATTTCAAAGTTTTCAAAAGTTTCATTTTCAGTTTTAGACCCAACAACATTATCGTCAATTAATTCAAGAAGTTCTCGCTCATCAATGTCGTCCTCACTCAAACAGTTGTTACCAACTTCGTCATTTCGTTCAAGTTGACAATCTAAAGTTGTTAAATTTTCAAAATTTTCAGAATCTGAGAGAGGAAGATCAAATTGAAGATTGACGTCTTTGTTTTCAAGGGAATTTAAATTCAAATCAATTACAAAGATTTCAACAACTTCATTAAGATTATCATCAATTTCAAAAGTTGTTAGTTGAAAATTATTGATTTCAGTAAGAGTTGAATTTTCAGCAGAAGCATCAGTTTGAGTTTGAATTTCAGTTTCGCAGAAGTCAGAGTTTTGCACCAGAGATTTTTCAAAATTTTCATTTTCATCAACAGTCATATCATCAGAATCATCAATAATCGTTATGTACTGTTGTGATGAAGTTAATGGCTGACTATTTGTTTCAAAAGAAACATTGACAGAAAGTTGTTTGTCACTAGATTGGGATTTGTAGTTGTTGTACAAGTTCGTAACTTCAGTTTGAAGAAGAGAAATGTGATAAACTATCCTAGTGCAACTTTGTTTGCTGTCTGTTATTCTTTGAGCAAGTTCTTCGACGTAAGTCAAGCCAAGTTTCATTAAATCCTCAAATTCATCAACATCATCAATTCCCTCAAGTAATAACGTCTCTAGATTTTGCCAAAGTTCAATAGTGTACTGAGCCAATTGTTCAATGTTACGCATGTTTTCGATATATTTATTTTCAGAATCTTGTGTTTCATCTAAAATTTGTGCCCATTCCTTGATGTCCTCGCGACAATTCCAAATGTCATGCATTAATTGATCAATTTCACTCAGGCTCTCCTCTATCGAATTGGTAAACACACCAGACTTCAAAATGTTATTTTTTAGATTCGTCGTTTCTATGAGTTCCTCACTGGTTGACCATAAAAATTCATCCACCTCATCTCTTAGAAGTCGTCCATTATTTATTTTCCAAAACCATCATCGCCAAAAATTTAGCTTGTTCGCAACACATTTTTCATATTCGATAACCAACATTTGACATTCACTCGTATTATGAAAATCATTTTGGTTTTCAAAAATTTCGTTAAAAACCGTGTTGTAATTGTTTTGATTTTCAGCACTTTGCTTAGCCATTTGCGCTAACAGTCGTCTCGCCTCAGATAAATTCTCATTAATCATAGAATGACAGTTTTCATATTGGGGTACAACCGTTTGATAAGATTGGTGGGAATTATTTGAAAAGTTTTCAGCTTGAAACTCATTCTGGTTTGAATTGAAGCCAAAATCATTTAAATTTTGAAAAGAAGTACAATTTTGGCTGTACATGGGGCAAGCTCGCATGTACTAGAAGAAGAGAATTATTCGTCGAAAAATCAGTTGCAAAACGTATGGCGTAAAAGAAGCTCCTAAAAAATTTGTTAAAATTAACAATTTCGGATTATATAAATACAAGTCTGGGCCAGGTTCGGACAGGGATTATCAGTGTGCCACGAATCACCGTAGAAACACGGCTGAAGGTTTAAGAACATGTTTGAGTTCTAGACTCTACCGTTCCTTAGACACCTCAGAGAGCATCAATCCTAATTGTCAATTTAACAAATATTTTGTTCTATGAAATTTGGGGAATCCGCGATTTGATTTCAAAAATAAACTTCTCAGTTAATCCCACGTTCGTTTTAAAATTTTAAACCATACAACAAGCATAATAATCAATCATAGAATAATAATTTGCAGCAATAAATTTTTTACAAGCAAGCCGCGACACCTACAGAAATTTTTTTACAAGCAATTTTTATATATGTTTCAAACAGCCGCAATCCCTTTAGAGTTAAGAAAATTTTACAATGATCGGCAGTCCGTCCAGTGCAATTGAGAAGCGCTAGCGCGTTCACACCCCACTTGGTGTGCAACCGCTCCAACCCAGAATCGTCTACTACTATCTGTTGTTGCCGCCTCCTATTAATTTCTTGACTGCACTTGGTGTGCAACCCCACTTGGTGTGCAACCTTTTTCAAATTACCGCTGTACCTTCTTTCGAAAAATTTCTCCTTTTTTTTTTGAATAAAAATAAAACAAAATCAAAAGTGGAATGAAAGAAAAACTAGACTAAACGAAAGCAGCAACTAAACAAACACTAAGCTTGAGGGGGGGGGAAGTAAAGAATAAACTAGGCTAAACAACTAGAATAAATGCAAATTGAAATCACTCTAACTCGAGCTCAAGCTCAAAACCATCCAAATATGGTCTCTCACGTGACATGAAACAAATAATTCCAATTACTCAAACCACATGATTTCCCTGACTCTTCTTTTCGAAATATAACAGCAGCCTCTCCCAAAATAAATCACGCCCCTTTATTCAAGAACCAGATCACTGAAACCTAATACCCTTAAAAAGAAAAACAATAGACCGCCGCCTTCCTTTTTTTTTTATGATTGTGCAATCAAGCTTTGAGTCACGGTCAATATGGGTATTTTCTACTATTTCACAGCTGGATTTTCAGTGATTTGAGTAATTTAAAGGAAGGTACGGTTGTTGGGTGAATTCGGGTTTAAGATGTTTGGTTTCGAATCGGGTTTTTGGGCTTCGATTTGGGTTCGAGATCTGGTAGATGGATGCCGTGATTTGTGGTTATTGTTGTGCGTTTCTAGAAGGTTGTGGCGAGGGGCGATGAATGTTCTGGTAATGGAGATATGGACAAGGTGGTATTGTGGGAAGTGTGGACTGATTAGTTTTGCTTGCTCGGTGTTGGCACAGTTGTGCGTGGATGGTAATGGTTTAGGAGAGTGAAGCCTGGGATAATTGGTGGCAGATGGGTGTTTGGTCAAGAGAGAGGATTTTTGTGCGTGGATGATGATGCTAGTAGGAGATGGTTGGAAGATGGTAGGATGGTTTGGGTCTGCAAAGGCGCATGGTGGTTGATGATTTGAAGGAAGTGTTTGTTTTGGGGCAGTAGAGGATGGTTTTTGGCAGATGAAGTTGGTGATGTGAACAAACTCAGCTGTTTGGTTATTGGTGGTGGTGAGAAGTTTGTGTATGGTATGGTAAATGGAGCTCCAGTATGGTTGTTGTTGTGACAGTGGAGGTTGGTGAGTTTTGAGGCTTGTCAAGTGTATGGCGAGTTGAAGGATTATGGCAGATTTTGTTTGTGTTTGCTGTAAGAAAATGGGAGATGAGATTTTGGTATCAGAAAGATGTTGATAATGTGCGGACAGTTTGTGGTCTTGAAAATAGATGAAGAAAACTTTGATTTTTTTTTTGTATGTAAAGAGAAATGAAAGAAATTTGTAGAAAGGGAAAATGTAATGAAAATGGAAAGAAATTGACAGCAAGGAAAGAAAATTTGAAAAGATTTTTTTTTTTAAATTTTATATTGCAGAAACTGGAAAAAGAAGAAAAAGGAAAGATTATCTAGAAGAAAATGAATGGCAAAAAAAATATGAAAGAAATAAAAAGAAATACGACAAGTTTTTATTTATTTATTTCGGAACTTGTAAAAGAAGAAAAGGGAAAGAAATATATTGAAAAAAAATGGAAAGACAATAAAGAAAGAAACTAAAACAAAAGGCAAGATTTTATTTTTGTTTCTCTTAATTAGACGATTTCGGTATCAAGGATCACATACCAAATCAACTAACAAATTTTTTTTTTAATCTATACAAGAAAACAAAAGAAAAAAAATAAAAATTAAAATATTTTTTGTTTTTTTTATGAAGGAAAACTAAAGAAAAAATAGAAGAAAAATAAAAATAATACTATAACCCGAAGGATTTAAAAACAAAAATTATTTTGGTCCCCGGCAACGGCGCCAAAATTTGTTTGCGAACAAATTATACAATTGCAAACAACTGTAAAATCCGTTCGTCTTTCCTAAACAACAAGGATTGTTGTAGAGGGTGTCAAACTCTGGAACCAGAAATATTTTAATTAATAAATCCAATCAAGTTATTCCAGAATTTTGATTGATTGAAAACACAAAAAATAACAGCAATTAAATAAAAAAAAGATTTATCTAATAAGAGAAAGCAATTAGGGGATAATGACATAGATTGGATTCACACTCATCAATATCCAACAAATAAATATAGATCTAATTCATGTGTTTGTCACAAACATGAATCAACGATAATTAAGTTCTTAGAAACAAATAAGTAAATAACAACAAGCATAGCCTATGCAGGAGGTGAGCTCTTAAACAACCATAGACTATCAGGACAGATTTACAAATTAATTTCTAAAACCCTAAAATTAGATATAAATCTGATAATTGTTAGATCGAACACGAATATACCCTGTGAAGGAGCATAGCTCTTAAACGATACAGAATATGAAGGTTCAGATCTATCCCTTTATTCAGATCCAGATCTACATGTATACAGTCCTCATCTATTGGCTATGTGATTCATGTTGAATCATATCTATTAGCGTCATCACCCCCTAATCAAAGGGGATTAGCTAGACATAGCTAACGAAGAAGAGAAAAAGAAACTAAATAACATGAACATAAATAAAACTAAAACTAAATAGAACAGAGGAAGAATGATTTTATTCCAAGAAGAGAATTACAGAATAAAACCCAATGTGTTTTACAATGAATGAGATAAAGTGTATTTATAGCTGATATGACAAAGGCTACTTGGCAAATTCCATAAAGTGGGACTAAAGAATTAGCCCAACTAACACATAAGCTAGTGTGAACGCAGCTGTAGAGTGAGAGGCCTTGCAAATGAGCTAATGTGAACGCAACATGAGTGAGATGGTCTGCAAATGAGCCAATGTGAACGCAACATGAGTCTTTAGTGAGCCAAATCTACCCAACTGAACTCTATTTGCAACCGTTCTTCAAGCTTTAGTAATTTCAACTTCACTCTTTTTAAGCAAATTCTTCATGCTTTATCCATCAAATGCTCTAAACCAAGCTTTTTATCAACAATCTGAAAACACAGCTATAAATACACAATATTAATTATTTTAAATAGAAAACTAGATAAATAAGCGGATAAAATATACACATTTACGTGTATATCATGGATGTAGGCTCATTAACGCTGAACCACTATAAAAATCCATTGTCTTTCTTTTTCTCATATTTTTCAGTTATTTCTTCATATTCTATGCTTGAAACACAATGAATTGGGTGTTAGGACCATTTTTTGTCTAACAATGTCACACCCCGACGTTGACCAGCATCGCCATCTACTTACCCATTGTCACCTTGCCATCTCGGCCAACCAGCGTCACCATCCCAATTTGTTGTCATCTCGTCAACTCAAAAACAATCATTTGTCAAGCTACCACAATTTTTTCCTCTCCTACATTTGGCATTACGATATATACTGATAGCAACAATTGCATTATATGGACAAAAAATGGACTGTCCGTATGTCTAAATTTTTTTTATGTTTGTCATAGTATATATTTTCCTCTAAATTACATTACAAGTTCGAATCTCAACATAATTTCAATAGATTTGAAATCCTATAATTTCCAATAGAAAATTTTGGTAATATCACAAGTTCAAACTCTAATTTCAGCATAATATTTTTATTTACAATCTTGAACTTTTTTAATTACAAAAATTGTAAAAAAAAGTTCAAAATTTAAATATTTTTCATCATTATATAAAGGTCTTTCTGTTCGCACATGCATTATAAATGTCAAAAAAACTGTAGAAATAATATGATTTTTCTATACACGCACGCACACACGCGCGCACACGCACGCGCACACACACACACACACACACACACACACATATATATATATATATATATGCATATATACATACAAACATGTATACATATTGAAAACTGGTACACTTTTATTGCAAATACCGATCATACATTTATATGTCTCACAAATATCTTGTAACCCCGTAACCAAGATGGGTGCCATACAAGTAAAAATGAGCACATATAAACTCTATATATTAACTGTACAAGTGGAAAGAAATACAAAAGGAAACAAAATTAAATACAAATGAAGAACACACCCACAAGGCCTGAAAGCCCAAAATCATTTTAATTCAAACATTGATGTTTCTAAATCTCGCTAGACAAAATCGCATAGCTCTATGCCCCATCCTTGCAAAAGCTCAATGTTTTCCCTCGTTCGTTCAAACGAAGAGACATTGTTTTGAACCAAGAAAACAACCTCTTTCTCAATCTGTCATGCCATAACTGTGTAATGAATGTGCTTGTTGCTGAAAATTATTGGAATTTCGTTCCTGGCAGATGAAGCAAATTGTAGTAGTAAATGCACCAAAAGCAATGTCTGTAAGTTGATCCTTCTTTTGGAACTTGGATAGCAGCATATTCGCCTCTTTTCTGATAGACTGCAAGGTATTTGGTAAACTTTCAAGCTTAATTATCATTGATAACCACACATGAGCAGAGCATTCAGAGTTAAAAATGGATGCTGGTTAGTTTCTAAACCTTTCTCGCAAAAAGGACAAACATAATATGTGACGATTCCAAATCTTTCTAACTATTCGTCGGTCTTATTATATCACTAGTAGCTAAGTAGGATAGAATGGACATATGTCTACTATTTTTCCCATACCATATAACCTTGTAACTAGGGACGTCAATTTCCTACATGCCTTGAAAGTCGCACGAAAATTAGCAGGTTAACCCGACTCGTTTAGTTGGCGGGTCATTTTCGGGTCAGTCTGAATTTAATCCATTTATAAACGGGCGGGTTTAAGGTTGATCCGCTAACCCAATTTTGACCTGTCAAACTCAATTATATGGCGTATATCTTCCATACTATTAGCCCTTTACGTATGTTGTTAGTGTTAGTCTTTTATGTATGCAGTAATTAGTATGCTCATATGTTCTTGTGTAAGATGATGTATTTTACTAATTTATTCTTGTATGTTGTTAGTTATATTTTACTTATAACAATTGTATATCTTTCATACTGCTAGTCTTTCATGTATGCAGTGTGCTCATATATTCTTATGTATGGAGAATGATTTTTGGATGTGATGATTTCATGCTTTATATATGTTTTGCATGTTGGTGATTTTGTAACTTGTTGCATGTTGGTGATTTTGTAACTTCTTCCTGTTGGTGTTTATATAGTAGTGCTACCTGTTGGTGATTGGTTCTTTTTCTGTTTAGTGGGCAATATTTGCCATTAGGTCAAATGGGTAAACCCGACATGATCGTTTAGTTAAACGGGTTACACGGGTCAGGTCGGGTTAACTCATTTATAAACGGGTCGGGTTCAGGTTGAGAAAAAATGACATGTTTAATAAACAGGTTGACCTGACCCATTTATATATCGACCCGACCCATTTATAAATCAACTCAAATTTGACTCGACCCGAACTCGACCAGACATGACCCATTGACAACTTTACCTGTAACGTTGCTTGAACTGCCCCTTGTCTCTTATTTTGTCCCAAGCCTTTGATAAGAAGAAACCATGACCATCACACCATTCATAGTTGTTAGATGTATTAAATGCATGTATATGAATTGCATGAACCTTTGATGATTCTTCTCTAGTAGCTGCATGAAGCGAGGGATTTATTTGACTGTGCTGCATAATTAAACTGACTGCCTCCCTATCACTACCCATAGTTTGAAACATGTTAATGCCTAATAGGTCGATGAGGAATTTGCAGTTGAGCCATGGCTCAAACCATAGGGAAGTTTGAAGTCCATTAGCAATAACCTTTTTCTTGAATTTCTTTCCAATGGTTCATAGGCCAAGCAAGTTATTCCAAGTACTAAAGGCATTGTTGTCCGCATGCATGTGCTAGAAATGTTTTCCACTATAGTACCTTCTGTGCATCCATTTACTCCACAAATTTTCCTTTTCAAAAAAATCCACAATAGTTTCACGCAAGATGCCTTTTTAAGGTCTACAAAAGATCGCAAACCAATTCCTCCCTCTATCTTAGGCTTACACAGAGTAATCCATGAGACTTTGTGCTTGGTACAACCCCAAAAAAATCATCACATAAAGACCGAATTTGTAATGACCCGCCTTCTCGATATTCGAGAATCGACACTTAGTACATCCACGGTATTCATGCGCTGAAACCCAAGTGTCGGAAAGGCGGATTGTTTAGGGTAATAACACATTAGAACAGAAACAAAACGATCTTTTATTAACATAACATAGTTTTATGTCAGAGTTACAAAAGATACATAAGAGTACAACAACTACACAACGGAAAGTATTAAAGCTTCAGCGACATAATCCAGAATGCTCCGAATACAGCACCAGCCTTATCCCAGCACATGCACCATAAAAGAACTCCAAGACTAACTGAAAAACCTGAACTACTAGGATTACCAAGTCGAAAATAAGGGCACGCAAGAGATGATTAATGGAAGAAGGTTTTTAAATAAAACTAATGTTAAGCCACTAAATTAATTATGAAAAATAGTGAGCATAGTGAGCCAACAACAATACTATATCAAGTATACAACCAAATGTTGGGATGAACCATTAAAACTTTAGCGGTTTAATATTATTTTAAGACGAATTTAATAAATTATTTTAAGTGAAATTGTGTTTTGTAAAATTAAGGAATTATGCATACTTTGTGTAAGAAGTTATGTTTAAAAGAGTAAAATATCCTGAACATTAGTAATGTTTTAGAAATACACTCTCCTAGTTTATACGACGTATGTAGCCATCGATCCTTAGAAATAAGCAGGAAAAATGGCGAGGCAGTTTTAATTTTGTAATCAAAAGCAACCATTTGATCGAGCAGTTTGGTGTCAATGGATAGTGAGGCATTAACCTATTGAGCAGTGAGATGATGAGTGTACATTTTTAAAATGTATGCTAATAAAAATGTAAATGTGAGAATCTAGCACAATGTGTATGTTATTTCTTAAATTTAGGGATGAATATCAAAATTTTATTTTATGTTTATTCTGGATGTACAATGCAATTTCAGTAGTCATTTTCCATTTTAGTTGGAAAATGCAGACAAATGTTTAGGGTACAGTAAGTGATCAGAGGGTAGTAACTCGTATAATAGGAGGAAATTTTGCAGAGAGTTCCATTGCTACTAATGGTTGGTTTCGTAAACTGTATATTCAAGAGTTTAAACTATATATCTTTGAAAGAGGAAAATTTGCAAGGAATCATTTAGGAATTGAAACTACAAACGTGTTAATATAAAAATCATGAGACTTTACCATATTCCTATCTTGATTATTTGTGATCAATATCCACTTTTCACCAGTAATTTCTGACAGAGTCTTCAGAAATATTTGGGTACAAAGCTTTATTTCAACACAGCATATCATCCTCGGTTTGACGGATAGACTGAGCAGGTGAATCGTATCCATGAGGATTTTCTATATGCATGCATTATTGATTTATCGGTACTTGGGAAGACCACCTACCTGTTGTTGAGTTCACATATTACAACAACTTTTAGTCTAGTATCGTTATGTCTCCTTTCGAAACCTTATATGAATAACCATGTCGATCACCTTCTTGTTGGTTGGAGTCTGGGAGAAAAGCCGATATTAGGCCCTGAATCTATTCGTGAAGCTTCAGAGAAGAACAATCTTATTCGTGAGAGAAAGAAAGAGGCTCATAGTAGATAGAAATACTACACGGACAACCGTAGGAAGCCTTTAGAGTTCTCCGTTAGTGATCTTGTGTATATATATGCCTCTCCTTTAAAGGCGGTGGTACGTTTCAACCGGACTAGGAAATTGGCTCTTAGATACATAGGACCATTTCCTATCGCTGAACGTATTGGTCCTATTGCGTATCATGTAGCACTTCGATCCAGTTTTCTGATATTCGTGACGTATTTCACATATCTCAACTTCAGAAGTTTCTTCGTGATTTGGATAGTATTATTGATTCTCGTAATTTAGAAGGGCTCGAGATCTCACCCAATCTATTTATCGTGCAACATCCAGAGTATGTACTTGCTTCGGATGTTAAACGCCTTAGGGACATGGATGTGCCACCAGTGATGATTCAGTGACCTTCTAATCGTAATGATTGCACTGGAAAAACCTGATAAAACATCGAGCGAATTTATCCTCACTTTTTTATCTATTGGTGTTAAGAGTGAAAATATTTTAATTTGAGCTTATCCATTTCCTTTTCTATATTAAATAAATTGAGTTGAATACAGTTCTTGTGTAGGAAACTGCAGGGACACAACTTTTATAATAGGGAATCTATAAAAACACTAGTTTCGTGATTACCTATGTATCTAATTAAAACAATGCATGTATAATGTTAATTGAAATTACACTTGGTTTGGAAAGGATAACGCGTAAAATTCTTTAAGTTGAACAAGTTAAGAATTTTGGAGTTAAAAATGTGCAAATATAATGGGTTGAGTTGAATTGTGTCAAAGGAAACAATTCAATTCAATATGAATTGGTTAATCAAGGAAAACTAATAAATATAAACTTGGAAAAAATAATTTAATTAATCATTAAGTTGATATAATAATGAGTTTTATGTTAACTTGTGGTAGTTTGGGGAATTAAGTAGGACTGAAGTTGAATTGAATTATATAGAATAAATAAAGGCTCAATTCAGTGTTAATTTGATAAATAAATGTAAACATGGGAAAAATAAAGTTTTGGCAAGCTTTACACTAAAATTTATGGGAAAATGTGTGTTAAAAAAATTATGAGTCATATTGCAGTACTTTGTAAATTATGATCAAACAATGAATCTTAATATAAAATTGTGTTTTCTAAATTTATTTAAGATGCAAAAAAATAGAAAATGTAAATATGGGTTAAAAACCAATATTTGAGTGCTAACATGTTCTTAATAAGGTTTGGTTATTTATTTTGACAAGATAATATGTTTTGTACAAATTTAGATATTAAAACGTAAGTTTTAAATAAAAGAAATGTAAAATAACCATCTTGACTATAAATGCAAATTTTAATGTGTTACGATGAAATTAGTGTTTGAATTCTTTAAAGCAATTTTATACATGTTGCGTTAAATTTTTATAAAGTTAGAATAAAGAGAAATTGATATATTTGTATCATAAGGTGTTAGAAATAGTATGAAATGTGCGTTAAGTGGTTGTAACATAGCATAACTGCTGACACCTAAAATTGGCACAACACCCAAGAGATAAAATTGTAGAGAATAAATTAAAACAAATAAACGAAAAATGAAGAGGAAAACAATCACATACAGGTTTATAGTGGTTCGGCATTAACGAACCTGCGTCCACTTTATAATCTTCTTATATCAAGTGATCTATTACAAGCGAATAGTCACAATAATGATATAATCAGAAATTTACCCAAAAAAAGATCCTTACTCTGAGTTCAGAAGGTCTGTTTATAGGTGGTACAACATTCAAATTGGCTAAGATATGTGTCCTTTGATCCAAGATTTTAGGAGATCCCGAAGAGGAGTTCTTTTCATGAATGGCGGTATGATTTTAATTCACAGCGATAGGTGGCATCTGGTATCTGATCATCTGGGATGACTAGGAGCTGTTAAGTCAAAGTAGAATCAAATCCTTAGGAAAGTATCTTGCGTTAAGTTAGGCGGAAACTGACCCAGTCGGTCTGAAGATAATAGGCTCTAGCCGGACCGCATATCTGGTTTTGATGTTCATCATGTGTCTCAGATTTAAATCGATTCATCCATGGGCCGAAGTCTGTAACGTTAATCAATTTTGATGGCCTTACCAAAAGGCTGGTCAACAATTTACCCCCCAAAATATGTCGTGTTAAAAACAGGGAATGCTTTGTATATTTTGTTCGGGATCCTTCCTTACTGTAAGAATTGGAGGAATGATTTTGTATCGAAAATTAACACTGGCTCGGGAAACGACGAAGCTTCTATAGTCGCGTGTCTATTCGATCAGGCCTGGCTTAGTAACGTATTAACACGTATGTCCCAATGGTAAACCCAACAATCATGTCACTGGAAGATGAAGAATCCCTTTGTTTCATTATAAGAGGCTGGCCCACCTTCTTTATTTACTTTCACTTTTTCACTATAGCCGATTTGGTTATTTTTCAAAACAATTGGAAAATTTCCTTCTCCGAAGATCAAAATTGTCTTCCCCGATTCTTTCATAGGTATTGATGTCAATGTCCTCATTTTTAAAACACTACGATTTTAGATATAAATCCTCCCTACTTTTCTCTTTCCATTTCAGCCTATATTCCATACAATTTACGGTCCGAATTATTGGCATCGTACTTGCCGTAATTGTGGTTTGGCGGTAAGGCAGCTGTCGTATGTGCTTTTGATGGCATAAATGATGATAATTTGTGGTGATGGCAGAATTGTCTCTGTGAAAAGGTAGGAGACGAAGAAGTATTTCAACTTTTCGAAACATTTCAAATTTCAAAGCGCCACTAACTTACAGGACACACGGTAGAGGGAGAGAGGGAGTGATTATACGGGTGCGCTCAGGCAATGATGATGGCTCTTGGTATGATTAGGAAGAAGGAAATAAGGGATGACCTAAAACTCAGTGCTTGAAGATCCAGTGTTGTAGAATAAGTGATTGTCTTCATTATGTTTGGGGACGATACCCTACCTTGGGTCGGTAAGGTTATCGGTCGACTTCTTTAGGGTTGAAATCCATAAAGTGGAACACGCTCTCGATTGTTGCTTTTGACTTAAATTGTCACTTTATTCTTGCGCACTCATGTATATGCATATGTTAAGGTGTTACGATTTCATAAATTTAACAGATGGCTTTTTATGTACAACATAACCTACAACGGTCGAACAACGCAGTGCTCATAACGTCGGAGCTAACAAGGAAAAGGTCACATCCACCCCTATATACATGGAGAGTGCCTCGACTTCTAAATTTGGGGCCTACTCCGAATCAGGTTTTAACATCGATACCCATGGTCGATCGGTCGACCTGCCTCCTACTATGGAAATTGGAGAATCAAGAGAGTTAGTAACTGCCCCCGATACTCTCCCCAAGGATGACTTTCTAATAGCTCCTCCTGACTCCTTGGCCGGTACAATAAGCGAAAGACAGCTTAAAAACTTAAGTACGAAAAACGACCTTCCATGGCCTGACTTTCTTCCTCCCATAGAGACGGATCGTCCTCACAATCCCTCGAGTGGTTATATGGCGCTTACTCGCCTAATGTGCATGGTCGTGGATATCCACCCTTTTCTCCGTTCGTGATCAACTTTCTATGGTAAATGAATCTGGATCCTATGTAGCTTCACCCGATCGCATACACCAACCTACTGTCCTTCTGCGTCCTTTGTATAAATTATCAGAACCAACCCCCAACACTCGATGACATAGTATTTTTCTTTAACTTCAGACATCAAGAGCAAAAGTTTCACTCTTTTCTTTACTTTGAGGTCGTCCGTAATCGAAAAATCATCGAGGGCATCCCCAACAAATTGGGTGACACCAAGCACGACTGGTTTTATATTAGACAACAACCAGGATGTGCCCACCGCTAGCTTCAATGCCGTAAGTCTTTTATCTTAGTTGAGTTAATCATAAGCAAGATCATCACACGAATTTTTTCCATGTAGGTGATGAGCCGAAAAGCCCCAAAGGGGGAGCGTTCCAAAAGCGCTATGATACCTTAGCTGCTCTTAAGAAGGAGGACCAGCACTACAAGGAGCTTTTGGCCGATGCAAACCTTTGTCGTTATCATCTCCTGGACAAGGGGAGATCATTAGGACCTTCGGATGACCAGGATCTTCTTCACACAACAATCGGGATGATGTGCCTATTTTGCAAAAGATATCGACCGTTGCCAAGGTCGTACCCCAGTCAGGGGGTCGACTGTCCATCCCTCATCCAAAGGGAAAAATAACACTCGTCCCAAAGCAAGGGGAAAAGGCACACTTTGACGAGAATAACTAGGGAGTCTGACCGACTGAGAATGCAGGAGAAACTGGCTAGAGATGCTCAAGGGTTCGTGATGAAACAGTTGGGTAGGAGCTTGCCGACCACCGAACGAAAAACTTCGATGTGAGGAGAGATTCTTCTCCTGTTCATGGTCCCCAAGAGGGAGAATCGCCCTTTCCTTTCCACGACTTACAAAATGTGAAAATGCCGGATACATTTATTTCTTCTCAAAACTTGGATCTAGGGGCATTTTAACAGTAAGCATGGAGAAGATTTATACCAATTGACCCAAGAGACACAGGAGATGCATACCAAGTTCCAGGCTGAGGCTGGGTTAGGAGAAACATTTAACGTATACACACTGCTAACACTGCACGTCACAACATTATTTTCTTTAGCATGAATTAATCATTGATCTAGACTTCTTTGTCGTTATGTAGGCACTATAGATGAGGAGTTTTATCATGTCAACTTCGAATATCTTTTGTAGGAAGGCAGGCAAGTCGGATCGGCCCCACAACAAGTCAGACGAGAGGGCGGTCATGGGGATGACGGTCGCAGAAAGAAAGAGGAGAAAGAAAGGAAAAAAGAACAAAAATAAGAAAAAGCTTGGAAGATAAAAAGAAGGGGGAATGGAGATCATGAGCATAAAAGAAGAAAGCAAATGGGGGAAGTCCCCTGGAAAAGAGGAAGAACCTGAATCTTCCAAGCATCGATCTTTATCCCATCCTCAGGACGAGACCCCTAAGGATGGTGACAAGACCTCCAATGAAGCGGCCCTAGGTCATCCTATGCTTTATATCGACCCTTCTCCCGAGGTGCAGCCGGCCGGACCCCACAGTCATGATTCTATCCCATCTTTTGGTCATCCTGAAAGAATTCCCCAAGTACCGGTCTCTTCATACCAAGAGAAGGCATCTGCCAACCGAGATAGAGAGATAAAGGAGCTCTTCCCAGATCTTTATTTTGTTGGAACTGATACTTCCCCCATGCTACAACCGTTCCCATCGAACCTCCATGATCAAACTAGATTGAACGTTGACTTCGCCTTAACCTGATATAATGCAATGTATGCATATGCAAGACAAGTGTGTGAAGTGGTTACGAGTAGAACAGAAGAAAATGCACGCTTGTAGAGGGATCTAGAGATTAGGAGGAGGGCTTTTGATTCGCTCAAAAAGAGGACAGAAGAGGTGAGTCTGAGGTGGTTGCTCTTAGGGATAAGTTCCTAACAATCAAGAGAGGCTTAGAGGCTCGACTTCAGTCAGTGGGCTAGGGGTGTTCCTCCTTAAGAACTGAAAATGAGTCGTTAAGGAATGGCAGGGATCATTTGGATCGGGAGGCACAAGATCTTAAAGCCTGTCTCGACTCATCTAAGCTCGCTAGAAAACAAGTTGAGGATACTGCCGCAGCTGCAATCGAAAAACACGAAATTGAAGTCATTTGATCAGAGCCAGTATTCTACGGTTTTTCGCCCGCGTCCTCCGTCACATAAACTTGTCTTGGACAAGAGATTACCAGCAGGTGTTAACCGTTTCATGGGATATGTTTATGAGAGAGGAGGTTGAGGCGGCAAAGTGTGAGCCAGTAGATGAGGATGCTTCGATTGCTCAATATTTACATGATGGAGAGAAAGTGGTATTGGCTGAAGGAAAGAGAAAGCGAAAGGCGTCAAGAGATGCCGAACGATACAAGGCCAAAGGGAAGTCGGTCCCTTTGGTTTACACAAGCAAGACGAAAGCATCTCTCCCTTCTTCAAATGTTGAGGTTGGTTCATCCTCTATTCCTCCTCTCCCAAATCAGTCCTCTAGCGTAGTGGAGGAACGTAGTCTGGGTGATCCTCTTCTCCCCTTTCCCAAGAAAAGTGTATCGGCTCCATCTTCCAAAACAAAGGCTTCAGACCGACTGGCAGAGTCTGTAACCGAGGGTAACTCGCTCCTTCCTTCTTAAGTCCATTGACCATTTGTTCAATCATAACTTTTGTTCTTCCTGTCATAGATACTCCATTAGGTGAATAATTCACTAAGATGGAGGATAAAGCACCAGAGGGGGATCCCATCACCGTCCCTAATGGACATGAAGAAAAAGCCGATGCTACGAAGAAATCAGAGATGATCCATCTTGAATCGGATGACGATGACAGAGTACATGGTTGAAGTCAAGAGGTCCGACCTTCCTTCTATTGTAGAGATGAAGGCTACGAACGAAGAAAAAAATTCTTCCCTAAAGCTGAACTATTTGATGAACCCCTCAACATCCGTCCCCTTCAAAGCATTCCACCAACTTTACTTTCATCTATCAATGTGGCTCCTTTTCCAGCTCTGGTTGATTCAAGAAAAAGAAAGCACAACCCATAAACAACGTCTAGTTGCTCTGTTCCTTTTGGTAGTACACTCAAGAGATCAAAGTATGGTTTGAACATCGAGGAAATGCAGGAGCTAATCAAGAAGAGGGAAAGAGAAAGAGAGGAAAATAGAGAAGTCTAGTGGTAAGCCTCCCCGAGCTTAGAAGTCTTCCGATGTACGTTTTTTAGGCCCTTTGGAAGTTTCGTGCGAGTGCGGCCTTCACATTTTTGTCTTGGTCAAGTCTTGTATTTTGTAGATAAAGTTTGATGTATCTATACTCTCCCTCTAGCCATTAAGAGTTAGAGTTCCAAGGACCGAGCGGTCATTAGTCGGGGTTCACTTTTCACACTCGTCCGTAATTTTATACTCCTTCTCAAGTCAAGAGAATCAGAGTTGTTCTAAACATAAAATCATGCTGTTTACATTGGTGTCATCCTCACTTTTGGTCAACAAAGTGGGACTTGAATGTTCGAACTTCAACATCAAGCTGGGAGTTAGTTTTCTTATATTCCCTACCAGTTCCTGAATGAAGTCAACTAGTTATGACATGGACCGGTAGGTCGGGTGTTAGCATTTGACCTAATGTTAGTCGAGTCACAACATACAATTGTCACATTAATAAGTCAGAGCAGGAAAGGAGCATTTATTCATAAAATGTTATGGCTGATAAGACACATCTTATTACAACACCAAAATAGGTAAAATAACAAGAAAACAAAAGTTCTAAGAAAGATTAGGTCGTAAATACTCCGCATTCCATGCTCTCTGAAAAGGTTCGCTATCAACAGTCGTTAGCCTGAGGTTCCAACATCAAGCTTCAATTATATGACGTAAGGCCCTTCCCACCTTGGGAACATATGTACGGGAGTCGAGAAGACCCGTTTTAGGACAAGATCACCAACATCGAAGGTCTTATGTTAGACCTTATTGCAATACCGAGCGACCTTCCGCCAATGAGCTTCGGCAAAGAGGTTTGCTTCTTCTCTTTTTTCATCAATCATGTCTAATGATTTCAAGAAAACGACTTTGTTTGATAACGGACCATAGTACATAGCTCTATGGGAAGGAACCTCAAGTTCTATGGGAATAACTACTTATGATCTATAAGACAAGGCAAAAGAAGTATGGCCGGTGGCAGTCTTGTGGGTGGTTCGATACGCCCAAAGGGCTAAAGGGAGCTCATCGACCCATTTTCCTTTGGCTCGTTCCAATCGTTTCTTCAAGATAGAATTAACAATTTTGTTAACAGCTTTGTTACAACCAAAATTAACTCCGAAACAAGCTGACGGTGAAGGGGCATCGGGTGATCGCAAGCACATAGGAATTCTTAAGAAAACCAGAGTCAAACACTAAAAGAAACTCAAAAGCTACATAATAACAACTGGATAAATCCGGCAGGGCCTATCCGATAGGGTCTATCCGGCAAGGGGCCCAGCAGAGTTAATCAGGCAGGGGGATCCTATAGCGAAAGGTCATCTAGGCCGGAGGCTGAGAAAAAGGGAGGCAAGAGCTCCACTAATTGAAACCCGAAAGGATGGAAGGGATATCGGCATTAACCAATTAAATATTGATACATCAGGAGCAAAGACATCAAGGGTATTAAGCCTGAAGCACGTAGAGATTATCTGGAACAGGCTTCCAAAACATCTAATGTATAAACACCGAAATGTTATATTGACAGACAACAGACAAATCGCCTGAAGCAACCTTCCAGAAGAACATGCTATACCCGGAAACTCCCCGAGAGGTAAACCGGAACCCCACAAAGGATACAATCTATCTATACTAGTCTACTTAGCATTGACGCCGACAGGGGTTCCGAACCGGTAGAGGCTCCTACAGGCCCAACGACCCAACAACAGAAGGGGCCCCCGATTCCTCTATAAATACGACCCCAGGGGGTCACATTTTGAGGAAGATTTTTCTCATTTTGATTATTGTATTCTTTTCTCTAGAGTAAACTCTAATCCTTAAATCAATTTGGGGATTTCTATTACTCTATTCTTGTATTCTGAATCAAAGATCAATAAACAGTGAATCGATACTTATGATATTTCTTTATGTGGTTGTCGTGCTATTTCCAAGTTATGGTTGTTGTAGCTTACTGTTTGTTTCTTACACTACACCATTTCTGCTGATTAGGCTGTGTTTTTAGCCGTATCTAAAGCTCTTGGACAAGGTAAAAAGCTGTATCAAAAAGTGGCGTGTCTAATTATTAGATACGGCTATAGGCCGTGTCTAACTTAAAATTTGACATGCCCACATAGCCGTATCAAAAGGTAAAATAGAAACGGCTCGCTGCCGTATCTAAAGGGCAGCTAGATACGAATGTAAACCGTAGCTAATTTCCGACGGACGCCGCTTTAATATATTTTAGAAACGGTTTTAGACCGTATCTATGATGTCAGGTAGACACAGTCTTAAACCGTATCTTATTATATATACATATATATATATATATACATATACATATTATACATATATATATATATATAAACAGAAACTACAACACATATTTTCCATAACACAGACCATATCATAATTTATAAAAAGCATATATAGCACAAATTATACACAAAGCATAACAAGAATTTTCATAACACAATTTATAGAGTGTCGTACAATTATTAAACGGAAATTGTCACAGATGTTTCATCTAATTACAAAGTCTGATATAACTGAGCTGGTTATTGAAAGTAGCAAATTTAATCAAAGAAAAAAATGTGATAAAACTGCAGGATCGGACCGGGAAGATTGAGCCTACTGATCGTGTTGTGGTCCACGTTGCTGTAAATTAAAGCAATGATGAGCAAATGCTGATATTGAATGTACAAAATTTATATGTTTTAAAGCTTGCATTGATAAGCATAAGTTAGATGTACACACATGAATTATCAGCGGATCAATCAGTTTGTAAAAACATCAACAAATAATATTCTGTGTGCATATCGTGTCTCATGTGTATGCCACTGAAGAGAGTTCATGAAACTAATGCAAACACAAGTGTCATGGAATTCTTATTTCATAAGTAAACCAAGAGTCAAGTGTAAAATTATATATACCTGGTCCAACATCTAAAGATAGTGAATCAGGGACTTCACATGACACACATACCCACCCACTCCGACTTCATCAAAGGTCTCTGCAAATTGACGATTCAGTTTGGAGGTTTTCTCATCTGGTAGCAGTATATTGTCCAAAACCACTTTTTCATGTGTAGGTGGTACAGGAATCTCATGGCATCTGGATGACGTAGGATCTCGACAGACAATACCTGTTGCAATAAAGTCGAGAATTTCAAAGGATGGTATTAATAAAATATGCTTAATTTTATTAAAATCGGAAAACTAGAGTACGTATCCATTAGACTTTAAGCATTCGCTTTAGATCAGAGTGCAATAAAATATGCAACACCCTTTGATTTTATTAATAAAACATAGTTGTTGCTATTATGTCTAGATCAGAGTTGAGAATTTCAAATCGTTGACTGTTCACCGCATTGGTCGTATCCTGGACCGGAGAAGGAACGCCCTTTTATGCACTGATGTGTGTACTGCTGCGTCCTCCATCCGACGTAGTTAACGGTGCCTGAGTTCCTTGATCAGTGAAAGTACATACCATGTTGATCAGAACCTCCATTTTTTCAGACAAATTTCCCACTGTACCCTTCATATCAATCATCATACACTCCAAGCTCCCCACCCTCATTTTCAACTCATCATTGTCTTCACGAACATGTTTGAATCGTTTCTGTGCAATGGCACAAGCCTTAACATGCATCTTTGGTATGATGCTCCCAACAGCGCGGCTCCTACCCCTTGTATCCTTACCCAACACTTGTGGTAAGATATCTTCATCAACATGCAATTTTTCTTCATCATTATCGGTGATCTTTTCCTTCAATTTGGCAATTTGATCCTGGGATAAAGATTAAATGTGTTTACACCAACATTTACTTGTAACAGCTTGTAACTATAGTATGTTACTCCTTACTGAATAAATTCAATCCAGACATAGCACCATAACAATAAAAACACGTAATGAAGAAAATGTCATGAGAAACTAATTAATCACAATTATGGAAAGCCTGAAATGAAAGTCCAAATAATAGAATACTTGATGTTAACTGTAATAACCATAATACAAGTAAAAACTTACGAAGTACGCAGATGTGGCATCTGATATGCTACCATCTTTTTTCCTGTGTGTCTTCTCCCATACTTGACAACGGTTGATATTTGCAGATGGACTTGCAATGATCTGCAATATATTCCAGTTCATGTATATTCTCTCCCTTAATTGTGTTTTTTTACTACTGTTGAAAGAAAATGATCAAATAATTTACCAATTCGTGTTCTACTCTAGCGTGACTTTTACGTCCTGCATGGTCGGCATAACTTAGACTGGATCTATTTTTTTTGCCTGTCGTCCTTCTTCCGCTTGCTTCAGGTGTTGCTTCATTCTTTATGAACTCGTTCCAATCATCTTGAGCAATTGAAGGTGGACAATGTTTCATCTGTTCTTCGTCATTGTCGAAAATGTCATAATAAGTTGCTCTCAAGTTTTTCTTGTGTCTCCTAAAAGCCTCGGCCATTCTTTTTGGAAACATTTCCTTTGAAAGCGGCTCAAGCGTATACATTTTCTGCAAAAATTAAGAGTCGGAGACTGTAAAAATAAACTGTAAAATTTACATGCAATTTTTCACAAATTTACCACCAACTGGTTCCAAACGTTGTCCTTATATGTTTTGGGTACTTTATCCCAACCTGTGTAAGAGATCGGCACATAAGATCATACTAGTTTACCAAGCGTAGTAGCAATTTTTGGAGCGTTTTCTGAGACTGGAATACCAAGTAGGTTTTGTTCAACTTGTTAATCTTTCGAACACAATGCATGTGATGATGTGGGATCTTACGACGTATTTTCCTGCGAAATAGAAGCAACATTAAGAATCATGACAAACACTATGAACAGGAATATTATTCATATTTGTTACTGATCGTGTTCTCTATTACAATTTCACTCATGCATACACCATGAATATGAAATAGTTAAAAGAAATAATAAAAGCATAATGGATTGCGATCAGAAAGTGTAAGTCATGACATTCCAAATACATATGATTCCCTAGTAAAAAAAAAGCATTCAACAATTCATAGGTTAACACATGAGTTTGGTTAGATCTTCTAGTTTTTCATTGTCTTCAAAAGCTGATTGATAGACGGTAGGAAACTCAATGTCATCCACATTTGTAGTCAACTGTTTTGGTGTATGCAAAACCACAGACCAACTGTCATTTTCTAAATCTTTTGAGTAAAACACTTGGCTCGCTTATGATGCAAGAATAAATGGCTCATCATTCACATTGTCCCTGTTCTTTAATTTTTCTAAATTAACCATGATCAGGTTTGAAGCGGGATCTATTTTGCAACCATTGATTTTATCCTCGACTTTTACCCAATCGCAATAAAAAACTGTTTGTTTGAAATCAATGTAATCCAACTCAAATATCTGCTGAATGACTCCATAATACGTTGTTTCTGCTTCCTTAAATTTTTTATCTTTGCCACTCGCTCTAAATTTTATAATTGCTCTCATGCATACACCGCTATCATGTGTTACCATATGGTCTTCGTACATTTTCATGGAAAATAAAAACCCATTCACTTGGTACTTCGTATAACTAAGCGTCGTGAAATTCGGCCCGTGTATTGGCCGCCAAAGAGTTGGGTCTGCATCGCTGCAATTCAACAACTACATAAAACACAAGAAGAAAAATCAAGCATGTTCACGATGGTGTATTTTAAACTTATAAAAACATGAAATACTGTAGATGATGTAATACCTTATTACGTAACCATATATTAAAAGGTTTAACGACTTCGACAGTAGTACCTCTGCCTCGTGGTTGAAATTTAGTGCTTTTCACATAGGAGTTGTACCTTCTATATGTAGATAACACATATTGAAATGAATATATAAATTGAATTAAAAAATGGAAATTCGAAACCTACATCATGAACTTACTTCTTCCATGGATCCAATCCATCATACTTACTTAGGACCCATCTACGCACTTGTTCGAATTGCACTTGGGTTAAACTTATATCTTTACCATTATCCAAAGGTATCTCACCAGCAAACTCATCATCCTCGTCTAAAAATGCTTCGCGGGTATGTTTATGGTTGCCATAACCTCCGTTTGGGATATATTTCATGCAATAAAGGCTGGCTTCTTGTATGATATATCCTTCTGCAATACACCCTTCAATGTATCTTTTGTTGCGCACATACCCTTTATATGTTTTTATCAACCTATGATTGTGATCAATTATAACTTGCATACGATAGCCATTTATACCGAATAATAATGTACATAACTGAAATTTGTAATTTACCGTTCAAAAGGGTACATCCATCTATATCTGACAGGGCCACCAACCAATGCTTGATCGGCTAAATGAACCATAACACGGATATTGATATCAAAAAATGCAGGTGGAAAATGTTTTTCAAAAACACATATTGCTTCCACCAACATAGCCTTTGCTTTTATAAGGTGTTCCCTATTGATAACCTTCGAGCACAAAATGTTAAAGAATAGACTAATATGATGAATAGCATTTCGTAGATCCTTATGTTGTGTATAAGTATATTGAAGCAATACCCAGAGCGGATGTTGCATTATGACGTGGTAATCATGTGACTTTATATTTCTTAGTTCGAGAGGATTGATGCACACGTTGTTGGAAGTTAGAGGAGAATTTGTTAGGTACTTTCAAATGTCTCAATATGGTGCAAAATCTTATCTTTTCTTCTTTGCTCAAGGTGAAATTTGCCTTTGGTATGATTGTTTTTTTGGTTTCGGGATCTACCCTCACCCACAACTTTTGTTTTATACCCATGGTTTTCATATCCTTGCGTGCATTGACGCCATCTTTTGACTTCTCTTTATGGCCCATAATGGTGCTGATGAGATGCTCTGTGACATTCTTCTCCGTATGCATAACATCAATATTATGTCGAATCATATTTGCTTTCCAATATGGTAAATCAAAAAAGATAGACCTCCTATACCAAGCAGAAACATTGTCACCTTCTTTAACGGCCGACTTTTTCCTTTTTCGACCAACTTCTTCTTTGTGTTTACCGATTTTCATTTTGACATTCGCTGCTCTCTTTTCAACTTCAAAACCATTCAATGGCCTTTTAGGACGATTAAGTTCTTGTTCATTGTTGAAATTTGTCTTGTTGTATCGAAACCTATGTCGGTTAGGAAGATACATTTGATATCCAATAAAACACATCTTCTTACTTTCAGGAAGATGATAAGAACAAGTGTTTTCCCCACAAACGGGACATGCAAAGTAACTGTGAGTTGTACATCCCAATAAAGTCCCAAGAGCAGGGTGATCATGGATCGCCCACAACACCCTAGCTCTCATTGTAAACTCGGATTTACTTGATGAATCATATGTAACAACTCCTTTCCATAACTGCTTTAACTCGTCTACCAACAGCTCTAAATAAACATCAATATCCTTCCCTGGTTGTTTTGGCCCAGAAATCAACAGTGTTAACATTGAAAACTCCTGTTTCATGCACATAGACAGAGGAAGATTATACGGTACTACAATTACCGGCCAACAACTATAAGGGTTAGTAAGAGAAGCATTCAGACAGAAACCATCTGTTGCTATTCCAAGTGTGACATTTCGTGGCTCGACTACGAATGTTTTGTCAAAGTAATCCACGGCTTTCCATTGAAAAGTGTCACATGGATGACGCATTGCGTTTGGATCAGACTTGGCACGACCATGCCAGGCAATTGCATCTGCTATCCATGGTACAGTATACAATCTCTTCAATATAGAAATTAATGGGAAATGTCTTAATGTCTTTCGTGCTACTTTGGTTCCTTTTCTCTCGTCGTTAAAAGATGTCCTATATCTTGGTTCTTTGCAATTTGTACAAGAAATTATATTCGCATCATCTTTCCAGTACAAATGCAATCATTGATGCATGCGTCATAAGTTGTGTAATTCATCCCAACTTTCTTAATGAACTTCTTCACGTCGGGGTATCTTGTCGGTAGCGTGTTACCTTCAGGGAGTAACTCCTTCATTAGTTCAAGTAGTGCAGTCACACCATTATCTGAGAAGTTGTATTGGGTCTTCAAGCTATTCAATTTCACAATAGCATACAGCTACGTTATCCCTTTTGGACATGAAGGATACAGTGGCTCTTTTGCACTTACACAAAGTGGTGTATACTTCTTACTTTCATTGTCCTGCCAATTGCCATCATTCGTACACTGCTCTCCGACATTAGCATGATCAAACAACGGATTTTCAGGTTGAAAATCATGAAATCTATTTGCATCATTGACTAGATCTTCCATCATAATATGTTCAGCCACGTCAGTACTTGTGGAATTACTAATTGGTTGTTGTTTTCCCATCTCTACCCTTTTTTCCCCATTAAAATACCACACACTATATGATTGGATAAAACCCCATCTAAGCAAATGAAAATGAATTTCATCTAATTTGAACGTCTTCATATTTTGGCACCGATTGCAAGGGCATAAATACACCTCTTTCTTACCACCGTTTTCTTCAACAAAACAAATAAACTTTTTCACCCCATCAATATAGTATGGAGATCTTTGATTAGATACATTTATCCACTTTTTGTCTATACCGAATGGCATGTTTCCAGCCTATAGATTCAAAAATTGTTACAACTTACAAATTGCATCAATCACTGGATGTTTTCATTGGCAGGTTGGTTTTTTTTTACCGGTTACCCTAAAATTAGTTTTATTTACTGGAATGGGTATGGCAGTTGTTGGGAAACAAAAAATTTCGAATAGCAATTTAACAAACAAAATTCAAGGTTCATATTTTACATATTCAGTATCATGACTAGCTAATTTAATACAAGGAAATAGATCAAATAACGTATGCACTAACCATGGTGTACTATGACCAACTTGAAAAAACCTAACTTTCTTCAACGTTCAACCTTGCTTTGTAACTGCCCTTGGGTAAAAACCAATAAATAGCTCTCTGGCCTACAACATGTTGAGCATGAATTGAAACAATAGCGCAAAAAATATTGATTACAAGAAACTGAATCAAACCAAAATTTTACCAGCAATAGAGACGCACAATTTGCAGGCAATGAAAAAGAAGCAGATATGAGCAGACAACTATCGGATTTCTGTAATTTTTTGGGAGCAATTTTCAAAAATGGAAAAAGGGCACGGGATACAATATTAGACGAGGGAAATAAAAAATGGGAGGGAGATAACCTAAAAGGATTTAAAAATTGGAGGGATGGGTGTGCTTTTTCAGGGAAAAGTTTTACACAAAAAAAAGCACGAATTTGAAACGGCCAACAATCGAATCATATTAACCAATTCGGAGCATTCGCGATGGACGGTCAGATTTGGGGTACTTGTGGTGGTGCGGATCGCAAATTGTTGTTTGATACGGACCTGAGCATTATCAAATTTGATACGGCTATTAGCCGAATTTCACGCCCACATCCGTGTGTGCCAAATTGGATGATATGGTGTAGTGTTACATATGTATAAACCTTCGACCAAACCTTTCTGCAGATCAAGTGATAAACCCCTTCCTACAATCTTAGACCCTTCAACAAGCTTAGCGCAGAATACCTTCCTACCATCCGATTAAGTCCTTATCAAGGGTTGTGTTTAGAAATTCATCCTCCTGGGGTAACTGTTGGTTCTTGAATCGCTTAAGCATGATACTCACCCCATTGAGGGAAGAGTAACTATTCTTTCGGATTCTAGACCTTGATACCCCAGAAAAGGTGAGCTAACTTAAACTTGCAAAGGCTTAACAACCTATTTTTCCTTAGGTCCATTCCATAGACCTATCTCCGGTGTTGGCGAAAAATATCATTAACATTTTGGCGCTAGAAGGAGGGCTTGAACCTCTGATCCTTTGGTTAGCCCTACACATAACTACCAGTGTTGTTCCATCCCGAATTGGACTAAAACCTTGAAGAAGCTAAAACTATGGATAATAGGTCTCTACCAGTCATTAATGGGCTTCCCATGGTTGGGACGAATATTAGCAACCTGTGAGCGACTGAAAGGTTTAAATTAGAAACTTTGCATATCCAAGGGAAAGTGAAAGATGTAGAGTCTTATGATCTTGATCGATGGAGCATTAACCCCTTCCATTTAGGACTAACTCTGATCTTTGCCCTGAACCATTCCTCGATGGAAAGATATAACCCCTTTCTTCATATCAAAGAAGCTATCCAAACACAAGCTAGGGGAACTATATTCGAATGGAGGGTCGAGAAGGCATCCACTCCTCTTACCACGAAAAAGTCTGAAAGGTATATACCCCCATGCCGGAAGGTAGTCAAAGAAAGTTTAGGAACGAGGAAGGGATAACAAAATCAAGTGGTAAAAGGGTCAAATTGCAACAATGAAAGAAGGCTTTCGAGTCAAGATTGCCAAAAGGTTGTAAGCTCACAACGTCAATTGAGGGTATTTGCTTCCTAACTAGACACAAGTTAAATTTTGGTCGTCATTAAAGAAGAAACCCAAAAACGAAGTTAAGTTGGAGGGGCCATATTGCTACTACCACATGGTAAATGGACATGAAACCAACCATTGCAGAGTTTTAGAAGGAATGGTCATCGACTTCTTAAGCCAAGGAAAATTACAAGAATATGCAAAGAAGGCATAGAAAGCTACACCAATAAAAAAATTAGGAAAAAGAAAAAAGTTACCTACATGAGTGCAAGGGAGATAATCCCCACTAACTTGAAATGACCAAGGACAGGTCAAACCACAAACGGATATGAGAAAAGAAAAACCCTTGTCATCACCAAATTGGTCAGGTAAGGCACCCTCTGGAAGGGTGTGATGTGTTAGTCTTTTTCCATGCCAAAATCAAAGGGGGCTAGGGTAAAGCTTCAAAAGCGTAAGCCTCCGTTTCACACCAGAAATGGTCATGCGGTGCATCTAAAATTTGCACGCCCTGCCTATGCTCGCTGAAGAGTATGCCCTGCCTCTGCTAGAACTAAGCATGTCCTACCTCTGCTCGTAGAAGAGCACGTCCTACCACTGCTTATGTTCCACGTAATCCGCAGAAGGGAACGCAAACCCCTATCATCGCCTACGATGGTTAGGATAGAACACCCCTTGGAGGGGGGGTGTAAGCCTTTATCGATACCTATGATGGTCAGAATAGAGCATTAAAAGAGTAAACCTTAGTTATGTGTCTATGATGGCCCACTCTAAGTTTCCAAACCTTATCATCACCTACAATGGTTAAGATAAGGCACCTCGTGGAGGGAGGTCGGGTAAATCCTTGGGCCCTATTATGGATAAGCTAGCCAAGTGCACTGAACGCACTTGCCCAAAGAGCGGCCAATAAAGCATGTACATCCGCTGCTTTGATATCAAAAGCCTAGAGAGTGCCTCAAGAAGCACGTACAACCTCTACTTCACAAATCGGATCCAAGGAAGATACCAAAAGATTAATACCGGAAGCGGATTTCTGGTACTTGACCCTTAATTGCCTGAACAAGAGTTGGTTCTAGTCTTCTATATTAACACCCAAATCCGGGTTGATTCGATTCTTCACAAATACCGAAAGGGAATTTATGGTCTTCAATCTTTAATTGCCTAAAGAAGGGTTGAGTTAGGTCTTCTATATTAATACCCGAATCTGGGTCAATTCGATTCTTCACAAATACCGAAAGGAGATTTATGGTCATCAATCTTTAATTACCCAAATAAGGGTTGGTTCAAGGACAAACACCGGAAGTGAAATTCCAATCTTATTTTAATACCTGAATCAGGGTTAGTTCGGGAGTTCTGTTATGTGCGCAAACCAAAAATAGACTGAAAGCTCTATTGAAGCATTAAAAGCTAATTCCCAGTCCTCTACAAGAGGATCCTAGTATGGGATGGATCTGAAATCTTATAATTCACTAACAAAAGAGTCTCGAGGTGAATCAGAACAGTCAAGGATATGCTCTCAGGAGAAAGCCCATCGTCAAAACAGCTCCAAATTAAATGGTTACCTCCTTTTCTTATTCAGGGAAAATTCTTAAGCCATTTATGTACAAACAATTATATTTGCATTTTATATCGACAGCATTTACTTGATAGACAACATCAATACACAAGTTCATTCACAAAAGTTACATTCTCAGTAACCTAAACATGAGTACAATTACATATCACTATTAGAAAATGTCACTAAACATCTAGGTCCTCTCTATCCTCAAGTAAAGGGGGGTTAATAGCACGACGAAGTGCAATACCTAGTAACTTGTTTAGCTTAGCACTGTTTTACTTGTTTCATCGAGATGTTCAGAAGGTTTAACCCTAAGTTTCAGAGCCCTGTTATAGGCTCTACACATAGCCCTGAGAGACTTGTTTTGTTTCTTTAACTCGAAAACGTTTATACACAAATCGTGCCTTTCCCCTTGTATACGTCTTATTTGATCAACACACCAGAAATACGGTCATGAGAATCCCTAATTAACTTAGTATCATAGGCCCCCTTTATCTCAGCTATCCCTACCACTCTTTTACACCATTCAGAAATAACTGATTCCTTTAACCTAGGAGGAGGGTTATTCAAGTAAAAAAATACTTTCGAACGGTTGGGGTCTTACGCGCGGTCGCTACACCAGGAGGTTGGGATCCTATCATTATAGGAATGTTTTTAAAACAATGTTCCCATGTCTCACACTTCATATTGACATTGTTTAAATCAATTTTTATGTCGACAATGCGTTGGCGCAAAATCCTTAATTCATCCTCATCCTTGATAGAGGGCGTAGTCTTTATGAATGTCTTCAATCCAAGGATAATTCTATCTTTATCTTCTAGCTGGTCTTTTAGAGCATTCGTTCTCTCATTCAAATGCTTAACGGATAAATTATGGAGCAAGCTCTTCCTTCCTTGAGATATTAAGGAAATCTCCTTTGCCGACAACGTTTCACTCTGAGACAGGAAGGTTTCACGACAACCTACCTACTCGCAAAAAAAATAGCTATGATTATATCTTTCTCGATTTACAGAAAAAAGCTCAATTCTTGCATAAAAACTTTGTGTAAGTCAAATCCGAAACCAATTTTCCATGACATACAGATCAAAAAGAGTTACAAAAGAATCAATATCACTTGATTAATACATTTATCGTTTACACAACATCTCGGCATGTTTATCCCTTAGGCTCTTTAGAATTGCCTCACGATCTCCGCTCAGAAAGTTAAAAGAGAGCCGTGGGAATTCAGTATAAACACTCTTAAATTTCTCAAGAAAATGGTTTTTCTTTGAAGTATGAGTGGATGTCGTTAAAAACTCCTTTTTCAATCTACAAGTCACACGTAATGCATCTTCATAATAAACCAAATTTTGTCATGATACAAACGAGCATATTAGAGGTAACATGTAGTAAATGGAACTCTATACAAGTTTTACATAGATTGTTGAATTAAGTTTACAAATATTCCCCTTGCTCTACATAAGAATGGTTTAATTCCTTCTTTTTGTTATCTAATTCTGCTAAAGACAGAGAACAACTTTTCTCTTTTTTTGTATATTAGATATAATGACAAGAAGCTAAATTACAATCAAATACTCGGGAAAAAAGAGAACATTGCCAGAGAAATAATTATACCTGAGAAAAAGGAGCTTCAGGATCACCAACTTTCTCCTTCCCGAAAGATCGGAAGGGCCACCTTCTTTAAACGTAGGAGATTCTAAATCACAGGCAACATGGGAACCGCCTACCTCTAGGCTACGCCTGGCAGAATCATGGGATGCTTCGACACCCGAAAAAGGAACATTCTTATCCTTATTATGTTCATCCTAATGGCCACCACCTCCGGAACCATCGCCATAATCATTTCCATCATTATCAATGAAAGTGAAAATCTCTTCTCCTTCTCCGGAATCATCAGAAAGAATGTCAATATATGAAAGATCCTCTACTTTAGATTCTCCCTTTTGTGGTGTCCCAACGCCTCGTTCGCCCAACTTAATCCTTTCCATAACTCGATCCCTGGCAAAAGGATGAACTTTGGTGGTTCGGATCTCGGGAAGACTCTGAAGGTTATCGGAAAGGAGGTGAAACAAAGCATCTTCATAACATTCAGTCTTAATCTACGGAAGATGAACTTGCAAGAAGTCATAAACCTTGCCTTCAACTGCATAAATTATCTGCACAGGGCGGGAAAGCTTCTTATCCTTATTCTGAAGCTCCTCAGCATGAGTAACAATGTTTTCCGCTATTTGATGTTCTAAAGCTGACATCTTGTCAGGGGTTGTGTCCTTAATCTGCCTTTCCTTCTATAAAGCCGCCTCATCATGTTCAAGAGAAGCTTTCAACCTCTCATATTCATCATTTAAAGCTTCGTTTGCCTTTCGAAGCCTAACGATTTGGAGGCGTGGAAAGAAGAGATTGATTTAGGCAAGAGCCATCTTTTGGAAATCTAGAAAGATAGGAGCCTTCAGTACACAACTGCAACAGATTAAAAGTCAAAATTGAAAGGAAAGAAAAAATTGTACTTAAAGTTGTCAGATGATCAAACGCTAGTAGAAATCCGCCACATCCAAAGAAGAAGAAGGTGTTGGGATATCAGAAGACTCTGAACAAGAAAGAGCAAGCTTTACAAAGTCAAAAAAATTCGTCGAAGGATCAGGAGGCCTCGAAGGCTCTATAGACTGAGAAATTGGAATTCACGACGTAACATGTGCACCCGCTTATAATAAACTTGGAAAGGGTGACAGCAGGATACAACCCCCACTTTTCCTATTGAAAGTACCCCTGGAAATTGTATAAATAAAAAAAGAAAAATCAAATTTTAGCTTCTTAGCTGGCGGCTTGATAGGTAACTCAGCAAACCTCTTAATAGTAATAGCAGTAGATTGATTCATGACATCAGTGAGGGCCAGGGCTTCTGAAGTCAAAGCTCCTTGTCAAATAAAAAATCAAAGAAAAGTTCAAGAATATGGAGCTTGAATATTAAAGAGACTTCGATAGAGAAACTGTCGAATTAGCAAAGCATACTGGGAGACAAGGGGGTAGAGGAAGCGAACACGTCTGAGCCCAAAAATAAACAAAGCCTGGAAAACAAATAGGTGGATGCCGCAAAACCTTTTGTCCGTCTGGAAGAAGATCATATTGACGCAACTTGTCCTTGGTTAACAGAACAGCTTGACCATACAGCTCTTCGAGTAGCTTCAAAATGAGATCAAACACATGAGATTCACTTTCAGTTAAGGGAACTCTCTTAGAAGCAGGATCTGAAGAAAAATGACTAAAGTTAAATCATATATGAGAAAAGTAATCGGTCACAAAGGGTTATAGGATTCACCATAATCAGCAAATTTTCCTGAAACACCAACAAGGAATCTGATGAAGAAGAACTGGTCTTCCCAAGATATAGCCTTACCCGCACTATCACTAACAATCTTCTGCAAAAGGATAGCATGGAATACAGAGAAGTCAGCACCTCCTGAAAAACGCACCAGGTGTTGGATGAGATTAGGAGTAAGAGAAGCCTGACCTGACTCAAGAGAGAGTATTTCAAGACATAGAAAGAGTGTGTAAGTGCTTGGTAGGAATTGGATAGGTGCAACCTCCAAATCCAGTAGAAGTCAAAATATGAAGGATGGAAAAGGAAAGAAGCCCTTATGCCAGATATGCGCAGCTGAATATGCAAAATAACCTTTGGGAGGATTCATCATATTTTCATAATAGGAAGAAGGAATAGCTACCATATTATCCATTCCAAATCTGACAAGAATGGAATTTACTTCGCCTTGTGAAGTAATCAAATATTTCTTCAAGATGAAAGATTTCCTCTTTCGGGAAAAGCCACGAACACCAATTTGCGATGGGTTGGGATTCCTATTATCAGACATGGTGCTACCAGGTGATATAATTCCATAAATACGTAAATTCATATCATACCCATTAGTATGCAATGGAGTGATGACACATAAACCTACTAGTAATAAATGATAAAGATAGTGCATATTAAAGTAATTCCAAATGCCTGTTTAGATAAGGTACACGACATATGTTGCATTTTTAAGGAACAATCGAGCCCTTAGTAATGACAGGGTCAGCTTCTCTTAAGAATAATGCTAGGGAGATTCAGAGGAGAAGGTAACAATTGGGCCGGAATCAGGCAACCATAAGTTATCACCAAAAACCTGGATGGCTCTAGGCACCAGCAAAATTGACGGTGCCAATGGCACCATTTCCGTTACTTAATTGTGAGAATAGACTCATTTATGCAAATTGCATAACTTAAACCCTAAAATTAATATTTGGGGGAAAAGGGCATGTGAGCAGCTTGCCATGAAGCGTAATCCGGGTCATTGACATTCGAGCAATTTATATCCAACACACAAAACCCTAGCTAGTTTGGGTAGAGCATTTTAATTCCTACTTAAAGTACAAAACATAAATATTTACCAGAGACTCAGACAATAAAGTTCCCAAAATAAGCTTCAAGTCCTCAATGAACAAATAATCTGGTTCAAGAAATTAATGTTATAGGTAAAAAGTGGAAAAGAAGAAGCGATGGTTATTATGCAAAAATTACCCCGAATCTACACCGTACGAATGGAGACCAATCAACGTGTCCAATCGAGGAAGATCAAAAGACTCAGATATGACACTTCGGAAAAGACAAAATAAGTTTGACTTGGAAAGTCGAAAATACCCCTTCACTAGGGGGCAAATGTTATTACAAATATTAACTCTAAAACAAGCTAACAGTGAAGTGGCATCGGGTAACTGCAAGCACATAGGAATTCTTAAGAAAACCAGAATCAAACACTAAAAGGAACTCAAAAGCTATAAAATTACAACAAGATCAATACGGCAGGGCCTATCCGACAGGGTCTATCCATCAAAGGACCCAGCAGAGTTAATCCGACAGGGGGATCCTATAGCGAAAGGTCATCTAGGCCGGAGGCTGAGAAAAAGGGAGGCAAGAGCTCCACTAATAGAAACCCGAAAGGATGGACGGGCTATCGGCATTAGCCTACTTAAATACCGATACATCAGGAGGCGAAGACATCAAAGGTATTAAGTCTGAAGCACATAGAGATTATCTGGAACAGGCTTCCAAAACATCTAGTGTATAAATACCAAAAGGTTATATTGATAGACAATAGACAAATTGCATGGAGCATCCTTCCGGAAGAACACTCTACACCCGAAAACACCCCCTGTAGGTAAACCGAAACCCCAGAAAGGATACAAGCTATCCGTACTTGTCTACTTAGCACAAACACCGACAGGAGTTCCGAACCGGCAGTTATCTACATACATCACGAGGGCAAGCTCCTCTAAGTATTCAAGGGAAAACCAAAAGCCTACATCCAGAAGCTCGTAACCGAGAGCTCATATCAATCTCAAAAGAAGCTCTAACTGACCAAAACCTTCATTACGGAAGCTATGATCGGCATCATAAAGCGGCTGGAAGATAAAACACCCGAGACCAAGGGAAAAAGCGGCCGATAGAGGCTCCTGCAGGCCCAACATCCCAATAGCAGAAGGGGCCCTAAATCCTCTATAAATAGGATCCCAGGGGTCATGTTTTGAAGAGGATTTTTCTCATTTTGATTCTTGTACTCTTTTCTCTAGAGTAACCCTAATCCTTAAATCAATTTGGGGACTTCTCTTACTGTTTTCTTGTTTTCTTAATCAAGGATAAATAAAGAGTGAATCTATACTTATGATATATCTTTATGTGGTTGCTGTGCTATTTCCTAGTTATGGTTGTTGTAGCTTATTGTTTGTTTCTTACATATGTATAAACCTTCGACCAAGTCTTTCCGTAGATCAAGTAAAGTACCATTTCCCACAAGCTTAGACCCTTCAATAACCTTAGCGCATAATCCCTTCCTACCATCCGATTAAGTCCTTATCAAGAGTTGTGTTAGAAATTCATCCTCCTGGGGGAACTGTTGGTTATTGAATCGCTTAAGCGTGATACACAACCTATTGAGGGAAGAGTAAATATTCTTTCAGATTCTAGACCTTGATACTGTGGAAAGGGTGAGCTAACTCAGATTTGCAAAGGATAAACAACCTATTTTTCCCTTAGGTCCAAATCCGTAGGCCAATCTCCGATGTTCACGAAAAATATAGTTAAAAGCTTCAACTTGTCCATTGGATTGCGGATGCGCAACTGCTGTGTACTTCTTCTCGGTGTGATATCATTCACAGAAGTATCTGAATTCCGAGCCGTCGAACCGAGTCCCATTGTCAGTTATGATAGACCAGGGTAAACCAAACCGACATATAATGTTCCTGACAATAAAATTGATGACTTGTTTTGTTGTGATCATGGTCATCTATTCAGCTTCTTCCCATTTTGTATAGTATTCTACCACTAAGATCGCATATTTTGCACCTCCTTTTGATATTGGAAGGCTTCCAATAATGTCTATTCCCAAACGGCGAAAGACTGACCATTTGTGTGAGATTTGTCAGTGAGGCTCGTGGGATTTGAGCAAACCTCTGGCATTTATCACCTCTCCTAGAGTAATTGGTCGCGTCCTTGCTAACAATCGACTACAATTACCCATATCGCAGCACTTTCTTAGCCAGCGTTTTTCCTCTGGTGTTCTTGCACTTCTTTCAATATTTTCTTGACATTATCATTAGCCACACATCGAAACATTAGAACAGAGAAATCCCTCCTATAAAGTTGGTCTAGCTGGATGATGTACCTAGAGGCTTGTCGCATGAGGGCTCATCTTTCATTCCTCCTTTCGGGAAGAGTGCCATGTAAGAGAATTTTTTTGATGGGAGTCATCCATGATTCTTCTTCAGGTTCGACTTCTTTTTGATCGACCTTCATCTGATCGATGCTCGAAATACTCAAAGTCTCTATACGTACTAACTCTGCTTCACTCGGACTGTCAAAACTAGCAAGTTTTTCCAATCTATCTACATTTTGGTTTTCCTCTCTGAGAATGTAGGAGATGCTATATTGATCAAAGCCTTTTAGCAATTCCTCGACCTACTTAAGATAGGCGGCCAGTCTAACTCCTTTAGTCTTATTCTCCTTCCCATCCTGAAACGCAATGAGTTGAGAATCACAGAAAATATTAAGTGATGTTATTCTTAAGTTCCTCACGAGTTTGAGCCCGACAATCAGGGCTTTATACTCGGAGTCAATGTTCGTAGCCAAGAAATTCAATCTTAGGCATAATAGATTGACCGCCCTTTGAGGGATAACAATACTATGTTGACGAGGGAACATTGATCATTACGAGCCCCATCTATGTACAACTTCCAGGTGTTTGATCTCAACTCGGTATTCGGAGGCTTGGTACTATCCCCCAAGCTGTAGTCCTCCGGAGTGGTGAACTCGGCTATGAAATCGGCTAGTGCTTGCCCCTGGATGGATTTCCATGGGACCAAAGTCAAGTCGAACTGATTCAAATCGATGTTCCATTTGAGTAGTCTTCCACTTTCCTCAAGCCATTGCAAGACTTTTCACAGTGGTTGGTCGGTGAAAACTTTTATAGGATGGGCATGGAAATAATGTCGAAGCTTTCGTGATGCGATCGACAGACTATAAGCAAGCTTTTCAATCTTTGGATAGTTGCGTTCATCCCCTATTAGTTTCTTTTTTACATAATAAACTGGTCGTTGTACCCGATCCTCTTCACGGATTAGGACCAAGCTGATTGCATGCGCGAATACTACCAAATATACAAATAAATCTTCATGGTCGATCAGTTTGGACAAGATTGGTGGTTTCTGCATATGGTCAAGTAAATTCTAAAAGGCCTCGACACAGTTAGATGTCTAGGCGAAGTTTCATTTCCCTCTTTTGATCGATTCAAAGAAGGGTAAACACTTGTCGGTTGCCTTAGTTATGAATTGACCCATTGTTGCGACCTTGCCTGCCAAGCTATGCACGTCGTTTCCTGGATTCCTTTGATGGCCAAAATATGATCATGATTGATTTTGATCCTTCAAGAGCTAATTATGAAACCCAAGAACTTTCCCGATGCTACTCCAAAAGAACATTTCAAGGGATTGAGCTTCAGCCATATCTTCAAAGTATGTTGAACATCTCTGATAAGTCTCTAACATGATCAAATGATTGCCTCGACTTCACCAACATATCATCTACACAAACCTCCATGTTCTTCCTATCTGATCATGAAATATTTGGTTGACCCCGCATTCTTCAATCCGAATGGTATAACTACATAACAATATAACCCAAGGTCGGTTATGAAGCTGGTATGTTTTTGATCCAGACCGTGCATTGCAATATGATTATATCCCGAGTATGCATCCATGAATGAGAGGAGTTCGTGCCCGGCTGTCGAATCATCTAGTTGATTGATCCTAGGTAAGGAAAAATTGTCTTAGGGGCAGGCTTTGCTTAAATCAGAAAATTCGATACAAGTTCGCCACTTCGCATTGGCCATCTTCAAAAGCACGGGGTTTGCTATCCACTTGGGATAAGCCGCGTCTCAAATAAACCCATTGGCTTGAAGCTTTCCAGTTTCTTCCTTTAGAGCGGAAGATCTCTCTGGGTCGAGCATCCACCTATTCTGCTTTACAGGGGTATATTTCAGGTCGATACTAAGAGAATGAGTCATGATGGAGGGTGAAATCCCACACATGTCAGCATGGGTCTATGCATACACGTCAAGGTTAGCTAGGAGGAATTCGGTCATCTCCCTCGTCCAGAGGGGGCCGAGATGGGATCCAATCTTCAAGACCCTCGTCGAGTCATCGCCATCAATTGAGATCTCTACAGTAGTCTCATTCGGTGTTGCCTTTCTACATCCCGGTTCTTCGTCCTCTCTAGGATCGATGTCCTTGAGCCGGCAAATGGAAGGTCCTGGCAGGGATGTTTTCTGTACTTGCTATGCTTCCTTCCCCTTTACAGGAGGAGAGGTATCTTATGTTTCCTTGCTATTCTTTCTTCGCAACTCTTTCCATTCTGCCAAATAGCAGACTCACCCTGTTACTTAGTCCCCGCGCACTGTTCTGATCCCTCCATCAGTCAGGAATTTCAAAATTAGGCACTAAGGAGCAATACAAGCTCTAAACTCCACTAGGGATGGTCTCCCAAAGAATGCATTGTATTGGGAGTTTATATTCATTACAACAAATGGCAAGATCTGTACTCTTCTACGGTCTCCGTCTCCCAATTCTACCGATAGGTCGATCATACCGACCGACTTAGTGGACGAGCCATTGAAGCCACGTATTTGGAACGCGCATGGCTTCAAGTCATTCAATTCTAACTTCATCTGGTCATATGCATGGATAAACAATATGTTTACCGAGCTCCCATTGTCGAACAAAACCTTCCATACTACGGTCGGGCCAATTGTGGTTGTTATAACCAACGGATCAATGCTCGGGGCTTCTACATTGATCGACTCCTGATCGCCGAAAGATAATGTCATCAGTCATCGTCCTTCTTTGCTTTATGGGACTTGGAGCTTCAGGGGTGCTTGTATCTGCAACGTGGAGATGTTCTACGGAGTTTACATAAAGTTCCATAGTCCGAACATTATTCCCCGCTAGATGAGGTCCTCCAACAATGGCATTGATCACAATTCCTATCGCCTTCTCTTGGTCTGTGGCTCTAGGCGCCGTCTAACTTTGCTTAAGCGTAGAAGCCCCTTGCCCCATCCCTTGGGGCTACCTTGTACTCATCGAGCTTTCCCTCTCGAATCAACTTTTCAACGATGTCCCAAAGGTGATGAGATTTATTAGTCGTATGCCCATAAATTTTATAGAACAAACAAAACTTCCCAATCACCCGTTCTTTTTCCGTAGGCTCACGCAAGAGCGGCTTCTTGTACTGAATTGTACTGCATGTATCGAGATAGATATTTTCTAGTGTGTCATTCAACGCCGTATAAATTTCAAAAACTTGGAACCGGGGTCGCTTCCTGGAATTCCCTCTTTGTCCACAGTTTCCATTGGCTCCCTCTGGTGTTACCATTTCGTTTACCATGGTTTCCAACATTCACTTCCACCTTCCTAGAATTATCTCTGGACTACCTGACTGCTACATTATTCTGAATGGGTTTGGTAGATACCTATGCAGTTAAAGCCCAACTAAAGCTCTGCAATATTCTCGCTATAGCCTATAGCGCTCTTTAACCGCTACGCTATTTCAATTTAGCACTGATGAACAGTAGATCTGCTTTTAGCCCCGCTATTTTCTGCTACATCCGCTAAATCAAGGCTTTTTAGCAGCTGCCTTTGCAATATTAATATGTAGAGCTTGATTTGACTAGATTTCTTTTTTAAAATTATGTAAAGTTAGCATAAAGAGCTAAATTTAAGGCATAAGTTCCTAATATACGGTAATAATCAATTACACTAATCAAATTTAACATGCATAACTACGATATTATGTGATTATGTTATATAAAATTAATTACCATTAGTTTCTTGTACACATATAATATGAAAATATCATTAATTAATTTTAAAATATTTAATTTTACATCTATTGAACCTTTTTGCACTTCCGCTATTTCCCCGCTACACTTTTTTGCACCTCTACCGCTGTACAAAAGCTAAGCGCTTTAACTGCACAGGTAAATACATCTTTCGTCCCATCCTCTTCATCCAATTGCACGTTCTACTGACTTAACTAGATGTTGGCCCTTTCATAAAAATTTCAATTGTTGTAGGTGGCTTCCCGATTAGATACTTCCCAAACTCCGTCCTTTTGTCAATGCCGTCGACCATGGCCATCAAAACTGTCTCATGATTTGGATTGTTTACTTTGGTGGCAACTCGGTTAAATCGATTAAGGTAGTTTCTTAGGTATTAACCCCTTCCTTTCTTTACTGCGGAAAGGGCCATGACATGCTTCGACTTAGAAGCATGGAGGCAGAACTGGTTCAGGAATTTCTCACTTAAGTCTTTGAAGCTTAGGACCGACCTCGGGGGAAGACGAGTGAACCACATGAGCGCTACTCCACTTAGAAAAATTGGGAAAGCCTTGCATTTGATGGTGTTTGGAGCTACATCTACCTGCATATACCAAGAATATCTCATTAAATGTTGTTGCGGATCAGTGGTTCCATCGTAATGGTTCATTTGGGGCATATTAAATCTTCTGGGGAATTTTACCTGCAGAATGTCATCTATGAAAGGCCTATGGCTTCAATCGATCCCCCTGTCTTCATTTTTATACCCTTTGCTGTCATTTATAATTTGTCATACCATGGCAGTCAGATCGGGAGGAATGAGTGTACATCGATCGACATCGGCAACTGATCGAGTTCTCCCCGCTCTCTCTATAGGTAACGTTGCCTGGGCTGTCATCAGGGTGGTCCTCCCTCTTCCCCGAGCATCCCGATCATTCTCAAGATGTCAAGGAGGAAGAACAGGAGCTTGATCTATCTGAGCGATATTTTGGTGAGCCGAAGGAGAGGCACTTCGAGCCCATCGAACCATTGGATCGACGTCCTCTAGGTTTGTCAAATTGACCCATGCTTGGTCAGCTGTTCTGAGCTAGTTGGAATGCTTTTCCAGTAGCAACTTCTGTATGTTTTCGAGTCTCTCCAGTACGCATCGCGACTGAAGTCAGTCTCTGCTTCCTTTTGATGATGATGAACCTTCCGAGTTTTGGTCCAATCGATGAGAGGAAGATTGATGATTCCAGAATTCTTCCCATTATCTCAACACACAATTCATATCTTGCCTCATCGCAACATTCTCCCGAGCATGAGCATTTAAAGCCTCTGTGGTTTCTCGAAGTTGGTTTATCACAATTATAAACTCATTATGGGTGGAAAAAGTTGAGTAAGAAGCCGGATCTGGTGCGGGAGGGTTGCATCGAAGATGGTAACACAGGTTGGTCTGGAGTAAGCCCTAGATCGATTGTCCCCCCAGCTACGTTTGTTGACGTTGCAGTGTGTGGTTGTTTCCAGCGTTGCATGCTGAGGATTTGGAGACCATGATTCAACGATATCTGGAAAGTCGTAGGATCTCGTCTCGGACTTGGTGATTTGAAAGCAGAGCAAAATCCTCCAAATGCTGAAAATATCAAGGTTCTCAGTAAAAGCACCAAAGTGTTGACACCAAAATTGGCACAACACCCAAGAGATAAAATTGTAGAGAATAAATGAAGACAAATAAATGAAAAACGATCACACACAGGTTTATAGTGGTTCGGCGTTAACGAGCCTATGTCCACCTTATAATCTTCTTATGTCAAATGATCTATTACAAGCGAACAGTCACAATAACAATATAATCTGAAATTTTCCCAAAAAAGATCCTTCTTCTGAGTTCAGAAGGTCTATTTATAGGTGTTAAACATTCAAATTGGCTGAGACATGTGTCCTTTGATTCAAAAATTTTGGAGATCCTAAAGAGGAGTCCTTTTCATGAATGGCTGTATGATTTGAATTTGCAGCGACATGTGGCATCTGGTATCTGATCATCGAGGATGACTATAAGTAGTTAAGGAGTAAGACCAAATCCTTTTAAGAGTATCTTGCGTTAAGTTAGGCACAACCTAACCCAGTTGGTCTAAAGATAATAGGCTCTAGCTGGACCGCATATCTGGTTTTGGCGTCCGGCCTATGTCTCAGATTTAGGTCGATTCATCCATGGGCCGAAGTCTATAACATTGATCAATTTACCTTACCAAAATGCTGGTCAACAATAACATAGTCAAATTAAGTTAACTCATAACATACTGAAGCTATTTGGGTCGAAAACTAAGCTTAGTACAAAAGTTATTAGCCAAAAAAATATCAAGAAAGAAGAATACGTGCTTCTTCCCAGAAAAACCTGAGAAAGATGAAATAATCTCTCTTCAAATCCACAAATTGATCTCCAACTCAAACAAAAGGTAAGAAATATTATGGGACATAAAGGTTTATTTTATCAGTTAATTCCAGACTTGTTCAAGTAAAGCTATTTTCCGTGTGGAATTGACCGACTTATAGTAAACTGATAATTTAAAACATGTGATATGGGATGCACTATTGTCATTGTTTGGGTCTATTTGGGAGTTTGTGACACATATTGTTGTTGTTACCAGTACTCAGGCTGTTGGTTCCTATATAATGTTGTTGGGCTATTCACTAGGTCGTTGGGTCCTATCTGAGGTTATTGGGTCTCTTAGTATATAGTCTTTGGTAGGTTGTTGGGTCATCTATTGGGTTCTTGGTCCTATGTATATAGTTGTTGGGCTGATCATTGAGCTATTGGGTCATATCTTTGACTTTTGTTATTTTTCTAAATTTCATTACTTCGATTTCTAGATTTTTGATGATTTCTAAACGTTTTCATCATCATTTATTGATGTTGAATATATTTATATAAATGAGCTAATGGTTGATTTGAATATGGTGATTACGTTTGAGTTGCTTTGAAATCTTGAACGAGGTCCATATGTTGATATCATGTTGATTCTCCATCTTGTTGATTTTATGTGTTTGATATTTCCTGAAGCCTAGCCTTAAGAAATCTGCATTGGTTTACCTGTGTGTTGTTGTTACCTAATATATGAGACTTGAGACCTTGACATCTTGATTTAATATTTCATGAAGCCTAGCCTTAAGAAATTTGCATTGGTTTACCTGTGTGTTGTTGTTACCTAATATATGAGACCTGAGACCTTGACATCTTAATTTAGTTGATCCTTACTCATGTATACTGAGGCTTTGGAAACTTATGTAGTTACTTATCTAATGAGAAGTTTTACCTTATAAGATATTGTACTTCACCTTTTATATTTTAATCATCTTGTTTAAGCTAGACAAACTGATGTATTTTATATACTCAGGTCAGACCGAATTGTTTAAGGTTAGTACCTAGAGTAGATATCCGCTTAGCCTTCTTCCGCTTTGGTCCTTCTTATCACATTTTGATGCATAGGCATATTTTGGGTAGTCGCCTTGTAGTTATTCATGTAACTTTGTTATGTACTTATTCTTTTGGATATATATATATATATATATATATATGTGTGTGTGTGTGTGTGTGTGTGTGTGTGTGTGTGTGTGTGTATATATATATATATGGTTCATATAACCACTCGCATATATATTACTATATATTGTGCTGATGATGTATCTGTATATAACTGTATCTGTTGTTCTATAATCTTTTTTATTTGTTGTTATTATGTTATGTTCTAAATTGATCCGTTAGCCACCACAACATTATATTAAGCCAAAATTGAGCATATCGATCCACTTTAGATGAGAAAAAAGAGAGCATGAAATGTTTTGCCAAAAAAAAAAAAAAAAAAAAAAAAGCATGAAATTGGCGTACTCGATGCTCGCTTAATGCAAGACTTACGAGTGGCCGCTCTTAACCAATCCTATTCTGAGCACTAGCGGACAGTAGTATCTAGTAATAGTCTTTGTTAGTGTGAGTCTCAGGCGGAGCATCGCAACTTTGCATCCAATGGGTATATTTTCGTCGTATTTTTAAAAATAAGGTAAAGCCTTTTCAGACTAACGACTTCACATGCCATACTTCCGTTTAATTTTTATGGCACTTCACTTCTGTTATCTTTTACGAATAACTTGGTTGTATGTTGTTAAAAAAAATATCTTTCAGGGCTAAAGGCTTTAATTTTTGTTGTTGTATTCATTAAAATGAAACTGAACGCTTATTTTCAAATCAACGTCATATTCATTTAAATTTTTTAAGAAAACCAATTCATTAAAATATTGTTCTTGTTTCTTTTTTTAACTTTTTAGAAAATCAATTATAGTAGAATATTTGCTTTTGTCATATTCATTTTTTTAATTTCACAGAAAATCAATTTCAGTAGAATGTTTAATGATATTATATTCATTTCTTAACTTTTTAAAAAGTCGATTTCAGTACAATATTTACTGCTATTATATTCATTTCAATTTTTTTAGAAAATCAAATTTAGTATAATATTGCTGCTATATATTCATATGTTGAATTTGTTGAAAAATAAATTTCATTAGAATATCTATTCCTCTCATATTTGTTTCTTAATTTTTTTTTCAAAAACCGTTTTAATAGAATATCCATATTCATTGTTTAATTTTTTAGTAGATCGATTTTAGTAGAATATTTGTTCTTATTAAATTCGTTTTTGAATATTTAAAAAATAAATTTCAATATATAAGTATTTTTTTGTTGTTAAATTCATTTCTTAACTTTTACAAAGTTCACTTAAGAATAATATTTTTTAACCTTTTTAACTAAATTATAAACTTCAAATGTGTTCTAAAATTCGTTTAAACTTTTTCGCGTAAACTATAACAAACATTATTTTGTGTCTAACATTCGCATAAACTTATTAAAAAGCAAATAATCAATAATTATATATTAATTTTCAAAATTTAAATCAATCCTAATTTTAGTTACAAATTAAAATCTGACTTCTAATTAACATTCTCAAATCAACTAACACACTACATTATCATCAACTAATGCATAGTATTCATCAATTTTCAATTGATAATGAACTGATTTTCTAAATTGGATTTTAATCATATTCTCAAATCAACTAATAATATGTTATTACCATCTAATTTTCTAAATTGAATTGTACCTAAACGTTAAAATCGAAGAAAATATAAAGGATTGAAGAGAGGAACGACAATTGAGACCAAGCAACGGTCAACGATGGCGACTGCAAAGGGGTGTTAGGTGAGAGAAGTTAGGGTTTACATTTTACTTTTTGTTTCCACGCGAGTGTTTTGTGAGTGAGAGGGAGAACGAAAATTTTGCTTTTTGGTTCGTGGACTATATGTTGACGACGACTAACATCGACTGCTGTTTTTACCCATACAGCCGGCGTTGGCTTCAAAAATATCAATGGTCGACTCTTTAGAGCACAAGTTCCTAAGATTGTCCTATTCTGGCTAGTTCATATAAATATACACACCACACTCAAGGGGTAGGCTAACAAGATCGCCGTTTAAGGCAGCACCACTACGGATGTGAGGAGGAGGGTTTCAAGTTGACTAGTGTGTGCTTTTAAAAACATTGGTATATAAATATAAGAAGGTAATTTGTTATTGATGTTGCAAATGGTTTGATGGCTGGAAGTTTGCAGAAATGTTAGATTGACACAAGTTCAACTCTCAGTACTAGTATGTTTTTCACTATGAATTTTTGCTTTTTTTTAGCCGAGTTTCTCTATCCTCTGTTAGCACAACATTAACTTCGTAAAAATTCTTGGATTAGAATTTTGTTTTCTTGGTTATATCACAAATTGATCCACACATGATATGTGCATATAATCATAGTGCAAATTATTATAGGCATAATTAATGAAAGGGAAAGTCTATATGGAAAACACGCCATATAATATGGAAAACACCACAGGTAACGCTTGCACTACAAATAAACAGTGTTTTTTCTTTCCAAAAAATCAATATGCAGTTCTACTACTAGTCAGAATGCAGACATTTACGCCATTGCTCCAGTACTAGATTCAAGCCTTCAAATAGACTTTTTCGCCCTAGGAGCTACAACCACCACCTCTGACAACCATATGTCGTCACTATGTCAGAAGGTCAACCCCAGCATTACTAGCTATGGACCCTGCTGTAATCTTTGCAATTGCAACAATCATGTATTCGCACATTGATTATTTGCATATTAAGAGATAATTTTGTCAAAACATACAGTATAAAACTTGTAATATTATGAATCTTGTTGGAAAATTCGTAATATGTATATGGGACAAAATATTGAAATAGGCTAGTTCTGGAAGCTGGCTGCATATATTAAAAAAAAAAAAAAAAAAAAAAAAAAAAAAAAAAAAATCGTTTTTTTTAACCAAAATATAAAGGTAAAACAATATTTCAGTCAACATCCAAAGCATTATGATCTGTTTCTCAAACCTTCAGTATTTTTTCTTTATTCAAAGTATCAGAACAGCTTCTAAAAACTGGAATCTTATCCCTTCCTGTATATTCAATACATCAGAAACAGCTTTACATTTAGCATAATAAAATTTTCATTTCAGATACGTAAGAATATGATATAAAATTCTTAATGTATAAACAAAACCTGATACTGTATTAGGTTGCTGTATGATATATGGGCTCGGCCCATATATTCTTCCATTTATTCATAAGCCCATATGTAACATAACATATATATATCGGTATTGTAAACATTTGGAAAACTGAATCATTCATTTTTCCTGAAATAACATTGTTTCATTCTATCTCCAAACATTTTTTCACATTACAATACTGAATCAAAATCTTAATATGGTATCAGAGCATCAATTGCTTAACAGCATTCCCTGATCCAGTATTATCTTTATCTTAAGCAGATTTGTTTTTAATCCATCAGGAAGATATCATCATTTGGATCCCTTCCATCCAAGATTTACATCTTTTCATTTGGAAGTTGTGGATCATCACTGTAATTTTGTGCCTCGCCTACAAACTTTGTGGCTGCATCAAGAATACAGTAACAATCATTCAGTATTACTAATTTTGTTGCTGATCAAGAAATTCAAGAATCAATAACCAGGCAAAGAAGTGCCATTCTTAAAATTGCAGCAACCTTGTTCTGAAAATAGTTTCTCAAATTCTCAATACAAAGCATCAAAATCAAGAATACTTACTAGATTTCAGCAGCGTTTCTGATTGGTCATCATGGGGGATCCAAGCAATTCTGCCACATCCAACAACGTCAACATAACTCAGGTGCAAACTAATGCTACGGCAGAAAGTTTATTGAAGACAGTGATCAGCCCTCAAAGTCAATTGGTCACTGTACATCTCGAAGAGAATAACTATCTTCTCTGGAAATTGCAAGTGGAAACTGCAATCCAAGGATATGGGCTCGAAGGCTACATTCTTGGGACTTTGCCTGTACCATCTTTATTCATAACTGATGAACAAAATAGAGTAGTTAGCAATGAAGAATATACGAAATATCACAGGCAAGACAGATTGATCAGTTCTTGGTTATTGTCATCAATCAGTGCTAATTTACTATCACAAGTAATTGGTTGCAAGACTTCTCATGAAATCTGGACAACTATAGAACAATCATTCAACAATCAATCTGCAGCAAAAGTTATGTTCTATAGAAGACAATTACAGAGTGCAAGAAAAGATAATCAATCTATGAGAGAATATCTTGCAAAGATAAAAAATACTTGTGATCATCTAGAAGCAGCAGGTCAGAAAGTTAATGAATCTGAACAGGTGTTATCTATCTTAAATGGTCTAAGTGAGGATTATGAAGCTGTTGTGGCTGTTATATCATCTCAAAAGGTGGTATGTTCATTACAAGACGCACATGCAATTCTTTTAGCACACGAGGCCAGAATTGAATCCAAGAAACCTCATATTTCAGACTTATCTGTCAATTATGCAAACTATAGTAAAAATAAAAACCAAGGTAATAGAACTGATCAACCAGTTCAAAGAGGAGGTTATTCAAACAGATCCAGAGGCAGAGGAAGATGGAATAATAATAATGGAAGACCTAAGTGTCAAATATGTGAAAAACTAGGTCACACTGCAGCAAGATGTTATTTCAGGTTTAATTCAAATTATATGCCAGGTCAAAATCAGAACAGTCAAAGAAATTCAATTCCTAATGCTAATGCTAATGCAAACCTGGTGCAAATTGAAGCTAATTCAAATACTGAAAGTTCAAGAGGCAATCAAGCAAGATCTGATGACATAGAGGATGACAATTGGTATCCTGATTCAGGAGCCACAAATCATATCACAAATAATCTGGATAACTTAAATCTTGGTCAGAAGGAGTATAGAGGTAATGAAACTATTCACATGGGTAATGGTGAGAGTATCAATATCACACATATTGGCTTTGGCAGCATTAGAGGTAAAAAACAAATGTTCTTAAATAATTTATTAAGAGTGCCACAAATCAAGAAAAATTTACTAAGTGTATCTCAGTTTGCTAAAGACAATAGTGTTTACTTTGAATTTCATCCTAATCACTGCCTTGTCAAAGATATACTAACTAATGAAATTCTTTTGCAGGGTCTGGTTGATAGAGGACTGTACAAGTTCAGTGTTACAGACGATGTGAACAGATGTGATAAAAAATTTGACAAGAGTAGTAAAACTTGTTATTTGTCTGAAACTCAAAAAAGAAAAGGAGTTTTCGATTTGTGGCATGCCAAGTTAGGGCACCCTAATGCAAATGTTGTCAAACAGGTTCTATTAGATAATAATATTTCTTTTGATCACATAACATTACCATATGTGTGCACTCATTGTCAAATGGGCAAAAGCCATAAGCTATCTTTTTCTGATTCACAAACAATATACACAAAACCCCTTGCATTAGTTGCAGTAGACTTGTGGGGTCCTGCACCAGTTAATTCAGATTATGGTTTTAACTATTACATATCCTTTGTTGACTCATGTACTAGATATACATGGATATATTTTATGAAACATAAATCTGAAACTAGTAAAATAGTTGTGTATTTCATTAATAAGGCTGAAAGATTAACTGGGCAGCAATTAAAAATTTTGCAAACTGATGGCGGTACAGAATTTAAACCACTAAGTGAATACTTGCAAAAGAAGGGAATTACACATAGATTAAGCTGCCCTTATACTTCTGAACAAAATGGATTAGTAGAGAGGAAACATAGACATATAGTTGATTGTGGTCTCACATTATTATCACAGAGTTCCCTCCCTATGAAATTTTGGCCAGATGCTTTCAGTACTGCAGTATATTTGATAAACAGATTACCTACTACAGTACTGAAAGGTAAAAGTCCAATAGAAGTTATGCATAATGTAAGACCAGATTATAAAAGTTTGAGAACTTTTGGATGTTTATGTTATCCTTATTTGAGGCCTTATAATACACACAAACTAAGTTTCAGATCTGCTCCATGTACTTTTATTGGATATGCTAATGATCAGAAGGGATATAAATGTTTGAGCGCAAATGGTAAAGTATTTGTGAGTAGACATGTTGTGTTCAATGAGGATATATTTCCTTTCTCAAGTACAGAAATTTCTACTACACAAAAAATTTATAATACCAAACAATCTATTCCTTCCATACCTGTAATTATAAGTGATCCAGGAGATGAGTGGGTCAATGGTGGATCAACACCACAACACACAGTGCCAGTAGAGCCAGGTCATGATGATTTTGAACCATCCAATCAACCCACTCAATCATCACCTGAAAGTGCATCACAAAGAACAAATCAGAATAATGAAGAAGGTTCTCAGAATTCTGCACAAAATGATACCAGAAATTCCAAACAAAATGCACAACAAACTCAAACTGGACATCCTATGGTTACTAGGTCTAAAAGTGGCATTTTCAAGCCAAAAGTATATAATGCTGCATGCAAGCTAGAAGAACCAAGCAATTATGAACAAGCAGTTAAAAGTGAAAATTGGAGAAAGGCTATGGCAGAAGAATATCAAGCACTTACTAGCAACAAGACTTGGACCTTAGTCAAACCACCAAAGGATAAAAATATTATTGATTGTAAATGGATATACAAACTAAAAAGAAATGCAGATGGATCAGTAGCCAGACATAAGGCCAGACTAGTTGCAAGAGGTTTTACTCAACAATATGGATTTGATTTTGAAGATACTTTTTCACCAGTGGTAAAACCAACAACTATCAGAATAGTTCTCACTATAGCATTACATAGAAGGTGGAAAATACAACAATTAGATGTCAATAATGCTTTTTTGAATGGTGATCTAAAAGAAGAAGTATACATGTGTCAGCCTCAAGGTTACAGTAAAGGAGAAGGATTAGTGTGTAGACTAAATAAAGCAATTTATGGCCTTAAGCAGGCTCCACGAGTCTGGTTTGAAAAGCTGAAGCAAACATTGACAATTCAAGGATTTCAATCAGCAAAATCTGATCACTCTTTATTTCTCAAAATCTCAAATACTGTAACTATATATGTGCTAATCTATGTTGATGATCTTATTGTTACAGGGAATGATGATACTGAAGTAAAGAAGCTTATGCAACTCTTAGACAAAACCTTCTCAATTAAATACCTAGGTGAAATCAACTATTTTCTAGGCATTGAAGTCAAAAGGCTTTCAGAGACTGAAATGTTCATATGCCAGAAAAAATATATACAAGAAATCCTAATCAAGGCAAAAATGGATAGTGCAAATTCAATGCCTACTCCTATGATAACAAATCATCAATTATCCAAATACAGGGGGGAAAGCATACTCAATTTTAAAGAGTACAGAAGCCCTGTTGGTGCATTGCAATATGCAACCATCACTAGGCCTGAAATTACATATAGTGTTAATAAACTTTCTCAATTTATGCAGGATCCTAAAGAGGAGCATTGGAAAGCAATAAAAAGGCTGCTAAGATATCTAAAAGGAACTGTCAATCATGGATTAAATTTCAAAGCAAGCAGTCAACTATACATAACAGGCTACAGTGATGCTGATTAGGCAACGGATCCTGATGACAGAAGGTCAACATCAGGGTATTGTATATATTTGGGAAACAATCCAGTATCGTGGTGTTCAAAAAAACAATCAACTGTTTCTAGATCAAGTACAGAAGCAGAGTACAGAAGTGTAGCTCATGCAACTGCTGAAATACTATGGATACAATCTATTCTAAATGAATTACAAGTTACATCAGACAGAAAGCCAACACTTTGGTGTGATAATATGAGCACAGTAGCACTATCAGCTAATCCAGTTTTACATTCGAGAACAAAACACATGGAGATTGATATATACTTTGTTCGCGAGCAAGTCATGAGTGGAAAATTATGCATAAATCACGTACCTGCGACTTACCAAATAGCTGATGTACTTACTAAAGCATTATCGGCAAAAGGGTTTACCAGGTTAAGAGCAGAGCTCAAAGTAATTGAAGACGGCTTACAACAGCAAGAGGAAAAGCAAAGATCTGAAAACCCTAGTGAAGCCAAACCTCCTGATATTCCAAAGCAGCAAGGAAGAGCAACAAAACATCTTTCAAAGCAGCAAGGGGCAGCAACTAAAACACTTTATTTACCAACGAAAGCAACCTTGAGTGCAAAAGCTTCCTGAAAGTCTCTCAGTTTATATTAGAAGCAAAGAAAAGCTTCAGATCTGTATTATGGAGCATGGATTTACTCAGATCGAAGCAAATTTGAAGTTGATTTTGAAGATATATGGCTGTCGCCATTATTGGGGAAGCTGAAAAAAAAACCCTAGGTTTTGTTTACGGGGGAATCTTAATGTATAAACAAAACCTGATACTGTATTAGGTTGCTGTATGATATATGGGCTCGGCCCATATATTCTTCCATTTATTCATAAGCCCATATGTAACATAACATATATATATCGGTATTGTAAACATTTGGAAAACTGAATCATTCATTTTTCCTGAAATAACATTGTTTCATTCTATCTCCAAACATTTTTTCACATTACAATACTGAATCAAAATCTTAATAAAAATTAAAGAGCATGTGCGTTGCGGACGGTACACGCTATATCAATAAATTATATATTTAGGGTTCCTTGCTTTAGACATACGACAGCTATCTTACCCAGCATGTCCCTTCAATTAAAAAAAAACATCACAAATCTGCAACTGTTTACAGTTATGATGGTTACATAATCAATAAATTACCTTTAATTACAGACTGCGTAAACATATATTGTATTTTACTGTATAGAGAGGTTAATCAAATTATATGTGTTTTCTAAGAGCTTAATTTCCTCTATATTTGCCATCCAAAATTCAAGTCAGCTGTATATCTGTACTGGACATGTACAAATGTAGCAGTGCTTTGTTTTCTATCAAGTCATCATGCACAGAAAGAAAATATACTTCCAGGAAATTTCTCATTACCAGTTGCATATATATATATATATATATATATATATATATATATATATATATATATATATAGACATACATATACATATATGTATAGACATACATATATGTATAGACATACATATATGTATACATACATATATGTATGTATATATATTGTCATTGGGTAGCTGTGATGTATATGTTTTTAGAATGCCCACTAGTTTTTGTATTTTTACTTTTTGTTTGGTCCAAAATGAACATGCACTTGGAAATATTATATGTAGCAGTAGTACTGATATTGGTGAACTGGCAAGGTTTGGGAACAATGTAGATGATTCAATTGCTGCAGTAGTAGTTTGTTCACATCTTTTTAACAGATGTGAACATAACACCACTAACGGTGTTAGTGGTGTGGGGCTATGATTGACCCCTGAATTCCACCTTTTAATCTCAGTCGCACAAATCTAACACCGTTAGTGGTGTGAACATAACATCAGTTAAATAAATGTGAACAAACTAGCTCTTCAATTGCTGTACATAAAAATAATAATGTGTGCAAATTCAAGGAGATTTGGTGGTTTTTGGATCTATTGTTGAATTTTCTTTTGAAAAGTGAGGGAATTTGAGTTCTTTAAGCCGTTCAATCGGTACAGTTAGAGGACCACTGACGCTTTTGTTTTAACTACTCTTTGGAATCTAGTACTCATGAAAGTTCTTTCTCTTAACTTTTTGCTTATCATTGCCTTGAATTCTACCGCTTTTTCCTGTCTATGCTACAATCGAAAGACTATTTATTTGCTTGAGATTGCCTATGTTTTGTTTTGTTTCTCCTTTAAAAAATGTGTGTACGGTGCTGAAGTTCATAACTAATTTTTTAATGTCAAACTATAAATATTACTCCATCCAGTTCAAAATTTATGTCGTTTTGAAAATTTTCACATAAATTAAAAAAAACTAAAAAATGACATATTTACCCTTCTATTAACCCCCCCTATATTAATTGTTTTTTACTTTGAAAACAACATTGTCTCACTTTTCATAAAAAAATGTTGTGTATATGCGCAGCTTCTCAAGACTGAACTGGACCACCTACTACCATAATTGCATTGGAAATTAAAGAGGAGTAGTATGCATGTGTTGCCTTTTTCATGGTTGGATGACTAAAGAGTTTTTAAGAAAGGGTAAAAAAGAGAATATGTTGGTGATTTTATACAGAACGACATATATACTACAAACTGCCCAAACCATAGAACGACATAAATTTTGAACTGGAGCGAGTACTAGATTTTAGTAATAAGATATTTCATATATAATTAATATGTTATGAAGATATTTAAATTAAATTAGGATTCTGCTTCAAACACTTTAATTTACTTATGGTTATATGAATATGGTAAAGTGATTTATTGCTTCTCTTTTACCACATTAAAAAATGGTTATTTATGTGGGTAAGATTTGTCTTAAAGGATTAAAGTAATTAAACGTTCATTAATGAAGGTATTTCATTCTGTAGTGGGGCCAGTGAGTAAAGGGCACTCCTTAGCTTTTTTTCTTGATTCATTATGTGTATGGAGAAAAGTGCATGTTTTCAAGTATCGGAAATTGTGTAAAAGTTCTTAAAAAGGCATATCAAATTGATAACAGAGTATGCTGTACAAATTTTTTAAAGAGAGTTTTAGTAATAATGAATATAACGGTTGAAAATTTTAATAAGAGAAATTGTGGACTATGAAATGAAAAATGGAGAATTTTCTATTTCTCAAAGATCTTCGTCAACTAATAAAAAAAGATAACGCTACTCAAAGTAGTTTTAGAGGGACAAATTTGTCTACCAAGGTAAAGCTGCAAAGGAAAACCGCAAAGTTTGGTTGTGGACCTTTGTTGTATTACTAGCAATTTTGATTTAATAACTATTTAATTCCATAATAATACCGGAGATTATTTAGGGTTTAAGATTCTAGGTAGTGCTTAGATGACATTTATGAAATATCGTATCAAATTGAATGTGACGACCCCAATATAAGATCAAACTCCTTAAAATTCATGACGATGGAGATAGTAGGGAATTTATAGCAGGAGAAAGAGACAGGTACTGCACAAACCCAACTGAGATCGATGGAACCCCCAACCGAATTTTAGACAGTCATTGGTTCTTTGAGCTTCCTCAATTTCAAATCTAACTTCTTAGCTGCATTCTTTGAAATAAAGCTTCGTGACGCGCCGGTGTCAAACAGTACTTTAACTGAAATATTTTTGACATTAAGTGTGCCTTCTAAAACATCAGACCTTCCCTGACTATTTGAGGGTGCTGAGGTTTCTGCTACTTCATTTACTTGAACCGTTTTGGTCTTTTTCAACATCCAGCAGTCTCTCTTTATATGACCAGTCTTACGACAAAGATTGCACTCTCGGGTCACTTGAAACTTATTCTTGGATTTAGATTCATCCCTTTTTGGTTTCTTTAGAGATCGGCAACTTATCGAGAGATGTCCTTGCTTATTGCAGTTAGAGCATACAGTTGTCGTTACTGGTTTCTTCTCAGATTTGGCCCTTTTCCTCTTGGCACTGAGCTTCTTACTGACCTCAGACGTTATACTTGCCTCAGGACGATCAGTTTCAGACTCCATTTTATTACTAGAGCTGACTACCTCTTCGTACTGTAACATACCTTTCTTGTCTAGATCTTCGTACTGGTAAACCATGTATATCATTTCAGAGAAGGGGAGCTTCACATTCCTCATTACACTGTTCTGATATTTTCTTTGAAGTCCGTTGATAAATCTCATATTCTTCCTCTTCGGATTCTCAATTAGATGAGGAGCAAAGTGGGAAAGTTCATTGAATTTCTTATGATATTCGGGAATGGTCATATCTCCTTGTATCAAATATGAAAATTCATCACATAGTCGCTCAATTGCTTCTGGAGGAGTAAATCTTTCCAGGAAAATCAATTTGAATATATCCCAGGTGATATCACCTTCTGGATTATCCTTAACAACAGAATCCCACCAGAATAAAGCTTCGTCTTTGAGTGCCCAGGAGGCCAGTAATATTCTCTGGTCATCCCTCAGCTTTAATCCTTCAAAGATTTTCTCAGCCGAACGAATCCAGGCTTGTGTTTTCATAATTGATTCTTCACCCGTGAAGGGTTTTCCACCCAGATTTCTATATTTCATAAATAGAGCTTCTATATCCGGGTCAGTATTACTTCTTCTGTTTCTGGCACTCATTTTCTAGAGCATCTGCAATTAGCAGACAAAGTGTCAGGTCAACAGAAAAGATATTTCAAAATATAGAGACAGATACTTGAATGTAAATGTGTCTATCTAGGTGTTATTTCATTCTGCTACTCATACTAGGATATTACTGATCCTATCTGTATTGAGTTGCCCGTCCTAGAACACTACTGGTTCTATTTTTGACGAGATCGTTAATATGTTATATTCCAGAACTAAGCTTAACCAAAGCTCTGATACCACGTTGTGACGACCCCAAATCCCGTACAGACGGAGACAAGGGTAATCTTTGGAATATAACACAGAAACAGATAATAGCAGAACAAAATTAAATAAATACACCAGATAATGAACAATAGAATATACTGGATAAAAGTAATCATCAGAGTTACACAGTATACAGGATCTTACTTAGTACAATTACAGTTCAACTATACATATATGTCTACAACGGAAAACAAACATAATGTACAATAGGAGCTGAACAACATAAAAAGAGATAAATGATAGAATCCATCTTCAGCTCCAGCTATCCAGAAAGAACCAGCTAAACCTGAATACAAGGCTGCCCGTGTAGAAAAAGGGGCACCCGAGTTTGAAAGTGAAACAAACTACGAGTCAGTCATGGGACTGGTATGAGAAATCTACTCAACACATTCAAAATATGGCTAATCACAGGACCACGCCACTTTCGTGGAACGGGTTTACTCCATCGGATTGCCAGTGCTTTAAAAACAAATCTTTCTTTTAAACAACGCAATGCTTTTTATAAAAATGAAGCCATTATAAGACTCAGTTCCCATCACACAATGCAACGCAAACCGGAGGATAGAGTTTTACCTTATAATGGCCAAAATATGATTGATATGAATAAAACAAAAGCATTTGATATTATTACTAGTGTTTATATGTTTCAAAAACAATTTCAATCGTAACTATCAATCATAGACGGCATGGGTACCATATATCATGTCGCCATATATATATACAATCAAAACCGCACAGTCACGTATTTGGAAATTGGATTTCCGTCATGAACCAAGGCAAAAGATAGTCCTTACCGAATTCGTGACTCTCTAGCCCGAGCCACAGGCAAGCGCGCAGGCAAGCCTTGGAGCGACAGGGCCGGTCCACCGATGTGGATTATTATGCCTGAACAATACGTTTCCCCGCCCTTTGGGGCGTAAACGAGCCAACGAATGACTCCATCAGACCCGGATCGTCCGATCAAACCGAGGCGCCTCGCAACAGCAACAACCACATAGGTGAAAAGTATATAAATGTCAGGGCTGGTAGGTCATTGACACCACCCTAGCTAGAAAGAAACGCATGCCCTCCCTGAGGTCCTTCTCCCGTTTCTGGTTCATACCGGGGTGTGAGGCTCGCAAATTCACATTATACACAAAGCTACGCCACACAGGCGGGGCTTTGATCATCACCACAAGACTTTGCTTTTCAACAGAAGCCTTGATCATTTGCCACTTAGGCATGCCACACTAGCACTTCATGCCATGCGACTGATGTCCATCGATATACAACCTATGAGCTCGTGCGTTTCAGAGAAGGGCGTTAAGAAAAAGAAAAAATTCTCCGCCGCCAAACAGATGTATATTTAATAGAGATCAATCAACATAGAATAAAATCCAATGTCAGACACACCGTCCATTTGCAAGTCCGTTCTGGGTCTGAACGAATCCGGAGGCATTAAATACCTCGCATATTCATCGATTCCCACGTACGTCTGGACGAGCACCACTAATTATCCATATTTCGGGATGCCTCCCAATCAGGACCTCAGTGACCATCCAAACGAGGTGAAGATCGGTCTTCAACTCTCGTCTTCAACTTCGACTTCTTATCGTCGATTCAGTTATTCAGAATGGGATAAACCCGGTCGTTCTGAGCAACTCGCGTATATAATAAACAAGTGCAACACTAACATACATACGCATCATTTCAATTCATTAGTCACTAACCGTCAATCAGGAAGAGAACGATTTCCCAAATATTAACCCCGAGGGCCGAAACCAACATCAGATCAACACCCAGGAAACCATTCGACTTAGCCAACCTTCAGTTAATTCCTAAATTTCACATCCATATCGTTTATAATATTTTATAACGATTTATCACTATTTTTATTTATTTTAAAATAGCCAATTTATTTAAAACGACGCTTCGGGCCATAACGCGGCCATGGCGCTGTTTTTCTTCAGATTTGATTTACACATATCTGAAAATCTAACCGTTGGATCTTCACAAAATTTACATCATTAGAAAGATCTTTTCAAAACGAATCCAACGGTTCCAGTTTCGGGAAAAATCCGACGGTCGGATCTCCCGGTATAATCGTTTGAAGTTTCGATTTCAAAATACGAACTGCAGCGTCGTTATTCGATTCAATATAATTATATATATATATATATAATCGATTCTGGCGCTGTTTTTCTTCAGATTTGAATTAAAAATTCTAGACAATCCAACCGTTGGATTTTTACAAAGTTGGTGCCGTTGGAAAGATATTTCCAAAGCGAACCCGACGGTTGTGATTTCAGGAAAATCCGATGGTCGGATCTCCCGTACTAATCGTTTGAAATCACGGTTTCAAAATACGAACTGCGGCGTCGTTATTCGATATATTTTAATTCTATTTATATATATATATATATCGATTCTTCGATTTCAAAGCTATATTCTTTTCATACATTTGATAAAAATGATTTTTTTTATCTAACTGTCTTCGATTTCATCACTTCACTATTTTTAACAATTCATTTATATAATAAAAATGTGATTTTTATTGTAAAATAATTCATTTCAAAACTCTATTATTTTATATAGTTCATATAGGTAATAAAAATAGGATTTTTATTTTAAAACAATTTCTTTCAAAACGGGATTATTTTATACATTTCATATAGATGATAAAAATGTGATTTTTTTTATTATAAAACAATTTATTTCAAAATATGAATACCATTCAACACATGAATTTCAATTCAACGAATGAATATCGATTCAACACATGAAGGTTTTCTATAGTTCATATAAATAGATAAAAAGGTGATTTTTATATTTTAAAACACGAATACCATTCAACACATGAATTTCAATTCAACGAATGAATATCGATTCAACACATGAAGATTTTCTATAGTTTATATAAATAGATAAAAAGGTGATTTTTATATTTTAAAACACGAATACCATTCAACACATGAATTTCAATTCAACGAATGAATATCGATTCAACACATGAAGGTTTCCTATAGTTTAGATATATAGATAAAAATGTGATTTTTATTTTTTAAAACACGAATACCATTCAACACATGAATTTCTACCCAACGAATGAATATCGACTCAACACATGAAGGGTTTCTATTCAACGAATAAATATAGTTTCAACAAATGAAAATAATTCAAACACATGAATATTATTCAAAACTTCGGCAGCATAACGGCCGGGTAGTTAAAACCGGGACCGTCCCTAGTACGACTCCTCGCTCTACCTTAAAACCTCGCGGTTTTTGACAATGGGGATCATGCATCTAGTTCGCACGCAGGCGGCATGTATATATTTATTTCATTTCCACAAACTAATCCTATGTGGTTTCAACCAAATATTTCTGAACCACAAATGGGTATTTTTCAACCATTCGCTATCAATCAATTTTCACACCAATCACAACCAATAAATATCGTCCATGGTTTGTGGACGAGGGGCGTATATTTATATATATATATATATATATATATATATATATATATAGCAATTCACTTCTATTTCAACACATATATAATTTTTACAACGCATATATAACATATACATCAAACGTACAACTTATACAACGCTTATACATGAGGTGTACAACGCTTATATAACTCATACATCGATCATATAATTTATACATCGTCGTTTTCCATATCGTTTATAAATTAGAAATCTCACATTGGGTTCCACTCCACCAAAAATAGCAGAAGGCTCAGAAAAATATGCGGTCTCTTCTAGAAGGTAGAAGACGTCCACACGAGTCCACTGTCTCTTGTTTCACTGAATTTCGTTAACAAACGAAAAAGATATGATTTTTACAGTGAAATCATAAATGGTAGCACTTTTAAAATGCTATAATATAGTTTATATATATTAAAACTGTTACCTTCTTGTTTGGTTCAAAACTAGGGTTGGGAATTTCGCGAAATCCGAGCAGCGTGGTGACGATCGGAGGGTGTCACGTTGTCGCCCTTGGAGAGAGCTTCCCACGCAGGTGCACCACGTCGAGTTCGAGCCCAGATCCGAGCGGCGGCGGGCCTTCAAAGGGCGCGATTTTCGAGGGGTCGTGCTCGACGATGGCGAGGCGGGGTCGGATTTGAAGAGGAGGAGGAGGGCTTCAAAAGCTTCAACTAGCGGAGGTGCTGAAACGCCTTGGATCGATCGGAATTTGGTCGGGAAATGGTGAAGGCTTAACCGTCGTTAATCGCAATTGGGGAGAGAGAGAAGACGCCGCGGCGGGGGGGGGGGGGGGGGGGGGGGGCGAATGGGTTATTTATTTATTTATTTATAGCTTTTAAAATTCCAAAACTACCCTCTTTAACTTACGAACCCCAATCCAAACCCAACGACTGTCGTCCCTAGCGTTTTACCCCCATTCCGAACACAATGGGATATGTTTCGTAGGCCCACTCGACTGTTTCAGTCAGTTTTCCTTCAAATCAAAATATATAACATTCAATATTCAATTTGAACGTACATTTCAATTTGCAAGGGTCACAAACTGATTCGAAAAATTCCAGAAAAATAAATCTAGCTATGTTTTAACAATACAGTCCCAACAAAACTAGTTTCGTCGAATTCTGAGACCGTTTGCAAAAAGGCCCATTTCTGGTCGATCCAATTTAACTATAATTGACCAAAACACGTTTTCCTTTGCCACGCTCACATACTAGCTTCAAAATTTATGAAATTTGAAACCTAGCAATAACTTCACATCCCGGATCCAACAAAAGTGGTTTCGTCGAATTCCGAGGTCGTATGAAAAATGGCCAATTTCACGGGCTATATAAATTCCATAGCGACCTTTCTGAAAATTCATTTGGCCATAACTTTTGCTTTCCGCTATGAAAATTCGATTTTTCAGATTCGCTAGAAAGGTACTCACTAACAGATTTAAATATTTTTAGTTTCACTCAAATCCGTTTTGTTTTGCACCCGGTACAGTCCGACAAAGTTTGAATTCAATTTTTGAAACTACCGCACCATTTCAGGCCTTGTTTATAATTAGAATTAATTATATTCATTTTCAATTGTCGATTCCAACTCACTTTTCATCGCTACTATTTAAAATATTTATTTTAAATATTTAAAATCCATTATTTTAGCCAATTTAAAAAAATTTAAATTGGTTCAGATTTTCTGGGTCGTTACATTGAAGATAGCTAAATTTTAGTTATACAAAATTTCGTATATATATATATATATAGGCAAGCGTTCGGTTGCACCTCAAAAATGGAGCACCCCAAATGTCCTCTGATATCAGCCCCGCATTTATATTAAAATGTGAGTGGGAAATGAGAGAGTGAGTGGAATGAGAGAGAAGGAGAAATACTTGGTGGAGATTGAGGGGCATTTGGGGTGCTGCACTGTTTATGGTGCTCTCGAACCTGCCTCTCACACACCCACAGATACACACACACACATATATATAATTAAGATATTTAAATTAAATTAGAATTGAGCTTTGAATAAATGGCCTTGCTTGTGAATTGTATGAATTTGGTAGAGTGATTTGTTGCCTCTTTTATCGCATTAATTATTTGCATTACAGAAAACAACAAATTGTTTACATGGGTAAGATTTGTTTTAAATATGGTGAAAATAATCAAATGAGTATGCAAGAGTTTAAGGAGAAAGCAAAAAACTACGGATCAGTAAAAGATATTGGAGTGAATAATACTTACTAGCCAACCCTACTGATATAATGAGATCACCCAGCTCATCGGAATAGGTTTCCTCTAGTTAGAACCAGAATACGAAACAAGGCTAACCCTGTGCCCCTACACTTCGATGGTTAGTGCAATTATCACAAAGATACATATAACAGTAGCAATATATAACATGCTACATATAATGGATTCTCCATTCGATCCCTAGTTACACCGACTAGTTGTCTTAACGGTTTCAAAATGTTATGTGTCGTTCCTTTTTCCTCAACCCCTGCACCATACTTCGCAAAGAACTACTTCGCTAGGCGATGGTGTTGAAGTCTCATTCTATCCAACTCACATATTGTGCTTCGCAAAGAACTGCTTTGCTAGGCATAGAGCCAAAATTCATTCTATCTATGATTCTCATACTATGCTTCGTGGTGTCGTATCCCACGAACATGGAACTAGCTTCTCTTTCGGTTCCCATCATGTGCTTATCAGTGTAACTCTCGCTATGGTGTGAAGCAACAAGCTTAGACACCATTATTTACAGTTTAATATAACAAATGCTTCCCAATTTTTCACCTATTGGACCCTACCAATTTTTCACACAAATTCACTGTCTTAAACAATGGCCAACAACAAACAACATAAGCATTTCAACGAATTTAATCAAAGTCCAATTTATACTTCAATGGGCATGACACTTATATCGCCCCCAATCCCCTTAGACTCCCTGGTTGGCATCACAGTCCATATTCTATGCATTCTGAAAAGGCCAACCCTTCTGGTTTCACACAACAAGCAACGACCAATGTCTATCGTCACACAAGTGACGATAGACAATAGAGGCAGAACCTCAGTTGCATTTTAAAAAACCCTTTAATAAAAGTTTTCTTTGTCATCGTTACAGATGTCGACAACCAAAGAAGCAAAGCCTGAAATCATTTAGTTTTAGAAAAAGTTCCTAACCGACCACATCTACGTCAAAGAAAGTATTTTATAAAAAAAGGTTATAAAGGCATGTCGTCATAGGCAATGACTTTAAGGGTTTCGAAAGCATAGACTGCAATAAATATTTCCTATTAGGGGATCTCTTCATCAAAAGGACCGAAAGAACGGAGGCAGCAGCCTCAAAAGATAATTTTAAGGAAAAACAAATCACTTTCGATTCCACCGAAAGGTGTGGAGGAGAAACCCTCTATTCTTTACAAAGTTATAGTTTATAAATGATCTTTATGATTATTATTTTTTATTGAAATTCACCCCTTTTGACCTAGCCAAAGGACTCAAGATGAAAGACTTTTGTGGAGTGGCTATCTTTAAAAATCAAAATATATATAAGTATCATAACTAATTCCAAAACTGAAAAGTAAGAGGACGAAGCCTAAATACTTCATATACCATACTTATGATATGTCAAGCATTCAACACTACCGAAGGGTAGTTTCGACTTTATCGGAGGGTGCTTATGGAAAGGCAGTGGTATTGACATTAAATACAGATAAAATTGAATTATTTTCATATAAAGTGCTACTTTGTACCCATTACACCATATTTGTCAAATTCTCATTGGCTTATAAATTAAAATATTGTCTGTATATAGTTTATTTACAAAAAATTTGTACCGATTATGTATAAAATATTTTTACGAATATTTTAATCATTTTAATTAACGTTTAAATATTTCCTAAGCAATTCATCTTAGAAAAATCATGACTAATTCATACAATCATAAAAATTTATGAAATCCAATACTTATCTCCTCCAAAATTACATACCAAACATCATACCAAAATTCCATAGCATTCAAAGATGTCTAGCTATATATTTAGGCCTATAACTTACTCATTTTCATGCATTTTATTCATACATCACGAAACCAAGCATGGGTTTATCAAACGTTCATATAACAACAAATACAATACGAAACCAATCATGAAAAACAACATATGTTTCAGCTATACATAAATGACCGAAACCACAATGGTTAGAGAGTATTATTCACCTTATTTGGATTAGGTTATGAGACATATTAATGAAAGTTTTAAAGCTTTTTCTTTCTTTCCTCTTCCAGCGTTAATCATCGGCCTATCTTTAGTTTTCTCTAAGCTTTTAGAAATGAATAATGTGATAAATATGTTGGTGGATATGATATACAGAGAGGCACGCTCTATAGCACCCCTAATTCTGAGCATCGTTATTGCCGCTCATTTATAGCCACTTATTAATAATTAAATAAGTTAGTGAGAGGGGGGAGGAGAGTTAGTGGGAGAAGAGAGAAATGAGGATGTGTGGTGGAAATAAGGGAGGCTACAAGAGTGCTGCATTATTTGAGGTTCTTTTGATCCCATCCTACATATATATTTATTGTTAAAACCAAAATTTGATTTCAACACTAAAGGTCTTATGGAAACACTTCAATGAATTGTTAGATTAGAATGTGGAACCACATAATCACAAAATAAAGAGCACAAAATGAAGACAAAGAGTTTTTATAGTGGTTCGATCTGGAATAGATTTACATCCACTTTTGAATCATTTCTCATTATGATATTTCGTTTTACAACATACATGAATTCTCTCATATTATTCATATCTCGCTTTTCTCTCTCTTGATGATCTAAATTACACTTGAGTTGTCAAAGAAGTTGGAGAGATCTCTTGCTTTGTGATGGTGGATGTATGAATCTTCAATCACTTAGGCGTTTTGATGCTCTTCCATGATTTGATATGAATTTGATGTTAGATCCGAACTTTAGAGAGGACTAATAGTGGTTAGAGAATCGTGTTGGAGAGATTTTCCATAGCATATGAAGGAGATTAGAGAAGATTTGATTGAATTGGAGTAACTCTAATGTTGATTGGGATAGATTTTATCTATTGGATGTTGGAGAGAAGTTATTTCAACCTTGGAAGCCATTAACGAAGTTAGAAGAGAGCTTCAAATTTGGCGGCACTTTGTGGAAGGAATGAAATTCGGTCCTTCTCAATTGTTACTGGGGGTATTTATAGGTGGAGTTAGTGTGGAGTGGCAGAGTCGTAAATATGGTGTAGAGGATTTTAGGTCGCTGGACATGCTTGGAACGACCTATAAATGCCTCACGACATGGTGTTCGTATTACACAGTCTAAATATGTACAATGACCAGATGGCTGCCCTATGAAACGATATAACAACCACCTAATTCATTTGCATAGCATTTAGAATCCTCATATGTGAAGAATGAAAACCATTTGCATAGCATCTGGAATCCCCAGATGTGAAGAATGAAAGTCATTTGCGTAGCATCTGAAATCCCCATATATGAAGAATGAAAGCCATTTGCATAGCATTTGGAATCCCCAGATGTGAAGAATGAAAGCCATTTGCGTAGCATCTGGAATCCCTAGATGTAAAGAACGAAAAACATTTATGTAGCATCTGGAATCCCCAGATGTGAAGACGAAAACCATTTGCATAACATCTGGAATCCCCAGATGTGAAAAATGAAAACCATTTGCCTAGCATCTGGAATCCCCAGATGTGAAGAAAGAAAACCATTTGCATAGCATCTGAAATCCCTAGATATGAAGAATGAAAACCATTTGCATAGCATCTGATAATTTCAGATGTGAAAAATGAAAAATCCATTTGCATAGCATCTGAAAATCTCAGATGTGAAGAATGTCGGGTAACCAATTGATCATTAGTATTAGGGAGTACTTGATCCAATTAAGACAAACATTGGGATTCTAGCCAAAGTCCTCTCTGGAGGCTTTCCTTCTGAACCTACTGACGCTTGGATTAATCAGTATAATTGAGTGACAGAAGTCTCCAATGAATTAACCTAGCTGAATTGTAGACGGCGTTCGGATTTAACCAATTAACTTGCGTAATGTATGAAAATCTCAGAAATGGCAAGCGTTGGATTCTAGCCTAAACAAGGGGCATGAACATCCAAGATTTCTCCATAAGGAAGCATAAAATAGATCACAAATGCGTATTTTCCAAATGTGAAATGTCGTATATCACCATATAAGTCATTAAAATAAGAACGCTTGAAAACTACAGTCGGCTTTAGTCGATTAGTTAATGTTTAACATTAATGCGAATTCGAATTAGAATATCGTGTTTGTCCAGATAATATTTGACGAGTTAAAACCATTGAATTAAAACAGTCTTGTGCAAACACTTTATTCAATTCAAAATAAAATTTGCTGTAATTCATTTTCTAATGATTTAACTAATCCGTTATCAATGTGGATGGTCGATGGTGAAATATAAATCCCAAAATAGCGTAGGTGCTTGTTTTATTTATAGAACAGGTGGCGCGAAGTAATTTACACTCCAATGCAACTATCAAACAAGATGGAGATGTGAACAAATCCAAATCAATCGAGGAAAAGTTCACCAGTTACAATGTTTAGTTCGAAGCCCGCATTTCTTCTAAGCAAGAAATACAAGCTTCGAGGGCCAAATGCTAACCCTGTTGTGAAAACGCGGTTCATGAATAATAACACATAGCGCTCAACAGCTACACACAGTTGCATAAGAATATACACATAGTGAACAACCTAAGTAAGGTAGCTAGCATGGACTAATTTTGGGTCATCAGTACAGTCATCAGTACGAAGCTCAACAAATGCATAACAGGTCGTGTAGACTACCTTATCTCATTCCAGCATCAAGCTTTTAGCTCGTTCATGCATCTTCAACCAAGGCCGCAAAACATGACACGCCAGCAGCGGTTTCAAATCATGGTTAGGCCATTATTCATGTTTCAGACCGTATAAACAAACCAAGCTGCCTACACTGTCTTACGTCGATTGCACCTTTAACCCACAGATCGTCCACAACATTCTTGGCTCGTCCACGTATATGCTAATGAAAGTGTATATCCAGTGCACGTGACCGACAAAGTTAAAGCAGTTTCCCACCGCATGATCACATGAAAGTTTATCCACTTATATATGTCCGGGTCATTAGCATTTGATTAATGGGTTGATTGAGTTAACATGAAATGGATTCTATAAGTTAGTTTCACGTGAGGCAAAGCATTGTCGGACCATTGCCATTTTTAGATCGTTCATCTGACGTTGGGTCGACACCCTACAATTGAGTTGTTCTGACCAATGTATTCAAGTCACTCACCTATTTTGGTCGTGTGTATCAAAGAGACAGACCACTGCATGTATCTTAGGGTCGAGCATATGTAAACGGATTAAGCTACAGTTGCTTACGTTATGCTAGGTGGCAAGATCATGGACCGCCCCAATGATACAAACGAGATGTAATACAAAGCAGGATATAACTGGATCATGCAAGTGCCATGTAAGATGTTGAATATAAGCTGCACATATCATTTAGGTCGTCATCATCATTTAGTTCGTGCATAGTATAAAATGTGTTTGGGTCGTTCTCCATGGTTAAACTCATTCACCTCACATTTATCTCGTGGGTCTTAGACCGTAGCTGTTAGGTCGTTAACATTATATGGTGTAGCTCAACAGTGCAGAGATGATATGGTTATTCAAATGCGGAAGCATATTGCATAAACAACTTGAATATATGAAAAGCAAAGCTGATGTGACAGCGTATGGTTTAATGTATGAAGCTTTGACAACTGTAAAGGGGAATTTGCTAGCTGTCGTCACATGAATAAATCAAGGCAAAGTATAATCAGGTCATTGCTTTATGATGGGAAGAGCATGTGGTTTAAATGTGTGGCATTTAGGTCGTTTCAAGGAAAGGAGCCATCAGGTTATTGTACATATTTAGATAGTGTAATATGTACACCAGGTCGTGAGTCATTCTTATGTCGTTCCAAGCATGTCTAGCGACTTAAGATCCTCTGCACCATATTTACGACTCCGCCACTCCATACTAACTCCACCTATAAATAAACCCCATATTTCACATTTGGGAGGGACCGAATTTCATTCCTTCCACGAAGTGCCGCCAATTTTGAAGCTCTCTTCTAACTTCATTAATGGCTTCCAAGGATCAAATAACTTCTTCCCAACATCCAATGGATCAAATCTATCCCAATCAACATTAGAGTTTTCTCCAATTCAATCAAAGCTTCTCTAATATCCTTTATGCACTATGGAAACTCTCTCCAACACGATTCAAGTGAAATCTAACCGCTATTAATCCTCTCTAAAGTTCGAATCTAATATCAAATTCATATCAAATCATGGAAGAGCGTCAAAATGCCTAAGTGATTGAAAATTCATACATCCACCATCACAAAGCAAGAGATCTCTCCAACTCCTTTGCCAACTCAAGTGTAATTTAAATCATAAAGAAAGAGAAAACCGAGATATGAATAATATGAGAGAATCCATGTATGTTGTAAAACGAAATATCATATTGAGAAATGATTTCAAAGCAGACGTAGATCTATTCTAGATCGAACCACTATAAAAACTCTTTGTCTTCATTTTATGCTCTTTATTTTGTGATTACGTGGCTCCACATTCTAATCTAACCATTTGTTGAAGTGTTTCCATAACACCTTTGGTGTTGAAATCAAATTTTGGTTTTAACACACACACACACACACACACACACACACACACACACACATATATATATATATATATATATATATATATATATATATATATATATATATAGGGTTGAAAGTTCCAGCTTTGGCCTTTCCATATCACTTCTACTTATGCACATTTGATTAGTTAATTTGTTTATAAAACCAACTTTCTAGTTGATTAATTTATTAAATCACAAATCTCAATGCCCCATCCACTACATTACACCTAATTAAATTCTTGAATAATGCCTTCGAAAAATTAAGGATGTTACATCCTCTCCCTTAGGGAATTTCCTCCTAGAAACTAAGATAAGGACTAAACAGTCATAACAACATGTAATTAAGCAAACAATGCTATCAATACTAGTGTATTATGCTAGTATTTTGTCTATAAAACAATATAGATCATACCACAAGAAAATCAAATTAGGTCTTGTTAATCCTGACTTCGGTTTTCGAGGTGCGGTCTCTTTATCAGCGCTCCACTGAACTTTCACTAGCTTAGCCACCTTGCTTTTCAATTTTCTTTCGTCTCTATCAACAACTCTCACTTCTTGTTTTACGGTAGTTAAATCAGGTTCCATTACCAGCTCTTACAATGCCTTCAGATCCATGGTAGCATCGGGGTCATGCACATACTTTCGTAAGTGTGTCACATGAAATACGTTGTGGACTCCAGCAAAATTATCCAGCAACTTACACTATATGCAAGCTTCCAAATACTTTATAATATAGGGAAAGATCCAACAAACCTTGGCGTAAGCTTTTGGGATTTCCCAAAACGAAACATTCCCTTCATCGATGACACTTTGATGAAGAATCTTATACTTACTTTCGTATCAGCCATGTATAAAATATCTCTACGGATTTTTTAGCAAAGCCGGCCGGTTTTTTAAGGTGACTGCAAACATCTTTTACTATAACTAATAATAATAATCAATATAGTATAGGTGATTGTTATTAGATAATCCGTTATTTGGTTTTTAAGGTGGACTGTCCACTACCAACGGAGTTTACAGTGGTCCGTCCACTCTACCTAACATGCTTACAACACTGGAGCTAGTTTAATACTATACTACAAATAATTATTACATCTTTTCAAGTACACAAACCAATAATTACAGGAAACAGACATACAAAATAAGTCACGTACAGTATACATAACCAACTTGCATAGCATGTTCAAGCACAAGGCTCAAAATTTCTTTGTACACTATGACTTAGCACTAGGCTCGAGATTCCAACAATGCACGGAGCTCAAGAATCATGGGGCAAGCCCATTCAAACAGAACACACAAGGCTCAAAATGACAAAGAAAAAACAGATATGTTGATGTTGACGTGAGAAATACTCTACCATGAGCAAGATGACATAGACCAGTCACGAGAGCAGCATGAACTGGAGGGCAACAAGAAAATCGATCATCAGCGAAAACGAGAGCAAATTCTTCCATGTGCTAAAGCATGGTTAAGCCAAGCTGAACACCAGAGAAGAAAATAACACAACTCATGACTAATAGAAAAACAATGGAGATGGGAGAGACATGACAACGCCATCACCACTGCCATGCTAAAACAACACACAGGCCATCACAAAACCCCAGTTAAAAGTACTCCCCAAATTCCTCACAAGAAATCATTTACTACATACAGCTAATTCATAACTTCAAGACGAACGCATGATACCCATAATATGAAAAGCACCATGCATATACCAACACGCAGCGTTCATCTAGCCAGTAACCAAACAGTTTCAAATAAATCTTACCGAGCTAAAGACATTGGTCTGCTTCACCTTTTAGAGCATACATGGTAAATCTAGAAACCAGTAACTGACTAGAATCATGGTGGAGTCGCTAGCCATACATTGTGTGGATCCATGACAGATGATCAAAAGACAAAGAGGGGAACTAATAGCTACACAACATGTCGAGCCTTATCAATGCAATCCACAAAAAAACAAAGTTAAGACCCACACCTCATTCTTCGAAAATAACCAAAGCACCTCAGACCCCCTAACGAAGGTCGATGTCATGACCTGACAGTTCATGGAACATGCAGTATCTGTCCGAGTTGACTTGCCTTTCAGTCTGGTCCTTCTTGGGAGGCTTTTGAAAGGAAGAAGTGTCATGAATGTCGAGGTAGGTCCTTTCTGAACCGTGAGTGAGTTCAGTGTATGACTAAAAATTTGGCTCGATGCGATGCCCTATATACCGACCATCCCAAGATTTATTCTTTCCTTTTACAAGGGCAGATGGTCCATCGCAATAAGATTTTGAATTAGTCTTATAAAGAATGCCGGAGACGACAACCATTAGAACCATGGATGGATTCGGCCTATCGACAGAGGCCTCCATCGTGTTGAATCTTTGCAAGAACTTGCAAAAAGTCTCTCCTGTCTTTTGCTTAACAATTGTCAAAGTCATAACATTCTTTGGTTTGGTTATATGAACCCGGAATTGCTCCACAAACTTTTTGACCAAGATGTTCCAACTATTAATAGATTCAGATTCCAACCGCCTGAACCACATGGCATCGATGTCTGTGAGATAAAGTGGGAAGCACTTTACCATAATATTGTCTGAAGCCGAAATTACTTCCATATGGCGCATGTAGCACATCAGGTGAATTGTAGGATCTTTCCTACCATCAAAAGCTTATAATATCGGCAATTTGAAGTCTGACTGATTCTGAGAATTCCTGATGTCCTAAGAGAAGAGGCTGTGAGTGATGCAGTCCAAGCTTTCATGGGGTGCTTGCCTTGGGTAAAACGTCGAATAACATCGACGACTTGACTTTCATTTCCTATACCAAGCAATTGATTCAAATTATTTAAGCCGACAATGGCGCCCCAAGTGTCAAGTCCAACATTGGTGAATTGTTAAGCCCCAACCAGAACATCTGGCTCGATCCTAACCTGAGGTTCCCTCTCAACTGGCACAAACCCAACATTTGGAACTACGGGAGTTCCTGCATTCAAAGCTGTGTGCATCGATGCTTAAGTGATATTACCAACACATGAACCTGAAACCTGACTAACCAAAACTTGAGCTGGATCTTGAACGGGATTGAGGGTGGTGCCCCCAAAACAGCCAATCTGGTAGCAGTGTGCAGATTGGTGTCGAAACTGGGTTGTTCTTTGGGAATTGCCCCAGGTTGCTATTCCTTCCGGAACACTAGCACTTGTTCTAATCACATTACATTGGCCTGACGGCCATGTGATTCCTTCGAGTCGAGCGAGAAGGGTGTTCATAGTAGCTTCCTGTCGATGGAAATGTTCTTTTTGTTGTTCCAAGTGAGAAGTGAGATTCTTAGTTAAATCATTGACGACTTTGTCAATATCAACCCGAGTAACATAGTTTGATGGATGTTCGCTTGAGGAAATTTCCTGACTTTCCTCAATGCCTGCTCCTTCCAAGAGAGCTAAGTTTCTTATATTTTTTCTTTTAACCATAACGAAATCTGAGAGAAAACCAAGTGAATTTGAAAAAGGACGAGAACCAAAACCAAAGCCGAAGACGAAGTCGAAGTTATTGCGCCCTCTTCGTGGTGCACCAAAATGTTGACGTGGAAAAGTGGTAACTTTCGAACGCCAACCCCAAGAGTGGGATTAGAAGAAAACCCGATATTCCACAATAAAATATAATGAAATGTAAAGTGACACACAAATTTTTACAATGGTTTGGCACTATTGACTACATTCACTTTATAGTAATCATTCATTATCATTATAGCGATTACAATGTTTATCCAAGTTCGGACATTTTGAATGTGCAAAGTTTTACAATAGAATAACAAATATCTTGTTAATTCCTAACTTTGACCAAAATGTCCTTCTTCTTCTTCCTTATGCCAAGGTGTGTTAGAATGAACACTAATGTCCAATGAAAAGCTTTAATGTTCAAGAGTATCCATGGAAGTCTAACAATGTCCAAAGCAAGCCAAAAATCCAAGTGAATGCCAAAAAGTTTTCTTTTTTTTGGCAAAGCCGACCGGTTTTTTAAGTGACCGCAAACACCTTATTGTTATTGCCATTAATAAAATATACAGTATGTAACAGGTGATTGTGGTTTACAATCAGCTAAATCGGTTTTTAAGGTGGACCGTTCACCACTACCGGCATTTAAAGTAGGTCGTCCATAGTATATCTTGTATGCACTCCAAGGAGGGAGGCATAAATTACTTATTGAATTCCACTCACACCACACAGGGTGGAAAAATGACATACTACTAATGTAGTGATTAACATAAGAATACGCATAACGTACAATATTAGACTGGTAGGTTAAAAGCAATGTATCCATTAATTGACATGTTGTGGCACTAATGTACAATGCAGACCCACTGTAGCAACAGTAGCAAGAATGGAACCTCGAGATCTCCTCCAAAGAAGCAGATACGAACACCATTCCAAGGAACTGGGACAATCCTGCTCATAAACAAAGATAGCTTAAGGAAATCGCCACCAGATGGAATATGATCAGAGCCAAAGCTTTACTTGTGTATCCAGACTACTAGAAATACCCCAAACAAGCGAAAGCATACTAGGAGCAAGATGGAAACAATTTACATGGAACCAAAATCAAATACTAAAGAACTGATCATAAAAACCTTGTAAGACAACCAAGCACCAGGCACTTAACAATCAGATCCCAGAAGAACCACTGGCTTCCAAGATCAACTCTCAAGACGTAGAACAACCAAACATTGAAGACCAATAAAGCAACCGGAGTTATTTCTCGCCTGCTTACGCCTCAACAATGACCAGTACTCCATTAACATGGCACAGTACAACCAGTTGAAGAACTCAAAACAAGTATTTGCTTGAAACCACACTGCACAGGAAATGAAGCGGAGTTAGAAGCAATCTGAAAGAGGAGTGCTTGGATCTGATGAGGAGAAGAAGATAAAGCCTATGACACGGTTCCCTTATGTAACACCCCACCTCCGCCAGGGTCACTCACAAGAGAATGCACTAGCTTTGGAGGGGTGTTGTCTAGGTAAACATGCACAGAAATATTACAAGACAGAACATATAAAACAGCGGAAGAAAAACCAAATTTCATTACCTCATAAAATTATAAGGTCTAAAGCCTTTTACATCAAAATGCCTTTAAAATCCATTACATTGAAAACCTGTCTTGTAATAGTTAAAGAAGCATAGAACCACAGTCAAAAAATATTCCCCAAGTAAAACGGTAAAGCAGCCATAGCCAAGAAAAATCCAAGCCATACATGATGACCTTGAAGCAAAAGAAGTCCGAGCTAAATAACAGTATTTCCTCCCTGAAAACCTGGGGGGGGGGGGGGAATGGAAGACAAAGAGGCAAAAGAAATGGGGTCAGTCATAAAGACTGGTAAGTCCTATCTACTTCCAGAATAAAAACAGGTAAAGGTAACATGACATGCATAAACTGAAAGTAAACATAAGGATGATGACAAGATAGACATGCTAAACCAAGGTAACAAGATGAACTACTGTATCAAGATAAACTACAGTCACTATGAATCAAGTATAAGATCCCAAGGTTCTATCGAGTATAACATCCCAAGGTTCTATCGAGTATAACACCCCAAGGTTCTATCAAGTATATTTGCCCTGCACCTTCCGTACTAGTATCCCAACCCGTGTCATGTGTTAGCTACAAAATGTCCCTTGCCCAATGTCATGAAATGGTCCATGTCAACCTAATGTAGGTTTTCCCAACTCGTATGTTTCTTTCCATGTATATGTTTAGTTCTTTGCCGTAAATCCTACGGGCTTCCTCACGTAGTTCTAATACTACTTCAACGTAGTTCCATTATCCTTGAAATCGTTTGGGCTGTCACCCTTGATCTAGCTGTGTTTTCTTACCATGAATTCTCGAATGTTCGGCTAGGATTTATGGCACCTGGGACCATTAGGGATTACGCTACCTACTAAACGTTTTCATAACTCGGTATGGGTTTAAGCCACCTAGGACCGCTAGGGATTACGCTACCCGTCAACCACGCCCTTTTTCCCACGTATGTATCGTGAATCGTTTTTCCATGTCTAGATGCACATGTATCTCAATGTGCCATCCGAGTCCCGTGACAGGGCTAATCAAGAAATACAGGACTCGGTCGGGAGCTTTAGGTTATCTGCCGATGCAGATATCAAGGTCTATTTTTCTACTGGTGGTTATGGTCCCACGTGACCCCTCCCTCAACTACTGAAAGGAAATCCAAGAAAATCATGCACGAGAACTATACTTCGGCCATCCATGCCCCACTTTCCTATTGGCCAACCTCACCCATAATTAGATAGCAAGTATATGGTCTGTTGGGAGTTCTCTGCCTTTCCGCATACGTACACGATTTGACTAAAGATGGTAGGTAGTCGACGACGTGCTATCACAGGGCTAAACTAAGTATCGCCGACTCCACGCTAATCCATCCCAGTCTTTAGGTTGCTCGCACAACAACCAAGGCATACCCTTGGTTCTTCTACCGCAGACCTTAACCTCTTTGAGCCCAGGCGGATCATCTGCAACCTCGCAGAGGGATACTAAGAGTACCCTCACGTCCCTCGAAGCTACCGCTTCGTCACCCAGTTCGCTGGAGCCTTTATCTAAGTCAGATAAACATTCGCTCCTCCTCGTGTGTTTGTTTTAAACGATGACCTACCGTATCAGGTTACTCATCTATTTGTGAACTGGTCCAATTCTCTTGACTAAGAATTATTACTTAGTTATCCATAACTAAGGTTTATCACTTAGTTTCCCTTCCTGTTATCTTTATTAACTACGATTTTCCACTTAGTCCCCTGAACTAGGGTTTTGTCCAATGAGTTAAGTGTTGTCATTCGAGTTCATGACTTACCCCACCTACGAATCATGTCAAAATTGGCTAAGTATTCAAGTTCAAGACTTAGCCCTACAAACCATGTATCAAGTTGGTTAAGTATATCAAGAAGTTCATGACTTAACCCTAGATTATCGTGTCAGATTTTGTTAGGTATAGGTTAACTTAAACCTATCAAATTATCGTGTCAGATTGGTTAAGTATAGGTTATCTTAACCTCATCAAATCATCGAGTAAAATTGGTTAAGTGTAGGTTAACTTAACCCCATTAAATTATCGAGTCGGATTGGTTAAGCATATTTAAGAGGTTCGTGACTTAACCCTATCAAATTATCAAGTCAGATTGGTTAAGTGTAAGTTAACTTAACCCCATCAAATTACCGAGTCGGATTGGTTAAGTGTAGGTTAACTTAACCCCATCCACTAGTCGTATTTATAATGGTTAAGTATCATTCTTGTGGGTTTACTTAACCGTACCACGCATCGCGTTATCCCAGTCGGGTGTTATCAACCCATTTAGGTTAAACTAACCCATCCGCTAATCATGTTATATGGTTAAGTGTCTTTAAGTAATCAAGTCTGGTCTTACTTAACCTACCCATTCATGTCATATCGGTCAAGTGCCATTAGTCAAACTAACTTAACCTTATCATGTGGCATTAAGTAAATTAATGCACCCCAACCTCTCACATTAGACTTTGTTGTGGTTACTGGTTACGCCGGGCGGGTCCGGGCAGCTTTACACCACAACCTAGTCTAACCTCGGGTTTTGAGCGCGATATGACCAACTTCTCACATTGGGTCTTATTGTCTGTAGCTACTGGATTTGCCGGGCAGTTCCGGGCAGATTTATGCTATAAACTCAACCCAACCTCGAGTTGGCCACTTTCATGTTTTCCTACTTGTCATGTTCATGTCAAATTTAGGCTACGACAAAGTCCACGTTTTCCACTTATGCCCATTGTCCCATTACTTAATTCATGTTAAGTTTCATAGCCCATCTCAAGTTTTCCTAAACTACCCAAGGCGTATTCCCAACGCAAGTGAAAGCGAGTCAACATAGTAGGAATAATATAACAACATATTGGCCCCAAACATGTATGATAGCATAAAGGGATTGGCCTAAAACATGTATGATAGCATAAAGGGATTGGCCTCAAACATGTATAATAGCATAAAGGGATTGGCCTCAAACATGTATAATAGCATAACACTTGGTTCATCATCATAGGCATGTAAATGGTCATGAGGGGTTTAGGTTCTTTTACATGCATAAGCCCCAAGTCAAGTTCATATGAATGTTCCACAAGTCAAATTGTTCTAAGGGTACATGCCAACATTCCACAAGTCAAGATTCAATCTTACATGATAAACTAGGTCAAACACAACATGAGTGGCATGATTTAATCACTAAGAAATAGCCCACAAGTCATAGGTTCAAGAGAGGGGCAAGACTAGATTCACATAGACTAACATACTTAGGTTTCATCTCATTTTATTCCATGTCAACATTAGAACTACCGTTTAGATCTAAAAGTAGCTAGAACTTACAAAGCGTGGCTAGAGATTTATGAGCAAGAATTTGTCGTAGAACGGTGTCGAGATGATGCTCTACTTCCTTGATTTGATGTAGAAAGCTTGCTCCTTTTACTTGAATCAAGTTTGCATGCTTAGGCTTTTGAAGTTGAAGATGGAGGCCATGATCAAGAGACATTTGGGCAGCACTTTGTTGTTAGGATGGTTTTTAGTGAATTAGGCTAGGTCTTAGGGTGTTTTTATAGAAGTTAGGACTAGTTTAGGCCCTTAGATTAACCCTAGTTTAGATCTGAACCATCCAATCTCGTCACAGGCCAACAGAACAGACCCAAAGGAGCAAGCAGGTGCACCAGGCCAACCTGGTCCGACCAGGGAAGTCGAACCCCAGGTCGACACCCAGGTCGACCTGGTCCCTGGGTCGACTCCCCAGTCGACCTGGGCTGTTTGGGGCTAAATTCGAAATTTGAAAATCTGTTTTCTTTTTCTGATTTTACGTGAAACTTCTAGAGGCCATCTCTCGGTCATATGGACTCCGATTTACGAAATTTCGGACTCATTTCCAACCAGAATTCCGAGACCTACGCAACGGCTCAACCCGTTTCTCTTGATTCTTATTTTAAAATTTAATTCTGCCTCGATTCTTGTCTTAACACGTTATTAAAATTCGGGTTGTTACACCTTATATCCAAATATTACATAGAATACATTCAAACATTACATAGAAGCCAGCGACTTCAGAACATAGCATCGGAAATTTCATAAACCACCGTCCAGAGAACATTAGTCAATAGAAAATAAAAAGGTCCAAGACTGAACAGATCACTCAAGAAACAAACATCATTTGAACAGACGATCCAAAAGATCAAACCCAAATTCGAAAGCAAAAAACAACAATAAACTCGAACCACACACCGAATATCTCTCTATTCCAGAACCTAGCGGAACTTAGGAACCGCGTTTTGGTAGAGTGTACCTCGAAGTTGCAGGCAATAAACATTGGTGCAACAAAGTGCTTAAGAGCATCCACATCTAGACTAACTACGAAGTGGTAGGACCAATTATTGACAGGGAGGAGCACACAAGTGTCCAGACATGGAAGACGCCCACCTGAACTCCAAAAGAAAACAGATCTGAAAGTGTCTTCAAATTTGAGCTAAGAAGCCGCAAAGAGTTCAGATGGGCATGAGCTCGTTACTAAGGATACGGGGGAAAGCTAGGAGAAGAAGAGGATGCTGAAAGAGAAATTAAGAGGAGAAGAAGGGTTAGGTGAGCACCGTATGCGAGAGAGAAGAGAAAAGGCTAAAGACATGGGTTTCCTAGTCCCCACGGCCGAAGTAACGAAGCTCTTTTGATTGGATGGTGAATGCCAAAAATTATAGGCGAATTTCTGTATGAAGTTTATAAGTCCAAGAAGTATCTCAAACCTATAGCAATGACCATGGAAGCCATTAATGAGCTCGAAAAAGCTATCTCGTATCCTAAACGATAGTCAAAGTATGGAAATGCCAACTCCTTCGAATGCCAAGAGGGGGTATTTATAGTGAAATTTGTAGGTCACAACAAAAATTTCATACCCCGGGGGATTTGAAATTCACATCCTTGGGACTTAACCAAAAATTGATGCCTTCTTGCAAAATTTTGAATCCTAAAGTCGAGGCATGGAAAATAGGTGATCGATAAATGTGGATCAACTAAAAAGCTGTGATTCACACGGTACCAAGCTTGTCGTGGCAAATTGGGAGGATTTCGCATCCCATACCTCGCATACCCGTATTTTGCATCGGATCCCGGAGGTGCTCAAGCAACAATCATTAACCCGTGCGCTGTGCTCAAACGTTTTTGAGTTGACAAATCCACGTTTGGGATTTGAAATCGCCAAGTCATGTCAAATTCCAAACTTTGAAGTGTTGGGTTGGGCATGTAAAACTAGGCGATCACGCTGGTGGAAGGCTTGCCGAGACAAGCTTCGTGCTGGGGAAAATCGTACCCCATGTGGATACGAACTTCATAAACCATGAGGACACAAATTTCGTACCCATGGGGATAGGAATTCATATCTTGAAGGGGAAACGAATTCGTATCCCAAAGGGATACAGATTCATATCCAGAGAGGGCTACGAATTTATATCCAGAAAGGGATATAGATTCGTACACGGGAGGGATATTTAACAACCTTGATTTTTGGAACTAATTTAAAATTTATTTTTAATTGATTTTAATGGGTTTTAAATATTTTAAATGATTTATTTTGAGAATAAACGATTTGGGATTTATTTTAATTGAATTTTGAACATTTAAATTAAAATTGGAATTAAAATGAACTCGAAACATCGCGATAGTTTGAAAATTTAGTTTTGAACTTCGTTTGATTGTATAGAATTCAAAACAAATCGGATTTCAGTGAAATAAGAAATGTTAGAATATATTTAATTATATTTTTCTAATGAATGTGAAAATTTAGATTTCCTATTATAAATAGTAGGTTATGTCCAAATTACAATTTAAAATAGTCGCTATGGAATTTAATAATATTTTGATATTATTAAACCCCTTAAAATTGTCATTTCGCCAACGGCTTTCGTTTTCGACAAAACTAATTTTGTTGGATCCGGAACATCAAATTATTGTCAGGTTTGAAATGTCAAGTCAATTGGAATTAGTATGTGAGCCTAGTAAATTTAAATGCGTGTTGAACTTTAGTTGTAAATGTAATAAGCTAGTTAAAAGGCCATTTTTCAAGCGGTCTACGAATTTGATGAAATTATTTTTTTTTAGGATCATATCATCAAAACATAACTAAATTTCAAATTTCATAACTTTTCGAGTAAGTATTTGGTCATGGTAAATTAAAATGTATGTTCAAATTTAATATTAAACGTTATATTGAATCGTATTTTAATTTTGATAAAAACTAATCGAAACAGCCGAATCAGCGTACGAAACATATTCCATTGTGTCCGGAATAGAGGTATCTGGTTAGGGGCGACAGTCGTTGGGTTTTGTCTGGAGTTGGGAGCGTTAAATAAGTAAAATTAAATATTATCAAATTGGTTCTTATACAAATATGATTGTTGGTCAAAACCCATGACTCCTTTCGTGGTCAACCCCCATATGTTGCCGCTCCAAACGAAATGAACAACCCACATTTTCCAATCTTCCTCTCCAAAAATCTCGAGATCCACACATTTTTATCTAAAAATTTCAGCTACAAAATTGTTCTACTCAATGAGATCTAGCAAATGACTGGTGGAGATTAGTTTTTATGTCCGAAATCGCTCGAATTTGGGTCTCAAAACTTTCACGTTTGCACGCGAACCGAGGAAGGAAGGGGACGACGAGTTTGGCGCCACCGCCGACGATGAGAGGAGGAGCAATGGCCTTCATCGTGTCACTCTTGGATCGGATTCCTGTGGCCCAGGGGAGAGTGCATGGGTGAAAGACGTGGTCGAGGCATGGGTTTCAGCAATCGCAGAAGATAAACAAAGGAGGAGTGGATTAATTGGCTTAATGGTGATTAGGGTTTAATTATTATTTAATTAATATTAGTTAATGATAGTTAAATAGTATAAATTTATGAAATGCATATCTTTGTCATATAAACTCATAATGGAACAAAACCAATCTCGTTGAAATCGTGAAGATAAGCGCTACATTTCAGAGCTGACCAGAACAAAATTGGAGCAAGTTAGAATTGGAAGCAAATTTAAACCCAAACAGTACTAAAATCGTCAATTAAAGACTGAAGGAGCGGAAAGAAATAGTGAGAACACTCTCACTCAAATTATTTGTTCAGTTATTTATTTTTATAACTGAATATATATGGATTGCCTGTGATTTCAATATTTGGTTGGTGATTAATGGACGTTTACAGTTTGGATATTATCATTATTAAACTGTGATTATAAGTATTGATAAATAAAACATTTATATTATAAATTATTTTGAGATGAAAATTTACCCACCCGTCTCCCAAATAATAGATAAGTTCACATGGATTGTGATGTAAACCCCACACGGGTATTGGAACGATAATTTTACACATCGCCTATGTGTACAAATAATTATTGTTGATGGTTAAAAATCCCACACGGGCCTGAGGATGATAATTAATTCACATCTCCCTTAGATTTAATTGTATGTCAACCGATTAATTGACAGACTGTTATAAGCGTTATTTAATTATTTAATGCTTATACAGTTGTAAATTGCACTCAGGATGTGAATTGAATGTTTAATAGTTGTTTATCACTATTTTTGAATACATGCGATGTATGGAATCCACATAAGTATATGGTAATTGATTGAGTCTGATTCCAATTCGGAAATAACAAATATTTTAAAATAATATTCAGTAAAGAATCAAAATATGATTTTGATGTCCGATTTTGGTTGGACACGAAAATATTGAAATATATGAAGCTGAGTTAAGTAGATATACGCCATTTTAACTCAAACGGAATTTTCTTTCAGCTTTATTCATTTTATAACGAATATCGAAAAGATTTGATTTCAAAATCTAATATTTTGAAAATATTACCATTTTAATATTATAATGATATGGAATATTCAATTTTGATTTAAATTGAAATGGAAGTTGGAATCATTTTTAAAACTAATTTATAAATGTTTTATAAAACAAGTTTTGAATGGAAATTGATGAAATATATTATATATATTTAAATGGTTTGAATAGAACGTGTTGCGCAGCGACCGTTCGCAAATTTTGATCATTGACTTTGAATTGAGATAATGGGAGATCCGAGGTCGTATTCTCTTAAAACCATAATCGTTGGGTTCGTATCGAAAAGAGCTTTCGAATGATAATAAGAGATTTGAAATCTAACGATTAAATTTTAAGATATGTCCAAATCAATTTTGGGAAAGGTCGCTATGGATGCAGTTCGGTGGCCGATATTGGAAACCGACTGTAAGAGCCTTAATAAAATTATTAAAAAATAAGAATAAATTATGAAAAATCATAATACATGTTTTGAAATTATTTTGGATGAAATATTCCAAGTTTGTAAAGATAAAATATATGTTTATCTGAATAATTTGTTTATCAGCTTGAGTAAAGAACTGAAAGAAATTATATGGTTTTAATACAACCAGAATTTTCCAATGTATTAATTGGAAAGGATTTGAATGGAAATAATATTCGGAATATTTCGATATGGATTCTGTGATTATACGGATATTATTGAGGAGTTTGGAAAATATTGATATCGTTATTCCTAATACGATATCCGTTGGTTTCAGAATTTGATATTGAATATAAGTCAATATGATTTCTACTCATAGCCTTATATTTGATATCAAATTGGATTTTGGGTTTCGTGAATGGTGTCTTCAATAACACTGTTCTTAAACCCAGTTGAAAAAAGAATAAAATTTTTTAACTATGATTAATGAAATTTTCCAATTAATACATATAATTGGAATTAAATGGAAGTTGATATTGGGTTCATTGTAAATGATGTTTTAAATAACATTTGTTCTTAAAACCCAGTTAACAGTGAAATTATGGTTTGGAATGTATAAATCTTTTAATTAAGATTTAACGGAATTTTTCCAAAGTAAAGTTTTCCAATTTAATATTTTAAATTAGAATTGAATGGAATTCAATTTACTAATAATCGAGATAAGCTTCTGTGAAGGAAGACCGTTACTATTTACGAAATTTAAAAGGCTTTATCATTATTTCATTTATAGTATTAATCTGATACGGAAATTTATATCAATTATATACTAATCAGATTTCCGTAAAGATTCAATTTTGATGGAAGAGGATTTTGGGTTTATCGTGAACTGTATTTTAAATGACATTGGTTCTTTAACCTTGTTAAAGACAAGATTTATTTCCTAAGATTGAATAGTCAGTAATTAACGATTTTTGAGATTTAAACTAGATTGGAGTTTTAATGAATCTTTAATTAGATTGAAATGTGGATGCGGTAATTAAATTTACCGAATTCAAGAAATTTTCGAGATTGAGTACCACCAGTTTTACTTCACGCGATAGATAAATATTTAATTAGATTTAAACGATTAATGGTAATTAATTTTACCGATAACACAATGGGTGTAAGATATGGAATACCACCAATTTTTCTCCATGTGATTAATAGGTTGGGATCATGAAAATAAAATATATGATTACTTCGGTATGGCTCGATAATCCCAACTAATTTGATAAACTGTAATTTGGTTTAAGTTTTGTAAAAAGATATTACAAAATCTTTTGCAATGCTTTCCAAGAGAAGATTTAAACAAGAGGTTTAAATGAATTAAATCTTTGATAAGATTTGTGGAATAATTCCCAATGTAATGAATATTTGAATAAAAAGTATTCAGGATTGCAATGAGGTGTACGATGAGTTATTATAGCACTTGATTATAAGATACACGAGTTATTCGGAAAGACCGGGTTCAACCCATTCTAAATAACTGATACAATGATTAAAAGTCAACGATGAAGACGGTGGTTGAAGACCGGAGATCTTTACATTGAATGGATGATTACTGATGTCTTGATTGGGTTGTACACCCACGACGAGGTAATAAGTGGTGATCATCTAGACGTACTTGGAGATTGACCGGATATGCGAGGGCCTCTCTCCTATATTAGACATATGGGATGAGGAATAAGGTGCCTCCGGTTTCGTTCAGACCAAGAATGGACTTGCGAATGAATTGTATGTCTAACAATGTATTTCGCGCTGTACTCATTGATCTCTGTTAAATATATATATATATATATATGTTTGGTGGTAGAGAATTTATTCTCTTACTTAACACCTTTCTCTGAGATGTACGAGCTTAGAGGTTATATATTGGTAGAAATCAATGGTATGGTACGGATTTACAATGTGGCATGCTGAGTTGCATGGATCAAGACTTGTGTTGAAAAGCAGAGTCTTGTGGTTGATGATCAAAGCTCAAACTTAAATAGCGCAGCTTTGTGTAGCATTAATTCGCAAGTTTCGCACAGCGGTATGAACCAGAAACGGGATGAGGAACGTATGGAAATGGACATACATTAGTTTCCAGCTAGAAGTGATGTCATGGTATGGAGCCCAGACATTTTATTTGTGTGGATGTTGGAATATGATGGAAAGTGAGGTACCTCGGATTTGATCTGGGCCGACTAAAAGGCCCTTGATATGGTTGACATACTGACCTTGTGACAGGTTTGATAGAACCGACTAACGTATAGTTTATGGTATAACTAATCAGCTACGGCTAACCAGCCATGCAGCTAATCTTGGGTTGCCCAGAGGCGTGATCCTGAGGCATTGCTAGTGTGTCTCGAATCTGAAAGGAAGATCGCTTGCCTTGGTTCATAGACGGAAACCCAATTTCCAACACGTGATTTACAGTTTTATTTGTAAACCTATATGGCGACATAATATAATGGTACTTATGCCGCCTATGATTGATACATTTGTATTTGAAGTTGATTTCAACACTTATAATAATAAAAGATAAATTTCGTGTAGCAAGCATATTTGATCATTATATGGTAAAACTCTATCCTCTGGTTTGTGTTGCATTGTGTATTTTCCCTGAGTCTTATAATGGCTTCGTTATTCCGTTTAGCATTGTGTTGTTTGTTTTGTGGTATTCTTAGGAGGAAACCCGTTCCGTGTTATACGGTGTGGTTCCTTGATTTACCCAACATTAAAGTAAAGTTAATAACTATTTTAATTCTCACACCAATCCCGTGACTGACTTGGAGTTTATTGTTTTCCACCTAAACTCTGGGTGCCCATATTTTCCACATGGGCAGCTAGTAGTTTTGGTTTGCAGATATTTCTTTTCACAGTATCCTAAATTACGGCCGGAGCTATACTATGGAATGCTTTGTATCCGTGTATTTCTTTCAGTCGTGTTTAGTTGATGTTTTCCGCTGCATATTTATTTATGTATTTTATTTCTTCTGCTATGTAATTTAAATCTTTGATATTTTCCACTATATATTATTTGTTCGTAGTCATATATTCTTGTGTTCTGATGTAAATTGTTGCAAAAGAAATGAAATGTTCTCATGTTTGTGCCATGATACGTCGTGTTCTCAAAGCAGTCTGCCTTCTTGTTCGATCTAGGTCGGCCGGGAAGTCTGGGTCGCTACAGACATGGTTTGCCTGATCAAACCAGGCTTGCTTTCAAAGAGTTGTGCAGGGGTTTTCGCCTAATCCAGTTATGGTGATCACCAACTTTTCCTGCGCCAAGCCCTAAACCTTGGCAAATAGAGATGTATGTCCGGGACGATGCGCACATGGGAGTCTTTGAAGGTGCCAGATCCTAGATGCTAAACCTGGGTTTTGTGAAGGAGCCAGATCCGAAATTCCAATTGATTCATCAAGTTGCGCACACCATTTTGAGTGATTGACATGGTGCGCGCAAGAAAAACTGAAATGATTCAATCCGAGCTAAGCGGAGTTTAGCCAAGTTATCTTTGGTGATCAACATGAGGCGTTCAGGCCTTTTTGAGCGATCGACACGTGCTTGCCACAAGTTATCGAGTCGATGTCGTTTCAAAGAATGAACTATATTTCCATCTCGATTTCGAACGTGTCGCGACTTCGACCAAATCGCTTTGCGAAACTTAGAGGACATGTTTGAGTTCGAGCGCGATGCTAACCATAAACTTGACATGTGGCTATTTTACCAAAAAGCGGGCATATATATATATATATATGTGTGTGTGTGTGTGTGTATGTGTGTGTGTGTGTGTGTATGTGTGTGTGTTCGAAAGTTCCAACTTTTCCCTTCACTTGTCCCTCCTGTTTATGTGCATTTGGTTAGTTAATTTGTTTCTAAGATCATCCTTTAATTAATTAATTTAATCATAAATCTCATTTCCTATTCACCACGTTATTCTTATTCAATCTACAGGCTCGGCCCAATAGGGAGTCGGAAGATCCCATCGATTAGGGCAATCGTCGTCAATTTGATATAACTGTTTTGCAACAACAACCAATTTCAGTAATGCACAACGGTCAAGCTGTAAGCTTCAGCAAAGATTCATGCATCATCCTAGGTTCAAAACTGGAATGCTATTGAGATATATTTAGAAAGAAATATTTTTAGGAAAGGATATTTTAGGAAAAAAATTGTTAGGAAATATCTTTTTACATTTTTGTCTATTTATTTCCTGTTTTCTAGATTTGGACGTGATTTCAGGGATATGATATTTGTTTCATGTTTTCTAGATTTGGACGGGATAATTTGTGTGCTTGTACTATAAATATATGATCTTATGACTGATAATAAAGCAAGCATAGATTCATCAATTCTTCATGGTATCAGAGCACTAAAGAACATTTTTTTTTAAATAATAATTTGATATGGTTATATCAGGGCTACTTGGTAATGCTAAAATTCCTGATAATAGATTGATTGGCAAGTTTGATGCTCCGTCTTGGATTATTGATACTGGAAAAACACATTATGTTACATGAGAAAGCTCTTGGTTGTTTGACACACAAAAATTTGAATACCCAGTTGGTTTGCCAAATGGTGAAAAAATAATTTTCTCTTTAGTGGGATTCGTTCGTTATCGGACATGATTACTCTTACCGGTGTTCTTTATGTTCCAAATTTGAGTTGCAACTTAATTTCTGTCTCTCAACTTAACGATGATTCACAAACTGTTGTCTAATTTGATTCCCATATTTGTGATATATAGGACCTATGAAGGAGCTGATTGGAATGAGAATTAGGAGAGATGGATTGTACTACTTTAGCAAACGAAAATTTGTGTCTATTGTTGAAGCTACATCAAATTTGGAGTTGTGGCATCGTCGGATCGGGCATCCTTCGAAAAAAATAGTTAAGTTAATTCCTTGTATTAAGAGTAATAAAGATCATTTAGATAAGGGATGTGAAGTGTATATGCGTGCTAACCATCCTAGAGACAAATTTCCTTTAAGTACTAATAAAGCTTCTTGGATTTTGAGAAAATACATTATGATTTGTGGGGTCCATATAAACATGTTTCGTTGTATGGAGCTTATTATTTTTTGACAATAGTTGATAATTTTTCAAGAGTAGTTTGGATTTATTTGTTAGTTGATAAATTGGAAGTATTTCAAATGTTTATGGCTTTTGTTGCTATAGTTGATAGACAATTCTCTCAAATACTTAAAGTAATTCAAAGTGACAACGGGACTGACTTTTATTGTTTGTTTGAATATTTTAATGCAACCGGAATTCTGTTTCTGTGTGGGTACTCTGCAACAAATTGAGAGAGTTGAGAGGAAGCATAAACATATCTTGAATGTTGATCGAGCGTTGCGTTTTCAAGCAAAAATTACCTATTTACTTTTGGGGCAATGAGTTCTTACTACTGTTCACTTAATCAACAGTACCCCAACTCCTCTTTTACTGAATAAAACATTATGCGAAATACTTTTTAATAAACCCCCTTCTTTTGGTGTTATTCGAACCGTGTTTTGCTCATAATCAAAAAATTAAAGGAGATAATTTTTTTAGTTGAAGTAGAAAATGTGTTTTTATTGGATATCCATTTGGTAAAAAAGGGTGGAGATTGTTTGATTTGGATACAAAAGAATTTTTTGTTTTGCGAGATGTAAAATTCCTCGAGGAAGTGTTACTGTTTGGGTGTCCGGAGGAAGTGAACACCACAGATAATGAACATATTGACCAAGAAATTCATGAGGATTTTGCAAAATTAATTTTGGATAATGAAACCGAGGTTGGAAATTTTTTGGGTAAACAGCAAGCCCAACCATCAGACTCAACATCTCCCGAGGTCTCACCGACTGATCAGGCCGCTACACCTTCATCTACAACAGCAGCTCCAATAGTCCGTGAACAAGAAATGGGCTGTGGGTTTGAGAAAAATTCCCAAATAGAACGGTATTGGGCCTTGTGTATACTGTATATAGGTTATCTTAAGTGCTTAGATGTAGTAAGATGTTTTGGGCTAGGTCGGTTTTTGAGGGACTAGTACCAAATAGCTAGGTACACTTTTGGTATGAATGTATTTTTGGACTACTTTAAGTATGTAGTACGTGCTCAGGTAGGGATAGTTACATTTTGTATGTTGACTTGAATGATCTGTATGACATGGTATTTTGGATTGACTATGATAGGTGTGTTCCACTTTTTAATTTAAGTCTGTTTGTTTTGAATATTTATTGAACTTGTTCCAAAACATATAGAAAAGTTTGATTTATATTTTATATAGAAGTTTAAAATTAACTATTCCCCTTTTCGAGGACGAAAAGCCTTAAGAGGGGGGAGGGGGATGGGGTGAATGTAACAACCCAGTATCTTACTAAAGTTAATTTGGAATTTTCTCTATGTATTTTGAATTTAATAAGCTTAAATATTGGTAATTCTTTTATTGGTTTTGAATAAATAATTTTATTTTATAAAAACTTATTTTTTTTTAATATTTTAAAAGATGTTATAAGTTCTGTTATCTAATTTTGATCTTATTATATAATGGTATTTTTTTAGTACATAGGACTTTTACAAATATCTTTTGAGTATTTAAAAATTTATATTTAAGTAAATAATGATTTTATATTTTATAAGAAATTTTAATATGTAATGTTTATACAATTTATATATTTTGTAATACAAGCTTTTTTAAAAAGTTATATTTAATGTTAAGTAATAATAACATATATTAATCTATTTAAAAAGATAGTTATTCTATTTAAGACTATATTTAATGTTTATATTTGTTAAGTGATTTAGATTCGATAACATATGGTGATATTAATATATTTTGTAAAGTATGATTTATTTTAAAATGTTATTTTTAATGTGGGATTTTGTATAAGTTTAAAATCTTATTTTATAATGATATTTACATATACAACATTCTAACCTTTATAAAAATATATTAAAACATTTAATTTCTATTTTAACTATTTTATTCAATTTTACGTAATATTATTTTAACGTATAATTTGGTACATTTTATATAAAAATTTATTATAAATTATACAAAAATATATTTTTAAATGTGTTACATGAAGTGTAGTATTACTTATATGATAGTAACACATATATGTATGGAAAATGGGTTACATATATATTTGTTGCTAAGTTGTTACTAAAATTTAGATTTTATAAATAAATAAATGGGTTAATATTTGTCAACCATGCATTTAAGGGGTTTTAGTAACAACAGGTGTCCCTTAGGTGGAATAATGCATTTACATTAGTTGTAGAAGGAGCCATGTGTCTCAATTTATATTGATTGATAACCCTTTTAAAATCCTATATAAGAAACACGTTAGCTTCATTTTGGTACCCAAAGAATCATCCCTCCTTACGTTAATTTCCTCTACACCATACATTTTTTGACCGTAAGCATCATGTTCTCGTTCGCCCTTTCCCTTTCCAGTTCCACCGCAAGCATTCCCTTCCATTCTAACAATCGCCTGCCCTTGTTACACCGCCAACAGCTTCTCCCACCTCAACATCTGCACCGCCGCAAACATCTTCCATCCTCTTCACTTTACTCCCCTCAACACAGTACGCTGCTCCCTCCTCCTTTCCACGGTGCACTGCGAGTCTCCAAATCCCACGTTCAGCTCACGCACGACCTTCCTCCTCCACTGCAAGTTCGCCATCACTCCACTACAATCCAGTCCGCCCGGTGCTGCAAACCTCGTCAAGCCGCCAGTTGCCACAACCGTGACCTACCCTCAGTCCATTCCAAGACAGTTTGGCACACAAAGTACCACAGTCACCCGCAAGCTCATAAGACCCTTGCATGCATTCAGTCCCTTTCCTTTAGTTTTCAGTCAGTCCTCTCTAGAACGAATATATACACACACACATACACAAACACCCCCCCATTCAAGTCTTGCGCTGAAACAAGCTGGAGACAAAGTGCGTACGATAGCGACATCCAAAAGTTATATGCGGTCATTGGTTGCAATTTATACTGTTTTTACCGGTTAAATCCGGAGCGCAATGCAGATGAGAATTCTAATTTAAATTTATTTAAATTTGTGAATACGGTTAGTGAATGATCGTGAATTGTTATAAATGATTGCTATTGGTTGTTCGATGGATGTTCATGCAGTTATAAACACCCTTAGCACTGAGCGTTATTAACTGTAACGCTCGGTGCACAGTTAATTGATTATTGTTGTGATTGTGATGGATGATATTGTTCTTGTTTGTTTGGTTGCGTTATTTGATTTGTTCTGATTTCATGAATTCACCCATACACCGTAGTTGTGTAATGATACGGGTAATCGATTCACATTCTCCTTCGATGTAAATGAAAATTTGTTTATTAAAATAAAACAAGGTTGTGAATTGTTTCAAATTTGAATTTAAAACTATTTGAAAATCAAATTTCGTAATCAATATTCGCATAAGATGTGGGTTTATAAAAAATTAAATCAGAAAAGGATTTGAAATATGTAGTTAAACTTTGTTTATACAAGCGATTGGTTTCATTAATGACGATTGGTAATACAAAAAAATATATTATTAAGGAAAGAAGATTGAAATCATGATTATAAATTAAAGTAAGAAATTTTAATTTTATTTAAAAAGGATTGGTCGATTTATACCTTAGATCGATATCGAGCATTGATAACGTCTTTTCCAATGATAATAATAATGTATACCAGAACATTCCACGATGACGGAGAGAATAGTGTCTAGGCTTGGGTTTGGAAATATAGTTTCCTGCTCTCCCTGGCTATCCCTAACTGATCCGTCGATCGGATGGTTAATTCAAAATATATTTTGAAAATTTAATTTGAAACTATTTAAATTTAGAATAAATTGGTATTTAAATTAATTGATGTCTTGTAGTGACCATTCATAAGTATAAATTTTAAATTTCAAATAAAGGGTTTTGGGAATAATTTCCATTACTCATGGCTTATTTAAATTTAAAATAAGTTTTGAAATTTAATCGAGAAGTGATCCAAATATGCGTTCAATATTGATTTTGATTATTAGTAAGTAATGGAACGAGGTTTGAAAAGTATAAAGATCCCTATTTCGTTTGAAATAAAGATTGGGAAATTTAAAGATGATTTTTGACTAACATGATAATGGGTTTTGAAAAAAAAAATGGAAATATAATAATTTTTTGGAAAGAGATTCGGAATTTGATTTTAAAACTAAGTATGAAAATTTGCCTATTTGGGAAAACGGATTGAAGATTTATATTCAAATGTTATATAATGTAAATCGAACACGTCGCACTGCGATAGTTCGAAAATATCATTTTAAATGATTATAACTTGAATGTTTTGAATCGGATTGGCTTGAAACGAAAAACGACGGATTTATATTAATAATGCGTTTTGTATAGAAGAGGAATTTCCAAATCCCATCGTATAGTTTTCAAGTTATGTTTAAATTAAAATTTGAAAAGGTCGCTATACATGCAGTTCGTCGACCGTAATGGAAAATTGAATAAAATGGATTTATAAAAATTATTTAAAAATCCAGAAAAATATGATAAGTTATATTTTATTATTTAAAAAGTAATTTGAGTTTTAAATTGTGAATTTGGAATGATTTTGGATCTATTTGGTTAAGTAACTATTTCACAACGCTTTCCGTAATGCTTTTAACGTTATTATACCATTTCTTTGAAATGATTTGAATTCAAAGATTTCAAACATGAATCATTATGGAAAAGGATTTGTTTAAAAAGAATTTAAATATATGATATGGAGTTGAAATATGATTGGGATTGAAATGAATGAGTTTTGGATAGAATTTGTCGTCTAGTATTCGATATGGATTTATAGGAGCAGATGAATACGATCAGAAATATTAAAATATATCCATATATAGATTTTGATAGTGTTTGCCTGAGTTGTGAATCAATACCAAATATAAATTGATTAAATTTTATATAAACTTATACTTGAAAATATTAATTATTTGAATCGTCATGAATGAAAATTTATAGCCAAATAAAGATTTGATATTTCGATATGTCAACGAATAAATGAAGTTTAGTTCCGTAATATAAGGTTTTGAAAAATGAATTTTGAATTTCGAGAAAAGGGTAAGACGATAACGGGGTTTTGGAAATTTAACAAATTCAATCTTAATTTGAAGTAAAGTAACAACGTTTGGAAAGGAGATTTGAATTGAGAAAGTCGTGTGGTCCATAGCTATTATTTTTAAAGTACACTTATTACTTGGAAAGTTCGAGATCGGATATGGATCCGAAAACCACGACGTTATAAAGAAACTAAAGACTTGGATCGATAAGTGAAGACCGAGTATATTCGAATTGTTTAGATTGATTGCTGATGTCTCGGATCAGGCCGTACACCCGATACGAGGTTATAAGTGGCATGAGACCTGAATATATTTGAATATTTTCGGGTTGTTGTTCTGTTCTGACCCATAACGGACTTGTATTGATTGTGAGTCTAACATTGAAATTAACTGCGTAACACTGATTTGCATTAATATATATCGGATTTGTAGCAAAATATTATCCTTGTCTCTAAGTCATATGAACTTAGAGAGTATGCATTGATCGAAATCAGTTATATGTATTGAATTGTCAATGTGGCATGCTCGAGTTATGAAACGAGCTATTGATGATCAAAGCACGACTTATTGAAGCGAGGCTTTGTGTATATCGTGACATCGACAAACCTCATACCCCGGATTTGATGGTAAACTGGTGGGTAGGTTGTATAATATAAATAATATCTATTGAAATCGAAGCTTCAGCGGTAGTACTACTTTGAAACCTGAGGGAATAAAGTATTCGATATGGATTTACAAGAGCAGACGAATACGATCAGAAATATTAAAATATATCCATATCTAGATTCTGATAGTGTTTGCCTGAGTTGTGAATCAATATAAAATATAAATTGATTAAATTCTATATAAACTTATATTTGAAAATATTAATTATTTGATTCGTCATGAATGAAAATTTATAGCCAAATAAAGATTGGGTATTTCGATATGTCAACGAATAAATGAAGTTTGGTTTCGAAATGTAAGGTTTGGAAAAATGAATATCGAATTTCAAGAAAAGGGTAAGACGATAACGGGGTTTTGGAAATTGAACAAATCCAATCTTAATTTGAAGTAAAGTAACAACGTTTGGAAAGGAGATTTGAATTGAGAAACTCATGTGGTCCATAGCTATTATTTTTAAAATACACTTATTACTTGGAAAGTCTGGGATTAGATATGGATCCGAAAACCATTTCAAGTAATAATACGACGTTATAAAGAAACTAAAGACTTGGATCGATAAGTGAAGACCGAGTATATTCGAATTGTTTAGATTGATTGCTGATGTCTCGGATCGGGCCGTACACCCGATACGAGGTTATAAATGGCATGAGACCTGAATATATTTGAATATTTTCGGGTTGTTGTTCCGTTCTGACCCAGAACAGACTTATATGGATTGTGTGTCTGACATTAAAATTAACCACGTAACACTGATTTCCATTAATATATATCGGATTTGTGGCAAAATATTATCCTCGTCTCTAAGTCATATGAACTTAGATGGTATGCATTTATCGAAATCAGTGATATGTCGTGAATTGTCAATGTGGCATACTCGAGTTATGAAACGAGCTATAAATGATCAAAGCACGGCTTATTGAAGCGAAGCTTTGTGTATATCATGACATCGACAAACCTCACACCCCGGATTTGATGGTAAACTGGCGGTTAGGTTGTATAATATAAATAATATCTATTGAAATCGAAGCTTCAGCGGTAGTACTACTTCGAAACCTGAGGGAATAAAGTATATACAGAGTCCGATGTTTGGATGTTATCTGGGATATATACTTTCGGCTATGTATTCGGTGTCCGTTGTTTGGATGTTAACCGGGAGATACTTAGCTTATGCCCTCGATTGATCTTTCATGTCAGGAACCATCATATTGGAAACTCAAATATCCAATACGAGCCATGTGATTTTGATTGTATACCTATATAGCAATATAACCAATTAGGGTTATGGGGCTATGATTCTATATTTATTTGCGAAATGATTTTCGACACTATGCACTAATAATAGTATTATAAGAGGATTTGTCACGTAGTAAAGCATTTTTGGTTATCATAAGATAAAACTCGCCCATCTGGTGTGTGTTTGCATTGTGTGATATGGGACGAGCTTATGATAGCTTCATTTTTCCAAAGTCATTGCGAATTTCTGTGCATGGGTATTCACATGGAGTAAACCCGTTCCACATTAGCGGCGTGGTCCGGTGAATTTCCCAACTTAAAATGAATCCTAAATTAGTACTATTTTCGAATCCTCACACCAGTCCCACGACTGACCTAGAGTTTATTGTTTCCACACCTAAACTCTGGGTGTACAAAATTTTTCATGGGCAGTTAGAAGTTTAGTTTGCAGGTTTAGATTTCTGAGCTGGATTCAGATTTGAAGCTACAGTCTTGTTTTTGATGTTTTTCTTCTTCCGCTGAGCATACATGGTACTCTGATATTCC